>RCIC01000001.1:11295000-11895000 GCA_018883505.1 Ceratosolen fusciceps
GTAGTAGTTTGTTGTTGTTGTTGTTGTTAAAATACCATTTTCTACTTAAAATTACTATAAATAGTGTATACGGCGCAATTTTCCTCTTTTTAACTATGCAGCACCTTGGAGCATTTAATTTTTATGTCACAATTACTGTCTCGCCAATCTGTATGCTTTCATTTATCCGTTAAATATTAATAACGAGTTTTACCACACAGAATTATTCGGCAAATCATCTATTGAATATATATATATATATATGTAAATATTTTGTCTTTGCAAAATGCCTCACCAAATTAATACTTGTAACTATGGTATTTTTTTATCTTTCTTTCTATAAGAGTCGTTAAGAAAATTATGCTTCCTTGACATTGAACAAATTTTCTTCCGAAATACTGAATACAAATTTGAAAGGCTAATAAGAAGCGAAGGATTATAAGATGTATTTTAATTATAGCAGTGTGTACGTTAATCGATAGATTTATCGGAAGATCAATTAAATGTTCTTTGCGTTAACTTTTTATATGCGCTTTGTCCATAAATGTTTAGCGAACCGCGAACTGGAAATCGGAGATTTCGTTTGCTCGTGCCAAACGGGGCGTAATAGATCTGCGCTAAATAAACGAAACGTAGATTACTCGATTTTCATAAAGACAATGCATTACGAAGCATTTCGCAAAAATGCACTTAGTATAAAATTATCCTTTTGAGGCGAGAATTTTTGTAAAAAATGAATATATTTCATTTATCAATAGTATTGATGACTATAATGCGATGCATCGATCGATCAACCGAATCTATCATATTGTATAAATAATTGACAACTGCGAAAGCTCGATTAATCATTGAAAATTGTAGGTATAAGATCTAGACGGTTGATGCTTACAAAAATAAATGAAGATTTTAATAAAAGACCGACAAAGCGGTATTTGCATTCGCCTCGTCTACGCAGTAGAACGGCTCGTTCAACTTATGTTTTTATAGTGAGCATACAATGTATCCCATACAATAGTAGCAATAGTTATTACAACAATAGTAATAGCAATAGCAATAGCAATAGTAATAATAATAGTTAATAATAGTTAATAATAATGATAATGATAATGATGATAATAGTAATAGTAATAATAATAGTAATAATAGCAATAATAATAATAATAATAATAATAATAATAATAATAATAATAATAATAACGGTGCTGACGACGAAGATGATAATGACAATAGCTTGCGCAGAAAGTAGAGCTTTCGTCCTCGTAGTCCTCGTGGAGCTTTATCCGATTTGGGAAGTATGTCCCACGTGTGTATTTGTCTCGGCACAATAGTGGCGAATCCACTCGATGGCGAGGATTACAAGAAAGAAATATGAATAATGAGGGGAAGCCGCGTTGACTCGACCCTTATCAGCTAATGACGTTCCTGATGTCCTCGATGGCCACGAGCATTCTCATGAGAATGTTCCTGTTCTCCTCGTCCCTTCGCTTTATGTACTCCAAGAACTCGGCGATCCTCCTCTCGAGCCGGGACTCGCATTCCTGGCCGAGCTCCTCGGCGTCCCTGACGCGCTTCCTCGGCCTCTCCGTTTCGCCGTGCTGCTCCTCGTCGGGGGCGGGCGAGCCATTGGCCGAGGTGCCGATGGGTTCCAGCCCCGGGATCTCGGAGCCGCTCCTCCGCATCGGCCTCATCGTCAGCTCGACGGCGCTCGGAAGTCGTGGCAAGAGCTCGGCCCCCTCCGCCGGGGCCAGTCGCTTCCTCGTCCCCGTGCTCGAACGTCTGTAAATAACAAAACGCGGCTCTTCTCATAAATTTCTTTGGAATTTTCGGTGTAAGGGCTCGGGGGGGGGCGCGCGGCTTTTGTCGGAGACCCGACAATTTACGCAGGGAGCGTGATCTCGACCACGTGTTGCCATCGCGTCCCCCCCCTCGCCCCATCCCCGCTCTTAGAGATGAAATGCCCCAGTCGGCTGTGGGAGTCCCCGCGAGACTAGAACTCGTCCCAACCCTTTTGCCACCTGCCCTCCTCGTGTATCGACGTGCGATTCGCCCGGACTAAGAATTATCGTACGATTACCATTTTAGTTTAGAAAATATACCGTTTTTCGCTGCTCTCTTCCTCGTTCGAATCATTCCCAATGCACGTCACTAGACGACGATTATAGCTTCGATGTATCCCCCGATGCTGAACGAACGATTAAGTAAAAACCCGCTGGACGAAGGCCGATCTTCATAAGTTATTAAAAGTCATAAATAATTACCGTCAACCGATCCACTTACCACTTACCTATAATGATACTTAATGTTTAACGTTAATTGTACAGAACGGGACTTGTTTTCTTTTTCTTTTTTCTAACGCAAACGCTGCAGTCGTGGACCACGGCGTCATTGTCATCAGGACGTAATTTCAAGTAATAGTTGATACTTTATGGTTCTATACGTTATTGGAATACAATGTTTCCATTGTATTATAAAACGATCTTTTTAAGGCTAAATAAAAAAGACTGCTGCTTGTATGTAGATAGCTAAACATAAAGAATCATCAGGAAAGATCTATTGATTATACATTTCTATTGTATGCCAGATAACTCATTAATGTCTAATGAAAATTATACGAATTCGCGGCTTATCGCTCACAATTCGCAAATCAATTGTTATTATTGCCCGGTCATTATTATTATTATTATTATCAATAAAATTTCACAATAAACTTGGGCAATATCAATAATTTTCTAGTTTTACGATGAATCGCGATACGGCGGGCATTGTGCGCGTGCGCAGGTATGCACGCACGGGACGTACGTAGGCAGGTATTTTTCGAAGAGCGGAGCTAAAGCAGAGAGAGAGAGAGAGAGAGAGAGGCGGGAGGAAGGAGGCTTCTCTCTCTCTCTCTCTCTCTCTCTCTCTCTCTCTGCGGATACTATTGTTTACGAGTAGAGAGCCGCAGGAGCCGAGAGCAGGAGCTATGGGGTCTCGCGCGAAATTTCGAGTCCTTATTCTCAAGAGGTAAGAAAGAAGACGCGGAAGCCGCAAAAGTGCCAGCCGCCCTGCATCGTATGCTCAGCGATGCCAGAAATTTTAAATATCGAGAATAGGGTTTAGGCCTGCCAGTCAATCTGCCCAACAAGATTATTTCCATTTTATTTCCATTATACGCCCGTCCCGCGATTGACGGAATTAAGGGAACTTTATTTGACATTACAAGCAGCGCGCGACCCGCACCGCAAGAGTCGCTCCTCTTATTAAGCCTTTAAATACCTGAATAATGACACGAGCGAACAATCCATTCGACTTTCGAGCTTAAAATTCACCGGCAGGCTAAAAACAAAATCTAGAGTTAGTCTAACGAATCGGATTGGGTAAATTGAAGCCCTGCCTTTTAATTCCCATAGCCGATTGAATCGGAAAAGTCCCTTGATGAATTCGAGTCACGTTAATGAAGGTGGGCCGTATGGTGGGGGGAAGGGGTAAGGGGACGGGGTGGGGGGACGCCGGTCTAGCGTCGGGAAAATCCGTTTAATTAGATGCACGGCGACCGGTTAGCGATTGCCATTGGAGTAGACGCGATTGATTTTCATAAAAGGCTTGAATGGCGCCGAGCCCTTTGCATACTAAGAGAAACTTGCCTCGTCATCCTCTCGGCGTAGGACTCGGTCGTACATAACAGGCCCCGTCTACGTTCTTGCTTGAGGGGTTGTAGCCTAGGAATCCCCGGGAGCTTGTCGGCCTCGCCGCCTGCCTCGCACTCGTTTGAGTCGAGGTGATCGGCGGAGCCGCTTTCGTCGTTCTCGTCGTCCGGGGCTACCGAGACATAGAGGAACTCCTGGGGATCGAGGTCCTCGTCGTCCGGGAGGCTGTGCTGGTCGACACAGCCTGCGCGCCGCTGCGTCGAGGGAAGTCCAAGGTTGCCCAGGACCTCGTCGATGGCCGTATAAAACGGCCAGGATATGTCATCGGCTCTGTTCTTATCCCCGTGCACGGGATTCTTCAGCTCCTGTAACGGTTTTACTTAAATGCTGCTCCCAAAACCAAAGAAATTTTAAGCGCCAAGCGTAGAGAATAGGCGTAGGCGATCGCACGTGCTTGATATTAACTGTATTTCCACTCTCTCGATGCCCGTCTCCCGATCCCATCCCCCCCTCTCTCTGTCTCCATCTCCTTCTCTTATTTTAAAGTTATTGTTAAGGTGTGCGTGTGGCGCATGCAGTTACAAATTTATAAAAAATTAAATAACGTTACACGAACTCGACAGCTTAAGATATTTTATTTTTTATTTTTAAAAAGATAAACGCTTAAGAATTCAAGTTTTTTTAATAATACAATGCGTGGAGGTAATGTGCCTTTTTATATTAATTAATGAATAAAACTTGTTCTTAATTTTATTATACTTTTAAATGTAGTAAGACATTTAAAATCTAATCGAATTTAAGAATATTTTTCCTGCTCGTCTTAATGGGAAAAAAAAAAAAAAAAAAAAAGAAAAACATAATATCCTCCGTTTTTATATTCTATCTGATAAATATTCCAACAAACTCATATAATTAATGATAATCCCATCCTTATTATTGAAACTTGCAAGGCTTATATTGTGATAGAAGGAATTAATTAGTTATAAAGAACATTTATAAGTAATTTCATGCATTTTGCGTGTGTTTTTAATGTAACGACCGAATGACGAATCATTTTTACATTGTGAAAAACTTATTGAATTTCATTGTAAGCACAATTGCACAATGTGAGAGACTTATCAGCCAGTAGCAGGACTGTACGATGTCTTTTTTTTTTTTTTTGCTTTTTTGCCGCACAAGGGATTACATTTGAATCTCTAAACGTATATTTTTTTACCATAAAGTATAAACTCACTTTATATTGCTGCAATAAGTTTGACCACTTCTTCTTAAGTACTCGATAGTGGACGTCAGCCATAATAGTGGGAAACTCTTCTCTCATTTGTCGAAGAATGTACCTGTTAATTAAATCAAATTTACGTCTCTGCTCAGTCTGCTCCGATAAGAAAGAAAAAAAATGGCGAAAAAGGTTGAAATTTAAAAATTATAAATAATAACGTTTTACTGCATTGCTAAGCCGTATTGTATACGACGATCTGCCTGCCCCCCCCCCTTCCCACCCTGTATAAAATCACGTTCAAATTACATTAAGCACAATCGCAGCTTGTTTTTATGCAAAAGTCGGTCGTCTAAGGATTTCATTGTATTCTTAATGCACTACACTTCCCGCTTATAACGTTAAATGCCATATAATTAAAAATGCCTAATTTCATTTCTAGATGAAAGAAGCGTTGAGTAAAGCATTGAGTATTTGATATGAATGACAGGACGATTATCCAATGCATTTATCGAAAATACAAAACGATTTTTCTGCTCGTATTTCGTATGATTAAAGCGTCATTTCGTCAAACGTCAACGTTATCAAAGTATAAAGCAATGATAATTCATTGACCCATCGGACCTATTGATATTAGAAACATACATTGTCTAATGAGAATAGAAGAGCGGAAAAGCGAGCGCCCGCCTTTTTACTTGACGTTCGCCTCATCTCGGATATCGTTTTCATTACCCTAATTATTCAACGCGATAATTCTATGATTTTATGCATTCGCAGAATTTTCTTGATGCCTATTCGATTTGAAAAACCAACACTGCGGACGCTTTTTTTGACGTTTATTTGAAACGTATTACTCGTGCCGCGATATCGAGTCAGTACTGATCATTGACAGTTCACTTTACATTGACGATCCACGCGATCAGAAGAATATATCAGAAAATTCCGAGAGACGGATAAAGAAGGAGCTCTTATTTAAAAAGGTTATTTAACAATTGTCTCGGTTGGCGAGGCATCCATGCATCGTACGCACACGTCGAGTCAATCGGATAGGAAGACATTAATGATATTTAATTCGTCGGTATCGTACGAGGCAATTACTTCGTACGAATGTTACGAATAAAGTTAGTCAAGAAATATTCACGTGCTATAAATTTATTTTAACGCGCTCGATTTACTTGGGCTTACTTACGTCGGTTTCTTCATATTATTCAAGCCTCAATAAAAACTTCGATGCACGCTGAGCCCGTGTGTAGGTGTTAAGATACTACGGGCAAGACGTTTTATCGTGAATCGCGCGTGCGCATTAAATATAACACGCGAAAATCGTAGTCACCGGCAACACAAAAGGCCGCGCTTAACGCTTTATTAACATCCGAGCACAAAGCACACGATTTTTTTTTTTTTTTTTTTTTGATTTAATTGCGCAGTTTCGTAAATTTGCCTCGTTTCAACGGGCGAATTTCTGCTATTTCCCATTGATTTATTGGCCCCTTTCGTATGATTGCGGAGATTAAAGCCAATTTTCGGGAAGAATTGCAATTAATTAAGCGGGAAGCCAGGTCCCCGTCGCGGGAAGGCCGCGATATTTAACGGAAAATTAGCCGGACGGGGAGAATGCTTTGCGCGGGGAAATTCTCGCGCGCGTCATTATTAACGGGCGCTGGATCCTTGAAATTTCACCAGACCGCGGAGCGATTGTCGACGCGAGCCTCGCCCCCTCCTCACCCCCGCGCATATCGCGCGTCGACTTTTCGGCCGCAACAATGAAAGGCAGGCGCGATGGAAATAACTTCTGAAAGTGGTCGAGCGTAATGATTAACGTTGCTCGAGAATTATTTGGCCATCGGCTTTCCCCGATTGATAGTCGCGTCGGCCGTTAAAAGTAAAAGAATAACGAAGGGCAAAGTAGTAACCCGACGGTCCCAGATGGGATCGAGAAGCCGCTCGTAGCGTGCCTATTTCCATTCTAAAGCGCGATTGTTTTTCTTAAATCGAACGATTCCAATGGGCCGACAATTTAAGGACTATTTAAAGATAACACTGGCTGCGCTCGGCTCGGGCTTATTATCGCGGTCGCGCCTAAGATCCGTCTCCTACACGAGCCGATCGATCATTGCGCGAGCTTTAGGTATCGACACACGCGGCCACGATGTACTATCCGCATTTCCTCCTCTCGCCTAAGAATTTCTTTCGTAAATACCCCGATGCCTTTGACATTATTCACACTTGGGTCGCAACGGTTTTCTTTTCTGTTCCTTTCTTTCCTTCTTCCTTTTTTTTTTTCTTTCTTTTTTTCTTTTTCTCCACCTCTGCACGGGCTCCGTGTAAAATTGTAAGCTAAAAAAAAAGTCTCGAGAACGTCTAATAGCTTGATCATTGAAAGCTTTCGATGCGGTCATTGTCCGGTGGTGGTCGTCTAATGCTCATAATAACCGGTATACCTGCATCTATTATTTTTCCTCCTCTTTTTGTTTTTACAGCATTTTCAAAGGTATCGAAATGTCTTGAGCATGGTTGAGCGTACGTCCGACTGTTGCTAGCGACAGGTTTCGGATAATATCGATCATGTCTAATCTTGCGGATAAACTCGACTTTGGCCTCGATAGGAGGAGGAAAAACTTTTGTCGGCTGTCCCATAGCAATGGACTTTGCCAGGGCCTATTGACTTTTACGAAATAACCCGCCACCTTAACTAGCGTTCATTACGTAAATGATATTTATTCCAAATGAATTAGCGCATACAAGATTTCTCGCCCATTGCTAAAGCAACTATTCTTTAAAAATTATCCGTGACGTCGCTGTATTTATTATTTTTACAGTCACTTTGAAAAACTCTGAACGGCCATGTGGCTGAAAAAGTAATGCATTCCCATTCGTGAGCAAGTAAACTCTTGCTAGAAAATTTCGCGCTCGTATTATTGTTAATTGCAATGAACAATATAAAAGCTCGGGCATTAAAAAACTTTAGTGAAAAGAATCCGTACTTTTGTGAAACATTTACGTTCATTTGGCCAACGGGTGCGCGTGTATGTGTCCGAATCGTGCACGCACCCGCATTTACGGTAAAAATATTTTTTATTTTTTATTTTTTATCTTTTACTCATTTGTTTGTTTGTTTGTTTGTTTGTTTATTTATTTTTGCAGCCCAAGAGAGAATAAGGATTTAACGCGCGTTCTCTGTAAAGGTCGCGCTGGTTTCGATAATTATTACTCAATTTTTACGTATATTAGAATTTCATAGAAATCAGATGACAAATCTACACACTCACTTATGTCAATTTTCGTTCCTATTTCGTTTAATAGTTATCTGAATTTATCATTAAAATATTATTTCGTGATATTAGTCAAATTACAGATAATATAATGTACATTAGATAACTGCTGTTCAAACTTTCAATACGCTTTAGCTTGCATTCCTTTAAACATTTTCTAGGCATTCTTTTACAAATACGGCCATTAAACTATTATACTATTATACGTAAAAAATGTCACAGTCAATATAAATTCTTATAATAGATAGTTCGATAATAACAATAATAATAATAATAATAATAAAAATACAATATATCGTAATATCGATTGAATTTTTTCTCATTTCCTTTGAGCTACGGACACGTTATTTAGCTTTGTATTAGGTTTTGAACGCCAATGGTCAGAAAATTCAAAGGTAAAGATTAGTTAACATTTTCTTAAGTAAGTTAATTTTCCGATTTTTGAAAACAATACTACTTCAATGTTACTTAATTTTATGAGCAGAACAAATTTTACGATAATAGTTTTTTAATATGTAGAAAATGCTTTTAAATTAAATGACTTCTTATGACCATTATTAAGAAAACAATTTGATTCAGATTATACTAATTACAATATGTAAAGCTTCACTATATATATATATACATATAATTCTATGCATTCTATATGTAATAATTATATTTTTTAATTTTTATTTCTTTTTGTTAGATGTATATGAAGCGACTTGTTTTTATGTTTAAACTTACAATGAAAATATTGCTTAAATAGTATTGTTAGACCGTAACTGAGGTTGAAATAGAACAGAAAGGAATGAACAAATCTAATTGATTTCTAATTAAATGCTCTTACAGTTGATATATTTATCTAAGCAATTATTTTGAAATACGATGTAATTAAATTTAGTTACAATCTTGTTGCTTTTAGTTTTCTATTTCTTATGGTATTGATTAAATACGCGCAATGTAGAAATTAATTACTTTGCTTTAGGTACTTTCTATTATGTAAATAATAGTAATTGTCATTTTTTTTTTTTTTTTTTTTTTAAAATTTTTTTTCTACATATAATGGTATCTATCATAGTTTAGAAACGTCAGTCTACATAATTAAATCAGCATTGTGTTTCGTATCGTTAAAAAAAAAAAAAAGATGGACTATGGCATTTAGTATTTTGAGTATTTTTTATTATATTAATTTGATATTTCAAATTACCTCAAGTGATATTTCTACAAAACGACAAAGAATTCCGAAATAATTGAAATACGTTTTGAAGAAAGTTATTCATCAATATCGTTATTCTTTTATACATTAGGGAAAAACGGTGAAATTAGCACGTTACTTTATTATTTTCGTGTATTGTATTTTAGTAATTACTTATTTTTATAAATAATAAGTTTAGAACGTCGTAAGTTAATATATTTAATAGAAAATTTTATTTTACACTGGGAAGTCTTTATTTATTTAATTAGATATTTGGCATTTCATTTAAGGCAATTTGAGAATAAATTTCGATAAGAATACTCTAAAAAGGATAAGGCAAAGTAATGTTTTAATAAAGTCGAATGACGAATATCCAATAATAAAACGTGCACGCATGTTATATTCCATTGAAGATATTGAAGCGAAATCGTAGGCTTGATTACTAAGTATAAACTTATATAAAATTCAAGCGCAAAAACACATAAGTCAAATGTAATGAAGGATAAATTTTATCGAGCTTGACGATATCACTGCCTGCATTGTTAGTAATATATCCTTATTACTATATAAATGACATAATATCCTATGCAACATTCTAATAATAATAGATACCAGAGTACATATGTTAAATTAATATTAATAAAAACCTTGGCTCGGTCTCCAATGTACATTATAGGCTTAAATAAATGAACTTTCACCCGTAAAAGATCGGCTTTTATTAAATGATTCATGGACAACATGTTACGTTACGTAAATAGAAATTAAAACGATCGCTATTAAGTGCTTTCAAAGAAATAATATTTTCATAGAGTGCAAATCACGAAATACATTTCTAGTATTATTTGATACACTTTGTTGCATAATGTATTAAATCTATTTATTTATTTCTTCTTCCGCAATTAAAAGCAAATAAACTCGAATGCCGTTAAATAATTATACGCAGTTTTCTCATGCACGAGTGATTAATTAATTGACTTTATAACATTATTATTTTTTTTTTTTTTTTTTTCAAGAAAATCAAACGAAATCTACCTTTATTACAATCAACTATTAACGGCGACTATTACATCTACGAATCGTTGGTAATAATCTTATTGAAAGCCGTAAGACAATGTTTAGATCAAAGATATAATTTAAAAAGAATACTCGATCTATTCTCTGTTATAGCATTGGAGGTTACGAACGACGATCGTAAGCGAAGCTTATAAATTTTTAACCGATAATTAACTAATCACCTTACGCGTAAACACGAGCACGTGTTTGCATGCCAGGAGATTCTGAATTCGTCGGAAACAAGCGTCTATTTCCTGTTCGATACGGAGGATACCGATATTCTCTGAAAAATTATCTTCCTCAACGTAACGAACTGTTTATATAAAATATACAAAGACTCGCGCGCACACGATTTAACGTGGCCAATGTAAACAAGGCCGTCCGTCCTGTTTACTAAAAATTACTAGAAAAATATCGCTCGATGTCCTATAGCCCAAACGTATTATAGTATTTGTAGGCTAATCATTTTTCTTCCCTTTTCTTCTCAAAGAAAGCTCCCGCATTCGTATACTTATAGTTGAAAAAGTTTTTACTGCAGTAGCGCACAGTCGGGGTTATTGGTATAATACATTCAGATAAAACATGCAGCAAAATGGCATTATAAGAAAAAGGGAGCTCTTCGGTCGCGTTGAAATGAGCATGTAATAAGAATGAGAAATTAAAACTGGACATTAATAATAATCGCAATGCTTGTTAAGTGCGACATAGTTGAAAGGTAATTTAAAATAAAATTTTTTTTCAACTTACTCGGAAAATTAATCGTCACTCGCTGCTACGCATTGCAATAATTGTATTTGGTCGTAAAATAGCACCTCCCGAGCTTAACATTACATTATAAGTAAAATTAAAAGTTTTTTTTTGTAATTTTCTTAACGAGGGGCGGAGCAGTGGAGCAGGGAGGTGCATAACAATTGAAAGCTTGAATGAATCCGTATTTGCATCAATGACCGATATTTTGTTTTTACTCTTGAATCCTACCAACACGTAATTGTATGAATAATTTATTTTATAATCTTCAAATAAACATTATCGGCATAGTTTTATTTGATTTGAAAAGGAAAAAAAAAACACGAAGCCGATAGGAGAATAACAACATTGTTCAGTTATCTATAATTTAATTTTTTTTTTTTATTATTATTATTATTATTTTTTTTTTTTTTTTTTTTCTACAGCTCGTAATGTGGGAATGCGATAAATATAAAATATTGTTTATATTATTGTTTGATATCGAAAAACAGTTCTAATTATAAAATCATTCGCGGCTTTTGAAAATTAGCAGCCTAAACCGTGCATGTTTGAATAAGAGTTATCAATTAATTTTACATTAAGGTTTGGATTAAAATAATAATTCGTTCGAGACCTTTAGTTATATTCTAGCACTTTTATCAAGTTTTAATAGAATCCAAAGGTTTTAACCGCCTCCGCGATTGCTTTGCCTTCTTTCTTTTAGTTTTTTTTTCTTTTTTTTTTTTTTTTTTTTTTTTTTTTTTTTTACGATTACAAGTTCGATAAACAAGCCATTAGAATTTTTACACCCTGCGGTTATAATTTATATATACGAACGAATCTATAGAGATTATGAAGTAATTTTTTATTACTCACGTCCAATAGTCCTCCGCAAGTGATCTTTATTCGTTACAATGATACGTGAAAAATCACATGCTTGATAATACTAATGACAATTACATATATATATATATTACGCTAAAATGACCACGATTTTTAAAATAAATTTAATATAATTTTGATAGCTTAAAATTACCGTAAAATAATATAATTTCTAATGAATTTAATCTGTTGTTTCAATTTTACAACACGAAAAATTTGACAAGAGTCAATTAACCTCCGATCGTTCCCTCATTCATAACTAAATATATTGTAGTATACCATAAGACATTTGTACTGACATATTTACAATCGGAAAATTGGAAAATTGGAGATGAGCACCACGAGATTATTATATCCTCAAATAAGTAAACCTGCGTGCGTATTACTTTCATTAAACTTTCATTTCCTTGAAAACATAAGATTCGTATTTTTTTTCTTGCAGTGCAACAACTTTTCAAGTACATAAAAAGCAATCAACGTAATTTATTTACTTGTCTATCTATATGTACAAGTGGATTATGGTTTCTCACATATAAGCTAGTAAATATTGGCTTAATGTAATTTAAACTGTAGCTTTTAATCTCTAATTATTATTATTTTTACTCTCGCAGCTTAACAAAATATAACTTTTAATTCATAAATAATGTTTTGCTATATTACATATATAGAATAACAAAATCGAAGTTCTAGCTAAAACGTGTGACTTTATCATATTTGTTCATGCTGTAAGTCTCATTAGCTAAGTCAAGGACTATATGTAAATTAATGTAGATGATTAACATATTTTTTTTTTTTTTAATTTAAAGGACCAGCAGTCGTAATACTAGAGCAGAGTAATAATTGGATAAAATATTTTCCCCGTGTTATATTTTTATGGCATATTAAGCAAATGGCTTTAAAGTCTATTGAATAATACATAAGTACAATATGTTAATGAAAATATATTTTTTATTAGATTTTCGAGCTCAAGAAAAGGTTAAGAGCTTAGGATGCGTTACGAATAATTTACCATGTTTTTTGTTTTGCTTTAATGCGTTATCTGGATTTAATTAACAATATATATATATATATATATATATATATATATTAACGGCCGAGTCAGAAATATCAATAAAAAAAGAAAAGTTAATGGCTATTTCTCGTCGTCGCTATTATTTGATAAATATGTAATAATTATTTTTTGCGAAATGAAATGTTATTTAAAGGCTCGCTATAAAAATATAATGTATAAAGGCTGTAAAAAAATCGCAGATAAGAAGTATGGAAATAAATTTTGATTATGAGAAGGAGAAAATCATCATAATGGCTTTTGCCTTACAACTTTTCGCGGCGCATAAGTTTTGTAATGAAACGGAGCTAATGGCCCGGGCGATATATATATATATAATTTTGGAGTTAATATTACATTCTATCTAATTCTGGTCCGGAGCCATAAATCTCCGAGGGACTCTATCCTCTATATATTGATGCAGAATTCTGGATAGTTTTGAGCCGAGCGTTTTATTTAATATGTATTTCCCGTGCCGATTTGCCGACGACTAGTCGGGCGGTTGGGCCCTCAGTGGATTCGAGGATGGGGAGGGGGGGGGCAACAAGTAAAGGGCTGGATTAGCGGGCACGTCTCGAATTACGCTCGTTTCGATTGTGTAAGTAGCGGTAGTTTGTCGTGGGCCGAGGCCTCGAAATTAATGATACTCACTCCCATCCGACCTGGGCCGAATACTTCCGTCCCGTGAACATTTTGCCGTGCTCCTTCCTCAGCTGGATGAATCGGCAGGTGAGGTTCTCTGTCCCTGGAAAGGAATAAAAAAAAAAAAAAGGAAAAAGGCCCGACGTGGCCGAGAGTTAGCGACGTTCCCGAGATACCGGAGACTTTCGAGGTCGCCGATGCCTCCTTCCTTCCCTCCCGTCATCTCCGACCTCCTCCTCCTCCTCCTCCTCCTCCTCCCGACCCTCCGACCCCCTCGCGCGCCAGCCCCTGCCCCTCATTCGCCCGCTCGCTGGATAATGGTGGCTCCGCCTCGGCTATGGACAATGCAATGCACACCTTCGACTAGGTGTGCGCGTCCTCTCGGACGAGCGCGGAATCGCGCGCACGTCTCCCCCTGGCTGGTTTCTCCCCCTTCGCCTACTCCCGACATCCGCGAGGCTCGAGGCTCGAGGCTCGAGGCTCGTCATCGTCTACGCATAAATAACGAGCGCGTGGATAACGCGCGCGAATAATTGCAAAATAAATGGGCCGCGGAGCGCTCGAGCTCCTCGTTCCTTATCTCCGGAGATCGTTGCAAATTGCAAAAGGCGGCGGCGCCTTTGTCGGGGCGTGAGGGTAGTATGGGGGGAGGGGGGGAGGGGGGTACGAGGCCGCGCCGAAGTCGGACTGTCATCGATTAATCAGTCACACGTGGTGGTGGGTGTAATGATCGGCGGCCGACCCGTTCCTCCTCCTGCCCGATCCTCGTGCCGATAATGATTCCCTATCGTAAATCAAATAAAAATCATTGACGGGTACCCGGGAGGAAAGTTTTCAAACGACTTTGGCCGAACGCGACTAAGCTCCTCAACTAAGCCTTACATAACTTTGTCAACATTTGCATATGGCAATGCTAATACGTTATTATGATGTTCTGCAGCACTTGACTCGCTACCGCCGCCGCCGCCGCCGCCGCCGCGCTATGATTCAGCTAATACCATCCCTCCTCGCCGCGGTCCCGACCCCAACCCAACTGGTCTGCGCTCCTTCGCCCCAGTTTGACTTTCTCTGCTTAATCAATTCAATAAAGCGAACAATAGCTGTCCGCGGACCCGGAGCACCAGCAGCAGCCTCTGCCCTCCCCCCCTCTCTCTCTCTCTCTACGTCAACGAGTGCGGCAAATGCATTTTGTTCCTTTTTCATTCGCCTTTCCCTCTCTCGCTCTCGTTTGCGAGCTGTCCTCTCACTCCATCCCCCACCCCCCGACCGTCCGTAATTCCGACGTTCGAAATAGCTCTTGATGAGCGCGTCGAGGAGGAATCTTCTTTACCGGAGGAGCACCGCTGGCATCTCGATTGTCACTCGAGCAGACGATGGAGAGGCCCGGCCGTCTATTAAGCCGAAATCAATGGGTTTGGGCAGAGCACTGGCTGGCCCTCTTCGGCGACGATAGGGAAAGAGAGAGAGAGAGAGAGAGAGAGAGAGCGTGTGTCTGTGTGTGTGAGGCGTGAGCCCGGCTAGGACGGAGCCGTGACGAGGCGCGGTGTCCGTAGATGCGAATTGGTAGCGTATACGGGGAATCAGCGACGATAAGGAGCTCCGATAAGCAGCGCCAAGTAAACAATGTCGAGCGAGGCGATTGCCACGCGGCTACGGCGACGACAGCGACAGCGACGTCCACGACGACGACGACGACGTAAACGGGATGAAGAGGAGGAGACGGTGGACCACGAGCGAGAAGCGAGAGATCCGGGTCGTCATGGGAGTCAGTGTACCGCCCGGAGACCGTAAAAATGGCGCCACGAGGAAGACAGCGACGGCCGTGGGGTGGTGCCATGTCCCCGGCGGGACCGGGCGGGTGGGGGGGATGGGGGGAGGGCGTACTGGGATGGAAGGTAGGGGCGCGCGCGCGGTCGTGCCGGGGGAGGGGGCGGTGGGAGGGTCGTCACCCTAGGAACTCACATCGAAATTTGGCGTGATGGTAGACGTGGCTGCTCGTCATGCTGCTGCTGCCGCCGTCGCCACCGACGCCGCCGCCGCCGCCCGATGAGCGCCGCCTCCACCGCCTCCACGACCTCCAGCGCCGCAGCCGCCGTCCTCGTCGTCTCTCTCCGCGGAGCAGTGCCAGACGATCGAGCGGCCCCCGGGCGAAGCCTTATCATGTTCGGCGAGAGCCCTGGTGCGCACTGAAATCTAGACCCCGTTACACAGGCTCTCAGCCGCTGGCTTTTGGAGCCCCCAGTCAGAGCCTCGACCGCTGCCGCCGTCCGGCGCCGCCGACGCCGTAGCCGCCGTAGCCGCCGTAGCCGCCGCTGCTCGTTTGCTCGGACTCCGACAGCCGGGGGAACGCGATCGAGGCGACCCCGGACGGTCGCTCCCTGAGACCCCGCTGCCTCCACCGCGTGAGTAAGGGTGTCGGTCGTCCATGCCCGGCGGAGCAACGGGACTCGACCGTCGGTAAGGTCAGTCCCTGTGCCGGCTCGCTCGACCTTGAACGCGCCACCCACCTTCGCCACCTTTGGCGACGATCGCTCGGAGCTGCGGTTCCGTTCTACGGCGCGGCCGCCCTACCCCATTACCCCGTGTGTAATCGTGTTACGTGTCGCCGACTGACCGAACGTCTGGACAATTAATTACCGAGAGCAGTGGGACTCCCGGCCGACTCAGCACTTGGCCGACGCTAATGTTACAAGCCGGAGCTCGAGTTTCCCGGCCGTAGAGAGCGCCGCTTATCGGAATTGCAACAATATTGAAAAGGAAGGGGTTAGGGAAGGGAGCTATGGCGATGGCGACGGCGACGGCGACGGCGACGGCGACTGCGGTGAAGGTGCCGAAGACGAGGTGGGGGAGGAGGAGGAGGAGGAGGAGGAGAAGAAGAAGCACTGGTCGCTCATACGTTATTGGCTCCCGGAGCCATTGCGCCCTGGCCTTTACCGCTGGGCCCGATGCGCACCAAATGCCTGGACTTCCTAAGCGCCTCGAATTTCCTTGGCGAACGAACGCGCCTCCTCCACCGCTTGCCTGCCCCCACCCCCGACCACCCACGTCATTACGGAGGTACTCGCTCGGCTCGACAATAGCACTTGCGACACTCGGTTTCCATGCCCGCGGAGTTTAGGTTACCGCAAGATCATTATTCAAGACGACCGATTGAATTCTAATTTCGCACGGTTTTAGCGATACGCTATCGTTATCTCGGATTTCACGAAACCCGAAACATTCGTCGGCTACATTGAGAATAGGGAATTACATGTCGGGCAGCCTTAATATTTGAAAATCGGAAAGGGGCCGGAGCGAGGGCACGGACCAGCGGACGAGCACAATTGGCCCCGGGGTTGCGATTGCGCGCGAGTTTTGCAAATCGAAACTCCTTTGATAATTAATAAGCGCCAAAGTAGGACAATCGACTTGCGATTCGCGAGCAGAAGGCAAAAACGCCTGGAGGACGGCTCTGCCCTCCCTCGCTCTGGCCCACATTGGCCGTTTATAATTAAGAAAATCAAATCGATCGGCCAAGCGCTCCTCGAATCCCTTTAATCGAACGACGCTCTAATCTCTAATGCCAAGTCTCGTTAAATACTTTTCTACGTACGATCTCTATCTCCGAGAGCCGGTCTCGTTAATTTCGCCAACTAACTCATTCCTCGTGGTTTCAATTCATTTTTATTTTATTTTTATTTTTATTTTTATTTTTATTTTTTCCCCAACCTAATGACCGATTGGCCGTTACGGTTGTACTATGTTCGTGAACCAACAAGGATTCCTATGCTTAATTATCGTAATGAATTAATCTTCTCCGCAAGCTTTGTAAGCGAGTCGATGGAATTAATAACGCAACGGGACTCGCCCTGACATCTTCTACCCGAGTCGGCTAAGTGCAGGATTTATTTATTTATTTTTTTTTTTTTTTTAAACAAGCCCTCGTTGTTTAATTTAAGCCGGGGTCGTCCTGGGACTAAGTGGACGGGCTCGACCTCGGCATTTTACACGTTATTTGGTAAAAACAAGAAGATTCATGGGAGGAGGGACTTTCCCAGAAGGAATTCTCCGTTTGCGCGGTACAATAATTTCACGCGCCAATGATCGCTTGAGATTTTGGGCGGAGAAAAATAATAATAAATACCCGGTAAGGCTCGGAGCTTTAAGCTTCCGAGGAAAATTTCGGCGCCGCCTGGCTGTTCCTTCGGCTCCAAGAACAAAGAGGGCCTTAAATGGGGTCCATGATTTGGAATTCGTCGGTGAGGGAGGCCGGAGGAATGGGCATTATAAGGTGTGATGCAAGCCCTTCCCTAAACTGCGCTCGTTTGTCGGTATCTCGAAATATTCTCCGAGAGAATGTTCCGGCCCTGTGTGTCTGCGTTGCGGGGGCGGGCATGGAGTTATTGGGGGGGGGGAGGGCAGGAGCTCGATTCCGAAAGGAATAACAACAAATTAACGTGTACGCGTATAAAGGAATACGGCAGAAACGGGCCGATTACCATCTCCTCGGTACGGGCTTTCTCGGCCACGCATAATGGAATATTAACATCCAACAATACTGCCGTTAAAAAGCATATTGTATAAATAATTTTTCTTGTTTTCATTATTATTATTATTATTATTATTATTGCTATTATTCTTTTGGAAAGGAAAATAAAATAAGTTTAGAAGGCCGTGTAACGATATGGGCAGCGGCATCGGCCAATGTTCTCGAGCAGAATTTCCGCTTAGGTAGGTGAAACAAAACGGAATGTGTTTAGAGTGGCTGTGTCCGGGCTGCAGGTAAGTTGGGTCAGGTTAGTCGGAGTCTGGGAGGGCACCCGAACGCGTAGCTCCTGATTTTCCCAGAATTTCTCTTTTCCGCAGCGGCCCTTTATAGGCTAAGCCGCGCAGCAAGAGCCTGATGGCGGCCGGGGGGGTGAGGGGGAGTGAGGGGTACGAGGTACCTCCCGATGCCGAAAAACTCGCTGGCCATTGTGTATCCGGCCGAGGGCGACCTACAGCCCTTCTCCCATTTTTTCAACGTCACTGGCAAAGGTCGTCCCGCTTTCCGGGAAATTAAGCTTAAGGGTGCAGGGCCGAGCCCCCTGAGCCCTCACACCACTTTACCGACGTATCGCGAGAGCACGCTCTCCTCGAAAGCCGAATAAGCGAGAGAGCGGAGTCGGAGAGTCGCCTTTCCATTATTTCTTCTGACTCTGACGCGGCTTCCCATGCGCCGGCGGATTCCAATTTCATTCGCTGCGGGAAGGGTTTTTCGATTTACCCGGTAATTCGCCACCGACCGCCTTTCCCTCATTATCGCCCGCATTACTCCCGAGCCCCTTCCGCCCCAATAACCCCGCTCCTCTTGCCCAATTTACGACATAAATACGTATTACTTACGCCCTCGTAAGGGCACGGGGTCGTCTCCCCCTCCGCCAGAAGAAATAGCGGAGTTGGCTCAAACGGTCTAATGGCCGACGAATTCGATAAAACTACTTTGGAATTGGCATTGCGCTACGGCTCCGTATCGAAATTCAACCGAAAATTATACTCCCCAGTCGATATTTTTACCTCCTCCACCATTCCCCCCCCCCAAACCCTCTCCACCCGCCCGCTGCTTTATCATCCACTGTAATAATAATAATAATAATAATGAGGCAATCGTAACTGTTGCGTCCTTTTTATATATCCTGTATGAAATACAAGCTCGGTGCTTCATCGTTGTGTGGCCCCGCGCAATGGAAATTCATTCCGAGGCAAATTATTAATTCGAGCGCAATAGAATAAAGTCGGATCTACTACTATTCGGGATGCGGTTCAGCACCTTAGCTGCAAAGGGCCCTGTCGCATCCTCTTCGTAGATCGTCCAATTTAATGTGAAGGATTAAAGTAATTTGTCAAACGCCAGTAAAAACCTTTATGTTGTATGCCGGTGGCGTTAATAATAATGGCGCTGCAGTCCAGCTTTTCGGTAATATACTCGAAAATTCTATGAAAAATATATTTCCTTTACGCTGGCCAGCGAATTGGAATTCCTCCCAAGCAATTTACTATCGCTCTCGACGTTATTATCGACTCCTTATATCACTACTACTACTCCTGCTACTACTACTACTACTACTACTACTACTACTACTACTACTACTACTGCTGCTGCTGCTACCACTGCTACCACTACTACTACTACTGATAATAATAATAATAATAAGAAGAAGAAGAAGAACAGCAATAACTATTATTGTTATAGGGAGTCTTCTTAGGTAAACAGTAAAATTTGAAATTTTTAAATCGGGATTATTCGCCAATGCATTAGTATTCACGAGGGATATTTGATTTTGTAAGAGCATCTTATATAACGAATTGTGGAATAGTATTCATAAGGTAATTTCATGGTGTTGAGCATGAACGTAATTTTCAGTCGGTTAAGCAGCTTAACTCATTTGTTCGGCTCTATTATTTAAATTTACATTTTGCGTTATTGTACAATAACTAAAATTCGCGCAATTTATTTTAAATTTTCAGCGGCCGTCGCTTGAGCAATAAGTCTATGATAAATTTTTTTTCTGCTTTTCTCGCGTGACGAAGTTCAGTGGGGACGCCGCATTTACAAAACGGGCTCAACCTATTAAAATCCGACGTTTAGCTAATAATCTGCAATGTTAAATAAAGGCAATTTGACACTTTAATGGAAAAGAATGCGAAATTTCCTTTTAATCTTATAGAATATCCTATGAACATTGATTGAATCCCTTGGATCTTGGATTGAGAACGTTATATTAATAAACTCGAGTACAAACAAAGAGTCAGTCAGTCCGCGAAGATTCATTTCAGGCAGTTCATTCGCAAGGATGATTTACATAAAAAATAGTCCCGCACGTCTCACGTAATACGTAAGACGCGCGCGCCCGCGCACACACACGCACACAGAGGATGGGGGGTGGGGGGGAGGGGAGGGGGAGGGAAGGAGACGCAGTACCCGAGTACTAGGAATATAAATGATTGAGGTGGCTTTAAATAAAAAAGTATGCTCGTACGAGCTCCAAGCCATCGTGTTTCCATTAAAAGAAACAGTCAGTAATAATACTTATTTATAATAAAGGTACGAAATTGCAGGGGGTTCGAGAGTCCCTGTCGGATAAAGGCCCGTTCAAATAAATTTACCAAATTTATAACTTATTTTAACGATGACATAATTCTCGAGCTTAGATTTATGAGGAGCTTTACGATTGGATGGGTCATACATACGCCGAGGCTATAAAGCTATGCGCGCTCATATTAATTACAAATGAGCAATGTAAACAATCGCGACAGAATAATACGTAAAGTTATTAATAAAGATGATTTAACGGATTTATCTCCTTGCCCCTCCCCCACCCCACCCACCCCCGAAGCCTGACGTCTCGTTTGAGAAAAGGGGCGAGGAGAGCCGATGGAGTTGGTTTCTTGGCCGATTCTGATTGGCCGGTATCACGCGGGTCCCACAATCGCGGACAGATGGATGATAATCATTTGGTAAGATCGAATGTCCTCGTTGGGGAAATCCGCCGCCGAGGTACGGAGCGCAGGATATCACGTATCGAAATAAAAGAGAACGTAACCCGAAGACTCGTCGCAACGTCTAAAATTCACGTGTTCCGCTGGCTGACCCCGTTCTACGAGAGCAAAATTAGCCGGTCCAAGTGGACTAGCACAAGACCCGCTGCATGGGCGGGGGGAGGGGGCTTTATCGTATTCTATTTGTCCCCGCGTCGGAGCCGCGCAGTCGAAGGAAAATAAATAAAGAGCCAAGAGCCAGCCAAGTCCTCGATGATAAAAGCTGCCACGGGGTCATCGTACCCCTCTCTCTCTCTCTCTCTCTCTCTCTCTCTGTCTCTCTCTCCACGGTCCCTATAATCCCCGTTGCCGAAAGCTCTCGAGCCCCCTCCCCAACCCCCAATACCCAACCCCCGTCACGACCTAGCCTCCGCGCTCCGGTTTTCTCTGGGATCGCGGGGGTGGATGGAGGGCGAGGAGCGACGAGAGCAGTCTCTGCGTCCTGGCTCACGGTTCCAAGGAAGGGCTGGATGAGGAGGGGGAGGAGGTACGAGGCGGGCGTTGCCCCGTCGTCTGGCAGGATATCTGGCTCCGAGGAGTCGCGGACTCACGATCACAGCGACGAATGACCGAAATCCGAGAGTCTGCTGCTGAATGCGCGTGCGCGCGCGCGCGCGTATGTGCCCTTCTGCTTGAACCTCGAACTCCGCGCCCCCTCCCCTGACATTCTAAATTAAATCCTTATATGCCGATGGCTACGTCCCTCTCACTGTCAACCGCACGCTCGCTCCAATTCACTCTCATTCCACAGCTGTGTCTAATCACCTATTTCTAATAATAGTCGTTAACTAGCCTTTTCACTGTCGTGTCTTTAAAGATCGGTCCGATATGCCGAGCCCTCCGCCCCCCCCCCAACCAGTAAACGCATTTGATAATAAGCGCTTTCGTGCCATGGTTCACCGAATAGAAATGCCGGGAATACTTGTGAATCACAATTGACTCTTATCGTACATTGACCGGGACGTAGTTCTCTAGAAAAGATAAAGGCAAAAAAAAAAAGAAGAAAAAGAAAAAAAGAAAAAAAGAAAAAAAAGAAACAAAGCAAGAAGAAAAAGGATAAATAAACATAGTCTGTAGTCTGTTTAGTAGAGTACAGGGTCGTGTGTGTGTACATGAGCGCCCATTGACGTTACGCACAAGAGAAACAGCGAGTGAATAACTAGCATTCTAGACTGAGTATTTTCCTTTCGAGTAAACCTTTGGAGGTCGCGGAGGCAACGAACTAAGCCATACGTTAAAGAATCTTAGTACCTTCTCTTTCTATCTCTCACGCACGCGCGACACTACTTACACACGCGTAAGCGCCCTCGTTCTCTCCGTCCCTCCGTCTACGTTTCCGTAACTCTGTTTCACAAACGCGCGCCACGCACGGGTGCGCGCGCACTCGAACGTACACCGAATCGCAGATAAACTAATCCTTTTCTCCTCCTCCTCCTCCCCCCACCCCCCGCCGCTCCGCGCCACCCGGACCCCCTTCGCCTCTCGTCGCCGCACCTTCCATTCTTCCGCTCCTCATACACCTTCAGCCAGCGCCAGTATGTGTTACGACACGAGCATTATTCCTGTCCGCCGGCTTTCTACGTTATTGCTCTAGCAGACGTTCCCCTTACTCCAATAGCCAATTTTCCCTCACCGCCCCTCCCCCCCATCACCCCCTCCCTTTATTAAATTCAGCAACCGAGTAGTCCCTCGTGTAAAAGCACGTATTTCTTTGTTATTCGTCGTTTTGTCCCTTCCAATGAATGTCACGTCTCGATTTCTCTACAATGTCAGTGTCGTCGACTTTGGAGGAAATGAATTTTTCATCCAGATATTATGGAAATCCTTGGCAAGCCGTACGGCGATCTAACGACGCGCGAGCGATTCCTCCACGGAAAATAGAAAATCAATTAGAGCGCGGCGCACGACGTTATTGCCAAGGAAAACGAGCATCGGCTTATCGAAAATACTCCCCGAGACATTGACCGCCCGACGTGGCCTAGGAATGTTACATTTCACAAATGAGATCGTATAAAATTTTACGGGCCATCGGCGGCCTATGTAAAACAAATAGATAAAATAAAACAAAAAATAAACAAAAAGAAGAAGCGTAATAAAGGAAGGAGGAGGAGAGAGAGAGAGAGAGAGAGAGAAAACGGTCGCGTGGAATTGAATTTGTTCGAATTTCAAACGTGTTTTTGGCTGGTTATTTACATAAGATCCGAAATCTGGCATAAAGAAATGTCACTTTTCACGCGATGTACTATTTATTTAGTATACTTGTGACGAGCTCAAGTACAGAAGCGTCATTGAAGTGAAAAGTAACGAACGGAGTTGCCGAGGCCGCGACTAAGAGAGCGGGATTTGAATTTTAATGGCCTTTTGTAAATACAGAGCCGAAGCTCAGCTAATGCCAGTATTTGACGTAAAAATGTCTGTTTCGCGGGAATTTATCTAAAAATAAGATGCAGATCGGAATACATGGCTCGCACATGCTAATGAAAAGACAGTAATAAGGCTCGGCAGAGTCGTTCCATCAGCTCATAATTATACTAATTAAATTAATAGCTTTAGATCGAAGCCGAAATATCTAAAAAGTAATATTGCTTCTTTTTTTTTTGTTCCAGGTGAGTCACGTCGATCGTCAGCTAAATCTCCTTAACGTCGGCATTGTATACGACACTTCAATAAGTACGACTAATACGTTACGTTTAATACTCACCCGACGATATGCCGTGATTAATTAACGGATCCCATGGTAAATGGACCGAACTAGACCAAGTACCAACGTCGTAATCCCAATAAGGAGGCTCGCAAGGATGCCCCGACCCCTGTATTTATTTCTTCTTTCCTTTTTACTTACGAGTCGCCTGAATAATATAGGTTAATAATATATATATACATACATATATATAGATATATATATATATATTGGCAAGGAAGCGATGTCCTCTCTTGGGCGCTCGCGTGTCAAAATAAATAATAAGAGTGTATTCGAGGAAGGGAGGGCGTCGAGAGGATTCGGCGAAATTAAAACGAATTTCATTATGCCTGTCGTCCCGTCCTCATTGTGAAGGAAGGATCAATTGTGCGAATTCGTCCCTAAGAAAATACAAATACGCAGCTTAGTATGCAGCAGCGAGTTGAAAAGCGCGACATCCGCCGTGGGGTGGCGGAGGGGGTAAAGAGGAAGAAAACACGTCGATTGACAATAAGCGGGACGTAGCGTCCGTTCGTAGAAGGAATTCTCGGGGGATTCCAGTAGGCCGGAATATTAAAAGAAATTTAGAAGAAATGGATGTGTTACTCGCTACCTCACTTGCTCGCTCGCTTTGCTTACTTGCTTACTTTGTGTGCATGTTTATTAATAGCGCGTCGGCGGCCGGAAAGCAAAGGGAAAATCCAGCGGCCGGAGCTGCCTCGAGCGCGTGGGGAGGTCGCTTTTTCGAGGGACGGCCCCGCCTCGCAGTCCTGCCGCATGCTCCAGGGTCACGTATTATACTCCTCTCGGCTTTCGTATTAATTATAATTAAAGGGTCGGGGAAAATTTACGCCCTTTTGCGAGTCTTTTCGGGAATCGCGCGGTCCTCCTAGGTAGGGCTTCCTCGCGGGGTGACGCGTCACCCCGCCCGTTGCATCCGCTCGATGCACCCGAACGATCTGTAACCCCCCCTCCCCCACCCCACCCCCGAGTCCCTCCGTCCCGCGCCGCGCCGCGCCCCTTGCTCCCTCGGCGCGCGCACTTGCTGCCGCACTCGGCTCGGCTCGGCTCGGCTCTTTTTCGTCTCTGGGCTGGCAGGCCCCCTCCGTGAGGGCCGCCGAGGGAGGGAGCGCGTCTTTCCTTTGCTTTCTCCGTGGCTAAAAGAGATCGACATCTCGTAAAAGGGAAAACCTCGTCGGTACGTCCGTTGGCAAAAAGCGAGGAGTGGGGGGGAGGAGGCTAGAGGAGAGCTGAGCAGAGAGACCCAACCTCACCCACCTCACCCACCTCACCCACCTACCCCACCTCACCGGTCACCTGGCGCGGTTAGCGTCCTAACTGGCAGTCGTACTGGCGGTCATCCACTGGAGCTAGTCATAAGTCCTCCTGACGGGTACTTGGCCTCGGATCGCGCGATCCGATAAGCGCCACCGTCTTGAGGGAATAATAATCGCCCTGGAGGATCACCATGACGCCTGGGAATCCGGCCGAAAATTGCGTAAATGGCCTCTTTCCCGTAGGTAGTAGCCTCCCCCGCAGTCCCCGTAGCACCTGCGGGTCCGGAGATGGCAACAGCTGTTTGGCGAAGAGGAGCGGGGAGTCTGGGACCCCGGGCGAACAATGGCTTCGGGCGAAATCGGGGTCCGTTCCCTTGGGGCCCGCTCGCGCTCTGGATCCGCCGGCGGAGCACCACTGGCCCCTCCGCACGTCTACGGCCCATTGTGCGCAGACTCCGTTCTGCCCGATGGCAGAAAAAACGCTCGGGAGGAACACGTCCCAACGACGACGGCTACGGCTGCGGCGGCGGCGGCGGCGGCGGCGGCCCTTTATTTGCTCGCCCGGGTAAATACAACGGAGGACGACGGCGCTGTTATGTTTTCCATCCGATCGGCCGATCATCCTCGACCTCCGACGGATCCGCGAGACTCCCTCCCCGTAATCTCGCATGTCACTCGCTGTCACTCACTCACCCCACTCTCTCTCTCTCTCTCTCTCTCTCTCTCTCTCGCCTTCACTCGTTCTAGCTCCCTCTCTTGGCCCCCCGCTCTCTTTGAGTCACGGGAAGCTAGAGTAAGAGGAGGTAGAGGGGGGGGGGTGCGGCGGCGAAGGGCGGGTCGGGGAGCTGGTGTTGGGGGGAGGGGGGGATAGAGCGAGGCGAGTCGAGCGGCCGAACGCACGCACGAGTGAACCAGCGAACGAAAGAACCAACGAACGAACGAACGAACGAACGAACGAACGAACGAACGAACGAGCGAACGAGCGAACGAGCGAACGAACGAACCGCCGAGCGAGAAAGAGAGAGGAGGGCAGAAACCTCGCGCGCTCCTCGTCGCGCTGTTGACTCGGTGTGCTTCTCAGTAGCGCTGCCGAATAGTCAGTACCGGATCGAGACTCTCGAGCGCTGGAGCTTGGCTGCCGAGAACGTGACTCCGCGTGTTGCCATGTTATTATTATCCTCGCCCTCATCCTCGTCCACCTCGTCATCCACGGGAATCGTGCTCCGGTTCCCTTTTAACCGATCGCTGGCCGTCGGCCCGATCGTTCTCTGACGCAGTGCCTCCTGATCCTCGGACGCCCTCCTCCTGGTGGATCGCGACGCGCGGCTCCTGCCCTCGCGACACCACCTCCTCTTATCATCGTCATCGTCATTACTGCTGTTGTTATCGTTCCTGTAGCCGCAGCCGCAGCCGACGCCGTCGCCGTCGCCGTCGCCGTCGCCGTTACTACTATTATTGTTGTTACCATTGTGGCCGCCGCTGCCCTCGTTACTGCCCGTGATCATACTGCAGTTGTTGTTGTTGTTGTTGTTGTTGCTGTTGTTATTGTTGTTATTGTTGTTATTGTTATTGTTGTTGTTGCTGCTGTTGTTGTTATTATTGCCTGTGACGGGGAGCAGAGCGACGCTCGTTGCCGTCTCTGCAGCTGGCACTGTTCACCGGGAGGCCGTCCGCTGCTCTTACGCGGGGGCATTGCGCACGGCGACCCGGGTAGCCGAGTCCGCGAGTGCGCGCCCTCCTCGTTTGAGGTTAGGTAGAGTAACCGCGAAGCAAGAGTGCCGGGACCGCGGCGGAGTGCTGGAGTTGTGCCGACGACGACCTGGTGGCGCTCGGCGAATGCAGAATGGAAGATCTGCATAACGGAGTCATCCTCATTAAATGTGAGTTTTACATATTACTCCGCTTAAGCATCATCTGCGCTGTTGTATATTCTCCTCGGCCGAGTCTCCCGGAGCCGCGGGGATCCCTTTCGGGAGGCCCCGGCCACCTCCGCGCCGCTTGCGAACGCTCGACTCCTGGAGCGCGACCGTCGCTCCCGAGAGAGCGGGACGGACGGAGGGAGCAGGGATGAAGGGAGCTTCGAGTAGACGCTTTAGTAGACGATCACTTGTTGCGCATTCGCCCACTACAATTTTGCATTGGCGGCGTCGGCTGCGACGACGACTACTATGACTACGACTACGACTACGACTACGACTACGACTACGACGGCAGCCTCCATTTGCTCTTTTATCCTTTTCTTCCTCTTCTTCTTCCTCTTCTTCTTCTTCTTCTTTTACTTCTTGTTCTGCATCCACTGAGCTGGACGCCAGCTGCATTACGTTGCATTTCCATTTGCTGTGGCTCCCACGACGCAACTCCGGCCGCTCCTCCCACCCCGCAGCCGTATATTTTCCTTTCCCCTTTGGCAATCCCTCCTATTCACCTAATGCCCGCAATTAAGTGCAATCGCCTCTAAATCGACATTCGAAATATCTCGAGTCCGCGCTCTCGCATGGACTCGCTTTGTTTTCCCCTGTCCACGCCCCCCCCCCCCGTCCCCTTGCCGTGCCGCGCCACCGCCAGACCCCTTCGTTGCTCGGCTCGACCTCGCGTATCGTGCACGCACAGAGAGACAGGGAGAGCGTGAGCGAGAGAGGGACGGAGGGAGGGAGAGAGGAAGAGTAGTGTTAGCTGCGGAAGGCCGGCCGATGCGTCGAGAAATCGGAGCTATGGTATGCCGGATGAATTGCATGGGACGTCACGGAGCGGAAAGGCCGTCCTTTCTTTTCCTCTCTTGGTTCGCGACTCCCGGAGTCAGCTGCCCCCCCCCCCCCCACCGACCCCAAAAAAACCCCGGATATCCGCGTACCACTCTCTCTCTCTCTCTCTCTCTCTCTCTCTCTCTCTCTCTCTCTCTCTCTCTCTCTCTCTCTCTCTCTCTCTCCCTCCTCTCCCTCCCGCCCTCCAACATCCAAATCCCGACGCATTTAGCCCGACCGCGTCATTGATCTTTATTTAACGATGCCCCCCGTGGTCCTCCCTCCCTCCCTCCCTTCCTCCCGTCCTCCCCTTGGACTACACCAACGCATTCTGGGCTCGCGTTGCGCAATCCCGGACTCGCGTTACTCCATTCGTAGCGATCGGTCAGCCGAGTCGTCCGATTACAGGGCTGGCCTCGAAGGCCCAGCCCGCCCGAGAATATCAATGGCCCGTGTCGATCCCCTCCACCCCCCCGTCGCCGCCCCTTCCTGACCCTTCGGGAACATCCGGACGTTCGCCGACGTTCAAAACAAAGCGTAGACTGCGTTTAAAGTTAAAGGCAGCCGTGACGCCATCGACGGCACTACGGGACGGATAGTCCTCGGTCGTACCCAGACTGAGATAAAACGAGGACCCACCTTGGTCCTCGTACCTCTTCGTCCTTGGGAGTGACAATTCTCGGCGGTCACGTGGGACGGGGGTAGGGTCTACGGGTCTAGAAGGGAAGCCGACCGAAAATAGAGGAATTACGCAGGAGGACGAGAAAGCGTCATGCGGAAAAAGGTGACGGACACCGGCCCTGGCATTGTCCCGTCGCGGAGCCGATGTCCTTCCACGAAGACCTCGGCGCCGTTTTGTTTTCCTGCCCGCAAGCCGAGGCCGATTACGTCGCTATTGCCGTTCCCGCGCTTAAGGGAAGTGCGAACTCCTCCCTAGCGCTCGGGGGGGACTCGGGGGGACTCGGGGGACTCTCTAGTGGATCATAGGATGCGGGCTCGGCGATCACTGCCATTGTCGGGCAATCCTGTCCGCTGTACGGGCCACGATGGGGATTCCTACGGGATTCGGCTACTCTTTCTTCTCGAGAGCTCTGGCCCATATCGTCCGCCTCCTCGCCGACGATCCCTCGACTCGCCATTAAGCGCCATCAAGTCCCAGCCGCTGTTCCCGAATGTCGCGCATGACGTCCCGCCGACGGCTTCGGAGCAGCCAATTAACTAAAATAGTCAGTCAGCCGGGAGGGGAAACGTCTCTCTCTTCTTTCACATTTTTTTTTTCCCTCCACCCTCTTTCCTCTTTTTTCACCTTCTTTCGTCTGCCCCCGCCCCCTCCGCAGCCCCCATCCCCCAGTGCCCAGTGCAGCTGCGTGGGATCTTCCCTTTCCCGCCCCTCAGTCGGCGTCTCGATCTTCAAGAAGGGAAGCTAGTCCTGTAAAAGACTCCGTCGCTCGTATTACGCGTTACGTATCCTTTCACGTCGAGGCGCTACACGTATCATCAGGGTGAGGAGAGTACGATAATATTATTAGCGAAATGCTGGCGAGGATGCGTAGGTGGTGCTCGCTGGAGCGTATCCAGAGCTCGAGGACGGCCTCGGCGCGCACTTTCTAATTGCCGACACGCTGCATGCGGGTGCGATCGGATTTTCCAGCACCGCATAATAATACCAGCAGTAGAGTAATAAGACAGTCAGGGGAGGGGGGAGGGGCAGGGGCAGGATTGTTTGGGGCCGACTCGACGATACTCGTCTCAAGGATTACTAAAAGCGGCGGGAGAAAATTCAGTCGGACGAGCCCGGGGAGGCTGAGAAAGCTGAGTCGCACAAAAAGGTTCAAGATCCGCGCAAGACTCCTCTCGTCCGCTCTTTTTTACTCTTCAGTGCTCAAGGTCTCGCGGCTAGAACCGAGCGTGTCTAAGTCGGACTACCGACGCCGACGCCGACGCCGACGCCGACGCCGACGCCGAAGCCGACGCCGAGACCGCCGAGACCGCCATCGTCTAACCGCACGCACGATTGCGCTCGAGCTGCAATGCTCTCTGCCTCGGATCCAACGAGTTATCTACCGGACTTATCGGCCTGTATTCTCCTACAACGTCCTCGACTGGCGGCAATATTACAGCTCCCGAGAGGACGACGTTCCTTCCTTACATCCTCGACTATAATTATTTAAAGTCAGCCATTTAAACGAGTGCGTGTAAACGGAAAAAAAAACAAAAACAAAAACAAAAACAAAAGAAAATCAACAAAGAGCTTTATGTTGGCCCAGGCTTTCCTTCCTCCTTTTCTCTCTCCATCCCTCCCTCCTCTCCCTCCTCCATCCCCCATCCCCCATCCCCCCCGGCCTCGCCGCCCGACAGCCGGTCTCACTATATATATATGCGCCATTGAGACTTTTCGTATTTCAAGAAGCGCGAATCAGCCAGCTCCGAGCCGGCGAAAGTGTCGTTAAAGCCTAATGGCCGAGGCGAGATAATGACGAGCTGACAGATGACAATTGGCCAATGAAAGCCAAGCTTACATAATTTTTACTCTTAATTTACACGCTCGAATTCACGAGACTGATGAATTATTTAGCTCGGCAATCGTTAAATCCATTCCCTCTTCCCTTCCGATCTTGTGAATGACGATGACGACGACGACGACGACGACGACGACGACGACGACGACGACCGATCAACCTCCTTCCGTTCGTCCCAAGCCATAAAACCACATGGAATTTCGGACATTGGCGGTCCCGCTTCACGTTTTTTTGCTTTATTTTTTTGTTCACGTTTGTTAGGAATCGGAGAGAGCACGCGGCGCGTCTAATCGCTAAAGCGGATTGGATGGAGCATCGGGGCGGCGATAACGAGTGCTCCTTAGTCTGGAATGCGCGAGCCAAGGGTGAAGGGAGAAGGGAGAAGGGAGTAATACGGGCGAATAAATGAATCGGCTCTTGACATACATTTGGAATAAAAATTTGCATTACATATCGGCAGAGGCTCGCCGCTTTTAAAAATAAATACGGCCGGACGCACAAGAGCGTAAATTTCATTGATTAATGATTCCGAATAATGATGATTAATTGAGGCAATGCTAGCGAGTGTCCGCTGTCGTTGTGCCAGTCGATCCCGCGCATCCCGAGTTAAATGCAACGTGACAGCTTGAGCTCGTTGTGCAACTAACTAACTATGTGTTCCAGTTTCGATGTCCAGCGGCTGCGAGCGTTTCTGTAAAGAGAGAGAGAGAGAGAGAGAGAGAGAGAGAGCCGAGAGAGCGACCTCTAGCTGCTAATCGACGGAACGTATTCGTCGTACGCTCGCTTTATAACGCGAAAGGATAAATATTTATAAAGCGCTGGGGCTAATGGAATATCAGGAAGCCAATCGCTCTTGGTGTGTGTGTGTGTGTGTGTGTGTCGTATCCTCTCCGCGGCCCGGTGAACAAAGGCCAAATCGAGTTCCTGGAGAACTCGGCTGCTCCCCCGCATCGCGCTCGGCTTTCTACCCGACATAGACACAGAGAGAGAGAGAGAGAGAGAGAGAGAGAGAGCCTCGGTTGTCCTGGCGGCTGTCAATGGCTGGCAGGATCCTTGCCAGCGTGCGCGGCACTAACTATCCGCGAGCGGAACTCTGACCGGGGGAGGCTCTCGAGGTCGATGACTGGGGCTTTTCTCGCTTCGGCCGGCGCCACGCCGAGGCTCTACGTCGTGGGCAGAAGGAGATCGCCGTTATACTCGATCGGCACGCGGAGAAGTGCTCCTTGTTCCGCTGCCGCCCCTTCTCTCTCTCTCTCTCTCTCTCTCCCCTCTGTGCGCTTCACGAGCACGACCTTTGCACCTCAGCCTCCTTCCTATGCCCCAAGGCTGATAATGATGTAAATATTCCCGCCAGCCATCCCATTATTCCCTGTATTCGACGAGAGTGAGTGAGTGTACGTGCTTCATGAAGCTTCCTCAAGCTGCTCGGATTTCTTAGTACAAGTTCTCGTTCGAATCTACCTTCTTACACGCTCGGCTTATGGAAATCGTATTACCGTGAAAGGTTACGACATTTTTCGAGCTGGCCAACGCGGCTCCGGGACTCTTGCGCGCTCTCCAGCTTCGGAGAGCTTCGGACTCCTCGATAGAGAGAGAGAGAGAGAGAGAGCAAGAGAGAGGGAGCGGCGAGTGCGAATACCGGGCTGAATAAACTTAATCGTCGAGTCTTGCTCAAATATTAAAAAAGATCGCGAACTTTATTTACTCGGGACGACGAGGCAGAGGAATACTCGGAGGAGAGGACACGTATCGAGTCCTATGAAATTCATTAAACGGCTTACGTAAGCTTTGATCAAACACTTTGTGTGGCTCTTGCCCGAGGCAGCAATGCCGAGCAGCCGAGCAGCCGAGTGCCGAGTACAATGTGTCACGTGTATACACAATGCAATGTTCCTTAGTCGTTGGAGCGAGTGCTGATTTTTCTATTGATACAGAGCCGGAGCTTGATTGACAATTCCCTTGAACGTTCAAGTCAATAATAATATTATTCGTATTTGTAGTCGAAGGAATTAAAGTACCGCGGACCTTATTCGTCCGATCCCATTAGAATCCGCATATAATAAATGACTCGAGAGAGCACTTTAGCCGAAGTGAGAGAGAGAGAGAGAGAGAGAGAGAGGCCAAGTTAAATAAACGCGTGGCCGAGGAGCGTGGATTCGGCCAATTTAACGAAAATTTGCACAACAACAACGTGGCCGATTCCATTTCGCCTTGGTTTCCCCCCCCCCTCAACTTTGAGCGTCGAGCGTTACTTTGGCTCGGGCAAATTGTTTTATCACTCGTTGTGGAAGTGAAAATCCAAAGTCCCGTCGACTACCCGAGCGGATTCAATTATGTGCTGGATAATTCTGCAACTGATTGGCCAGGAGAGGTTAGCCGCGGACCGATTTCAGAAGCCGGGCCTGGGCCCGGCCACCATAGCGGCTGGGAGGGACAGAGGTGCCGATCGACAAAGTAATACCGGGAAGTAATAGGGCCGACTTTCCCGACCGTCGTCGGCTGATAAACACAAAGGGACCTACCGCGATACTCGTGAGCCCCGGGTAGCTTTGAAATGTAAAGGAGATGGGAGGAGGCGCGCGCGCGAGTGCACGAAAGGCTCGACAGGCGGAGCTTCGATGCAGCTGCGTCTATCTGCCGGCTAAGCGTTCATTCATCTTCCCGACGCGGCCGAAAAAACATCTGGAGCCCCTCGAGGTGACGGACATCCGCGGACAGAGGCCTTCGGACCGTACCATCTGCACGTGCCACGGCCCTTCGCGGCCGAGGCTTCCCGGAGAAGGCGTCCGTCCGATCGACCGGAGCGAGCGATAACCTCGAGCCCTGCCAGAGTACGCGGCGTTCCGCCGTGTTTTTCCTCCCCCGCTCTCCGGCCGTAGCAACCCCATCCCGCTCGCGGTCGCTCCTTTTGTCCGGGCGGCAACGTCGGCGATCCCGGCTGCGGTCACCCCGGCCCGTACAAGGCCCGTACAAGGCCCCTACGGGCTTATATTATTATCGGACTCGCAGACAAAGGCCCAGAAAGTCTACCTCCCCCCCCTCCCCCCCTCTGCCCTCGACGAGCCGGTATTCGAGCGAGGAAGTGACGAGTCGGGGAAGCGCAAGCCATCCCCGGATAATGGAGTCGCGCCCCAAAGATCGGGAAAAAAGAACTCGACTCCAGCGTGCCCTGCATCTTTTGACTCCTCCGCCTTCTCCGCCCCCTCCCGCCCCATCGCACCTTCGTGGCCCTCGTTCGTCCGGCTCACTATTTCAGCCTCGAGAGTTTATGGATGCAGTGGCAACGAGGCAGCTGCTTCCGAGCCGAAAATCGTCGTCACCTCCCGCCGTAGGAAAAACTCGTTGGCCAAGGGTGCGCACGCACGCACTTTTCGTTCGACTGGCTTTACCGATACCAGAGTACTCAGCTCTCTCATCCCTCTCTCATTCCCCTTCTCACGTATCTCCTCCTCCTCCTCCTCCTCCTCCTTCACTCGACACTCGAATCATCCTTCGGCTCTGGGCTTTGACTTTCGGTTGCGCTCGTTCACCACGTCCGCGTATATTATTCCGGAATACGTTATTCCCGGACCCGAGAGAATAATAATCCACTGCTCATCCGTGAGTAGAGTCAAACCGTTTGAGCATTTAACGCGAATAAACGAGTTGATTGCGTTAGAAGTGTCGGGGAGCAGCTTCGTTTATTCACTCGCCACGACCGTAAACACTCAAATCGTGTTAATCCGCGGTCGTGAACGATAATATTAATAATAATAGTGGTGGTGGTGGTGGTGGTAGTAGTAGCAGTAGTAGTAGTAGTCGTCGTCGTCGTCGTAAAAGAGGTAAAAGGATGTTTAGTATTGTATCGGTGGAGCAGATAACGACGACTCGCCTCGCTTTCCGAGGTGGCGCAGGTAGGTACGCGAGCCCGGTCCGAGATGCAGGTGATCGATCCTGTAGCAATGTTTGCCGATGAGCGAGCACCTTGGAAAGCCAAGGAAACCTTGGCGAGTCGGGCAGTCGGGGAGTGGCCGTCATGCCCAAGGGCGATTCGTGGATTAATGTTAAAGCGAAGGAGGTCGAGAAGGAGGCCGCTGTCATCGTCGGGGCTCCGCGGATATACTCGCGGACTATGACGACGACGACGACGACGACGACGACGACGACGAGGTCGGCGAGGTAAATATGGCCGGGTAGGCTGACGGGTAGGCAACATAGGGCGCGAAGGAACATCGCAAGGATGGTGATGGGATGGGATGGGATGGGAAAGGTAAGGTATATGGTAAGGAGAAGAGGCGGGTAGGGCTTTGGGAATGAAATCGAGGCCAGATTTCATCTCCGTGGGCCTTAATTAGGCCGGTCACGACGCCGCCAGCGACTGACGGCGATCTAAATCGAGCGAGCGCTCAAAGACTCGCGAGCCAGGGTGCCGCGGGACGGACGGAGTACGGGAAGACCGGGCGTCGAGGACCGAGGACGGCGCTTGCACTACTTATACGCGAATTCCTGCCGGCTCGGGAATGAGCAGCTTTAGACGAAAATAGGGGAAACGAAACGCCCCGGCTGTTGCGCGAGGCTCATTCCGCGTCGCGTTACCGCTCCCTCCCTCCCCCCCCCCCACTGGCGGTCCAGGAGCTTTTTAGCGCCGGAAATAGCGAGCCGCGAGGCTGCAAATTGCAGCGGCCTCACCTTTTTCCTTCCTTCTTGTTTGAGAGACCGTCGGGCCGCGAGAGACTTATTACAGGAACGGGGAGACATTTAACCCAGTGAAATAAAACTGCTGCCAGGGGATTCTCGGTCCCCGTCGTCGCCCGTCGTCGCCCGTCGTCGCCCGTCGAACGCGCGCTCATTGTAAACAAATAACTAGCAGAAAAGGGCGTTGAGGGGTTGCGGGGTTGCGGGGTCGGGGAGGGGGCAGTGGCTCGGAGTAAAATAGCCTCGCGAAAAGCCGTTCGATAATCTAGTTTTACACGGCGGATTACCGGCTCCAGTAGGAAAGCAAAGGGTAGGACGGGGATATCGCGGTAGCCATAACGAATAGAGCGACTCCTCTATTTTAAAAGAGGCTGGCACGTCTCAGGGCTACGGCCGTAACCCAAGAGCGGCCGGCGATGTTGATAAAGCAGCGCTCGCTATATCGGGAGCGACAGCAGCTGCCGCGCTTTGAGGGCCTATTCGCCTAACACGTGTCCTGCTGCATGTCGTGCCCCAAGGAATGATCGCTTACGTCGCGTCTCTTCCTCGATTCGAGACTTTTCGTTTATTTGCAAGACAATTGTCAAACGGGGATAGTTGACGCTCCCTTTGTATTTTTCTCTGCCTTCCCCCCCCCACCCTCTCCGTTTCGCCTCTCTCTCTCTCTCTCTCCGCGACTAGACCACGAGGTTAAAGGAATTCTCGATGCAGCGGACTCGCTCGCCTCCTCGGCATGGGCATGTAAATATAAAAACACCGGGCATTACTCGTTGCCATTGCTCTGCTAATGCCTAACAATAACAGCGCCAAATGGTGGCGTTGGAGTCGCATTTTTTTTTTTTGACACGGTCTCACCGTCCGTACTCGTAGCCTGCAAATCCAACGGACCTTTTAAACCCCAATAACCTTCTATGCCGCTCTTATGACTTTATAATTTTATAATTCCTTATTCAATTTACAGTCTCCATTGCCGACCGCCAGGCCAGACTTATTAACCTTCACCCCGTAGATTAGCTTATTCCACATCAATGTAGAACGCCTCTAAACTATTATTCTATTCTGTTTGTAAATGTTAATCTCCGATTCTTGCCAATGAAAACATCTTCATCATCCCGTTCTTTCGCGCGTACCCCTCATTGCTTATGTACTACATCATCGTACAATAATTATTGACAGGATGCGTCGTTAGGTAAGCATCTGGCCAATCAATTAGCCATCGATCTATTTTAAACAAAGGGGACACGCATGTAATCATTATAGCCTTTCTGTTTCGAAGTTTCAATCGCAATCTATCTGCCATGAACTATGGCCTATTGAAAATATATCGATGAAAATTCGGGTTTTCGACACTTACTTATTTATTATAGCTCGAGGACACAGGCCTGGAAAAACCACGACTTCTTCGTACAACATTAATCCTTATTATTTCGAGGCTTGCGATGATAATAGCTTTTTAATCGAACGCAACGCTGGCAACGCTGGCCAATACATCACGTTCTAGAGATTCTTTTAATAATATTGAAATGCTTTTTCGTTGTTGCATAACGTCAAAACAAGTTTTCCGTACGATAGTTTATTTAACGCAGTTTTCAATTCCATTATTATCATATCGCACAGAGATACATTAATTCGTTAAAAGTACAGCTCACACTTATTTCACTGTGTTTGCAGAGAAACTGTGATTTTTTTTTTTTTTTTTAAAACCTAATGCCGCAAGATCAGATAGTTTTCCTTTTCTCGTACTCTCTATCCTACGCCAAGAGATTTCGTATAAAATCAGTTGACAATATCCAGTTCCAGTATCCAGCTTCGGTAAAAACAAGGTTGTTCGCGTACAATGGGGGTGAGGTGAGGTGGGGCGGGGAGGGGTCGGGGAGGAGAAAACAAATAATAGAAAATCGATATCCCGCACTCGGGAGTAATTCTTAAACTCGACGTAGCGATCGCCATCGAGCTAATCGAACGATATTCCTCGATTGTGCAACGACAATTACTTTTACAGTTGTCGGGCTTACCTTCGTAACACATCGCGTTCGGACATTGATTGCTTACTCGAGACGAACAAGCCAATCCAAACGTTAAATTGAAGCGATTACGTGGATATTAAATCCGAATAAGAGCTCTAACGTCGAATTATAAATGATGAATGAAACGAAACCAAATAAAAAAAAAATAATAATAATAATGGGGGGCGGCTGATGGAGTGAGTGAGGGAGTAAAAAAAAAAAGGAAAAGAAGGCCAACGTTGTATATTTTCTTTAAATTACAATGTAAATTTACGCTATTGTCGTGATTTTCAAGGTTTGCATTATTCGAGCGATATTTTATAGCCATGTTTTTACGGGAAATGATTTCAAATAACGTCTTTGACAATCGTAAAAAAAAAAAAAAAAGAAAAAAAAAAAAGAATCAGGGAATCAATTCATTCCGTCGCGGCCATGAGTTTTGCATATAATTGTTACATTGTTAAAAATAAGTCGGCGAAAAAGAAACGCGGCTGTAAAACGTATCGTTGTTGTTATCTTGTTTGGACAGGATACCGAATATACGGAGTAGCCTGAAGCGAGCGAGTGTATCTCCCCCGCGAGATCCCGCAAGCTTTCACCTGGATAAAATTTTCAAGCGGTCAATTAATAGTCGAGAGGCTAAATCTCCTGGAAAATCTTGTACTCCGAGGGATCAGTTTTTATCGAATTTCAGCTCACGGACAAGCCCACGTGGATTTCTTTTATATGGGCTTACGAGCCCGTGCAAACATACGTGCGGGCTGGCCGGCGGGGTGCGGGGGGAGGGGGGTTTGAGACCCACGCGCGTACGTGAATTCGTTCCTCGAGGTCTTCGTCAAAACGAGAAATACAGCTCGTAAAATACAGCTTTAAATATCCCACTGTGTAGGATAGGATCATTCGTATGAGTTACTTGGGCCAAAGTGAAAACGATTTAATCTGCCTGCGCCGGAGACGAGGAAGGCTAACTAATGTGCCCCATTGATTACCAGGGACAAGACTTTCAGGGCAAACAGCTAAAATTAATTTGCGAACGGGCCGCCGCCTAAATAATTCCTCCCTCGGTCCCTGCTCTCTCCCTCTCTCTCTCTCTCTCTCTCTCTCATAAACACGAACAAACGCACGCACGCACGCACGCACAGATAGAGAGAGAGAGAGAGAGAGAGAGAGAGAGATCTTCACGTTGGAATGCGAGTCAGGAAGAGCTAATTATTCACACGAAAAAGTCGCGCGTTAGTACGTCCCTCCCCGCGTCTCCTCCCCTCGCCTCCTCCTGCAGCGATCGGAGCGACTTCCGTCATTGCCCCTTTACCCTTCGCCTCATCTACAAGTCGGTCCACGCTTCTTTTTTTTCTTTTTTTTTTTTTTTTTCTGGACAAAAGCAGGTGCACGGGTGCACTGGATTGAGCGCCGATTGTATTCAGCTGTGTTTTAAAAACACCGATGCGCTCGGTCTCGCGTTGCTCCGCTCCGAGATTGCGAGCTAGCGTTTAAAAATTGCAAAGCCCCCCGCTCCCGGCGCACTCGGCACCATGTTGTCGGCTATGTTCTCCTTGCTTTTTACACTGGTTTAATGGAGCCGATGCCGGCGCGCGATCCGATCGCATGACTCATCCACGATGCAAACAGGATCTTGATTGCAGATGAATCGGCATACTTTTGCGCGCCAACTTAGGATGCGGCGAGTCTATGATTAAGACAAAAAGGCCCTTAATCATTGATGAAATTTCGAGCCCTTCTGCCGGATCTCGATCCCATCCTAATACGTAATCCTCTGCTCTCAGTCACTTGCCTTCGCATACTGTTTGACGTCATATTTACTGACGACTACCCTCCACGTCCGCCTCTTTTCGTATGCCAACGATGATATCAGTTCCCTCAATTACATAAAAATTGTACAAGTACGTTTCAATAGCTGCAGATGCAAAATGGTAGTTGAAAAGGCAGAGGTTGCCGTAGGGGCAATTGTAAATTTTAATATTTTACAGAGAAACGTGAAATGTTCGAGTCCTCTTAAAGGAGCATCATTGACTCAGTTAAAAATAGATAAATCGTGCGGAGTCTGCTCATTTATGAGCTTAGATCCAGTAAATCGTATCATTTACATAGGGTATACATTCTACGGGTAATTTCTATTACGTAAATTATTTATCAGCCGTTATGGGTGGCCGAGATGTATAAATCGCACTGACGAATACAAAGCTCGAGAATAAAGCAGAAGTCGAAGTCGAAGTTGAAGTTGAAGTTGAAGTAGTAGTAGTAGAGAAGAAGAAGAAGAAGAAGAAGAAGAAGCAGTAGGAGTAGAGAAGTTAATAGTAAAAAGAAAGAGCTTAACGAGATGGGATAGGCGAGACGGTGGAGAGGAGAGAGAGGGAGGGAGGGAGGGCGGGCGTCTCTACGATGATTAACAAATGGAGCCAGAGTATTTTCAATCGGTTAAATGTAATTATAACGCGTTTTTAAATAACTCGGGCGTAATAATGGTGTGCATGAATGGTGGATGCCGCTGGAAATAGCAGTCGAGCAGCCGGTGAGCCGGTGAAGCGAGCCTTTACACGGCCTAATCGTCAGGCAATAGAAATTAATCGTCCCATGAAAGAGGATCGAAAATAGCCCCCGAAGCCTTTGCCCTCGGACTTTTACGAGCTTCCTAATGAAATTCGCATTCGCGGTGGCGGTGGCGGTGGCGGCGGTGGCGGTGGCAGTGGCGGCGGTGGCGATGGTGGAGGCGGTGATAGCAACAGCAGCGGCGGCGGTGGCGGTGGCGACGACGACGACGACGACGACGACGACGACGGCGACCCGATGACTGCCGGGCTTAGGTAATATTTTGCGTCACGCTCTTCGCCGAGCGCGGAACCGCTCGGCTCGGCTCAGCACGGCTCGTCATCCGCTGTCGAAAATAAAGCTGCGCGCACTCTCCCGCTCGAGAACCGAGCGAACGCGCTGAGCGTGGTGAGCGTGGTGAGCGTGGCGTGGCGAGCGTGGCGAGCGTGGCGAGGGGGCGTCGGGCGGCAGGCGGAGGGAAAGCTCAAAGGGCAACAGCAACGGTAGCGGTGGCTCCGCAGATGTGCCGAGAGAAGAGAACTAACTCGGATCTCGGGGAAAAAAGAAACAAGGAGCAGCCCCGAGGACGAGGAGGAGGTGGAGGCTCGCGCTATGTGGCGGCGTTGCCAAACCGTGCGGAGGTTTGGAGGCGAAGATCCACGAGGGAGGCAATCGAGCGAGCCTCAGAGACTGTGTGTACGTGTGTTATGGAGAGAAGAGAGAGAGAGAGAGAGAGAGAGAGAGGCCATTGTTTTTTATCACGTCTCCCCGCTCGCAGATTAATCTGCCAATCTAAATGCAGGGCCCCGGGCCAGAGCTCCTCTCGCACTCGTCACCTTTTCTCGGTCGAGCGAGCGCCGGCTTCTCCTGGTCCTTCCATCTTGAATTTTGCCGGAGACCTTGATACCGAGGCACCCGTGCAGCCTGCACTTTTATCCAAAAGGATCTTACGCGCTGGCGTCTGGGAGCCTGCCTATACGTGTCTCTGCTTACCTCCTCCTCCTCCCTCCCCCTGCCTGCGCTTCTCATTACCATTTATATATAATAAATAGTCCAGCTTATGTCGCGACAATCCAGTTCGCTAATCCTTACAAATTATCTCAATACGTCTGAGCTTTATTTATATTAATTATTTACCAAAGCCCGGTTATTTTCGCTCAATCTGACCGCCGAACATTTTTAATCAATTCAAAGTGCAAGTCTATAAAGCCGATTGTCAACGCATTTGTCGATAAATAATAATAAGCTGACTTTTGCATTTCATTGCTTTTCACGAATTCTGATGATACGATGGCCGTCGAGAGAAACGCATCGCCGTTAATTATCTCATTGATTACTCGAGGATATTTGTTTTTCAACCAATTTTTCTTAATCTCCGAGTTTCTAGATCCAAGTGTGCGGTAATGCGGCAAAAATGGCACAAAAGATCGTTTATTATGAAATTAAACGTGCTATACGTATATAAAGGCTTAACGTATGCATACGCTATATTATGATACGCGGACAAGATTATTTTACCGTAAGGTCAATCAATTTTTAAATGCCAATTATCTCGCTCTTAATGTATTCATAATCTCCATTGTTATTTTTCCATGTTATTTTTTTTTTATTATTTTTTTTTTTTTTTTTTTTTTTGTTTTATTTAAAGCTAATATTGTGGTAAACATAGGTATCTCTTCAATACAAGCTAAAGCAATCGATCAATTATTAAAGGAATTTATTTTAACAATCTTTACGATTTATTCGACAATGCTGTTGATAATAATGATATTTTCAATGGGCGGTTCCGTTGTTACGCTCGCTTTCCGAGTTATACAATATTAATTGTTATCAAATAAATAATCTGACCGACTGACTACTCTCCTTATTGATTCACCGTGACGCTAAATAAAGCGTATGCGTTATTCATATTATTTATCATTGGAAGTAGCGCGCTGCATTTATTTAATGTTGTAAGCTTATTCGAGCTCGCCGGGAACGGACGATTCCGTTCAAATAGCGTATATTCGGGACTTGTAGTATGGAAGGTGCGTTGGAATAATTTCACGGTGAAAAAGACGTTCCCGGTAAGGTTATGGAAGGTTTTTGTAAAATATCTCTTAATCAGCAGCTTAATTTTTCAAGTCTTTGTTTAAATTATCCGAAGACGTGATGTAGCTAGCTTGTCAACAGATTTTGTGGTAATTGTAAGGGAGCGAGCGGAGCGTCAGTGTCAATATGTTCCTGTAATTCAATAAAACTATTGCGTTCTAAGACGTCCGCGCGCCGTTGAGAATGACAGAGACGATAAAGCTATTCCCGATGAAAATCGTGAGGGTCGAGCCCGAGGCGCAGTGCCAAGCAACGAAATCGCCCGATGAAATTATCGATCGCAGTGAAAATCAGCGGAGCGCCGGGCTTTTGCCGAACTGAAAACTTACGTATTCCCTTTGGTGCGGCTGACGTCAGCCACGCACAATTAAAAACAAGCCCTGGCCCCGGACTAGCCGCTGCCAAGGGGCTTCCGAAAAGCGCTTACCTGCTGTTGTTGTTGTTGTTGCTGCTGCTGCTGCTGCTGCTGCCCTTGCCACTTTTTCTATCGCACTCGTCGATTAATTGCATTGTGCCCGCTCGTTAATTATCGCTCGCCCTCGGGATACGCCCGAACTGCTTTTCCTCGCTCTCGTTCCCTACGTCCCTTTCCAAGGGCAAACGGGCCGTCGCTTTATTCAACACGTTGTGTGTGCGCGCGCGCGTCTGTAGTGGCGGTGGCGGTGGCGGTGGCGGTGAAGGGGGGAGGGGCGAGGTTGAGGGGGGTGCTCGCGGTTCTCGGAAGCTCGGCACTTTTTATTCCTACGATCTCTTTGAGTGGAGCAGCCCCTTCCGATGAATGCGCCCACTAATATCACACGCGACATCTTAAGCTGTCCATCGTCGAGTTCTGTGATTCGTCTCTCTCTCTCTCTCTCTCTCTCTCTCTCTCTCTCCATTCACAGAATTGCTTTGCCATACGAAGCCTTTTTTCATTCGCACCCTCCTCGCTCTACCTCGAAACGTAACGTACTACATTGGCAATCGCATTAAGACGGTACGATTCCGAGTTTTCCCCACTATCCACGCTTTCGAAATAATAGCCGAGACCGTAAATTACATCTGCAAGGGCATACGAAACGAAGTGCGATTTATTTATTCGTTTATTTATTGACGTTTACGTTATAAAGCCGTAGGAAGCAATGCTCCCGTTGTTAGCCTTTGTACCCGTAGTCGTTCGTAAAAATGAATATATTGTCTTTAATAAAATGTACACGAGCACGCGCTGTCTCTCCTTTAAATAATATCCATTTAACGGGAGCGTGCGTGTACTTTATCTCCTGAGCCGTAAAGTTTATAAGCGGATCATCAATTAATATAAACCAGGTGATTATGGAAGATCCCTCGTGTCTCTCGAGACTAGCGAATAATTATTGTTTGAACAAAGTTTCGCCTCCTTAATTATTCACGAAACCACGAGTCGCCTCCGCCCGTTCCATCCTCGATAAGCCGAATTTTCTCTAAGAAATATTTCATTGCGCTCTCTTGATAATTAAAACACGCGTGCGTAGATTATGGCAAAGTAGACAATCGGTAATTTATATTCACCGGTCGTTGAGAGAAAAAAAAAGCAAAGCAAAGCAAAGCAAAGCAAAGAAAAGAAAAGAAAAGAAAAGAAAAAAAAAATGCTCTGCTACGTATATTTATCAATAGGCATGCGTGTCTAATCAATTAATGTTGTTGAAGCTGAATTTCATAATAACCCGGTTGACGACTATTGAACAAACTATTTACTACCTCGCAAGGGCACATTATTTATACTTACTCATACTGATTATTAACTTCTCCGTAAAAGATAATAAGCTTATTCATAAATTTTTTTAGCTAAATCAGCCATGCGACGCAGATGTAAATGAGATATCGTTGATTTTTAACAGGGATAATACGTATTATGACGCGTAGATTATTTATGCATTCTTTTTTAGCAAATATAATTTGTAAACATTATGGTGTAATTGATGTGTAATTTTAGGAATTTAACGTATGGATTTATATTAGCGCGTACGAGCATGCGGGTCGCGAGGTATTTGAGGCTTTGATAAATGCTGCCTTGATATTCGCACTCTATCTCGCTGCATATCGCGTATTATATAACTCGGGCATGAAAGAAGCGCTAAGAGTTAATAATACTGAAAAACAAAGAATTGAACAATAGATGGATATACTCCTTTCTTTGTACGAATTGTTGAAACGAGAAGAGAGGAGAAGAGAAGAGAAGAGAAGAGAAGGAGAGGAGAGGAGAGGAGAGGAGAGGAGAGGAGAAAAAGAAAAGGAAAACAAAAGTAATTACAAATTCTGATTCTTGTACAATAATAAAACTTCGCTTTGGATTCTGTAATCATATTTCTTACGTTCCGGGTATACGATTGATTTATAAAAGAGATCGAGCGCGAAGATAATAATGATCCGAGTTACGCAGTAGGTAACGTTGATTTGCATTTAAAAGGAAAAGAAAGCGGAGTGGGATGAGCCGAGTCCTTGCTTTCGCCGCAAGTTCTTGTATTTTCTGAAAGCTGTCATTAAGGAATAGCCGAGACCGAATACCAATAGGAAGGAAGGAAGGAAGGAAGGAATGAATGAATATCGAATGACATCGAATGACGATAAGATTGAAAGGGTAATAAAAAAAAAAAAAAAAAAAAAAAAAAATAGAAAAAACTTCTCTTATCCTCGGCTAAATAAAGTTAGTAATGACGATACCCGCGGCTCTTTGTCCAGGCTCACAAAAGTTCGAGAAACCGTTGTATCCAGACATTCGGCTCGATCCACATAGACGCAGGCGCAAAGATTTCCCTATTATTGTACACGAGCGTTTTCATTTTGTTTTTACATAGCCGTACGTAAGCGGCGAGCTCTTCTTATCTGACGGCGGGTATACGCCACGCGCACACTTACGCATATTTCAATTACGCTGAGTAAGCATCGCCGTGGACGGGGGTTCAGTGACTCCAAGACGGCTATCGCGCGCACGTTTCGATGCCCTTTATGGCCGGACGGTGCGTGCGACGAATTCCATCGGACCTCGACGCTCCATCGCCGAAGACCGAAGATTCTAATTCATCGCGAGCGCACTGTTTCGTTGATTGATTCAAGGTGGGTGCATGGGGGGGGGGAGCGGACGATCGACAAGCACCAAGCAAGAAAGAAAGAAAGAAAGAAAGAAAGAAGGGAGTGTGGCGTTGCGTTTCGAGGGTGGAAGCTGATGGCGGCTGACGGGGAAGAGACGGGATCGATCTCGGATCAATCGGGTGAAATCGACGACGAGCGACGCCCGTCGTCACCCCCCTACCCCCCACCCCTTTTCCCATCGTCATCATTAAAGGACTGGCCAAGGACGGGTGGCCGTTCGAACCCCCCCCCCTCCCACCTACGAGTCCGCCGTCCTTGCGTAAGGATCCGGCCGACGACGGTGCCGATTTTTCCACTGCTGAATTGCCCACGCGACGCGACTCCAGCCCCTCCGTTACCGCGCCTCCGGCATCGAGGAACCTGCGCAATACGACCGGCACCTGTCCAGGACGCAGCTGCAGCGAATTATCCGCAGCGCGGCCCGATCGACGTGCGCCCGATCTTTTTGCCACGCTCCGTGAAGAAATTCTATAAAGTACTCGAGGCCTTTGTACTCCTCGCCTCTTCTTCTACGCTTATTGAAAACTCCCCCGCCCCGGCCCCCGCACTTTACTTACAATCGCGGCTTTTTCGTTGCCGCTCCATCCGCGTTTATTAACCTGTTATATCGCTGCTCCTTCCTCATTCATCCATCCACCCCCACTTCCCCCTGCCCCCGGCCCGCTGCTGTAAAGACGTCGGCTTCGCTCCTTCGCCGAGCCACAATTAAACTCGGACTACGATTTATTGTAACAAATAAATGAGGGATCAGGACTAATCGAACAGGATTTTAAATAAAGGAATCGAGGCATTATTGTGGCTAGTCGAGTTGGGCCGTTCTCGCCACTCAACATCTCAAGTTCAAGTTTTTTTTTCTTTCTTTTCTTTTCTTTTCAATGGCCGCTATCTGCATCGATTAATTATGCCATGAAATTACTTTGTGAAAAGCAATTACATGTACAATTACATGTATGCCTGAAGCAGTAGGTGGACTGTCCTATTAAAGGATGGATAAAATTTGCCCAACAGTTTCTTTGTTTAAGCCAACGATTTTCGCGTGCCAGTAGTCGAAAAGAAAAAGGAAGAAAAAGGAAGAAAAAGGAAGAAAAATGGAAAACGCAGAATGATATTCGATTAAAATCCGACCTCTCGAATGATTAGCTAACGTGCGCGTTGAAATAATACAAAACGAACAATGATGCATTTGTAACCGTTTTCAATACAAAAAGAATTACTGCCTCTTTTTCTTTTTTTTTTTTTAACGATCGCACTTTTTATTTTCCATGATTCAAAGTCGCATTATTATCTTCCGATAATGATATTTAGAACGTTTCTATGTGATCAAATGACGTACACGATTAAAAAAAAAAAAAAATAAATAAAACGGAAATACGAATACTTAATGCGCTGGAGCGATAATTCATAGTCTATGCATTCGTTCGATATTAATGCTTTTCTAGCACATTGTATCAATCATTTTATTAGATTTTTGAACCGAATTGAAATACAATACAGAAATGAATAAGTAATTAAATAAATAAATAAATAAATAAATGCGTATATAAATAAATAAATAAATAAATAAGTAAATAAATGCACGACAAGCGCGTAATAAAATACATTATGAAATCAGTTTGACAAGCACGTGGCGATTAAACGAAATTTATCGGCTTTATAAATCTTGGGCGGGAAATTAAAATTTTTGCGAGCACGCCTGAAAATAAATGTCGTTATCTAGCGAATTATCCGTTCGCGTATTAATCACAATGAGTTGAGTAAACTGATCTAAAATATAAGTATATCGAATGAACACGCGCGCGCGCACACGCTCGAGGGAGAGAGAGAGAGAGAGAGAGAGAGAGAGAGCATCGATTCAATTAGCAAGTGGCATATAATATAGGCAATTATTGTTACCCAATGCACTGGTCGCGAATATATTTACTAAGCGGCTGTTGCCGCGATTCCGCCCACGCGCACGCGCAATAATACCAGCTACGGATCAAGTTATGAATGAGCCTGAGACCGAAAGCACGTGTTCGACTCTCCCAGAGAGTACGAGTTTATTCCGGCTCCATTAGCTATTTTCATTGAACGTATGGCCTTTTTCGAGCGCAATGTATACTAATCGCACCGGGATATTATATTGTACTGCGTTGAAAATTTTAATCTCCGTGCTTTATCGTAATTGTTACATTTTTCATGAAATGTTTTTGTTTGGCCGGCACAATAGCCGTGGCGTAACATAAGCTGTAATCATGTGTAACACGCAGTATTTTGTAATTGCCTGGATAGTGCAAAAGTTGTGAAGATTATTGAAATTGCACAAGACTCTTTTCCGTTTTCCTAGTCTTCATTTGAAGGAATAAATCTATATATATATATATATATATACTCAGTTGAGAGAGCTTATTGAATTCATTTTAATGATCAATAAAGTAAAATAATGAGAATCGCGATCCAACGATAGATATATATATATATATATATATAATAACTTTATTGTTAAAGGATATTCGTTAATGGGCGAGGGGAAGGTAGGGGCACCTCTCCTCCGTACTAGATTTCTAAATACAAAGATACGGACATAAATACGAAGGTTTATGGCCTTCCGGGTGCTAAAGTTAAAATTAATGTTAAAATTTAAAACACAATAATAAATGTATAAATGCTTTGGCAATTAAGTTATATCTAGTTTTTATCAATGACTGTTTCCCCTGCCGTTTTAAAAGCCTACGCATAAATCGATCGCGTAAACCTTCGTTATACGTTAAAAGACAAAAAGAATCTAAAAGTTTACGTATATGTATATATATATATATATAGATATGCTACTTCTTAAATCAGATCGTCTTTCCCTGTAATTATCTTAAACACGAAAATGTTTATTTCGTTTACAGACGACGTTACGTCGTAACGTTAATATGCTTTTAGTCGACGAGAAGAAATAGTAATACGTGAATTTTATTTTTAAAACCGTAGCAATTTACGTACTATTAGATTGCCATGGGAGTTTTAATATTCTTGAAAAACAATAATCCAGCCGGCTTTCGGACACTTTCTAAATTTGACTTCCGAACTACAGAAGTACGTAAATAAAAATTCAGCGATTCAGCCGTGATCGAGCATTGGGATGCGGTAAGTGGGAAGGGAAGACGGTAAGGGAACAACGTCGTTGAAATTAATTATTCATTGTACCCTTAAGAGAAGCATCGACTGCTACTTCCCCCCCCCTCCCATACGAGTAAGCCTAACAGTGAGCGTCTATTCTCGTGCCTACGTACGCATAAATCTCGTCGAGGGCTGGAGCGGTGGGGCGGGGCGGGGCGGGACGGGACGGTTTTGTTCATTGAGTAAACTCGAGGGAATAGAGCTCGCTCCGAGCGGCGGCTAATTCACGAAAAATAATAAAAATTATGGCTCGCTTAAATAGCGTTAGGGAGGATCATTGGACATGTGCCAAAGCCGCCGTCATTCGTACTTGCGCAAGTCGACGTCTCGAGGAGACTCGAGTCGGACTTTAAAAAATTCCGATACTTTCACGGGTCTGCGTGTGTGCGCTCATCGAATGCACGCGAGGCATTTATCAGCTCCATGGACCGTCGGCTCAATTCATGGTCGATCTAAACATTATCCCTTTTAATTGTTCAACCGATCGCCCCGCCATTAGCTCAAGTTTATCAATACGACTCTAATGAAACTCTTTGATTCAATTATTTCTAACTTATTTCTCAAGCTCCCGCTGCACCCCAAAACTCTCTCTCTCTCTCTCTCTCTCTCTCTCTCTCTCGCCGACCTCGACGTCCTTGTCGTCGTTGTCGTTGTTGTTGTCGTTTGTTTGCTAATCCGTGCGCCGATGACAATGTGCACAGGTCCGCGGATCGAAGAAGGAACTGTTTAACATATAATGAGCAGTCCCGCCATTGATCATGCAAATGTTATTAATTTATGCAGAAGCTCTTGCTCGAGCTGCGCTCCTTCCCTTTAAACGTCGGCCAATATTATTGAGACTAGATGGAAGAATATCGGCGCGAAAGGGGTTTCGGCCGCTCGAAATGGACAGGCGAAGGAAATCGCCGCGTGTCTCGGTTCAGAAGGGGGGACAATACGGGCTTTCTGGCTGTCTCTGTTTTGATTTAGCGATCTCTTTGAGGGGTCGGACGGCCTGGTTATACTAATTTCGGGATCGGAGGATCGGCAAGCGGCAAGCGACAAGCCCAATTAACTTAAGTCTCTCGGCTTTTAGATTCCGACGATGTGATCTGCGGCTGGTATAAGGATGCGCGACGCCCCTCCCCCCCATCCACCCACTCCCAGCCGGCCCGGTCATGTAGATATTCAAGCGATATTCTGGCACTCGGCCAGCCTGAGGAACGTGTGTGACTGTGCTGCGTTTGTGGGCGCGTGCTCGAGTGAGCGATATACATGCGAGTTATCGGGTTGCTGGGAGAGGACCTCGACTGGTGAGCCCGTGGGGCGGAGGTATAACGTTTTCGTGGCCGACGGAGCTCAACGGAGCTTCCTCGAGGACTTACGAGGGAGCTTTTTTTTTTTTTTATCTTCCTCTTTGGATCGCAGGTCAGGTCCGAGGACAGGTGAGGTCCGCTGGCCTCTCTCCCCCCAATCGGAGGAATGCACGTCGCCGGACTCCCCTCTCCGAATACTCCTCTGATAATTATTATACGCGATGACGGGGGCGACGTGTTTTATTATTTTACATAACACGTGGCGGTATGATTATTTAAAACTCGGGCGTCAAACTCTGGCGCGCTCTCGGCCGCTCCGTCGTACGGCTTTATCGTAACGGTATTAACAAAGTCCCCGAGTCCGTTAAAAGCGCTCGTTAACGAAGCTTCTCTCGGTGAAAAGGAAAAACTTACATTCCGGTATATTCGGAGCTACTAACTCGCATCGAGAGTTCTGCTGGATCTTAAAAATAACAATGACGGGTTATCGAAGCTTTTTATATAAGCCGAATGGTCGTCTTACGTCCTGTTACTCTTCATTGTTCGGACGAGGCGAATCGAGGGAAATTAATATGATCGGCTCGCTCGAGCCTCTCGCGCTAAAAGGGAAAGGGGTAGGTGAGACAGAGGTAGGTGTAGCCGTGTGTGTGGCCGGCAATGTCGTTTATTCGATGGCAAAACGCTTTTCTTGCAAAAGAAAATGGAAGGGAAATGTAAAAAGATAGAAAAGAAAAGAAAAGAAAAGGGAGAAGAGAAGGGGCTATCTCGATCTCGGTAAGATTTATCTCGGACACGTTTTCGTGGGCCTGCATTGCATGCCGTAGTACTCGGTAGTGACGTTAGTGGTGGTGGTGGTCGTGGTGGTGGTCGTGGTGGTGATGGTGGTTGTGGTGGTGGTGGTGGTGGTGGTGGTGGTGGTGGTGGTGGTGGTGGCCCCGAGCACAAGCGAAACTAATTAAACAAATACTAGATCTCGCGGATTGAATAATCTCCCTTTATAAATCCATCGAGGTCGTGATATATTATCGGTAAATGCGACTCGCGGCGAATGCCGGGCAAAGTGCTTTCCGCGTAACGGCTAAACAATTTATTGACTTACGTAAAGCTCGGCGCGCGCGCGCGCGCGCCCCCCAAGCCATAAATAGTCGGGCCAATAGAGTGCGAAACACCGGTTATAATAAAGCGAGCGAAACTTTTAAACTACTACGTATCGCCGCGGCCATGCGATTTCCGGGAGTGTTATATCCGCTCGGAATTCCATCGAAATCGAAGACAAGCACGCCGTCGCCGAGACTTTCCGAGGATTTCTGGGTTAATTCGCAGCCGGTTTAACGGGTTACAGGTACCGAGCGCGCACCGGTACCCGCGCGTGGGAGTTTTTTTCCCCTCCTTTTTTCTTTATCATTTTTATCCCCCCCCCCTTTCCACTTATTCATTGGCACGTAAGTTAATGTCTCCCCATAAATCGGACGGTATAAATACGCGGCCCCGGGGAGAAATCGTACCCCGAGCGAGCCCGGCCGTCGCGGGTATGCGCTCCATCCTCTCCCCGTCCCCCATACCCCCCCCCGTCATCCTTCCGCTGTCGAGCCAATGTCTGTCCGTTGGTCTTTAGCTCGGGCTCTCTAATCTGCCCGGGCGCCCGACGCCCGGCCGTACATTATTATATGATCTCCCGGCTCTCGGCTAATCTCTCCGGCTGCTGTGCCCGTATTATTTTTCCAACTGCATGGGTAATGGAAGGAATGGAAGGAGCTGCCGTCGTCCCGTCGCCCCGTCGCCCGGCCGGCCCGATCCTTCCACTCCTACCCACAAAGAAACGTTTTGAGCGAAAATTGTGCAATAAGCCACGATCCCCGCGACCTGCCCACATTACCCCATCACAATGGACTCGCACGTGCAATGGACCGTTCTGGCCATTCGGCATTCGGCATTCGGCATTCGGCATTCGACGATCACGATGCACGCGAGCCACGCGAATTCCCGGGTCTCGGGATAATGGCCCAATGGTCCGAAAAAACAAGGAGACCTCGGTATGTGGAAAAGCCGCGGCTGACGGTGTCGGTGTGAGCGTCGCGGGGACACTCGAGCCGGTGCGCTATTGTATTATGCGGTTGTCGCGATCGGTCAGGGCGATAGATGGAGCGAGAAATCGACCGGTCGTGTTACTACAGCTCGAGCCAGCTTGAACGGGGACTAACGAGTGAGTGGGGCCCAATTGCCTTTTACTCCCACAACTATGCTGTACGTAAAAGCTCGTGATTAGGTATCGACCGCGAGTCTCCCGGGTCCTCGCAGCTCGCAGCCAATCCCTCTTACGTTTCCACTTTAAACGTGTAAAAGAAAGAAAAAAAGAAAATAAAAAAAAAAAAAATAACACTGTTTGCATTGCATTGATTGCGTTACGTAAGCCAGCGCCAACGAAGAAAGTCTTGGCACATTGATGGGAATTATTTGTCCATTCATCGACACCCTCTCGTTTCATAATAATTCAGGCATTGCGGATACTAATAATTACCTTACAAATAATAATTGACCCAACAATAATTAGTAGCAAGTCGACACGTTGAAATTACTCTGCTTGCTTCGGATTCCACATTTCGAGCTGCAAACGTTGAAGAACAATTACAAACACACGCGTGCTCTCTCTCTCTCTCTCTCACACACTCTCTCTCTCAACTTTGAACGATACGCCGAGCCCTCGACGGCTTTTATTTGTTACATTTGACACAGGAGCCATTGATTCAGCGTTTCGTGCGCTTTTTCGTGCGAATAAGAGCAGTCGGCTGAAAGAACGAGCGCTGAAAATCCCTGAGATCCTCGAGCACTTTGCGTGCCTTATGTAACGTAACGTAACGTCGGCTGTATTTGCCTCGCGCGTGCGTACACGAGAAAGTCAACAAGTAATTGTCATTGTGGGGAGGTAAGGATCGGGCCGAGGGCGAGGCCAAGGATACGTAAATGAGGATTTATTAATTAATCGGGGTCTCGGGAAAGTAAGTGTGACGGAGTGAGAGGCCGCTGCTCTCCCACCAGTCGGGCAGCTCTTCTTGATAATGAAAAATCCGGGCGCAGAGTTAGCTGCTCGAGGGGCGAGGGACGAAGATCTAGCTTAAACAATAGAATGAAAGGCTCTTTGTGCGCGTGTCTGCACGGCGCTGCAAAAGGAGGGGCCTTATCGTTTAGAAAGCCGAAATCAGGCTCGAGCCTCACCCTGGCCTCGTCATCGTCAAAGAAGCTCCTGCTACGGCCCTGCACCTGCCTGCCTGCCCTTTTCTTTGTTTTTTCTATCCACCGAGGACTCTCTCTCTCTCTCTCTCCCCCTCTTCATCTCTCTGTCTCTCTCTCTCTCCTCTCTCTCCCTCTCCCTCTCTCTGTCTGTCTGCATCAACCGGAAATCTTCGAGAGACACGTGCGCGACTGCCTGTGCGCACTCGTACCTCCAGCTCTTCTTCCTAACCCCGTATCTTCTCGTTCAACAAGTAGCCCGGGCTCTTTAGCAGCTCGGCACAGGGAGGATTAATCGAGCCGAGCTGTAAGTACTCGCGGTGGCGCAGCTGGTCGGAGACCGGCTGTGTTTACCCCCGGCCATTATTTGTCGCCTGACTTTCTCAATAACGAGGCGAGCGCGATCGCGATCGCGATTAGAGGTCTGCCCCGATCCCAAGGTCGACCCTCGCCCCGTAATTTTTTCATTTGTACCACCTTACGTGCGACGCCGAGGATACTGTAGTAGCGTGTCTAGGTGCCGAGGCAGCGACGATCCGCTTGCTCGGGAGTAGCCTTTAGCAAATACAGGCCTCGACGCGGGGCAAATATTTGCTTTGCGCCTGCTAATGAAATCAATGTCCACTTTGTGGACTCGTGACTTTTCAATAGGCAACAGCTGACAGCATCTCTGACGCCTAGACATCTGGCTTTCGAGTATTATTGCAAAATTCAACAGGTTCTCCTCTGCATCGGAATTCGCCTTTGGAAAGTCCCATTAATAACCAGCTCTTAATCATTTATCCTTCTTTAAGCAATACTTACATCCAATTATTTATAGTTATTTCATAACCTCATCATATTTACCGAGCCTCCGCTTATTCTTTCGCTTCGGAACATTAAACTTTATATAATATCCCATAAACACTTGTAATTACCATTATTATTATCATTATTATTATTTATTATTTATTATTTATTATTTATTATTGTTGTTAGTATTTATTATTATTTACTACTACTACTAATACTGTTATTATTATCATCATCATCATCATCGTCGTCGTTATTGTAGTTGTGTTATTTGCATTAACGGCTCGCTTCCCTCTTAGAACGTAAGCGCGAATGTCGTAATGAAATTTCATTCAGTTTTATAACAGAAAGTTGTTTTTCTTCTTTTTTAAATTTTCCAAATAAAATATGCCGTGGCTGCCATTCGATCATTTTTTTTTTCTTTTTTTTTTATCTATTTCTGTAAACTTTATTGGCGCGTAACTCGTAGTGCAACTACTAACGTCGTTACATTGCGAATAAACGTTTTTAATACAATAGCTTCATTCAATTCAAGCAATTGCCTTTCCAACAATTCTCACCGTAATTGAATATTATTAATAAAAAGGCCTCACTCCGAGCAATTATATCGAACGGCAATTACATTCAAATACCTATCGCAAGAAGCCATTTTTTTAATGAAACGGTTAAGAAGACAATGGCGTCGGATTCTTTGAAAATCTATAGAGCATCCGATACAACGTTACAACGAGTGTTTTCTTGTATAATAATTGCCCCTTCAATCAATTGAAAGTCATTGTCGATACGAATACGACACATTAATATGCAAAAGTTTTACATGAATGCACGATTTTCACATTGCTCTGCTACGGAGATCTTTACCTCTTTATATGATATTTATATTTAAAAGCAGGGCGCGTCCTTCGGATAAGGTCCGAAGAAAGATGTCGGTAGGCTGTTCGTTATTTATTCGACTGCGCTCGGTTTATTATTCACTCGCAATGCCAAGGAACGAAGGTGAATAGGAAGGAATTGCCGAGGACACGCGCGCGGTCGGTAAAATCGTTATCTCGATCCAATGCGATTCCCTAGTTAAGGGGCCAGTCGAGCTGCGTAGCTGCTTGAAATATGTATTTCCCGCGATTGGCTTAGAAATGATTAAATAGGCCGGAGGAGCGGAGCCAGATGATCCTACCGGACCAGGGGCTAGAGGGTAGTGGCAGCGAGGTGACGAAGAGGGACGGGAGTAGTAGCTTCTTAGGGCACGGGGGATCAAATTCATTTGAAAGCCGGCCGCGCCCTTGAAATACATAATTGAATGTCCTTGTAACGCGTAGAGCACCGCGTGCTCGGCTCACCCTTCCTCAGAGAACTTGGATAAACTGCAGCCTCCTCGCCCCGTCGCGCCCAATATCATCTTGGCTTCATTGCGCAAAGTTAATGGGAACGAGCCGACAAATGTTAAAATTATCCCCTTCGTCCCATTATCTTTTATCCCCACCCCTCACAACCCCATTACTTTATCGGCCAATGGATGCTCTTCTTATTATAATATCTCACAAAAATAATTGACTTGGGAATGAAAGTAAAAATCATCGGCGAATCATCAGTAACGCAATATTGCCGTCTTGCGTCATGTGAAAAATCGAGCGATATAATAAGCCGAGGCCGAATCGCTCGAGAGTAAAATTTTGATAATAACGAAGGGCGATTTAAATCCGAATCGGCTGGGCGTCGCGGAAATCCCCCTGATTTACTACGCATTCAAATGGAATTTACTGCCCGAATACCACTAGGATCGGCGTGTAATTAGGATTTCCTTGTAATTATTAAGAAGAACAATTTATTCGTTGCGATACATTGATAATGCATTTACTCGTTAGTGCAATTTAGATAAAGATTTTTCCATTCCTCATTAATTGAAGGAGGCCTCGTTTGATTTTCCTCCAGACAAGCATTATCTACGCTGTCGAAAGTATTTCAACTCTCGTATTATATTTACTCGTGCGAGTAACGGAATTATTTTTGTCTAGTGGTTTTACGTAGTTTTTTTTTTTTTTATTTTCTTTCTTTTTTTTTTTTTTTTTTTTTTTTTTTTAAAGGAATGATTGAAGAGCTAGACGGAATGAAAGAAAAAACAAGAGAGAGAGAGAGAGAGAGAGAGAGAGAATTATGCCACATTTTCCACGTACATGCTTGTAAATAGCATTCAACCTTTTTTTTTCCTACTTTTTTTTTCTTTTATAATACTCTATACTAGCGTTAATTAAAGTTGAAAAGTAATGCCGGTAACCCAGATTTATGCGCTATTCATCGAAAATTCATTTCGTGAGAACTCTCCACGCATTTAAAAGAAAATTAATTTAAAGTCAAGTCTTTGAAAGAATTCGTTGCAACGATTATAAAATAACGGGGGTAGGATAGGGAGGAGGGGGGGGGACATTTCACGAAGCTTCCAGACTTCCATCAACCATCCTTCCTATAAATGTTTCTATGAAATAATAATAACAAACAACAACAACAACAACAACAACAATAATAATAACAGTAATAATAATAATTGGCTTTCGGCCGATAGCAGCACAGACGCATGTATTAATAAGTAATTGTCAGAAGGGAGGGGCGCCGGGCCGAGATGAATTTTCTCCTTCGGGACGGGAGCGGTAAAAAGCGGATGCCCTTAGCGAATGTAGCAAAGGACGTTCGAGGAACCCGATTAAGGCTGCCGCGGTCGTAAAAATTAGCGCGAGCACGAGGTGAGGTCGCCCCCGATGCGTTCCTCGATTTATTTTCTTTGATCTTGACCCGAATGTCCCGGGTACTGGACGGGACGTGGCGGGACGGGACGGTATGGGACGTGGAGCGGAGGGTCTGGAGGGATGGGGGGGGGTGATCGAGGGTGAAGTAGCGAAGCTCTTAGCCGGCCGTCAATCGTCGGCCCAATTAATTAGCCCGGCGCAGCAGCTCTGCTAATCCAAACGCCAGGGTGACCGGGCGCTCGCGGCAGTCCGTAGACGGAGATGCCGTAGCTCGGGATCTCAACGTTCGAGCCACAGTCTTTCCTATCAATACACGGACACGCGTCCACCTCGGCCCGTTTTCCAAGTCGGCTCTTGGATGGGAATCCCGTGTGCGGGAAGGACAAACCGAGAAGGACACCATTGTTTCCCCTGCCGACTCTGTCCGCACGCACGAATTGGATCGCGATCGATCTCTAGCGCGTCCCCCGCCCCCTCCCCGCCCCCTCTCGTCGCCTCCCCCCGCCACGGCATGATTTACAGCCGCGACTGCTAAGGGGAAGGATGCCGGTGCGCTTTTCTCGCTAGATTTTTACGAGCCAGGTGAATTATCGCGTCGGATAATTGTTGAAAATGTATTCGAGCTTTGCCGAAGGATGGACTCGTTAACATTGCTTACTAATTGGCTGAGATTTATATTTGGCATTGGCGCGCGCGCGCGCGCGTCGACAACCGGCCTTATACCGGGGTAATCCTTATATTTCATAATTAATACACGTATTTATGACTCCTTCGAGTCGCCTCGGCCTTCGAAGATGAAAGACCGGGAACTGGCGGTTGTCCCTAGTCTCCCTACCTCCGCCCCCCGTCCCTCCCCCCGCCTACTCTATCAGTCCGCGATACTTAAGGTAGGGTCCTTTATTCCTCTGCCCCATTCTGACGATCGATTGGCCAAAAGGTTATTGGGGTGGTGGAAGTGGGGCAGTGGGGGTGGGGATGGGGGGCCTTGGCCGCCGCACGGGCCGTGCGTACGATTCCGGGAATCGATGGGTTGCAGGGCCAATACGGAATCGTGCCCGTGAACAAATGCCTGCAAGTATAATAGAGAGACAGGATGAATGAAGGGATGAAGGGATGAAGGGAGGAAGGGAGGAAGGGAAGAAGGGAAGAAAGAAATGAAAAAAATCGTGGTCGGCTACCAATACCAATATCGTGAAATGCTTTATATTTGTAGAAACACGAGAACGGGGACGGGACCGGCAGTGCGTAGCCGAGGCGATAAGGATTAGTGAACTTGGGAATAAAAAAAAGGCCAGAGCGGACATGCACGGGCTCTTTTCTTTTCCTTTAATATTTACCGCTAAAAATATCGGCGCGGTATCACAAACGATTAAAGCCGTCGTTGTGTATTTTTTACACGGCAGGCACAAGCTTCGAGCCAAGGCTGTTGTATGTAGTCAGTTATCCAGGCGGGGACGTGTATTAGTATGCCGGGTATATTAAGCGAATGCCAATTGCTTGTAAATGTTAATGCCGAAGACATTGAAATGGCAAGTAATGAAGCCCGGCATTACGCGTAGATAGACGGACGGCGATAAAATTGGTACTGGGTTGGGGCGGGGGGACGGGGGCGAGGGCGGAACACGTGCCGGGTGAAAAGGACCGAGTTACGACGAGAGTACCGTCATTATTAAAGAATTAGAGCTCGTGACGGTCAAGGGCACGTAAGTAGCATGTGCATCTAATCCGCCGTGACTAATTTGCCAAACTTTGACGTCGTAAATCATTCGTCGTCGACGTCGTCAGCGGCGATGCTGGCGGTGGTCCTCGTCCCTCCTCGGCTGCGGGGCGAAGGACGGGGCAAAACGAATGAGGGCTGGATATAAAAGAGCAGCCAAATAGAGGGACCGCGCGTGAGAACCGCGTGCGTGGGCCGACAAATGCCGATAAAGGGCTCTCTCTCTCTCTCTCTCTCTCTCTCTCACTCGCTCACTCACTCACTCACTCCCTCCCTCCCTCCCTCTCACACGCACACTTATTAGATAATGATCGCAAGAGCGTAATGGGGCTCGACATGCAAGGTTTCTTCGAGCCCGGTCGCCTCGGCAGGAGCTCTTCCTCGCTATAGATCTATAGATCGTCGGCGAGGGTGAGGCGCGGGGCGGGGGGAGGGTGAAGCGGATAAAGGATGTCTATTCGAGACGACGATTAGAAGAGTAGGATGTACAGGTTCGCCGAAAATTCGCTCCGAGCGAGTAGCAGCAGCAGCAGCAGCAGCAGCAGCACAGCCAGTCGCGGCATTATATAGGCCTCTCCTCCCCCCGCCCTCCTCGTACTAATAACAATGGCAATGAAAGGAAGATTGGAGTTATTGCGCGTCCAGTTAAGCTTCCGATGCAAGTTAAGATTCCGACGAGGAGGCAGCGGCGCATGGTTGTAAAGGGGCCGAAGATGGTGGAGGGGCCGGGGGATGCGGGGGACTTTTCAATCGCGTCGGACACGAGTATCGCCCTACGATCCGGAGTGGCAAAGTCTCGCATCCTAGGAAGCATGGGGCCCCGCGTTAATTACGGGCTTCGCCCGCGTTAAATGCGTTCGGGGCTGGGGAGGCAGGGGGTAGAGTGGGCAGGGGGCAGGGGGGCGACGTGCGAGGGAGGCCGAGCGGCGTCCCGTGGACGGACATTGTCGGGAACAATGGAACGTCCGCCTCCACCCTCGTCCCGATGGAGATTTCGACGCGGACTGTACTACCGCATCTGCACGGCCGTCTTCGCCACAAAGGAGCTTTCGCATTCGCTGAGGTCAAAGCAATTTCAGCGCGCACTGCGCGTAATAATAGGCGAGATACTTTAAAAGTGGAAAGGTCGCTCGACCCTGCCGGGAGTGGCTCCCCCCTCCCCTCCGCCCGCCCGCCCGCAACCCACTCCCTCACTCTCCCATAGCCGCGATGGGTCGTGCGACCCAACTCCTGTCCGGGTAGCTCGGCAACGAGCGGAAAGCTCGCCCGACTCTTAATTCACCCTGGGCAGGGCTCGCGCTCCAGCCGAGCGGCAGCTACGCCGACGGCGCACCGTTTCTCCTTCTCCTTCTCCTTCTTCTTCTTCTTCTTCTTCTTCTTCTTCTTCTTCTTCTTCCTATTCTTCTTCTTCCTATTCTTCTTCTACCTCTTCCTCTTATTCTGGGGACGAGAGAAGCGACCCGCTCCCGACCCCCCACGGCGGGCCCCCTCACCTACTCCTACACCTAGTCGCCGCGTTCCCTGCCTCGGACTACACTAGACGGGGACAGCAGAGGAGGGTACGGGGCCGCTGAGGATGTTTCGTTGTCCGTGCGCGTCGCCACGAAACGAGGCCCGAGCTTCGCCGATTCTAATTGGTAGACGGAGGGAGGGGCTTATCGCCTCCCCGGCGGCTGCTTTCCTCGTCGGCCCGCGGAGCCAAGGGCGACACGGTTCTTCCGCGAACGCGTATCCTGATTCCGCACGTCGACTTTTCTCGCTGCGTCCGCGCCCACGGACATACGGAGAGAGAGAGAGAGAGAGAGAGCGCGCGGTCGCTTAGTTTGGCTGGCGTACTGGGTCGAGTAGGGGGTTCTGGGGGGGGGGCGAGCTGACAAGCGGGGACAACGTAAGAGTCGCGAAGACTCATTGAGGACGATGGAGGCTCAATTTACGGAACGACTGTAATTATTGTAAAAGTACGTGGAGTCGCGCCATCGATGACCCGAGGACGCTCGTAATTTCGACAGCTGGACGACTCGAGAGGCGGACGCGGGGCGGGGGTAGCGGGGCAGTGACAATTGTTTTTCAGACACATTCTTCAGGGCTTCATCGATTGAACGCTCGGATTATATGTTGCACTCCTCCCACCTCTCCCTCCCCGTTACACTGATCATTACACGCTCCATACTTTGACAATGTTTCCCTTTGGATATAACTCAACCTTATCCAGAGTATGGGCAATTAATTAAAAAAGACAAATTAAAGGGACGCGCGGCTGACGGTTGTGTGCGTGCAATAAAGTTTCGTAATTTAAGCAATCGATTTATTATGAATGAACTCGTTATCCATTGTATTATGTCGAAAACACACATTTTTATAATCCTCATTGTTTCTCTCTGTTGCAGGTGAGTCCCGTGAAGTGCCATTTCAATGTGATACCGCAATCGTGTAAGAATAAGCGATAGAAACCTGAACCTGACCATTTCTGCGCCATTTCAAAGTGCTCGAATGCGCAAGTAGTGTACATGGCCGCGTTATGTACACGTTATACCGGCCCTTCAATATGTATCCGTTAAAGTCGTTAAAGCGCATTAACGGATAATCGGGCGGTTGTGGTTGTGCGGGTTGTGGGGGGTTGGGAGGGGGAGGGGGAGGGGGCGTTACATTCCACCGATGCAGGTTGGGCCAATATTTGTCGGGGAGGGGAGGTGGGACGGGACGGGTGGCGATGGTGTAAGGTCCTTGGCTCTATCCGTGAAAGAATATTTCTCAGCAAACGAGATCTGAGCGAAAGGGAAAGAAGCAGCCCAGTTCTGGACAGAGGGACAGACACGAGCCGCAACGTATTACGTAATACATTGGCCCCCTCGTAAGGTTCGGGCCTTTGCTTTTGTATGCACGGCCGGAGCATTAAAGCGTGTAAGAGGACAAGGGACCTCACCCCCCCCCCCCTCTCCTCACTTACTCCCTCCCTCTTCTCGCCGTTCTGTCAGCCTGTGTACACGTGCGCATGCGTGCGCATGCTCGTCTTACGAAAAGTCCTAGAAGGCGAATCGGATAATACAAAGATATTCTGGATGATGCGTTGGTTCGTGGGCTAAGCTTCTTGGCTTTCGTCCCGTGAGACCCGAGTTCGAATCCCCGTTCGTTCGTTCGTGTTGTAACAACTCTCTTCTCTCAAGTTATAAAGCAAAAAAAAAATATATATATATAATATAAGGACTAGGAAAATTTTTTTCTATTTTTCGCGGACCGTCGCTTTCTTCTTCTTTGCTCGTCTAAAGTTCTCTCTCTCTCTCTCTCTCTCTCTTCTTTCTCTATACAACACTACTACTGCACACGTCGCCAATCACAATCATCATCATCATCATATATATCGTCGTCGTGTGTTCTCTTCTTCGACTTTTAATAATAATAACGCACGCCGTTGCTGCTTGTGTTGGTGCTCACTTTGTATAATTTAATGTTGGTGTTTCCGTGTGTTCTCCTCAGAGCAACAAAATATATATATATAATAATATAAATATGTATATATGTGTTCGAGTTTTTCCGGTATTGACGCCCGCGCGCGCGTGTGTGTACCTCGTGTTTCTCTTTCTCTCTCAGTATTTGACCGCTCGCGTACTGTACTTTACCTTTACCTTACCCCTCCTCCACCCACCCATCATCCTCCCTCACTCTTCTCGCCCTCACGAAGAAACAAGAAGAAGAACGAACGAGGCAAACGTCGTCGGTCGGGCTCGGTCGGGGTCCGTCGGTCGGTCATCATCGTCGTTGTTCGTCGTCGTTCGTCGCGCGCGTCGTGTAGCCGAGACTAGAGTTATTTACTACTTGTATTGTGGGTAGTGAATGCTAAAGTGATCTCGAAGAGTAAGATATCGCACTTATGCTCTGGTGTTAGCTCATGTAATCAATGCTGCACACCGGTTACCTCTGTAGATATACATAACAAAACATATATATATAGAATAATTAATATATATATATTTTTATTTTTATCATCGTCAATATCGTCATCATGATCATCATCATAATACATAACTAACTACATTGTTGTCTGTCGCAGCAGTGACAACAATTATATATATATAATAAATATTCTTTCCTTTTTTATTTATTTATTTATTTATTTTTTTTTCATTATCTCTTATATTATTCCCATCGCTGGGTTTACGTATACGAAACGGCTGGCTACCCCCAGCCACGGATGAAGGCAAACGGCTCTACGCGCTCTATTAACACCAAACAATTAACGCACGGACTTAAGAGTCTCGTTAAAGTACTTGACGCGCCTGTAATTAATCAGCTACACGTTGCTTACGTATAACGAAAGCTTTGTCGTCGCACGTCCGTTTGTGCAATGGAATGCTGATCGAGCCGACGGGAGCTCGAATTCTCGCGAGCGGCACCTCCATCTTATCGTATCGATTATCAGCGAGAGAAGGGGCAGGGTCGTAGAGCCCTTAGCTTACCCGGAGAACCAGACCGGCCCTCGGTAGGCCTCAGGGAGGCGCCGCTGGTTCTAACTCAGGAGCAGCGGCACTACGTGTAACGACGCGTTAATAATGCATTTCCAGCTCGGCCCCGAGTCTCGATAACAATCGATTGGCACTACATAAAGAAAAGTCGGTCAGAAACAATTGGGAGACAGAGAGAGAGAGAGACATGAGAGAGACATGAGATGGAATGATGGAATGAGACGGACGGTTGTCGCGGGCACGTATTTCACGGGGCCGTAGTCGAGAGAGCCAAAGGAGAGGGGACGCCGACGTATTTCGAGTGACCCCGTGAATTTCTTCGAAATCCTTTATTCTCCTCGCGGTCCGTCGCGCCGATCCGCCGACGCGCCTTTAATAAGAGATGCCGGTGATTCACTCCTCTTATCCTTCCCCCATGACACCATCGTACCCCAATGACCCCTCGTGCCCAAACGACAAGAGCGACAGAGGCAGGCGAAGCCGCTTCCGAAAAATCGCTGCCTGCTGGTGGAGACTACCGGACTACCGGGGAGTCGACTACGCGGACTTCCCTGCTTGCCGTGAGCGCTCGGGCGCTTAGCGCATCGGCCATCCGTACCCGCTCAACGAGTACGAGCGAACAACGCACTTGCTTGCGCGGGATACTCGCTCGCTCGCTCGCTCGTGCAAGCATTGCAATTACCTGGAGGCCGCCGTCAGCGAGGAGACGCCGACATCTTATCCACGCTACTTTCTAATCCGAAAACAGACGTACGTGTATAACCCGCCGCTCATCCGTCGAGCCTCCATTACGTACTCTTCATCTTCGCGAGCTCACACGCGTTTATCCTACTAGCCGATCCATCTCTCTGGAAGTTTTGAACGATAAGGGGTGGGGCGGGGGTGGTGGAGGGGGAAGAGAGAACTCGGTCCATCGAGTAGCCGCGGTATAATTAATTACCCGAATTACTTACCCGAAGGGGTCTCAATGACGAGGCTGGCTAAGGCGCACCAGCCCCCCCCCCCCCGCCGCCGCCCCCCCCGGGTACGTATGGCGTCGTCGGTTCAAGCGTTTACGCACGTCTGGCGAAGCCCCTATCGGACACGCCAGGGTGGCGGCTCCTCCTCGTCTCCGCTCCAATACGTAAACCACCTTTCCTCATCCGGTCGTTCTGTAATCGCTAGATTGCTCCACGCCGCTCCCGCCGAGGATCCGAGCGCGCGCCTCCCGAGTCTCGCAATAACGACCGCGCGCATTGTTATGTAAAGGGGAAACTATTACCAATGCCCAGGATGACGATGAGCCTCCTTGCGCTATTAGCATAAGCCGCCGCCGCTGCCGCCGCTGCCGCCGCCGACTCCGAAAGGACGTTATTTGAACGAGGCTCGTCGCTCGTACAATCGAGGTCTCTCCCTCCCTCCCTCCCCCTCCCTCCCTCCCTCGCCCCGTACCACCACCCCGAGCCTCCGACCGCGGGCGCAAGTCCCCGAAATCGGATTACGACGCTTTAGCGGTTTAATTGCAAGGTGACCCCTCCGCCGTCGGCCGGCTCAATGTCAGGATCGTACGGCGCAACAAAGTAGTCCGAAAGTTAGTAGGAAAAACGAGGGATTGTTTACGAGCCGCTAATAATTAAGCTTTTACGTGTCCGGGCGGCATCTGCCTTCTAACAACGTGTCATTTGATAATTCAACTTGACGACGGCATACGTGTGTGTGTGTGTGCGCGCGCCCGCTTACGCCACCCGGGAACCAGGATATTTTAACGCTTTTGTTATTTAGCTCCGAGCAGAAAATTGGGAACGCAACTAGCTCGCGACGTTTACTGCGTAGCAGTAACAATGGTTAATGGTAATAATTTATAATATACGTCGTGTGGGGGTTTTTATAAACTTTCGGACGAATACACGAATCGGCCCTCGTCATGACTATACGCGAATTATTATTATTATTTGTACTCGATGATTCGGGGGGGTAATTAAGTGATCGGGGGACGAATCGGGTGGAATATCGTGGATTTATGTATTTGGGATTTGTCAATTGTAGGTCAATTGAGTTATTTGCACATCTGACCGGCGCTGTACGTCAGAAATACTTGGCCGGTCGGCCGTCCGGGGCTCCCTCCCCTATATAACATTAACAAATACTTGTCGAATCTTTTGTAACGGCGTAACGTTAAGAGCGGCCTCGGCTGATTTCTCAATTCCGTTTGCAGCGGCCATCGGCGCCGGCGATCCACTATCCCTCTGCTGGATAAATTTTTCATACGTATCCGACGGCCCCGTCGGATCCTAACCGTTTAACGATTGCCGCTCGGATTTTACGCTCCGGCCATATTAGGGAAGGTGATGCGACGCGATGCGATGCGTTGGGATGCCAGGCCATGCCATGCCATGCGATTCTAATGGACGCTTCCCTTTTTTTATATTATTATGGCTTTCGCTGCGTCTCGGGGAGAGAGAGAGAGAGAGAGAGAGAGAGAGAGAGTCGGGAGCACCGGGACGCGGCTCTCGAAGGAATTCGGTTGGTATTGCGAAGGGCCAAAATTAGTTATACTTAGTCAGATTGTTTACGAGCCCGGCAGGCCGTAACTCATCTACGAGAAAAAGTATTTCTCGACTCTAATGAATCGCGCTTGAGTGGGGGGTGGAGGGTGGGGGGGGACTACAAAAATTCTAGCCACGAACGGACGGAATCGTTAAGAGACGAGGATAAACGACGATAACGCATAACGCGGGTATTTAAAAATAGTTTGGAAATAGAGGCGAGCGTCATTGCCGCTGCTTAACGGGCGTCGCGCTATCGGCGGCCCCTCCCCTCCTGACCCATCACCCCGGCATCGTTAAGATTCCGAGAATTCGGGGAAAGACGATAGCCGCACGGAAAGGAGGAATCGTGAGCGTGTGTAAGCGAGCGAGGCCGCGCTTACGTTCCTCGTTAACGAGTGTAGTAAGCCGCTGCTCCCGGGGGCGGGGGGGCGGGGGGCGGTAGCGGGACGGGCTTATTGGGAAATATTTAAATCGCCGTAAAGCGTGAAGTAAAGAGGTCGAGTCGACGAGACAATGCTCCATTCGAAGAGGCTGCTCGATCGTCAATGCGCTCGGGTATGAAAATTGTCGAGATCGGCGCTCGCGAGCAGCCGCATGCAGGTGTCGAACGCCACAAAACGAATAGACGCACAAGCGAGCTAAGCGGATTAAAGGTAGAAGTCGGGAAGAGAGAGAGAGAGATCGTTGCGAAAACGTAATGCCGCTTTTGGCTGCTCTTCTGTCGCGGTCTCGCACACATCGCCGAGCAGAGGACGCTATCTCAGGACAGTCTCTGGGGCTAAACCTGTCGCGCTAGTTCCGGTTACGCACCCTCCACACTCCACCCCGATCCCTGCGGGTTGTGCACATTTAACGCACTCTCGCTCGCTCTCTCTCTCTCTCTCTCTCTCTCTCTCTGTTCGCCGACTCCATATTCTATCTCCCCGTCGTTGGGCCGACTACGCGTTACGACATAACTACCTTGCCGGCTCGCATGGGAATTAGCATGAAACGAAAAGTCGCTCACCCCGCGGTGATCGCGCAAAACCTGCCTAATAAGTAATTAGCTTGGAAAAACGGCCGGCCCGCGTCCTTCGATATTCGAGACTTTTTATTTATCGCGCGCTCTCTACGTCGGGATTACATATTAATTCCGACGAGCAAACGAGCCAGGAATGCACGCTCCAAGCTTTAACGGGGGCTCTCCTTTCTGTCCTTCGTATGGGAAGTCGCATTTCCTTTCTAACGGCATTTTCCCCGCGCGTTAACAACAATTAATTTATTCACCTCCCTGTCCTTTATTTATTTATTTCTTTACCTATTTATTTACTTATTTACTTTCTTACTCCATCACCTCCCCCCCCGTCCTTCTCCTCTTTGCTCTCTCACTCTCTCTCTCTCTCTCTCTCCCGCTCTCTCTCGGCTTGTGTATTTCACTTTTGAGTAAATCGCCGCGATTTATATATAGGCTAAGTAAGTTGCCCGACGAAATGACGTTACGATTTACGATAGTCGGCGTCGAGAAGACAGAGAGAGAGAGAGAGAGAGAGAGAAGAGAGAGAGAGAGAGAGAGAGAGAGGGAAAACACGTTTCTTGCATTAAAAAAGTCAACTCTGAAGTCGAAAGATTTACTAACTGCACGAAACGGAAACGCGACGATATCCATCCGCTACTCGTGTCTTTAAGATCGAGCATTGACGCCAATCGTCATCCCGTTTCGTTTTTCACCAATTTTCCATAAATTTATAATGAATCCGTCAAGAAGAATCCGTTATAAGAGCGAATGGCTGAGCCGATAGCATGCCGATCTTCGCTCTTATGCTGGTCTTCAGTGGACCAGCCAGTGGATGAAAATTTCAGATTATTAGATCGGTAATGAGCCCGCATCAATTTTAATAAAACATAGTCTGCGTCGTGGGGCGCAGAGGGGTGGAGGTGGGGTGGGGGAGTGGATGATTCCTCTTAATAGAGTGAAACTGAACATTAAGAGTTTAGTCGCTCATTGGTATTTATTGTAGCGCGAGATCTGCAAATCGTTACATGATATGATCCATAATTAAGAGGAAGATGAGGGAAGCAGCGAGTGCAGCCGAGACCTCGCTCATAAGCAATGATCCAGCAACGATCCATCCTCCCGATAACCTAACCCATCATCAATTTTTAACTAAGCTCGATTATCGTTGCTGCTACTGTTATTATCGTCGTCGTTGTTGTTGTTGTTGTCGTTGTTGTTGTTGTTGTCGTCGTTGTTGTTGTTGTTGTCGTTGTTGTGTGACTACTGGTCGAGGGTCCTTGATACGCGTTGACGGAGAGGGAGAGGGAGAGGGAGAGGGAGAGGGAGGCAATAGGGTATAGGTGGCGCGACACTTTTCTTCGTGGATTTGTTTACAATGTGACATTATCAAGCGGAGCGTTGGCGTAGTCTCCCGAGTCGCCTGACGCGACGGGGCTTCGCCGCTGTCGAGAAACGTCGACTTTGAGCCTCTCGTCAAGCCTTTCACAACGGAAGTCCCCGTTGAAAGGAACGAGCTACCGGCCTGCTGCTGACCCTCCTCGACGACGAGGGGCTAAGGTCGCGGGCGGGGAGTAGCCGAGTAGTGCGAGCCGTCGGGACGTAGGAGCCGCCGACGCCGTCAGCTACGTCGTCACCCGACACCGTCACCGCCGCAGTCAGCCTCGTCGTCAGATATCGGTCGTCGCCAAAGCCGCGAGGAAGAAGCGGAGGCGTGTTTTGCCGGAGTCGCTAAGGTGTGGGTAGCTAAGAGAGGCGAGCGAGTGCGCGCGCCGCCGTGTGGTGAACAGCGGGAGCGGGAGTCGGGCCGCGGCTCGAGGGAAGCAGCGCCGAGGAGTAGTGCCGAGTCCGCGCTCCGGGAGGCCGCATCGTCGCGAGCGGGAGCGATCGCTCGGTACAAAACGCCCGGGCGAATCACGGGTGCCGCCTCGAGCCTCGTTACACCTGCACGTCCTCTCGGCCCACGTACGCAAAGGCTCTCGCGGTAGGCCAGTGCTCGCGCCAGTCAGTGTTAAACAGTGCCCTCGGAGCCTTGCCCCTGACCTTGGGGGGAGGGGCTGACTTCTAGGAGCGGCGCCTTCACGGTCGCCTCGGCCCCGTGCTAATAAGAGCCCTGTCTGGACCGAGGAGGCTCAAGACACCCAGGTAAAGTGGCTCTTCCCCGTAGACGAGAAGCCCATATCGACTCTCGATGCTGCTGCCGCTGCTGCTGGTGCTGCTGGTGCACGTTAATCCCTTTTCCGTGATAAAGACCTCGTAGTTAACATCAATCACAACAACAACAACAACAACAACAACAACAACAGCGTCCTCCTCTCTATTATTCTCCTCTATATATTTCTTAATCTTCCGCTCGGCGTGTTGGATGTTGCCTGTGTCCAGGATCCGCGATACCATCTTGCATCGTCGCTCGTGCTTCTCGCGTTTCCAAATGTTCCAAAAGTACAGTTGAATTGAAACTTGGCGCGCCGGCTGCTCAAAGACATCGAGAGAAGAAAGATGAAATGCTCCTCTCTCTCTCTCTCTCTCTCTCGCTCTCGCTCGCTCCCTCATTCCTCGATTAAAATAGCGCTGACGAACAAAGTAAATGGTCACTCGGGTCGATCACCGGCTCGAGAAGCCAGAGCGAGTCGCTTTTTCTCAACGAAAATCGGCCCCCTTTATCTTCATCCTCCCCGACGTGATTGTTTACCTTCGCCACCGCGTTCACTTACGTTTCTTTAGTGCTCGCCACTTCTAGCCATTACCTCCGTAGCCCCGTCCCCGTCCCCAGTCGCCAATAACCCCAGTCCTTAGTTTATAGCTCTTAATTATTGACGAGTCGAGGTCTCGCGGCGCCCAATTGCTTTTCCAGCCTCAGCTTTAAATCTGGTTTTTTTTTTTGCGGCATTGGCAAAAAAGGGAAGCAAAGGCGTACGGAAGGTAGAAAGGAAGGAAGGAAGGAAGGGAGGGAGGGAGGAAGAAAAAAGTGTTATTGCCTCCGTATCTACAGCCGTCGACGTACTTTTTCTCCGATTGTTTCCCTCGGCGGTAATCCCCGTTCGCAAGTACGCAAGTTTTCAGATCGAATCGATACAGGGCAGCGATAATAATTCCTTATCGACGTTTCCCTTATCGAGGCGATCGAAGGGACGGACGATTTCGGGATATTAATAAGTTGCACGTCGGATAGGATAATGAGGCAGAGCGAGTCCCCGGGGGCAGCGGAGCAGCGATCCAAAGATTATTATAAGGGTCAGTGGATGGATTCAAAGAGATCCGACGGCATTGTTGGCCAGCGATATTAAAGCGGGGTAAATTGTCCGGGCGATGCTGGGGATCGATGTCGAGGAAAGCGGATGATTTTACTCGGTGGGAGTGGCCCGTGTACTATCAGCTGCAGCCGTTTAAAGAAGCCTCCGCCTCGCATTTAAATGGCCAGCGGGAGAGTAGAAGGTCAGGCTCATGGGGCAGGGGAGGGGGCGGCGGCTTCCTTCTTCAAGAGTATCGGCAGCAACGGCCTTCCTTCTTATCCTCCTCGGCTCCGGGAAAAAGAAAAAGGGCCAGACTTATCCTTTTATGCCACGGCGTCATCTCCACTTCCCATCGTTCCCTCCCTCCCTCCCCCATGCCCCTCACTCAACGGTCGCCTCGTTCGGTCCATGGATCTCTGTCCGCTCGCACGTGCTCGTCCGATCCATCCTCTCCCGGTAATTTCGCTCTCGTCAATTATATTCCGGCAACGATTAAAGAGCTCTCTCTCTCTCTCTCTCTCTGTATCTCGCCCCGCTCCGCCCCCGCTCACTGTCCGATTCACAGTTTCCATTGTCCGTCCCCGGCGTTACGCAAATCATCTGGCGCTCGTCGAGCCAGCACGGGAAATAAGAAGCAAAAACGATCGCATTATCGCGAAACGACTGGCAAAGGAGGACGCGCAGTCGATGAACGCATTAAGATTAAGGATTTTTGACGTGCGTAAGCCTCCCGGGGAGCGTCGGGGTCGTCGTTGGCGACGGTGGAGGCGACGGTGGAGGCGACGGTGGAGGCGACGGTGAAGGCGGCCGCGGCGGTGATGGACGAGCAGGAGGAGGAGCAGGAGGTGGAGGTGGAGATGGAGGAGGAGGACGAGGAGGAGGAGGAGGAGGAGGTGGAGGAGGAGGTAGAGGAGGAGGGAAGAAAAGCCTCGAGATAAAATTGACGCTCGTGCGGTACGGCTCGGCGGCGACTTTCTTCGGTGCTCTCGACTTTAACCCTGAGATATCGGGCAACCTTAGCCGAGTCGCGCGCGGGCCTCGCTCTCGCATGAATATTCAATTAAAATTCCAGGCCGCGTGTAACGCGCTCGCGCGAGCGACCGATCGAACGGGCGACCGCGGACCTCCGCACCGTCCACCGGCGACGTTTTCCATGCGGGCGATCACAATTCCATCGGCCCCTGCACTCATCCCACACGCGTACACGCACACACGTACGCGCATGCATATTATCCCCTCGTCTCCTGGCCTCCTCGTGTCGCCGCTACGCAGTCACCGTTCCTCCATCCTTTTTTTTTCTGCCTTTTTTTTTTTCCTTTTTCTTTTTAATTTTGTTTTCACGAGTCGCGCGGATCGCTTGGCCTTGTAACGCTTTTGATCGCTCTTCCTGCAATCGCCACGACGCAGCGGCCGCAGACGTCGATGACATAATACGGCCGATTTAAGCGCGATGCTTATCTGCCTCTCCTCCTCCTCCTCCTCCTCCTCCACCTCCTCCTCCTCCACTGCCGTCGTCTACTCCTCGTCGTGCTGCTCGTGCTGCTGCTGCTGCTGCTGCTGCCAGCTAGTTTGGACACGGGCCTTTGTCCGAATCGTTCTCCAGAGGACCGATTTCTTTATTCCTCCCATCCCCCCCCTACTGCTGCTGCTGCTGCTTCTGCTGCTGTTGTTGATGATGCTGCTGCTGCTGCTGCTGTGACTCCTCCCTCCTTCCTTGCATTAGACGGATTCACGGCGCGTGCGATACGCGACTTGAAGGATTTATCGGGGGCAGCGCGTGACGCGCCCCACCGACAATGAACAATGAACGCGCACGCGGAAAAGCATCCGCTGCCCCTTGTCCGTTACCGGACTGGATCGCAGCTCAACACATTGACGAGATCGCGAGACTCCCCCCGGGAGGCAGGCAGTCCTTCCGACTCGACATTCATTCCTCCTTCTTTCGTTCCGCGATTCCTACGTACGCGACGCCCTCATCCTTCTGCTCTTTTTACTTACGGCCGCCTCAGCGACGGCAATAATTACAAATAATTAATTAACCTCATTACTCACTACTGCTGAATAACATCGGCGTCTTATGACTATTCCTGGGCTCGTTTATTCATTACGTCCATCGATATCGATATCTTTATTTACAACAAAAACAGAAGATTTTTCAATAAAATAATCTGCTCGCGATTCCTTCTCTCCCCCACCCCACCCTCGCTCTCTCTCTCTCTCTCTCTCTCTCTCTTTTATTTTCATTCAATCGCAATTTATTGTATACAAGCTATTTTATCTCCTCGTTACTTTATTCCCCTCGCGCGTCTGCCTATGCTTTCCCTTTTTTCTTTTTTGCTCCCGTATCGTAAGCCAGCAGCAGCAGCAGCAGCAACGGCAGCAATAGCATCAGCAGCAGCAGCAGCAGCAGCACATTTTAAATTTCGCACTCGCGAGTGAAGAACATTATCAAATTGCAAGCCAACATTCAATACCCACAAGCGCGCTGCTGCTTACCGCTGCTGAAAGCTAAATAGGATATAACGTTTAGCGTTTAAAACGCTCAATTTATTACATTTTAGCCTAGTCTCACTTCAATAATTATGTCCGCCCATCGACGCATAATACTTGCATGAAAAATACTTTTCCATCTCCCGCCACTGCCGCTCGTCTGTATTTTATTTCAGAGCTCACGAGCTCTTAGAAAATCCGCTGGACAGAGTCAGAGAGAGAGAGAGAGAGAGAGAGAGAGAGAGAGAAGAGAGAGAGAGAGAATAGCCTCGAACGTTTATACTGCAATCGGCAAAAATGACATTTCTAGAAAGTTCCCGGAGGTGTAACCGAATCCGTCGGCCGAAGTTGCAATAACGGTTATACGAGTTTAAATATTAACACCTCCATCAGCGGATCGATAGATCTTTTTTTATTATCATATTTATATTTTCGTTCATTAAAACAATATACGGGGAGAGGGTAAAAGTTTTCACGGGTTTTTTTTTCTCTCTCTCTTTCTCTCTATCTATTTCTATTTCGAAGAGGGCCGTCGATTATTACCGAGTCTCTTGTTTCCGAGCCCCGTCACTACGAGCTCGTTCAATATGACATTCAAATATTTTCGCTATTACAAGATAGATTGGTGAAAAGTGGGCAGCCGCTTGTTTGACGATTCGCTAGAAATTTTGAGATATAATAAAAAAAAATAAAAAAAAAAAAAAAAAATAAAACTAAGCTCCCTACGATGAAGAATGGTAAGGTCAATATGAGGAGGCGAAGCGTGGTAGGCCACATTGTCCGCGTGAATTATTGTAAATTAAGGAATCGGTGGGAGCGGAGGGAGGAAAAAGTGGCCCAGAGGTCGGCCGAGTTACGTGCTTTCTAAATATTCGTCGTGCCGGTCGAACTCGGTCCCGTCCAAGCTTGCCTAAGGAAGAGGATGACGATGATGATGATGATGATGATGATGATGAGATGGAGACGTTGCGCATCTCGGTCGTTGTATTGGGCATGGGGCGCATCTCTAGCGAAAGGGATACGAAACGAGTAATCAATAGGTAAAGCACTATGGGGGATGCATGTAGGATCTTTACGGCGGGCGGAGGAGGGGGCGAGCGCGTGCCGCTTTCTCATTGTGCTCTGGCACTAGCCACTGCCTGTCGTTTGACTAATAATCGTGACTTGGGCGACGACGACGACGACGACGACGACGGCGGCGGCGTTTCCGGCAAATTCTAAACAGATTTCAATAAAAAAAAAAAGAGAAAAAAAACAAAAGGAAAGAAGAAACCACTAAAAAGCTCCTATGTACTTCCGCGGCCAATATTTATCCGCGGACGATATAAAGGTGCGGATGGGGAGAGAGAGCAGCGAGTCTTTGTCTTGGCGACGATGGAGATACGTGCGCCCAGGTATTATTATTTACCGGGAGTAACCCGTGACGCGATACGTACATGCAGACACGCCGCACACGTCTCGTTGCAGACGTGTCTATACAAATTCGAGTTACCGAGAGTAGAGCTTCGGCTTTATTTATAATTTTTATCGCACGACACTCGTTATGTGACGACGTTGTCTCCTTTCGTGCTCCCGACTCCCGTGGTCGCCGCGTTTCTTCCTATCCGCGCTATCCTCCTCCTCCTCCGCGGTTTTTCTTTGACTTTTGTTCAATTACGCGATGCCGAGGTCGGCTCTAGGCAGGTGCTAGCACCTGCCGAAAAACGCGGAAAGAGCATCGGCATGAGCAGCGCCAGCTCGGACGGACCTTTCTTTCTTTCCAATTAGCGGCTGGCGCTCAACCTTCGGCTCTCTCATCTCATCTCGACTCGGCTCGGCTCGGCTCGGCTCGGCTCGACTCCGCTCGGCTTGGCCTTGAAACTCATATTGCTCCGCTGATACGGCGGCCAAGTCGTCGCGGACTCGTCCCGATTACGGCGAGCGCGGAAAAATTCTCCAGCCTCGTTAGAACTATCTCCGTATTCCTTCACTGTGCAGCCGATCGAGGTAAATGAATCCGAGCCCCGTCGATGGCCGCCCCGTTCCGTAACGCGCGGCCGAGGCTAACGAGGAGCTCATTAAAAATCGAGCCGAGACCGCGCGCGAATAACGCCTCTATAATCACTGGCACAGATAACGTGCCCGAGTAATTGAACGCGATTACGCGTCGGCTCGGCTCTTATACGCCACTCGGTCTACGTTCCTTCGCCACGGCGTAACTCCTTCCCGGGACACGGACAGATAGATAGAGAGAGAGATAGATAGATAGATAGATAGATAGAGAGAGATAGAGAGGGGGGGTGGGTGGGGCTACGGGAAAAGAGGTATAGCTGTGGACGAGGGCTGGGAAGGAGCTTTGGAGTTTCGTTGCCGGGATTTCCCGTCCGAGTTTCCCGTCCCAACCTTCGTAGCCGTGAATACGCGCCTGGAAGCGCACCGGGGGATCGCATTACGCCGAGTCGCCATAAATGACGCGGACGCATCGACCGAGACACGGAGGAATGAAAATTTCCGAGCTGTTAATAAGACAGCAGGGACCGGCTCCGAGCCGAAAAAAGGTCCAAGAGCCCCCGCCCCACCCGGCCCCGTTCGCTCCTCTAGGTCTAGGTGCTGCGGTGCTCGTTGTAGCTGTAGAGCTGCTGTAGGTCTTAGCTGTTAGAGCTCGCCGCGCTTTTCCACCGGTTCGGCCCAGTCCTCCACCTCCTCCTCCACCTCCTCCTCCTCCTCCTCCTGCTCGCGGGACTCGCGTCATTTTCCCTTCGAGCGTCCGGTGATTGGTTTTGCGGCCGGCCTCGCTCGTTCCTCTAATCATAAGCTTGGCAGGCTTTCCTTCTCTCTCTCTCTCTCTCCCTCCCTCCTCTCCCTTTCCCCTCATACAGCCGCTCTAATGCGCCCGTTAAATTGTGCCTTCGGCCGGGACTCGCCTCTTATTTCACGACGGGAATCCATTCGGATTTTTCCAACCTACCTTAACCACCCCCCTACCTCCCTCACCCCTCTCTCTCTCTCACCGCCCCTCCACCCGACCCCGCGCTCCCATTCAATTGCAGCCCGTGCTTTTTTTCTTTCGTGCCGGCAAGCCGTTTCTCATAAATAATAAATTATAGTTATACATTTTTTTGCTTGGCCGATGATTTCTCGCTCGATGACGCGGCTCTTACCGATCGCCGTTTCTCGCTCGTCTATTAAACTCGGCATAACGTCCGCAATTCCCGTGCACGAATGACATTTCTGTTATGTCACGAGCGCTCTGCCTCCCGTCCATCCTCAATCACGGTAAACAAAAATGTAAACAAAAACTCGCGTCGCATCGGCAATATTCAATGCCAGCGTGGCACGAGGCTTTTAAAATGAAAAAAAAGGGGGGAGTTAGGGGGGGGGGGGAAGAAGCGAGCGGCTAGTATGTAATCGACCGGTCGATCGGGAATAATAATTGTCGTTTCTCGTCGAGCGGTAAAAAAAAGCGCGGCAGGGGTCGGGATGGGGGAGGGAGGAGGAGAGGAGGAGAAGAGGACTCATTATTTTCCAGAGGCTCCGCGAAGTTTCCCCGTTTTCACGAATACGCCAAGTCGGACAAATTGCCGACTGAAGCCAAATGCGGTGGCGGTCAGGTAGTACCTGACTGTGGTCGGGCTCGAGTTTCACCGCTAATATCTCCGCCTCCCCCGCCTCGCCCACCCCCCCTTAACCCATTCATTGGCCAGACCGCTCGCCGGCAACCGGAAATGAATAAAATTCGGCGATTCGAGACGGACCGTCGGAGACGTCGCCCCGAGGACGAGCGAGGACGACTCTTTTCTTTTTTACGATCGCTTGCGCGCGTGCGCTCGAGCCCGACGACGGGTGTCAATAAAATCCGCGGCTCCCTCTTCCGTCCTCGGATTTTACAACTCGAGCTCGGATTCCGGAGCTGGCCGTCGTCCCTCCGCGTGCCCGTGTCCACGCGCGCTACGACATTCCGTTACATCGACGACACTCGATTCGTTGAGCGGACCGTCGCCGTCATCGTCGCCGTCGCCGTCGCCGTCACCGTCGCCAGGCTCTATGCTACGGTTGGAAATCTTTTCATTCCCTTATTTTCCTTTTCTCCCGTACACGTGCACTTTGTCTGTACTTATTGATGATGATGATGATGATGATGATGATGCTGCCGCTCTTTAGCGCAATCGATTGTCTCTCGAAACGTATGGCTTTATTGGCTTTAAGAGCATAAGGCGGGAGGGAGGAGGGAAGAGGGAAGAGGCAGACTTTGTGAAATGGCGAAAACAATCGTCGCTTTCGTCACTCTCGCGCTCACAATATTTACAAGAAAAAAATGCTCTGGACATGACGATTCCTCACCTGTGCTGAGTCGTTATTGTTATTGTCGGTGTCGTCGGTGTCGGAGCGCACGTAGCGTAAGGATTATCCTGGCCTCGGTGACTCCCCCCGGTGCTAACCCGGAGCACCCTGTCGCTGTTGGGCGGCAGCGGCGGTGGCGGCGGGAGGGAGAGAGGGAGGGAGGGAGGCGGTGGTGGCGATAGGCGATAAGGGGGGGTGGGGGAACGAACGATCTAAGCGGTGGTCAGTCTCGATGGATCTCGCTCCTCTTGAAAGCCGCGCAAATCGATCGCGCTGGCGCCGCCGTAGCCAAAGAGTAAACAAAGACGGCTATATAGTCAGGGAGAACCAGTCATCGTCGTCCGCGGAAGGTCGCTTCGACGCCGAATGATTTCGCGGATTCCACGGAGGCTGTTTGTTTCTCGGCTGGCTTCGTGGAAATTAAAGAACCGCGTCGTTAGCGGCCCAGAGTCGATGTTGTTTAAACTTTCCAAATAAATAAGGCGGACTCGATGATGCTTTTTCCTTTCTTTTCTTTTTCTTTTCTTTCTTTCTTTTCTTTTTTCTCTTTCTTTTATTATTATTATTTCTTCAACGGAGTCCCTCTCGAACGGGCAAATTCTTCATTTCCTCGGCTGGGCGATAAATAGCCGCGGCGAGATTACTTAAACGCGAGTATAATAATCTCTTCTCCGCGAGCACTTTACGTTTACGAAATAATAAGCTGTAAAATTAGGCCCGAGGCTCGTAATGTAATGTTTAATTTGAAAGTTAACCGTAAAATTATTATCAGCCGAATTCGCTTTCACTTCCAATAGCCCCCGTCCAAATAATTAACTCGACGCATTGCTTTTCCATCCTTTAAGGGATCCTTTAAGGGACAAGCGGCAGCGACTTCGGCCGCGAGCACCTCTAACAAATAAATGGCTTTCGCGTACGAGGAGATAATTAACGAGACGGCGCGATAAATGGTCGATCCGGGATCGTACGAGCCCTCGGGCTTGGATGGACCGGGCGATCGGTGGCGATCTGGTGGCGATCTGGTGGCGATCTGATGACGTCGAGTCGGGTTGGGTGCGTGGGTGGGAGGTTTGGGGAGGATGGCGGAGGCGAAGGGAGAGAAAGTCTCGGGGAAAATCATCGCGGCAGCGGCAGCGGCACCGACGGCAACACCGACGGCAACGCCGACGGGAGCAATGAAAATGTATAAAAGCGAGAGGCGCGAACGAAAGCGTGGCAACGACGTTGAGTGAGGGGCGGAGGGATTCTCTATCGGCGGCCGTTTTTTTCAAAAAGTACCCTTGAAACGAATACGAAAATAGCCGGGAGAAGTGGTGGTGATGGGGGGAGGGGGGTGGGGCGCTCGGCGGGCCGGGAAAGTGAAAAGTCGCGCCTTCTCTTTCAGTCGTTTTCCCGATGGGCCGAACAAAAGGAAGAGGATCGTCGCTCGGCACCGCCAGTAGAGGAGAAGCAGCAGCAGCCGTAACGACCTGGGCCGTACTCGTTGCCGCGCTATTTATCGGCTCCAGTCATGCGAGAAACTAATACACCGACTATATATCGACTGCGCTCGGCCCCTCGAGGTCGCGCCTCCTCGTACCCCAGGCGGCGCACTGCCGCCGGTTACGCTCACCTCGCGCGCCTTCTACGGGCCCGCAACAGGATTCCTTACTCCCGGTCCGAATATCGCATCTCCCGCTCATCTCCTCTCGCCGAGGGATAATTAAAATAATTATACCGACCGGGGCGCCGACTCCGTAGAGTTAAATTGCCTCTCCGAGGGCTCGCCCCGACGCCAAGGACGTAGAGGTATTCCTCCCGGCCCCTGGTTGACAGGGACTCGAAATTCAACTATTTCAAAGCGTCTCAATGGCTTCGGTATATCGGTTAGTAAGTGCAATGAGGCTCGCTGCAGTTGCTCCTACCCTTCTACCCCACACCGGCTAATCAAAGACTCCATTAGTTAAGGGTGGGGCAGGCGGGCGGGCGGGAGGAGCGGTCCGGTAGAGCGGAAGCCGTAATAACCCATCCGAGTCCCAGCTTCTGGGCGAATTCCTTTCTAATAGCTTTATTAGCCGGTCGATGGTACTTCCATCGTCGGGAGAGGCGAGTTTGGTTGGTAGCCGTCTCGGCAGCAGGGCAAGGGGGTATTTATTGGTCCTCCCGTGAGTATTGGGGGTGGGGCACGCGGGTCTCTTTCCTCGGCACCGAGCTTGATAAAGACAGCCGCCGTCGTCGCCTCCGCCTGCGCCGTCCCCGACGTAAATACACGGCATTGGCAGGGGCAGGAGGGGAGGAGGAGGAGGAGGAGGAGGAGGTGGAGGTGGAGGTGAAGGAGGAGGTGGAGGAGGAGATCGTCTCGTTAACCGGGACACGCCAGTCGTCGTAGACGGCGCTAGACGAAGCCGCGGGGCTCTCCTGAATTAGAAAAATCTCTTGGGACTTTCGTGCGTAGAATGACCTGTCTTGTACATGACAACCCATACGCACGCGCCGCAGCCACCGCCCTCGCGCAAGAAACGATCCGACTAGTTTTTACCGTTGGAAGTACCCCCGTTGCGCGCACTCCTTTCCCTACACAACTCGTTTGATCGCCGAGAGCCGAGGAAGGAGTGGTCGGCATTAATAATTGGGCCCTCGGCTCGTCTCCGTCCAACGCAGAGCATTAGTAATGCGATATAAGAGGAAGGCCTCGCACCCGACCACCCAACCACCCAACCACCCATCCACCCATCCACCCATCCACCGATCCGTCCGTCCTTGCATAATTTTCACACCAGGCGGGCCCGATCGATCCCGTGGAAATCACAAATCTTCCTCTCGCGTCACTCGTCGTGGGCGCGTTTCCCTCGCCTCCTCCCCTCGTCCAATGCTCGAAACTCACGAGCTTCAATGGCGTTCACGGCCCTTGTATGGCGGCGGGCCGGGGGTTATTGGGGTTATTGGGGTGGATGGCGCGGGGAGACAATTTTTTCTTTCTTCTTTATTACCTCTGCGGCTCTGCCGCTCGGAAAAATTCGAATTCAACTCGCAGTTTCCAATTTAATCGTCGTCTCTCCCACGATATCGCGAGTCTTTGCCTTCTTTTTCTCTCTCTCTCTCTCTCTCTCTCTCTCTCTCTCTCTTTTCTTCTTCTTCTCAATCGCACCATTGCGGAAACAATAGCTATCGCGACGCGCTCTCTCACAATCTTCTCACACGTCCGTGTATTTATTACACGCCATTCCCATTGAGATCTCCGATTTTAATATACTTTATCGTTAGGATCTTTACTTTATACCGTACGGCCTCCCATAGAATTTGTATGACAACCGAGCGTATCCTGCCCGACCCCCGCCCGTCCCCCGCCCGTTCCCCGTTCGGCGACAAGGCGAACGCCCAATTAAATCTCCGCGAGATGTTTCTCTTTCGCGACGGACTCGTGAGGCTGGGCCCGAAATCTGCACGCGCGCATCCTCCTAAGGTCGACTGATTCGTACGATCGAGCTCCGGAAGTCTCGGACTTTTGCTCGGGCAAAAATCAATTTGCCGAAGCTGCAATTACAAACATTGAAAAACGTGTAGCGTCCGCTGCGCCACTCGGTTATTGGTTATTGGGCTTTCCAGTGCCAATTTCCAATTGCAGCGGTGCAAGGCTCGGATTTGTTTTTCGCACGGGTCTGGGAAAAGTTTATTTTTAAAACGTTTTAACCGCCGACGTCGACGCGCATTAACGTCGCGCTTAATTCCATGTAAAAGTATAAAGGTTAAGCGCTTTAAAAGCGACCTCAATTTTTAAAACATAAATTATCACGGACCTATTAATCTGCCCCTTTAATTGTTGCTTAATTTATTATTGTTCCTTATTATTCCTTGGATTCTTTTCAATCCTACTTCGCGGAACACGGGCATTCAATAATATTTATATCCGTAAATCGTTAAGAGTACGGCTCGGATGGAGTCCTTCGGCCCCGACGATAGCCGAGGAGAAACGATGCACTTTGTTGCCGGTGCTCATATAATTACGTGGTGCATTGTTTGCGTAATTTTTATCCGCTCATTTTCTCATTCGACATAGAAATCGAGCTTCCCCTCTCTCTCTCTCTCTCTCTCTCTCTCTCTCTCTCTCCCTCCCTGTCCCCTCTCGCCGTCGACGAAAGCTTAGCGCAAACGGCCAATTAAATATGCATAGCTCATTCCCACATTCATTATTTGGCGTCGTAAAGGCCTATTAAACTTTTCCAACGGGGCCCATTTTTCCACCTCCTATAGAAGGCTCGTCGATGGCGGTGAGCAGAGCCAACCCCAATAACCTGTTAAATTGATTGCGTCATTAGTACCGTCCTCTTTAAATTAGATAACGTCCCACGTAAGGCGTAGAGGCGCTTTTACCGTAAAATTTCACGGCGTATATTTTATAAAAAAAAAAAAAAAAAAAAAAACAATGAAGAAAGCTTCTCTCGCTGTGAGGTGCAAGCAGACGCCCGATACGCCGATCCCTGCCCGCAGCGGGGGGTAGGGTGAGAGAGACGGGGCGGAGGTCGGGACCCGGGAGTCGCGACTGAAAACGGTCCTCGGAACGCGGCAGGGGACGCGGTACGAAAGCGGTTGGGAAACGGCGTTGGGGGTTTGAATTCGATTAAATTTGCCCCTTACGAAGGAGAGAGAGAGAGAGAGAGGCGTCGGCGGCGGATATCTTCCCTTGAACGTTACGTGCAATGACGCAATTCCGTACCGATGACGAAGGAGAGCCGGGCGGAGGGAGGGAGTCGAAAATTGATTAGACAGAGGATAAAGGGAAAAAAAGAAGTCTCTCCATTTCCGAATGGTTGCGAATGCTCTTGCAGAGTTGTAGGGGGGAGGAGGGGGAGGGGTCGATGACGAGGGGGTGAGGTGGAAGGGCGGAAGGGTGGAAGCCAAAGACATTGGCTCGGATTGCAGTCGTTTCCCGGGTGCATGTACGTTGAGGATGCCGGCCACGTCGGCTTCGTCATCGAGCGCACCTGCGCTACGTGCCCCGGGAGTCCAATGGACGATGGAAAAACTGCCCGACCGTTTTTCCCCGTCCCACCCGCTGAGCCGGCTTTTCTCCTTGAGGGAACGGATACCTCGTCCGGCTCTCTATTCCCTGTCCGCGGCTAATTATTTATTTCTTGGCATTGTTCTCGATTAGAGCCTCCCTTCTACCCATCAGTTCCCCGCACCCTCCTGCTCCTTTTCCGCCCTCCGCCCGTCCCGGCTACCTGGCACGCGCTCACTTTTTTCATTAGCGAGAGGGAAGAGGATTAGGACGAGGAGCCAGAGGCTGCGTCGGCTACCTTGTCCTTCTTATCCGCTTTCCACGAACCTCCCTGCCCCCGCCCCCGCCGCCGCCGCCGCCGCAGCATGGCTTTTAAAGGCCAGTCCTAGCAGCGGGTCGCGCTTCCCGAGAGCTAATGCGACGATTCGTCCCGGCGTGCCTCGGCCCGCGCTCGAACGCACGCGGGGAGACACACCCGCTCGATAAGCCCCGCTCTTAATAATAACCTTAGCGGTGAGTGCGGTTCCGCGGTAATGTGGCCTGGCTCGCGCCTCTTCCTCGCCGGGGACTTCAAAGGACTCGAACGCACGCGATCCGAGCCGTTCGCCATCCGGGACGCGAAATTAATATTCCCGCGAACGCGATGAAAATTGCTAGCGCCACTCGAATTACCTTACATCGCACCGCGCAGGCGCGCGCGCGCGCGCCCAATCACACACACACACACAAAGAGAGTCAAGTGAAAGCTCCGGCCTCTTTAATCGAACGTCGATACGTGGACACGATCCTGAATTAACGAGGAGAAAATTGCGGGGAAATATTTCAATTTCAAATCTATCACTGTCCAGGGTATATTTACTCGCTTGTTTATTAAACGCTACCTCGAGGAAAGTCCACCCGAGGCCATTACGAGCTAACGCGACGGTGGTCCTCCCTACGGTCCTCCCTACGCTCCTCCCTACGCTCCTCCCTACGCTCCTCGCTAGGCAAGAACCTCGCGATCCTTCAAACGTAGCTTTCCTTAATTACTTTTAATACTATTCACTAGGCTTTGGCAGGTATCGCCTTGCGCGGCTAATATACATATTTACATACGTATTTATGCGGATAAGTCCCATTTTATTTTGGTTCTCGGCACTCGGCTCCGCAACTGCTACGCTTAATCGCACGGCCGTCGCTCATTATCTTTTTATTTTTATCTCGCGCTCATTCCAGATTTTACAGCCAAGATCGATCGCCCCCCCTCCCTCCGTCCCTACCCCCGCCCCGTCCGTCCCCGATTTCTTTCTTCCCTCGGACTTGTAAGAGGGCCTGTCAGAGCTCGCGTATTATGTCACAAATAATGCATAGGCATGAGGAGGCGGAGAGAGATTTCTAATTATTCAGCGGCAACTGGTCGCTTTGAGAGCATTCGCGCGGACATTTCGGCCGAAACTCGTGCTGCCTGCTCTCTTAGGTAACGACTGGGTTTAAAAAGATTCGCGTCGCCTGGGATCGTTTTACGAAACGGCCACGCGCAATCGATCCGCCACCTATAAAAAGCACACACGTTTTTTTTTCTTCTTATATATATATATATATATGTATATATATAAAAGCAACTTTTATTACTTTTTCTTGATAAATATCGTATTCTGCAGCAGAGTATCGACTATTAAAAGCGTTTGTTTGGAATAAGCACAATAATACTTGAGCTCGCTCGAAATAATATATCTTCGACGCGCATTGAAAGCGCATGCGCTCGATCGAGCCGTGATTGTTCTTAAACTGTTGAATAATCAATGTTCCTTTGACTTTTGTATTCTCTCTATTTGTCCCGGAGACTTTTTTAAGTTAATAAGATAAAGGAAAGTACAGGGCGTCACGGATCGTAATCGAGAGATTATTTCAATTACCAGAGATTGCTCAATAAGTCGTATTGGTCGTGTATTGGTCGTGTATTGGTCGTGTATTGGTCGTCGTCGTCGTCGTCGTCGTCGTTGTTGTTGTTGTTGTTGTTATTGTTGTGGTTGTGGTTGTGGTTGTTGTTTAATTGAGGGATAATGGGTCATTCGTTCGAGGGAGATAAAACGGCCTCGGTATTGGTGTGTACCGTCCGTCCATCGGTTGTATCCTGTTGCCGAGGGTTCGTTACTTGGTAAAAGTGAGCTTAACGCTGCACAAGAGCGACAGTCTCCAGCCTTGGTTATGGATCTTTTTTTTCTTTTTTTTTTCTCCATGTAATTTCACAACTCGCCAATTTTATAAGGCCGTGTCGCCATCGCTAGCCATCTCGCACACGCGCGCACGAACGCACGAACGCACGCACGCACACGTACGGTCGCTCGATCGCTCGAGCCGCCGCCATTTATTTTTCGTGTTTCGAAGTAAATTTGTAATACCCGAGAGGAGCCCAGAGCTGCCGCGACGCCTTTCAATTATGCAACGCATTTTCATGGACAGTGTAACTTTAATATCGAACGGATTGACCATAAATTTTCAATACAACGACAATCGCTGACATAATACGCTCAATTGAATTATCGGAGAAGTAGTCCCCCGACCCACCCGACCCGGAGCCCCCGGTCCAGCCGAGTACATTACGTTTTTTTTTCTATTTTCGAAGTAATTAACTCGGCGGCCTGCTACTGACATCCATCCCCATTCTTAATTAAACGAGAGAAACTCAATTCTAACAAAGTTAACAATTGCTCGAAATCCGGCCTCTCGACGCGAGCTTCCCCCCCCCCCATCCATCTACCGTCCTTGTCCCATCCGTTCGTTAATTAAGCTCGCCGCTCTTCGAGGAACGGTATTCGCGGACAATAAGCCGCGGTTTCGCGGCCTCCATTACGCACAGCTGGTGCCTTAGTCCAGGATATGTGTCGAGTAGCGGCCCGTCCGCACCGCAACGCCGATCCGCGCACATCATTCGGATGGTGAACGTTTCATCCGTACGGGTGAACATGCTGAATAATCCCTCGATCTGCGATCTTTTCAATTTGCGATTAACGACATGGGGTAATAATTAACAGCAGGGGTACGAGCGTGAAAAGTGCAGTTGAGCGTCCGCGACCTAACGATCCGACGCATTATCTCGGCTGGAGAGCTCACGAGCCTGGTACGATTTGCGCCGTGGGGGGTGGGACGGGGTGACGGGTGGGGGGGGGGGACTGAGAGGCTTATTTTAACGAAATCGAGGCTACCTACCGTATGTAAGCGTCGCGGGCCGATCGTAACCGCTGAGAGAAACGGGCCGTATTGTCGCCAAGTTGACGGCGGTCGCGAATCCGGGCCGACGACGCCCCCGGGATTTTGCAAAACTACCTGAGTCGACTCTCTCTCTCTCTCTCTCTCTCTCTCTCTCTCTCTCTGTCGCTCCCTACGCGTACGTATACGCATACGCACGCGCGCGCGCGCGCGCGCATTTTATCCACGTCAATAAAGTTGCGTATGTGCGTGTGTACGTATTCCATTCTCCTTAGGAACGATCCACCCACTTTCATCTGGGCGCACTCGTGTCCCGCTTCCTCGTGGCAGGGAAGCGCAGTAGCCGCGTGACCTTGGACTCGGCAGGAAAGCGGCGGAGCTCCGTGGAGCGCGTGTGAAAGAAAAGGAAAGCGCGCTACTCTCGGCTACTCCGAGAAGAATATTCTTCCGCCTCTCCCGCCTCCATTAATTACGATCGGTCGTCCGATACGTGTAGCGCTCAGTTGGTCTTAAGTATGCGCGCGCTGACCCGTACGACCGGCGCACCGAGAAACGAGGAGGACTTCATTCGTAGTGGAAGGGTAGTGTCCCCGGAGCCGAGGATACAGATATTATTAGCCTCGTAAATGACGTGCTTCGGAGAGGGCACCACAGCCTGGCCGTTAAACTAGCCAATTCCGGCTCGCTCCGCAGTTCTTCAACCGGGCTATCGGGCGAATAATAAAACATACGCGCGTGTGCGTGTCCGTGGTACGAGAGCTCGTTGTGCGCGAGGTGTTCCCCGTATCCGGGGTAACACGATACACGATACTCGTTTTTTTTTTTTTTTTTTTTTTTTTTTTTTTTTTTATTTATATATACGGACGTTGTATTATTGGGCCCGCGACCGGGAAGACAGAGGATGCGGTTTTAAGGATTCTCAGGATGCCACGGCGGGGATGCAGGGACAGATTTTGCTTGGCAGGGAGCGTGGCTGACGGGTGAGAAGCTCGGTGGTTAGCCTCGCGCAAATTGCTTTGGTATACTACTTACTTCCTGCTTCCCGAGCGACGGAACCGCGAGGGTGTGTGTGTGTGTGGGGTGGAGGGAGGGTAGGGGCGGGGAGGGGGGAAGAGAAAATCACTCGCTCTCTTTATTCGGTTAGTAAATCAAGTGGTGTGCGCGCGAACGAAGGTATTGGCCAAGATACCCAACGATACTTCAAGTAAATTTAACGACAACAGTTGCCCCCTTGCGCCTCGCGAATTTTTATATAAACAAATGTAATAGCCGAGGTGTGGGGTTATTGGGGCGGCGGTATGGTATCGGCGAAACCATTATTTATTGTCGCCGGTTTTATTGCTGGGCATAATCGGAGCATTTTATCGATCGAAGCGATAATTTCGTAGTATTGTAAATAAAGGACGAGCGGATTGGATTTATTATAATCCTTAAAGTGCCAGCTCCGACTGAATCCTCGTCATATTTGACCCCGAGCGCTCGCTCCATCTCTCGTAGAATGGCACTGGAGGCCGAGTGTAGTGTAGTGGTAACGAGTATGAACAATGAAACGTATGCTTCTAAGGCTTGAAGGTGTCAGGTCGCTCGACTCTTCTTCGTTTCGTTTCGTTTCGTTTCGTTTCGTTTTATTCCTCTCCCCCCCCCCTCTCCTCCCCCCTCTCGCCCCCTCTCATCAGTATCCCCTGTGCCAGTAACGCAAGTCTAATGTATATTTACGGCCACAGAGGAACGATAAATATTTAAAAGACTCCAGGGCTTATCCGTTCGTTTTAGCGTATTATTCCGTCATTTTTGCCAGCGAGAGCTCGCCTTCTTCGCAGTCTTCTTCGTCTTCTTCTTCTTCGTCTTCTTCTTCTGCTCCGTCCATCTCTTTGGGCTCCTTCCGGTTCCTTAAAGGTAGCAGCAACAACGACAACGACAACGACAACGACAACGACAAGACAAGTCGCTTAAAGAAGCGCTTGGCTTTAAATGGCCGGGATCGATAAAAATTATTGTCGATATAAGGAGGCCGGGAAGGAGGGAGGGGGGAGGGGTGGGGGCAAGCGCTTGAATTTTAAGATGCATTAAAAGCTTTAAATATCAATGATTTATTGGCGTGTAATGCTTAGAGCACGGACGGTCTGATGCGTCTTTAATGGCTCAATTGCATTGGGTACTTACAGCTCCGGTAGCTTATAAATTCGGTGGCTTAGGGTCCGCTGCAAATGTCGAGATGCTAATCAGACGGAAAAAGCGGAGGAAAAGCCCGGCGATGGAAAACGAAACGCAAGCGATCGAGAGGGAAGGGGGGGGGGCGGACCAAGTCATTCGATCGGTGAAATACGCCAAGCGCCGTTTTCATTGGACCATTAAGCGACTGGAGGCGGTAAGCCGGCTCCCATTAAACGTTGCCCATCGCTCATTAAAGCCGCTAACGCCGCAAGACGTGTCTTTTAAATCGCTCCTCTTCCGGATGTGCCTAGTGTCACTCGGGGGATACGGTCCTCCCTGTCTCTCTCTCTCTCTCTCTCTCTCTCTCTCCTCTCTCTCTCTCCTCTCTCTCTCTCCATTAATTTCCCACCCCACCCGTAGTCGGACGCCTCATCGGCGAGGCGAGGCGACGCGCCCAGGAAAGGTAATCACGCGGCCACGATCCTGCCACGATCTATGAGTTTTATGACTATTTTTCCTTTAAATTACCCCCCTCCCACCACCACCACCAGGCGCTCTCTCTCTCTCTCTCTCGCTATGCGTGGTAATGTAGGATCCCTCTCACTGCACCTCCTTCTCCAACGATCCGATCAACAATCAAAGCCGAACGACCAGTCAATGGCATTTGTCTTTACGGTACGTCTGACCCCGAGTTGGTCTCGGTGACTGCGATAATGCAAGAGATTGCGGCTATCGCGGGCTTGCGTAACGACTCCATCGACGAGTACAAGGAGCTCCTCCTCTTGCTACGATGCACAGGATATTTACGGTACGTTGCGCTGCGATTACCGGGCTATTCGCCCTGGGACTCGAATCATCGCCTGGAATTTGCAGGATTATCGACGTCCAGCGAAACAAAGTCGCTGGCGCTAATTAATTAGCTAAGGAAAAATGCGTTATTAGCGTAGCTCTAGCGCATAGTTAGTGATTAGCTGAGGAGGATGGACCGCGCGGGCGGCACCGGGAGCTCGAGGTGAATGGCTGCCAATGTTCCCGGGGAGTATTCGGCCTCCAGCAGCCAATAACATCAGCGAGTCCGAATGAAAGGGGGGAAAAAAAGGCCAGTGACTCACGGGGCCTCTGGCTGATGCCCTCGTCCCCTCGTCTGCCCCCCCCCGACCCCTAACGATCGCGCCTCAGCCTCGTAGTCGGCACATCCTCGTTGCACGCCACTCGCCACTCGCCGCAACGCTACTCGCCGCAACGCTACTCGCTGTATCTCATCCGGTCCCGGTCCCGGCCCTGGCCCCGACTCCGACTCCGACTCCGACTCCGGCCCCGGCTCCGACTCCGGCCCCGGCAGCCGACTCTGGCCCCGGCCTTTGAACGGAAGGATGAGTCATCGCGGGCCGATGCTCGCGCGAATTCGCGAGGGCGGGGGGATCCGCCGCGGTCCTCGACGAGCCCGGGGAGGATGTGTCCGAGCCCGGTAATCGGGGATCACGCGCCGGCTCGAGCAGCGATAAACGGAAGCGGCTTTATAAATAGATACTTCCGTCACCGGTACACGCGCTCGCCGCAGAGCGTGCCTTGCGAATTCGCGATAGAGATTTTTCGGGGACACGCGGCGACAAAGGGGGTAGAGGTGAGGGGCGGGGATGCTGACACGGTCGGCCCCGACGCCGTTTCCTCTCGCGTCTGTCTCTCTCTCTCTCTCTCTCTCTCTCTCTCGTCCCATCCCACCCCACACCACACCACACCACCCCCCGGTCCCTCATTCCCGGGGCGATGAATGAATAATGGGCTGACGGAGTGGCCGAGAGTCGCTTCGAGCTGAGCTCCGATTCGACCCGAACGTGTCGAATATTTTGTAAATACTCGACTCCTCGTCACGTGGACGACGAAACGTCATACTCTATGAATGTCATGAGGATTGAATTGGTGGCAGAGGGGGTCTCTCTCTCTCTCTCTCTCTCTCTCTCTGCCTGACTGTCTGACTGTTTGACTGACACCGATGTCTTTCTTCTCTTCTTTATCCCGTTTCTCGAGCAGCGTCGCCATCGTTCCCAGCACATTACTTTGTCTCCTAATGAGTCGGTCTGCCACTTCTCGGCCTTACCTTTCCCTTCCTTATCCGCGAGTGACAATAGCCGTCGATCGATCGTTACATGACATTTTTACATCAAGACATTATAAATCCCAAGGATCAGAATAGCGCGCCTCTAGCTACATTATCGAGAGCCGTCGACAGATAATAACAATAATGACAACAACAACGACGACGACAACAACGACGATAACAATAACAACAACGACGACGACGATAACAACAACGACGACAACAGCAACAGCAACAAACGGGAACGATAATAGCAATAGGCCTCTTATAAACCCGGCGCTATTTTATTGTCCTTTATTTAAATGACTAATTAGCCAATAGCAAATCGATGTTGGTGCCCAATGCTTTTTTAGCGCTGCTTTTATCTATCCGTGAGACAATCGCGATCTCTTCTATAATTATTCTATAAGTACGAGCGGCTTTCATAATTCCAGGCCTTTATGGCGCAATTCCTCGGGATCCCATATAAAATATATACGGAATGACGTTCTTTATTCCGGGTGTTACGTATCGCTCGATAATCGGACGCTTAATGCTTCTAAGGCCAAAACATTATACTGACAGATGATGAATGTATTTGAGAAACATTCGCCTCTGCGCGAAACTAGCGCGGATAAGGAATTTATTTCCTTTGAAACTCGAGAGCGGATTTTAATGATTCATTAATAAGTTCGTTGCTCATGAGACAGTTTTTCTTTTGTCCGCCTACTCTATGCGCAAGAAAAGGCTCAAGCGAATATAGCGGATCGTTTGTCAGAGATCGTTTGCGCGATCTTATCTCGACGGGGCGAGTGTCTTCGTTACCTACGAAAGTAGGCCGATCGGGCCGCGAAAAGTCCCATGGGGCCCCCGGGCCCCATTATCATTGCTTTCCAGTTTCGTCGGAAGGATATCGCCCTAACCAGTGACGTTCTTATGAAGAGAGAGAGAGAGAGAGAGAGAGAGAGGCGCGAGCGCACGCACCAAGACAATCAACCCTGGCATTGCGTCAAGGAACGGGGAAGGGGGGGGGGAGAGAGAAAAGGAGAGCGCGGTCGGTCGCCTGGAAACCTGTTCGTCACTCGCGTCCCACGCGACTCCACACACACACACCCCCCTCCCAATCCCATACACGTACCCGTACCCGTACCCGTACCCGTGCCCGTACCAACCTCACGGACGAGTGTAGAGGCAGACAGACAGGTCGTGCGTCAGCCGGTACCGAGTCCACGATGAAAAATATGCGAAGCTCGTGCGGCCAGTGCATAACACACCCTGGAGCGCATTTCGATCGACCGGGACGATAATACTCTCAGTCGCCGTACTTTTCCGCTTTAATGACTGGAGGTGTTGATGCCTCTTGCTACACGAGGCTACTACACGAGGCTCCAGCGGGTCATCGCGAGTTGACTGACGGCTTGTCCGAATGTCCGAGGGAGGGATGAGGGAGGGACCGTAACCTGCTCGAGGAGTTAGCTAAAAAGTTTGCAGACGGATGCTCGGACTTTTGATCTCGAGATTAAAATGACGTTGGCCTTTTTTACGAGACTCCTCGGCGTGGAACAAAAGCTCGTTACATTGTCCCGTGGCGCGGTCGGCACCTTAGTTCCAAGCTCCTCTTTGAGGCCGGCCAATGTCGAAAATCCAGCTTAGCGCGATACCGAGTAAAGGGAGAGTAAAGGAAACCGGTATCGGGGAGTGCAACGGGGTTAGGGGGTTGGCTCGGTAGAGGAAGCGCAATTCTTTTATTGCGTAGCGCGCGCGCGCGCGCAGCGGAAGTTCCCGATGCGTCGGTGAGACGGGGCTCCGGTGTCACTCCGGGCCCTCCTCGACAATAGAGATTAATCCGCTCGTTTCCGTCTCCCGTTGCAGATGAGCCCCGTTCAAGGTGCAGATCGTGGGACGACGTAGGTCCGACGAGGATGGAGGCCGTCGGCCAGCACCAGCAGCAACCCCAACAGCACAGGCACGGCCATCACCACCACCACCACCCTCACCACCATCACCAGCAGCAGCAGCAGCAGCAGCAGCAACAGCAACAGCAGCAGCAGCAGCAGCAGCAACAGCAACAACAGCAACAGCATCAACAGCATCAACAGCAGCAACAGCAGCATCAGCAGCAGCAACAGCATCCGGCCCTCGAGGCGACGAGGTCCAGCACGTCAGCCCAGTCGGCCAGGAGCGAGGACTCCTGGTGCTCGGCCTCCGATCATGACCTCTCCTCCGACGACGAGAGCGAGAAGAGCAATATCAGTATTAAGTGAGTACCTTCCTCGAGTACCATAAAGAAGCTGCTCGTTGTTCCTCGAATGTCCTGGACGCGAAGCGTGTAGAGCCGATCGTTTAACGTCTTCGAGTCTTCGAGTCATTTCGCACACACTAATAGTAATCCGTTCCTCTGCACGAGCGACTCGAGCCTTCTTCCTATTTCTGTTTTCGTTTCTGTATTATTTGTCTTTACATTTTTCGTTACAATTGACGGGGATATTATATTATGACTGGTGAGCGAGTCGGAAAGTAGCTTAAGAGTAATGCGTATGCTGATACGTGGGTAATGGGCCGCTCCTAATTAAAACGACTTTAACCGCTTTCTCCCTTTAATGCCATTACAACTTAATAATATTAATGTACAATAATCACGTTAATTAGCTGGCGTATAATAAATCAACTTTTAATACGGCATTCCGCGGCTTTAAATCGATTTTTCCGGAAACCGGTTGGAAAATATCACCGACGGTATTAAAAAATACACCTGCAATCGCATACGCGCGCGCGCGCGCAACTACGGCAGAGGCTAATTAATTATTCGTAAGATTTTTCTTTTTTTTCTTTCTTTAAGCTTTCCTTCTTTAAGAATGACAGTCCTAAAGCCGCCGAGCGCTTAATGAAGTCATATAATCAACTTTGTTTACCGTTTTATTACTCTTCGAAGAAAAAAAGGGTAAAACGCTTTTAGTCACTGTCGGAATTTAATTTGTTAAAAGTTCTCGGCTCGGTCTCGTTTAGCCTAAATTGTTAAAACTCTGACTGCTCCGTCGCTTAATTAGAGCCCATAAAAATCGCCCGCTCGCTGACGTTAAGTGAAAAAACAAAAAAGGAGCGAACCGGTTACGTTATTCCTTTAAAAATTTGCTCGGATATCGGTTATACGCGAATGATTGAAAACTCCGTTGCTTTTCAACAGCAGACGTACACGTATGCCTTTATGCTTCGTATTTTAATCGTCGCGCGTAGTTCTAGTAAACCGAAAGGGAAATGATTTATCGACTTGGGTGAAAGCGATCAATGCTACTCTGACAAATAAAGTCGAGCGCGGTGGTAGAGGGGGAGGGGGAAGGGGGGAAATAAATAATAATAAAAAAAAAAAAAAAGAAGAAGAAGAAGAAGAAGAAATTATGAAAACTTTTAATTAGCATGGAACGGGAAAGGTTGGCAAAGGAGCGATTCCTTGTGGTCGAGCAGCAGCTTCAAAGACGTTTACGGGAGCCGAGGATTCGGGAAACATTCAATTTTTATGAATTTAAACACGTACTACGCGCCCGGGCTGCTCGCTTCCCTCCCATGAAAGCCGAACGTGACCCAGAGTTGATTTTAATTGTCCGGTACCCAAACGAAACAATGACTTTACGGGGTTTTATACGAACATAAGGCCGGAATGCCGTTGTAAATGGATTACTCGGGAAAGGTAATCTCCTCGAGCGACCGAAGGGAGTATATAAATAGCGGTACCGGGCGCTTAACCCCCCCACCCTACCCCGCTCCCCCTCTAATCGATAAATTCTCGTGTACTAGAAGCAACTGCCAGCTGAGGAACACCCTCCACAAGGCCCGGACGTTCTGCGACAAGTGGCGAGCTCAAAACATGAGGATCAGCGGCGGAGGTGGAGGCGGAGGTGGAGGTGGTGGTGGAGGTGGAGGTGGCGGGAGTACGGCCACGGTGCCCGAAGTCCTCGACGCGACCGGCGGCCACGGGAGGCTCTCCAGGTGGTTCAGCATGCGTCGGGGCTCGAGTCACCAGTACGACATCGACACCTCCGACTCGGTCTCCCTCGCCAGCCCCATGAAGATGCCCCACCAGATGCCACAGCTCTGCGAGGTAATGCCGAATCCTACGGGCTTGTTTTAATGAACATTCCTTGTTCATTGGCGGCACGGGGGATGAAGGGGCATGAAGGGGTATAAGGAGGGGGGAGGGTTGGCGGAGGGGTAGGGCCTGTCGATTATTGCGCGCGTCCCGAGGGAAGCCGGGAATAACGGCCGTTGGGCAGAATTTGAGAACGATTATAAAACTCCGAGCCTCGTCCCCTCCTTTTTTTTCGCGTAACGGCCAGCAACGAAGACGAGCGTCGACGAGGTTTCCGAGAATCCGGGCTTGACAATATCCTCGCTTATTCGGTATGACTTTCGCTTTATCGCACCAACGAAGCCTGACAAATCAATTGGATGCTTTCTTTATAAATAGCTTAAGAGCGTAGACGCGAGTCATCGGGTATCGGGGGCGCGATGAAGGGTCGGGTGGGACGGGAGGGGGATCCACATGGACGGGCATTGAGCGTAATGAAGAGAAAATACAGCGACAAAGCTAGCGAGTGACCTTATGAACCCGGGGCCGACGTCCAATTGCTGCTCGAGTCCGTAAATAAGTGCGGCCGGCTCCAACTAAGGGGTCGAAGGGAAAGGCGGTGGGGAAGGAGGAGGTAGAGGAGGAGGAGGAGGAGGAGGAGGAGGAGGCAATAGCTCGCGATCCCTTATAAATACCATTTGCTGCCTCGTATCGTCTCGCGAACACGATCCGCAAACGGAGTATCATTGGCTCAATGGTGAAAAATGTCTGCCGGTGCCCGACAGGTCGAGGAGGAGAGCGGGCCCATCACGCAGTTCCAGTGTATGCAGCAACGGAGGCAGGCGCCTCCCTCGCTGCCCCCTGCCCCCGCCAATCTCACGGCCCAACAGTTGAAGCGGCGGCACATCGTCGCGGCCATAGTCCACTCGGAGAACAGCTACGTCGCCACGCTCCAGAGGCTCGTCAACGTAAGTTCCGAATTTATAAATATTACCCCGAGCTCTAACTCTAGTCCCTCCCACCTATATATATATATATCGCGTCGACTTCCATTAATAATAACAACAACAACAACAACGACAACAACGACAACAACGACAACAACGTTATCGTCCTCGGCCTGTCACGAGGACGGAGGAAGTTTAATTCTCCGTTTCGCCTTTGTCGTCAAAGATATCGCGACGTGGTGCGCCGTTGCTTGTATTTGCTGCATCGTAAGTGCGCGTGTCTGCCGCGCGCGTGCACGTGACCGCCGAACCGTCGGCGACGAGCTGATTACCTACGACTAATTACACCGAGTAATTACCTCTGAAAGAAACACGTAATGCCGACAGCTAAGGAATTTAAGGCGTTCGTTCGCTTGGCCTTGAGAGCCTCGCCACCGGAATTGATTTAGAGCTCGGAATATTTAATAGGAGCTGGAGGAGATCGTCGGAGCTGACGGGGCTCGGTTATTTAATCGGTAATTAATCGGCCGAGTTGCCGATAAATGTCCGTGAGCGTTGTCGCGATTAACCGGTTACCCGGTTAATCTAAGCAAATGTCATTGACGGACCTTACGAGGCTACGACGAATCCTGACGAACGTTATTACTATTAGGACTACAAGAAGCCATTGGAGGAGTCCTCGCCCCCGGTCCTCAGCCAGTCGAAGATAGCGACCCTCTTCCACAGGCTCCCGGAGATCCTACAGTGCCACACGCTCTTCCGCATCGCCCTCGCGGAGTGCGTCCGCTCCTGGGACAAGGACGAGAAGCTCGGCGACGTCTTCGTAGCGAGCTTCAGCAAGGCCATCGTCCTCGACATCTACAGCGGCTTCATCAACAACTTCTCCGTGGCGATGGACCTCGCCAAGCAGGAATCCAAACGAAAGACTGCCCTCGCCGACTTCTTCAAGGTTCGTCATTTTTTATTGGTTTTTTTTGTTTTTTTTTTTTTTTTTCCCTTTAATTTTAATTTTTCTTTCGCTTACCGATCACTCGAACGAATTCAAATTAATTAAAACCCCGCCCCCGCCCTCATTGACTCTGCCGCAGGTGAAGCAAATCAGCGCCCATGACAGACTATCCTTCTTCGGGCTGATGGTCAAGCCCGTTCAGAGGTTCCCCCAGTTCATCCTGTTTTTACAAGTGAGTGCTCACGCCCCGCAGCACGGGTTTCCCTCGTCTCGTCCCTCTCTCTCTCGTCCTCACACCCCACCCCCCATATACCCATGTCCCGATAACTAAACGCACCGCGTCTTGGTCACTCGCAGGACCTGCTGAAGCACACCCCGCACGGCCATCACGACAGGATGTCGCTGCAGCTCGCCCTCACGCAGATGGAGAGCTTGGCGGAAATGCTGAACGAGCGGAAGCGGGAGGCCGAGCAGTTCCAGGCTTTCAAGGAGATGCTGCGCCACGTGTCCGGGAAGCTCTCCCATCGGCCGCTCTCCTCGTCCTCGCGGTACCTCATACGGGAGGACAACGTCACACAATTGGTAAGCGTCATCGACCTCTCGTTGCGTGGACGTGTTTAACCGAAGGCCGTCTGACGCTCTTTTGTCCCGCAGGAGTTCAATCAAAATGGCATGATAACGAAATCAAAAAGACGAAGGCTCCTGCTCCTCAACGACCTCGTCGTCTGCGTTTCGGTCGCGCCGAGGTCGGCCGAGGACTTCTCCGGCAGCGAGAGACTCACGCTTAAATGGACGTATCCCGTATCGGACATAGAGGTGAGGCTGGGAGGATCGGGGCCGATCCCGTGATCGATATCGCACGATATTGATCGATCGATCGCGAGAAACCCCAATAACCCCAAAATAACCCAACGCCTGGCCCACAGCGCGGTCCGCATTTCTAATTCTCGAATTTTAGATACAGGACACGAGCACGTCTCCGACGCTCAGCCGACTGCTCACCGCTGGCTTGAACAAAGGGGGGAGCTTAAAGTCAGACAGGAGCGGGGAGGGTGGACAGGCCGGGGCCGACAGTCTTTGCGCGGAGATGAACGACCTTATGCACGACTACGAGGCCATGTCGCGGATCAGTGACTTGGTCGCTCAGCTCAAGGGCTCCTACGAGGTTATTATCGTCCTCATCCTCGTCCCCTCGCGCGCCTTCCCCCTTTTAATCATCCCCCTAACCTCAAGAGCTAAACGATTTTTTTTTTGGGGGGGTTTTTAACTTGCAGGGCATGACCACCGAGACGGTCAAGCAAATTCTCCAGGGGATACAGTCGTCGATACAGGCCAAGGACGAGGAGATGGTCTGGGCGGACAGCTGCTGTCTCCAGCTGATGACCAAGCAGGGACAGATGTACACCTTCCAGACGGAGAATCCCCACGTCAAAAAAGACTGGATAACGGAGTTAAGACTGGCACAGCTAGCGTTGGATCCAAACAATTCGCCGTCCTGGGAAGTCCCGGAACAGGAGCAGAGACCGTCCACGAAAATGCCCCTCTTCGTAACGTCTCAACCGGTATACCACTCGCAACATCAATCCGAAGTGAGTCATTCCCGACGTTCTAACGATCTCTTAACTATCCGACCTCGCTCTCGGCAAAGCTAACGTTAATCGATCATTTGACTTTGACTTGGACCAGGTACGTTGCGGATGCTATTACGTTACGCAGAATCCGCGGCCGACGAGGCGACGGGCCCGTCACCAGAGCTACCTCTGGATCTGCACGGACGACGGGGTCTCGACCCACGTGACGGTCTTTGGCCAATCGACGACTGCGACCGCGACCTCCCTCAAGCAGATCACCTCGTTCGACCTGGTCGAGACGAGGGTCGCCGCGGTCGAGTTCATCAAGGGCTTGAACAACGAGCGGCCGAGTCTCTCGAGCGACCTCGTCTGGATGGGCACGGACTCCCGGAAGCTCATCGTCTACACGGCCGCGGAGCCAGAAAAACAAGAGGAGCTGGGCAGCTTCCCAGTCTCGGGTCCGGTCATACAGATCAAGTATCATTACGACAATGTGTTCGTCGCCCTGGGCACGGGCTCGCTACTTATGTTCAAAAGGCAATACGACGGCAGCTGGAACTTAAAGGAACCTGGCATCATAACCTTGGGTGAGTTTATCCTCCCAAGGTCCTATCTCAACCGGCCAAGCCTTCCTATCTCATTCTTCATTATTCTTTAATTTCGTTTTTCTTCTTCTTCTCCTTCTTCTTCTTCTTCTTCTTCTTCTTCTTCTTCTTCTTCTTATTCTTATTCATTTAATACGCATACGCAAGCCCTTATTTGATCCACCTCGTGTCGTTGAAAAGGTGCGGATCCAGTCTCGTGTCTCATGCCAATCAACTCATCGGTCTACGCGGCCTGTGGCAAAAAGGTATGGGTGCTGAACGCCCTGACCGGCGAGAACGCGAAGAACTTCAGTGCCCAGCACGAGCACGTCGGCAACGTGAAGCTCATGGCCCACTCGGGCGTCGGTCTCTGGGTCGCCCTCAAGAACTCGAGCACCGTCTGCCTCTACCACACGGAGACGTTCAAGCACCTCCAGGACATAAACATCGCCTCGAACGTCTTGCGAATCACCAAGTGCGGCGGTGCGGGCATAAACAGCGGCGACAGCCTAAATAACAACCAGACGACGGTGACGGTCACGGCGCTCATGGCCTGCAAGGGCCTACTCTGGGTCGGCACCAACGTCGGCATCAGTCTTACCATACCCCTGCCCCGCCTCGAGGGTGTGCCCATCATAAGCGGGAGGGTCAACATATCCTATCACGCGCACTTCGGGCCGATTACCTTCCTCCTCGCGGTGCAGAACAGCAAGGCCGGCTACGGGGCCTCCTCGAAGGAGGACCGCGACAGGGACAAGGACAAGCTCATCAAAGACCATAAGGACAACGAGAAAGATGAGAAGGAGATGGAGAAGGACGAGAAGGACGAGTCGGAGGAACAGGAGCCGGAGCAAGCCAGCCAGCTGAGGGTGAAGGAGCTCGAGTCGCCGGGGCTCGGTCACGGTCAGGCAGCGAGGCAGCGAGGGGATCGGGCGAGCCTCGACGCCTCCGTCTCCTCCGGAGTTTCCGCCAACATTCTAAAGTTCAAGCAGCAGTTGGCCAGCAGCCCGATCCTCCTGAGGCGCAAGCGCAGCAAGGAGAACGAGTACAGGGGCTCGAAGACGCTGCCCCGCGGCCTAGGTAAGTCTTACGGGCCCAACTATAAGACGGGGGGGAGGGGAGGGGGGACACGGAACGACTCATCCCGGGAGCGCGGTAATTATTCACCGACTGACTGCGCTTGGATTCATCCAGGGTGCGGCGGAGGCTTCCTCTCGAACTCGATGTCCAGCTCCCAGAGTAGCGGGGAGAACTGCGACGTGTACGGTCTGTACGGGGAGCTCATGTACGTGAAGGACTACGAGAACGAGGGCGGGACGGTCGTCGACCCGGTCTACGAGACCCTGAGGCGCAGCGACCCCGAGCTCGCTATACCGAACAAGGTGAGCACCCTCGACCGCAGGCTCAAGATGAAAATAGCCCGGCCGCGGTCCCTCGACCTCTCCAACTGGTCGGTCGACTCGCACGCGAGCTCCCTCTACACGTCCTCCGGCTCCGAGGAGAACCTCTCCCTCAAGGCGGGCAAGCTCTCGCGGAACAGCAGCAGCGCGAGCAGGAACGGGCCGAACCAGCCGCCCGAGGCCCAGCTCGGGCTCCAGCTAAGCCTTGGCCCGAGCGCTGGTGGGCCGGCGACGACGGCCCCACCCACGGCCCTCGGAGTCACCTCGACGCCCCTGTCGCAGGAGAGCCGCACTCTCGGCAAGCAGAAGTCGAGGCCGAAGAAGGCCCAGGGCGGCGGCGCCAAGGGCTCGCAGATGGATCAGCCGAGGCGCACCGTCCTGACCCTCATGGGCGGCCGGGGCTACGTGAATTGGCGACAGGTCGGCGCCCTCAAGGAGGAGAAGAACCCAAAGTCCGGCTACTCTTTCAAGGACCCGAACAGCAACGACGCCCACATCGTCCTCTGGGAAATGAAGTTATGATACCGATTCGGAGCTCTTGGCTGCGACTTTACCCCAATAACCAAAACGAGGCATTATTTACTTTCCTAATGTTTTAAGTGCTATAAATTAGTGTTATAAACGGACCAAATAATTCTTACGCCGTTCGACTCGACATGAGACGAACGCGAGTTTATTCTTTCCTCACCGCCCCCTCTCCTCCTCGTCTATCGTCCCTTCGTCCCCCCTCACCTGCGACGATCCTCGTCGATATTCCTCGATGATCCTCGTCGATCTTACTGGATCGTACTCGACCGAGACCCGACCAGCTGGCTACGCGTCCGTACGTCTAATGTAATTTAATAATTATTCAGCTCGGTACGCCCGGCTACCGATACTTACACAGTCATTGTTTGTCGGAAAGGAAAATCGATAATGAAAACGGCCACCGCTGCGACCTTCTTACCCCGCCCACCCCCCACACGTGCATGTACATACACGTATTAAACTGCGAGCCAGTGCGTGCGGCCGTCTCTCTCTCTCTCTCTCTCTCTCTCTCTCTCACTCTCTCACTCCCTCCATCCTATGTCGCTATGCCTGCTGCGTGACTTTATATACACAGGCGCGCGCGCGTTATATATATATTTATATATATATATATATGCATGTACGTGCATGGGTAAATGCAGAGGCGTACGTACGGACGCACGCACACGCGCACACGCGCACTGTAAGCGCATTATTATGTATTAAATATTGATTGAATATGTTTTCGATGATGTTTCTACGACGGTAACAATAAAATGCCAAACAAACAACATTACATTATTGACGTTGAATGATTTCGCGTTAAACTATTCATTCTCAAGGATACAGCGCAACGAGACCCCTTTACCCCCATCCCCTCATCGCCTAAACAAGAACGTAAGCGGGATTCACGATTTCTTCGTTTTCCTTCTTTTTTTTTCTTCTTTTTCTTTTCCTTTTTCTTTTTCTTTTTCTTTTTAACCGATTCTAATGAATTTGTTATACGCGTCGACGACATTAGTTAGATGAATTCAGTTACAATGTTACAGTTAAGATATTAACTGGTTAAGCTAATGCTCGGTCCTTGCAAATATCTATCAAAAATCTTTATTACCTGCTATTGCGAAGGCAAGCGATTAACACTTTTAAAGTGTTACCAAGCCCTTAATTATAATTGTTATTATTATTATTAATTATTAATCATTCGCAGCATCATCATTACTATTACGACTATTATTACAACTGCTATTATTTACTATCATTATCGTTATTATTATTATTAATTATTATTAATTATTATTAATTATGAATTATTAATTATTGCTATTATTGCTATTATTGCTACTGCTATTATTACGCGTTATTCTTATTATAATGATGATGATGATGATGATGACGATCGGTCGCAACTGTCGATGCCGAATGATCTGGCTATCGCTGCGATAAGAATCGATCCTTACAATAAGGGCCAAAACGCTGCTACGATCGAGCATTAACGAATGAAATTACGAACTTGTAGCTTAAAAGCTCTTTCCCGAGTATATATAAGCGACCGATGCTCTTCTTCCATTATTTTGTATACTTTTATTAACACCGTTAAAGACGTTCGTTATAAATACCGCGATCCGAAGACAATATATACATATATATATATATATATATATATATATATTTTTTTTTATCACCTATAATTTATGGGCTGAACGCATGCGCCAAGCTCGATAATAAATCGAGTGGGGAATTTTGTAAAAACAATAATAGTGCCGAGAAAAACCGATCTTTCAGTTCAATCGATCAAATTTATAATATTCTTTTGTATTCTATTACTAGTAGCGACTAATGTTATTAATTTCTCCGATTATCAGTTACTTTGCTCGTATTTTTATTTATTTTATTTCTTTGCTCCCTATTTTTTTTTTTTATTTTTTATTTTATTTTGTTTTGTTTTGTTTTAAAGAATCGCATCTTTTAGAGAGGCGCGTCGCTCAAGCGTTATTATCTGTCGGTGGTCTGACAAAGCGAGCCGATGCTAATTTATTTATTTATTCACTCGGACGATTTATGATTTCTTACTTACAGAATAACGTTTTATTGATGAAACGGGGTTGTTGTTGGGGTTATTCGGGTTATTGGGGTGGCAATGGTTATTAAGTCGACCATCGATCGTAATGCTCTTGAACGTGCAACTTCCAATGTCTTGGCACGTGAGCAAGTGCCATTGCTTTTGAGGACATGTAGAGAGAGAGAGAGAGAGAGCGATGTTGTTACCTAATTGGATATGTCTACCAAAAAGATAAATTTAGAAAATCGCTATTGTAACGAGGGTTGTGCCGCTTCTGTTAAAACGTCAACGAGAATCCCTGCATTCCGCATCAGCAGCATCCGCAGCAGCATCAACAGCAGCATCAACAGCATCAGCAGCAGCAGCATCTCAGAGAGGAACAAAAAATACTTGTGCAATTTCAAAATTCCTTTTAATTCATCTCCTATCCGGTATATACGTGGTGTAGCCCCGTGCGTATCCCCGGATGATTTGACCCTTGACGCGCGTAATTTCACGGCGCTTAGATTACCTAAAGACGAAATACTCAGCAGCATAACTGGATTATTCGCAATGACGAGGAAGGAAGAGAACAGCTTGTTGAGCCCATGACCTTTACATGCGCTTTCTTTTGCAATGAAATACTATACAGTAGCAGTATTGTACAAATTAACTCCTATTTGTTTTTACACGGGAAGCACATACGACCTGAGAGAAGAGACAGATAGAAATAAAGGGAGGGAGCGAGTGAGAGAGGGAGAGAGAGAGAGAGATAGAGAGCCGGCCGTAAGAAAGGGAGAGAAAAAAAATAATGATGCAAGTATATTTTTTTTATTGTGATAAGTTTACTGAAGAATTAATTGTACATCAGCTGCCCAGTGATGTGTTAAAATGCAGACAGCTTAGTATAAAGTTTATTGTAAAACAAAAATATATTTGTAAATATTACTTTGTAAACAGATACATTTACATATAGTTTCTTAAAACAAGTTTATATTTTGTAATTTACTTTACAAAAAAATAGTTTTTGTTTTATTTATAGCAATGTTTACAAGATGCAACAACACAAGTAACAATAACAACGGACTACGACGACGACGACGACGACGACGACGACGACGACGACACACAGAACGACGATAAAGCTTGAATCTCAATGATGACGTTTTTATTTTTATTTAATTAATTAAAATTGAATCGTTGAAACGTTTAGTCTAAAAAATATATTTTTATTATTATTATTATTATTATTATTATTGTCACATTGATATCCAAGGTTTTTATAGCTAAGATACTTCATTGTACGTATTTATTATCTGAAACAATGTTAGTGTTCCCCATATTACGGTAAATTCGAATTTGTTATTATACTTCCTGCACTTATACAGTTACTTCGTCTGCAGTAAAATACGTAACTCATATTTGAAGAAAATACTGCTATCAACTGCTGTTTTGTATAAAACCTTAAACATAAGTACCTTATATGTAAATGATGACAAATAAAATTAAGTCGAAAAAACATGTTTGATTTAAATTATTTTTATTATTTACAACATCCAGCAATTTGTATATGTTCTGCTTACATCAGAAAATTATCAATGTTGCGTAACAGCTCAAAGTAATTCGTTTGCATTAACCGTTAGCATTTATTACATCCCATTAACAAAGTCTCAAATTTATTTTACAAAATAATCTTTCACAATTCTTTTCATTGGTAATGTACAAATAACAGTATCGTAGATACATTTCTTTCTTTCTTTCTTTCTTTCTTACTTTTCTTTTTTATAATTCTTTTAAAAAATTTTACGCTAACTCTTTTAAGTAATTAGAAAATAAAACAAAGCTGAATAAATTTAATTAAAACTGTCTTATATTCACAATATCACCGTATCACGCTTTTGTTGTTCCAACAATTATTTTTGTAAAGTAACAGTTATACTTTCTTTACAATCTGTACGACATCTTCGTCGTTTAACATATGATCTTTTCCTACTTTCTGCGGCATGTGCTTTACGGACGAGCCCCACACGAGGGCATATTTGAATTCTTTTGCAATAGTTCTGTGAAGCTTATTGCAAAAGTCCTCCACAGTTCGCTTCTCCCTGTTTAGAACAACGGGAGAATTATAATCTGGCAGTTGTCCTTTTGGCTTTGTGTAAATTCTAATGAGCTGTAAGTAGTCCCACATTTTCTCCAATAAATCATCAAAATTCCATTTGTGATGTGCTGATATTGGTACACAATGAGGTATTCTATATATAACATCTAGCTCTTCGATACTTATTTGATCAATCTTATTTAACAAATAAATACATGGTATATATATTCTATTGCTTTCGACAACGTCTATTAGATCATCTGAAGTTGCATCGTACCGAAGTGTTATTTCAGCATTATATATCTTGTACTCTGATAATATTGATTTAACGGATTCCAGATCAAGTTCGGACTGCGGGCAGGTGGTTTGTAAATTAATCCCACCTTTATCTTTTTTTCTGAAATTAATATTTGGTGGCTGTTTATTCAATCTTAATCCAAATCCTTCCAACTCATGCTCTATCAATCGCTTGTGTCCAAGGGGCTTTAGTACATCCAGAACGATAAATATTAAACTACATGTTCTGGCAACGGCTATTACTTGTCTACCTCGACCTTTGCCATCCTTAGCACCTTCAATAATACCAGGAAGATCCAAAAGCTGGATTTTTGCTCCTTTGTATTTAATACATCCAGGAACAGTTGTAAGGGTAGTAAATTCGTATGCAGCTACTTCGGAATACACACCGGCTAATGTACTCAGCAGCGTGGATTTTCCAACCGATGGGAAGCCTACGAATCCAATTCTGGCATCGCCAGTTTTTGCTACTTCAAAACCTTGTTCGCCACTGCTACCACCTCCTTTTGGAGTTATCAATTCTCGTCTTAACTTAGCAAGTTTTGCTTTTAATGAACCTAAATGGCCAGAAGTTGCCTTATTCTTCTGTGTTCTTGCCATTTCAGCTTCAATAGCTGCTATCTTTTCTAAAATAGTACTCATGATTCTAAATTGTTTTCAATTTCTACAAGACAGAAAATGTAAATGTATTTACGCTCTTTAATTTTATTAGCAAATACGTTTATGTATTACGCGAACATAAAAATCAAAGCTTTTTCACTTTTTAAAAAGTCTTATCTGTACAACATATAACGAAAAGGCCAATCATTTGAAGGATATTTCACTGCAATAAAAAAATATAAAAGTTATTTTAAAATTTTTTTTTATTTTGATCAAAGTATTTAGTACAAATCATAAAAAACAATTTATTTATTTATTTATTTATTATTATTTTTTTTTTTTTTGTCAATTCAAATTTTACAAGTAACATGTAATGATAATGCTATTATTATGAACGCTTCACAGTCTCACCTCTTTACACTTTCGCATGCCTGTAAAAGAGAGAAAAAAAAAATTGCATTAGAATCAATTGAATGGTAAAGAATAAAAATTAAATTTAAGTGGTAACGACTTCAGTTGGTAGTGCATGTTATGAAAAAATCATTAACAAAATCATACGATTCGGTAAAGGTATCATCATATTAACGAGAAATTATACACGTGTACATTTTTAGGGTATAAATGGCCGGGATATTTTAACGGGAAAAAAAGAAAATAAGCCATGAGCCGAAGGGAGGAGTCGTCCGTATAAATAGATTCGGGAACGAAGCTTTCGTAAAATTCCCGTATAAAACGATGTCCGCGGATTAGAAAAGCTTGATGTTAACGTATAACCTAATAATGCGAATGAACCTCACCTCCATATCCCGAGCCTCTTACATCTTCCTCACCGTCTTCTCGGTCACGAGCGTAATTCATCAATCGAGAGTCGACTCGTGGACCCGAAAATATAAATAGCGGGACAATATCCGTAAATCGTATGGAAGAGAGATTTATAAAAGGGACAAAATGCCAGATTGGATGCCGGATGCGTACATGTTGAACGATGGCCCTTATAACAATGAAGGAGCGGCTCTCGTCGATCCGAGACTTTGCCGAATCCTTGCGAGTCGATACCGTACGCGCTTTCGTTTCGGCGCTGCACTCGCGACCTCTAGCGACACCCCGTCCAACAACTGCTCGCTTATATTCCCCCTCGACTCACAAAAAGTTTATCGATATTTACGAGATAAATAAATACGAGATAAATGGAGTCCTCGACAATAGATTCTTCAACGAGAACGCGCGATTAATATTACGTGCACGATGAAAAACTGACAAAACCGATACGCATACCTCTCCCCTGGCAATATTAAATAAAGACAATGGAGGGGGAAATACAAAGAGAAGGAATTTTACGAGAACTCGTGGTTCTTCATATTTCTTCGGCTTCGTTTAATGTCGTTGGCGGATTCCGTTGCATCGCTCGAAATAGAACGTTTGAAGGATTTTTGGAGTTTAACCCGTTTCGGAACTGTGTGTCTGTGTGTCTGGGTGGGGGGAATGGTGGCGGTGGCGGTGGTGGTGGCGAGAAGTCATGTCCTAATATAAATGCTGGCATCATTTATAGAGTTTTAAATTACGGATAAATTTATCCTTTCATTCGCTTAAGGCATATTTTTATTTTATTCTAATGATAATATATCCTTATCGTTCATCAGCTATTTGTCCCTTAATTGATATTCTCTACTTACAGGCTTTTATCCCTTTTATACATATGTAAAATGCATCAGATCTTTACGGCGGAATTACTACGGCATTCTATCAGCAATTCCATGTGCACAAATATAAATCAAATATAAATTATTTTCTATTTTTATTGCAACAAAGGACAAGTATACTTTGTCACATTTAGACTATTTATTATAAATGATTTTCATGCGACCGAAAAACAATGTGTACTATAGGTATAAAAAGGAAAAGGTATAAGAATTATTGTAGAAGTAAAAATTAAAAATGCCCGATTCTGGGTAAAATAAACGTCAATTGCTTTGTAAATATTATCTTCCTGAACGATACATATTTATTACAATCATAATATTTAAATACAATTCGTACGAAAATTAAACAATTAGTGAATATATGCTAATATAAATTTATTGTGCATTTAAATAAAACAAAACAACAAAACAAGAAAAAAAAAACAACTTCTGTGATAGGTGAATTTCTGCCTAACCTTGAAATTATAATGAGAATAAAAGAAGTTGGGCATATAAGTTAATATGATTTTTATATTATTTGATATTAATTTTTTGATAAGATGGTAATGGTAGATGTTATCGTACGTTAAGTTTTCTAAGGAAACCACAGTGTTTTCATTCAAAAACACATCTCTTACTAGTTATGCTTATGATGCACGCTTTCTATTCTCTCTCTCTCTCTCTCTCTCTCTTTTCTGCTCTTTACACTTTATCTTTGGAATGTGAACATTTTGCAATATTGTCACATGCAGAATAATATTGCTGGACGGACTGTGATTATTCATTTAATTTACGAGCTTTTAATATTCAGTTTAATTACTTTTGTCATTGTTGTGGCACTAATACAATTATTAATAGTCTCTATATGCTTATGATTTAAAAAAAATAAACATAAGACTTATATGTAAGCTGTTTTACAATAAAGACGTTAAATCTTCTTAGATGACGTAAAAATTAGAGAAAATGCTCAACTTATTTTAAATGAATTTCGATAGCCGTAAAAATCCGATGAAAAAAGCATTATACAGAATTTGGGGGAAAAAATCTATTTCAAAATAATTTTTATTGCGATATGGAGCTCATGTAATTGGTAATTATTTTAATGTAATCACGTATGCATCTTTCAATGATATCAAAATTGGTTTAAATGTATCTCTAAACACGAATCTCTCAATATTAATAAAATCTTCGCGGATACGTATGTTAATAAAAACTGAATTTCAACTCGCATTACAACAATTAAAATACGTTATATAATTGCGAGTACTCGCACATTAGTTTTTTACAGTTTTTATCAGGTATTAAGCGCTAAAATTGTTGTTGCTTTTTTTTTAAATAACTGTTCTTTGAAATACACTGTTCCAGATATGCTAGAAATTTAGAAAATTCACAAGTCTTTATAATTTTTCTGGTTCCATTAATTATGTTATATAATTTTACATTGAAATAATTACAAGATATAAAAAGATTTTATAAAATACTCTAAAAACATATTCGCGTAACTTTCATGGCAATAAATTTAATTCATGAATTGCGTTCTAAAGTATAATAATGCGATGTTTTTTATTCAGAAATCGATATGGAAATTAAAACAATGTTTTCTTTTGTTTATTGCGTTAATTATCTTTTTTACCGTTCGTCACAATTAACTATAATCAATTATTTCGCGTTATCCTAGATATCTGTTATCGAATACATGTTTTTGTTAGTGATTTTTTTTTTCTCAAACGTACATACATTGACCCATTATTGAATAGTCCATTATAAAACTTATAAATTACCGTTTCGTACGTGTTCTTTTGTTTTCTTTCAATTGTCTGCTCTCGACACGTACTTTATAAAGAATACATCAATCTTTAAAACATATGGGTTTATTGTAACGCCGTAAATCACAGTCAAATTATAGAAATTTAATGATTATATATATAAAAAAAAAAAAAAAAAAACAATACAATACTCTAAAAACATTAAAAGATTCAAACCCAATTGTTTTGAATTTTTTATTAAAAATCCTATAGTTTTGAGAATTATGCATTGACGCATGCGCATAATCTGCATTGCGGCTAGGGATCTAAATAGTAAACAATTTTTTTACATATATATATAAATTTTAGAAAAACTTGTTAATATTTCACTTGTAAACAATGTACCATTAGAAAATTTATATTTTTTCAACTTTACAGGTATAATTTTATTGATAATTTTAATACGTACTGGAATGAAAAGTTTGTAACTAGTAGACCTTAAATTTTTATTTTATTTAGAAATATTAGAAGAGGAGACGATTTGAGAATTCAGTTTAATTTATGGAATTACGATTAAAATCCTAAAATTAACAAATTCCGAGCTTCGTTCATTCAACGGCGCACGGTACGTATTTATAATTACCGGGCTCAATATTGCTACTTCGATAAAAAATTGCTACTTATTGTTTCTTTCAGTTTTTATGCAGATGTGTAGAATAACTATGGTGTGAAATGGTAATTCACCAACAACTGTTTTTCATTCGTGTTGGTAGCCTTTTTTATTAGCAAACTTCGTTAATTTTGTGTATTGATTATTTTGGTGTATTTGAATTTGCCAATTCACTGAGGCAGTATAGGTTAGTGAAATTATAATTATCACGATTTAACATTTAATCATTTTTGAGCTTAATAATTCAAATAAATAGATTTTTTTTTTTTTTTCATTTTATATATTATATATTATTATGCTGTTGGCCTAGTTATTAAATTAGGTTAAGTGTATACACTGAGCCAAAATACTTGTACTATGATAGTGTTCTCATTTATCTTAAAATACCATTTTTAGTTACAATCATAAAATGGAAGAATTACTGAAGCATTTACCAAATATTAAGGTACCAGGACCCAACAATAAAGTTTACAATGACGAGTGTGTTTATAGTTTTGATTCCCCGGTAAATATACTTGTCAACTCACTTAAGAAATCAGTTTTGCCATAGTTATCATGTTATTATAATTTGGTCATTCATTTTATTTTTATTTCCCTAGCTTACTCCATCAGGGTTGTATGTGAGCTTAACAACTTTTTTAGGCTTTGGGGTAGATCACGTACTTAAGTATTTTCAACGTACTGGAAATGCAGTATTTTTACATATTAAAAGTATAAAACATGAAGTTAGTGTTTTAATTATTAAGTTACAAATTATTAATGGAAATGTATTAAATTGACTGACTTGAAATTTTGTAGATACAAGCTGATCCATCTGAAGATGGTCCTGATAAGAAAATTACACGTTTAGCTATAGGGACACCAGGTGGATTTAATCCAGATGCACAAAAATATGTTTATGAAGAACAGTATCAGATAATAGTGCTACCAGATTATACAACTTTTTCATATCCTGATGAAAACTTACCTCAAGTGGTTTGTATTTATTTATAAAATAAAAATTATCTATTACATATATTAAACAATAAATTTGCTTCCGTTTTTACGTCAGGTTAAAAACTCAATCGAAGCTATTTTACTAGCGGAATCTGCTTTGAAAATTGCAGAAAAAGAAGCTTTAAGTAATACTTGGGACGGAGAGGCTAGAATTATAACAAAGTATGTTTAGTAAATTATATTTTCTATAATTTTATCAAATATTTCAATCAATCTATATTAATTGATAATATACTTTTAATACATTGTATAAATTTTATCGCTGCATATTAATTAATGCCATACATAATTTAAATTTCATTTACGTTTATTATCGTTTATTAATCGTTTTTATTTCTTTAAATAGGCATCTAGATCTCCCTCAATTAAATAATGGTAAAAAAATACCGCCAAGTGGTTGGAAATGTGAAAAATGTGATCTTACAACAAATTTATGGCTAAATTTAACGGATGGTTCAATTTTGTGTGGAAGAAAATTTTATGATGGAACTGGTGGCAACGATCATGCCATATCTCACTTTCATAGTACAGGCTATCCATTGGCCGTGAAATTAGGCACCATTTCCAGGGAAGGTCAAGCAGACGTGTACTCGTATGACGAGGATGACATGGTAGAAGATCCTAATTTGGTATCCCATTTGGCTCACTGGGGTATTAATTTCGATCACATGGAAAAAACTGATAAATCTATGATCGAGCTAGAATTGGAGCTTAATCAAAAGTTTGGGGAGTGGATTGCAATGCAAGAAGGAACTAATAAATTGTCACCGATTTATGGTCCTGGTTGTACAGGGCTCATAAATCTTGGAAATTCTTGTTTTATGAATAGCGTTATGCAAATGTGTTTCATAATCCCGGACTTTATTGAACGGTTCGTAAAACTTGACTTAAAACTTGAGTTAAATGATAATAAAACGCTTGTTATCCACGATTCGTCATAATTCCCTTAAAGAGTAAATGAATAATAATGGCTACTCTTGTGATACGTGAAAACCGTTAACTCTTAGGATTTTATTTATTTATTATATTTCTTCCTATTCATAAATAAGAGATATTTTGTGAATTCGTCTTGTATTACTTCATACGACTTTTAATATGAATTTTAGGTTTGTCGACAAGGCCGAAGAAATTTTCAATCAAAACATAACGGACCCCGCAAACGATTTCAATGTTCAAATGTAAGATTACTATTTATCTGTTCGTTAAATTATTGCGACAGGGAATATTTTTAAGTTTTCCGTAATTGCAACGATTACCAATAGCGCGCGAATATATAATTTCATTCGATGTGTAATATTTCCAGGGCAAAATTGGGCCTTGGTTTGATGTCGGGAAAGTATTCACAGAAACCAAAATCCAAAACTGATAACGAAGATACCCAAGGCATATCTCCAAGGATGTTCAATAACCTAATTAAACGTGGCCATCCCGGTTTTATGTCCAATCGGCAGCAGGATGCACAGGAATTCATTTTGCATCTAATTTACATTTTAGATGTAATTAATTAAGCAAATATTACCAATCCTTAAAGCATGATATTGATTGTATTGATTATTAACGATAGGCATATATAGACTTCGTAAGGTCATGTATTTAAATGTACGTTTTAGAGAAACAGTCTGCGCGTAACCAATCCGGCCGACTGTTTTAAATTTAAAGTTGAGGAACGATATCAGTGCAGCTCCGGCAAGGTGAAGTACACTTACAGGCCAGAGTATTTGTTGCCTTTAACAATACCAATGGACATGGTCATCAATAAGGTAAGTCATGTCATGTCATTATTCTATAAACACATAAAGAGAATGATGACGAATTTAAATTACGCAGGAAGAAGTTGCTGCTTACGAAGCTGAAAAAAATAAAACCGAGGATGGCAAAGCCAAGTCGGATCCAAATCTCATTGTAAGACCGCGTATTAAGTTGTCTTCTTGTTTGGAAACTCTTGCAAAAGTCGAAACTGTCGAGCAGTTTTATAGCTCGGCTTTAAATGATAAAACCACTGCCACCAAGTATGTATAAAAGTATACGAACACGTGCGTGCGTGCGTTGTGTGCGTGTATATATATATATATATATATATACACGCACAACGGACATTGTCACAATCGGATAAAATACTAGGCATTTTAATAATCAGTTGGGTTACAATTAAAGATCGTATAATTTTATAGAATTACAAGGTTAGCTACCTTCCCCGATTTTCTTCTAATACATTTAAAAAAGTTCACTGTCAAGGAAGACTGGAGGCCGGTGAAATTAGACGTTGCTATTGAAATGCCCGATATACTCGATCTAAAAATGTTAAGAGGCAATGGCTTGCAAGTGAATGAAGAATTGCTACCGGAAACGACCACTGCCCCACCAACTGTTGTTTACGATCAAGCTCTTCTTAGTCAATTGGCAGAAATAGGCTTTCCCATCGAAGCTTGTAAGAGGTCCTTATATTTTACGGAAAACCGTGGCTTAGAGCCCGCCACCCAATGGTTAATGGAACACATCTCTGACCCTGAGTTCACATTACCTTTTGTTCCACCAGGAATGGATGCTAAACCAGGTAAAACAATAACAGAGTATTTATTTGGATTTATTATAAATTACAAGATTCATATAGAATTTTTTTATTCAACCAATCATGTGAATCTACTTAAAAAGTACAAATTAAATAGCTTTGAGCTTCAAAATAAGAGTTTAATTATTATTAAAAAAAAAAAAAATAAAATAAAAAAATTTTTAAATGACTATGTTTGAGATATTTTCTTTCTCCAATAATTTACAAATATAAACTATACCCCCTATTAGATTCCAGTGATTTTGTACCAAATAAAGAGGCTTTAGAAATGGTTATGAGTATGGGCTTTACGAAAGAGCAAGCGACCAAGGCCTTGAAAGCAACAAATAATAATCTGGAACGTGCAGCTGATTGGGTGTACAGCCACATAGCTGAACTTGACACATTAGAAATGGAAGTTGACACCCAACCAGCAAAGCCTACATTTAGAGATGGAAATGATCGTGAGTTTGAAAGCTCGTTGATGTCTCTCTCTCTCTCTCTCTCTCTCTCTCTCTCTCTCTCCCCCCGTAATATAATGTTTATTTACAATAATGCGTTTTCTTCTGTACTAGAATACAAATTAGTCGGCTTTATTTCTCACATGGGCACATCGACAATGGTTGGGCATTATGTATGTCATTTATTGAAAAACGACCAGTGGATTATTTTCAATGATGAAAAGGTAATTATATAAAAATATGTTTTATTAATAAAATTAGCTAACAATAATAATGCTTTCTGTTTTCTTCTGTTTGTAAAGGTTTATCTGTCAGAAAAGCCAAGAAAAGAATTAGGATACGTTTATTTATATCAGCGTTTAAATAAATAGTCATAGTTTTAAATAATGCTTGTTTTGTATAAATAATTCTATTGCTTTTTCTATAAATTAAATAAATGTAAAAATCCGATAAAGTTGTCAAGTTATTTTTAATGCACATTTGTTTTTCTCTCCTCGTAGACTCGAGTGTAAATACTTTCAAAAATGAGTATAAAAATTTCATTTCAAGTAGGATAGCTTTTATTAATCTCTCGATGGCACAAATTTACAGAATATAAATGCAGAATTACAACCTAATATTTGCACCACCTTAAAGTTTTAGAGTTAGCGTTAAAATTTATATAAAATATAATAAGTCATTGATTTAATTAAGTACTCCTTACGAAAGTATAAGTTACTCCTTTAAATATTCATAATAACGTATTTTCCGACTAACGTCAATAATAATTAGAGCTATCAGCGTCCTTAAAAATCCTAAGAGTAAAGTCGTTCGTTAAAATAAATTGTTTATAACAATTTTCTATGTTACTTTCGATGCCTGGGTAATAATAATAATATTAATAATCCGTATAATATATTTGAAAATCTCCGAGAAAATCTTAATAAATACTTGTATTACGTAATCGGTCCAATCGATATTTCGTTCAACAATTAAAACTAATAATTTACTCGTCTTGTAATAAAATTTCTGACAATTGCATTCCCGCAGACGATAACTTGATAGGTTTTGCTGATATGAAATTTCCCTCTCGTAAAAAATTGTACAAGGCAAGAATATATCTATCTATCTATCTCTCCCATCATCATACTAAATAGAGTATCTTCTACAAAATGCTTTATAAAAAAATATTTAAATTTACATTACAAAAACAAAAAACAAAATATATATATATATAGAGAATCTGTGAACGCGTTGCGCTACAACTCGTTAACTTCCGGATTTTATTTTCAACCTGTTGGTAGCGTCGGCAATAATATCGATTGTCGATGGAAGGGCATAAATAATATTATCACCGTCTTTCTTGAAAGTTGGTTCCACCATTTCCGGGATAACTTCTATTTGCAGGATCTTCCTTTTGTTTCCAATCATGCACTTGAACTTGGTGTCGACCGTCACTTGCAAATCAGCCTTCCTTAATCTACAAGATTAAGGCATCACGGGGGAGGGGCGGGGGATTAAAATATTCATGCCTACGGTGTAAGAGAGTCATGAGAGTACTCACTGGTAATAAGCATTGCTCAATATTCCAACGAGCTCCCCGACCTTGTCCTCCTTCGATACGATGGAGACGATCAAGTCATTGCCGTGATTGGAGTGAATAATAATCAACTGGTCCTTCCCAGGCGAAACGCTCAAGCCCGTGATCTCCGCTATGTTCATAACTTTTTTCATATTCTTAAACTTCAAGTTCTCCAGCTTGTACAGAGCCTGCTCCGTAACAACCATGACGCGATCCGCTTGCTTGTTGAACCTGCCCAGCCAATCAATAGAATCTGATTAATCGGGCTTTATTTAAATAAACGCAGATCGATTAAGAGTTAGAGAGAGAGAGAGAGAGAGAGAGAGAGAGAGAGAGAGAGAGAGAGTCCTCGAATATTATTTACTTGTTCGTCTTCTTAACGAAGGCGCTGAACAGTATTGTCTTGAAGTGGTCGACGTTCTTAAGATTATTCATTGACACGCTGTAAAGGCCATTGTGTGGATTTTCATTGGCATGCGAAAGGTAATTGCCTTCCCATCTTCTCTCCTGTCCGTAGAAGGGACGTTTCGAGCGCAGTACCGAGGCCGCGGACATCTGCAAGCAAGCAGCATCGCTTGAATAATAATGTCGGCCGAAACGAAGCACCACCGCCCCCTTATCACACCCCCACCCCGATTACCAATGACACCGACTTGTCAGGCTATAAAAACTGTTTACATTCGAGTGTCCAGCATTCGAAGTGGACAAGTATTGGGTTTACCTTGAGTCGTAATTGTGGCCAATCCTCCCTGGGTATTCTCCTCAAAATCATCCAGCTGTACCACCTGGCGTACATCATTTTCAACAAGGGTACCACAGACTTAACCGCGTAATTGTCTTTGGGCCAAGGCAGCCGTTTCCCATAATCCCGCATATTCCTCGCCTCTTTAAATGTATTCTTCAATTCGTTTACGTAAGTGCGCCTCTTGTATCGCCTGTAGTGCTGAACTATGGCGTACGAGGCCTTTAGCCTTTTGTAATACCTGCGAGCCACGAAGCCACGAGCCATCTTTTGAATTAATATAACTATGTCAGGAATGAGGTTGCTCCGAGCCTGAAAAAAAAAAAAAAAAAAACCCAACGAATCAATCGTGTTCCATTACATTCCTCTAATCATTCTATTCATTTCACAAACGACAAGACTTGCTTTGCGAAAAAGAAGAAAAACAGAAAATCAAACGACAATTTGTATTGTTTGTCTTTTAAAGTGTGCACGTATGTCGTGGGTGGTCTGCATGCGACGACGTGTGCTTTATACATGTACTTGGCGGTGCGGAAAATAAAATCAAATTAGCGTCAAAGTATCAGCGATTTTTTTTTTTTTTATCCTCCCTTATTATATTCAAAATCCATGCATTTCATTCATTAATCTTATTTTTCATATTTAAATCTTACCTTCGACCGTTTATGCCGTCACGTTTTGTTTCCTTTTTTTCGTAGGAGTGAAACATATTATCTTTAACAATCCACTCATCAAATCACAATCATTTTATTTTTATATTTTTCGAATGTTTTCAATTATTTATATATATATATATACGCACGCGCACATATATATATGTATATATACATGTACATATTTTTTTTGCAATGATCCTGAAAAAGATTAGTTAAGCTGATAGGGTGGTATAAGCGTACATTATTTTTGTTAGCTAACATCTTTTCATTATTTTAAACAAGATCTATTTGTACTACATGCATTAATTGACAACTCCCCCCTCCCCCCCACACACACTCATATACATGTTCATTGAGTCGTCATTGGTATCTGCAAATGTTAAAAAATAAATTTTTCACTTAACAGTGACGGTTATCATATGTTCTGTTAAATCGAGCTAATTGTTTAACAAATTCTTGCCTGAACGAATCGATAATATCAATAAATTTTTGAGGATATAATGTTTCTAATCTTAATATACAGTCATAGATATAGATAGTTTGTAATCGCTGATACGTTTGGCGCAATTATATTTATACAGTTATAGCGAATCAGTTATTACGACTCACGTACGAGTTATCGTTTTGCGCAATAATAAATCTTAACATATATTTGTAGGCATTATACTTAAGCTCCGTTGACGTATTATTAATAACGTTAGTTAATCCCAATTATCTATAATAATAGAATATGTAAATACCTTTTCTAAAGCAAAGAGTGTTTGAGGAGATCGAATAAAAATTTTTGTATGTCCATACTGTACATCGTTTGAGAATCCTTTTTCATCCATCATCATTTTCACTCCATCCTTATCAATTCCACCCCTATAATTAGGCCACGTATACTGAGATATCATTTTATATCTAAAACATTATATAAGGAACGTAAAAATTAATTTGCCACGCGGCGAATAACTTATCAATAATGATTATAAATCGAGGCTTTACCTTTTTAAGAATTTGTCGTAACGCTGTCTGTAGGCAAAACCAGCTCGCCTGACTAATATATTTTCTACAAGTCCTAAATAACGTACCTGATGCAAGACTCGCTCCTGATCAAAGACAACTGGTGACTTTACTTCATTCGGTTTGATGCATCTGACGTAGAACGGCTCTTTACTAGTGAGATTTTTTATAAGAGCCGACATAGAATTACGGAAAAGCGTGCCCGCTGTCAATGGCCGTTTTGTTGTCTGTAAAGGAATGAGCATTTACGTCCGTAAGTATTAAAATTCACGGAAAAATTGAAGATCGACGTATTATAAAGTTATCGAACCTTTGTGATGTCTTGTGCACCTTCCGGCCACATGTTCGATATTACGGAGTTCTTACTTTTGAACAATAAGCGTTTAAAATCTTGAAATAACGTGTCACGATTTTTATCTAAGAAGCCATTAATATTATATACAACGTCGCCAGCGTAATGCTTTATTCTGAATTGCGTTTTATGCTCCAATTCCTTATCTATAGGCTTTAATTGTCGGGACGTGTAATGCTTATGATCTATTAATTTTTTATCCATAGCTTCAAGAAGCATCTGGAATAAATTGAAGAAAATTACAGTGAATTATTTAAGCAAGCGGCAGTCATTCTTTATTGAATAACTATTGAGTACTTACTTCGTCTGTGACCTTACCCACATTGAGACAAGCCTCGTCCATAATAGAAAGAATTCCTTTATGATTCTGCTCGACGAGGTCACAAATCACTTGATTATTAAAATATGATATATTTTTCCACGCTATACCTTCTCTTTTATATTCTTCTTGCTCCTGCTTCAATACCAATTCTGTAAAACAATTGCAATTCATCAATCCATGTATATAATCGATATAATCTGTCATTTATATAGGCAGGCATTTATGACATTTTCATTTACCAATGAACAATTGTTGTAATTTTTCATTACAGTAATTAATACAGAACTGTTCAAAGCTATTGGAATCAAATATTTCAAATCCATAAATGTCCAAGACGCCGATCAATGTTCTATAACGTTTACAAATACTATTGGAAGCGACGTTGATTGTACTATTTATCCGAGTTACAATCCAAGTAAATAGCCGATCGTACACCGCCTAAAAGAACAATCAAAGTGTTTATTCGCTTCTGAATGCAAGGATTTTACACAACAGAAGGTTAATTACCTACTGTCGGGTAAAGAAGATGATTATATATATATATAAAATAAAATAAGAAATAACGTGACAGTTGTTAAAGTAGTAAGGAAGGCTTTTACCTTGGCCAAGGCATCTCTGCCGTATTCCGCTTGTACCAGTGTATGCGTTTTCTCCATAAGTTCGCCTCCGGCAGCAATGATTCTTAGAGTTAGGGCGGCACTGAGTTCGCTCGGGCTTACGGATAATAAATGGGCAGCGTCGTTTAATGCCTTGTCACCGTTAACGTTAACTTTATCTTCCTCGAGAGTGAATGTAATATTACCCTGTACAGTGACAGTTCACAGTTATAAGGATATAATAAGAGCGACGAGAAGTAATAGCGAAAATCGGAGAGTTAAGGAGAGCGGGATTCAGGATATCGAGATAGACAATTGTCAGATAATTGTCAGATAATGAAAAGCATTGTTATTTATGGCAGGCAGTAAGTAAGAGATTTTTTTTTTTTTTTTGTTTACCAAGTGCAGCACACCGGCAACGACGTGCCAAATCGTTTGGGTTTCCGACTGCATGAATCCCAGGGTGGCCATCGCGTTCAAAACAGCCTTGTAATCGCTTTTGTCGTTGGAGCTCATCTGATTGCTGCTCGAACTATTTTTTACATAATTATAATGGCTAGAATCCCTTATCAATCGCATAGACTTCAAGTCCGTTTCGTTACAGCCGTTTATTAACTAAAGGGAACGGAAGAAAAATCAATCGGTCTCGTCTATTTCTCGTCTTCTCGCCTTCCTTTATCATCTCATAACATTGTCAAGGTAAAATAGGAGGAGGAGTTTTTTTTTTGGTATTACGATGTATTCGTTACCTGATAAAAGCAGTGAAAGTTTCGCTCGCCCTGCTGCTGATAAACGACTCTCGACTTTTCTAAAAGATAATTCGTTACGTCGCCGCCGACAGGGTCGCCTTTGAAGTCGAAATTAATGTCCATGTATTTACCGAATCTCGATGAATTGTCGTTACGATTGGTCTTAGCGTTCCCAAACGACTCCAATATAGAATTCGACTGGATCAATATATTTTTTACTCTGAAAGCGTGGTTAGACGGCATTAAAGGAATTGGAAATAATTAATTTAATTTAATTAAGTAGATGCGTCGAACAATTCGTACTGTATGCTACTGTACGAATGGGAGGCGAGGAATTCGCGGGAAAGTCAGGAAGACCAGGATTTAGGGAGTGGAGTAGGTGAGGCTTGGGTGCTTAGGAGGTGACGAGCCTCGAGCGAGCGATCTACCTTTCGATCTCCTGTTGGCCGTCGATGTTCGTCACCGCGGCGATGTACTTCATTATGATTTTGCTAGCCTCGGTCTTGCCGGAGCCCGACTCGCCGCTGATGACGATGCACGTGTCGCGCCCGTGTTGCTTCATCTCCTTGTGAACGGCGTCCGCGATGGCGAATATGTGGGGCTCGTTCTCAAACAGTTCCCTATCTGCAACCAATGGGCTTCGGATGGATCACTTGGCCAAGCTGACCACCGTACCACGACAACCGTACTCCACGTAACTTAAATTCTAATTACCCCTGCGAAAGCCAGCCTAAGGCTACGTAAGGAGCTGATTTATTAAACTCTCGCCGGTATTTACCAAATACACTGCCTTTAACATCATCTGCCATAACGAGCGACATAACTTCTCAACACTCGATACCTTACGTTCGTACAATTTCTTTTGTTTAATATACACGTTTATCAAACATTCTTTATTATCAAAAGAAACATTTTAAATATAGGAGTCGCTGCTGAGTGGCTATTATTACATTCAACTCACGCAGAGTTTGACACTTCTACAGCTAAGTGCAACAATGCCTTTTGGAACTTTTACTCTTAATGACTTTATTTGTTATAAATTTATAATATGCATTAAAAACTCGTTAAAACTATTAGTTATATCAACGTCCTCGCTTTATGGATCCTTTCAAAGTATTTTTATGCCTCGAGGAGACATAAATTATACTTGCGATAGTAATCGATCACATTAGCAAGGGAATCTATCAACGACCCGACAAATTAATTAGAATCATAAGGAGTCATTGGGAATAAATCCGCAGTACCGTGAGACTTTGGTTTTTTGTATTTCTCTATGTGATTTTCAGGTAGAAACAAAAAAATCAATTTCATCGAGCAATTACATTCGTTAATAGTCCCCGCTCTCGGCCTTATATAATCTTTCACAATATTTTATAAAAAAAAAAAAAAAAAAAAAGAGAGCTCGAACGCATTGGCGACATTTTTTTTTTTTTTTTTTTTTAAATACCTTTATATTTTTCCACATATTCAGAACTATAAATGTTTGAACTCCGGTACGGATTGACGCTTACGCACACCTCGCCAATGTAAGTATAAATTTTCCCTCCATTGAATCTGTAAAAAAAAAAAGGAGAAAAAGAAAAAAAAGTAAATTATAAAGTGTACAAATTTTTATCGAATTACAGAAATGAATTGTTTAAGCTAAATGTAAATGTAAAAGGCAATTTGTCTTTGTATGCCCAGAGAGAATTAATCCATAATTTATTATTAAAAGGGGAATTTCTGGCGACTTAACTATGGGTTATAAACACAAATGATCGCAGATCAATGAAATATTTAATGATAATATTTCTTATAAGCGATAAAGCCTGTAATTTCGAGTCAGTCAATAAAATACTGCAGACCGATATATGTATTTATTTATTTTTATCTCCTTTTAATATAATATTGGGGGCATTTAAAAATTGCGGCTCACGTGTTATTTAACAGAATGTTTAAGCGTATGTGTAGTGCCCGCGAAGCAGTAGCCGCTAAATATGGAATAGAATTATGACGTATAAAGTTAATTATAATGCGTAGAGAGCATTTATGGGTGAATTTACGAGTTCGGAGCCAGTGCTCGAAGGAACGATTTTATTGCAACAGATAAAATCGACATTCTTAGTTAAAGGAAAAAAAGAAAAGAAATATTATTATTTAAGAAATGGTAGTGTTGTTGAACGTAAAAAACAAAAAAAAGCAAAACAAAAAAAACAAAAGCAAAAAAAAAAGTTTTTGGCACCGAGTGTACGAGAGTTTACGAAAATCTTTATGGGAACGGTGGTGAGTTATAAAAGGCATGCGGCATATGAAACGGAGCGGCGGACCGGGTGGGGGTGGGGAAATTTGCCTCGATGTAAACGAAAGACATTAAATGATAAATGGAGGAAGGATCGATTTCTCCGTGAAAATGTGATCACGACGAAAGCCAATGGTCGGGTAGAGCAGCGTACCCGGGTGCACCCGGGTGCACTGCGGATCTAGGCGAAAACGAAAATACGAAGGACAGCGATGCTCTTACGTAAAGGACTTTTATTTGCCTGCTTTCGATATATTTTCCATAACTAGGAAATGAAAGCGGGCAACGAGCTAAAAGTCATTAAAATCGCCATGGACTCTTAATTTCATGGCATAAAAAATAAATAAGAGAGCCCGGAAGAATATGGATTAATAATAACAATGCTAGTTGTCGGCTCTCGGTGAGCGTTGAAGAAAAGTGGAGGATTTCGAATTCGGGAGGGGGGGGGCGGTCCCAGAAAAATTCGTGCATCGTCGTCGCTCGGAAGGCGACGCCCACGCGGAAAGGTCGAGGCCCCTTCGTCGGCCCACCGGGTCATTCGATAACGCCCCAATAACGCTCCAATAACACCAATTACACGTGTACCGCCCTAATGTGCCCTTGGCCCCTCGCCCCTGTCCCCTGTCCACTGTCCAACCCTCGGATCGCGGCTGGCTAACGACACACGATCTGCCCTGCCTCGGGTTAATTACGCCGGTGGCCGGCTCTTGCCGAGCAAAATACACCTTTGTCGAGGTATTAAGATACACGTGCGAAATCGGAGAAGGACTTATTTAACTGAAAATTTGGATCTCCTTTTTCCGCAGTCACCGGTTCTCGCCATCACCTCAGTCAGAGGGAGGGTACACACAGGAGAGTCCGGCGGACGCGGCTCTCTCGACTTTACTTGCGGTTTTCCTCCCCCTTTTCCTCTTTTTTTGTTTGTCCCCTCCTGCCCTCGTGTAAACAAATTATCGAAATGACTTCCTCCTCCCCCTCCCCCCGCCGCCTTGTTTGCATTCGGGCTTTGGGGTTTTCGCTTTAACGGCGACCTTGGCTCGTGCTTTTCACCGGCATACGGAGGCAATCTCTTCTCCATCGGTTTTTTTCTCCCTTTGTTTCCTTCAGCGGAGGAAAGATGATGCCTCGCTCGGATTTACCGCTGAATTATTACACGGAGTCGTAAAAGCGCCCGAGCCGCGCTCCGAGACTTTCACTCGGGGTTATTGGGATTGGGGAGGGGGGGAGGGGCATTTTCTCCCTCCCTCCCTCTCTACCATCCACCCACCCACCCACCGTCTCTCTCTCTATCTCTCTCTCTCTCTCTCTCTCACACGTCACACGTAGCCGAGCTCTGGGAGAGAGATTCTTTTTTTTTTCCTGCGCGCAGCTCGAAACACTCGCGAGTGCGTATTTGCGTACAGACAATCGATATAAGGTGAAAATTACACTCGGCCGAAGGCTTACGTAAGGTGCATTGAAAATAAGCGTTTACGCCGACTAATGCTCTCGTTAGTCTGAAACGGCACACTCCCCGAGCCATCCCGTTTCTCTAATTTAACCAGGGAACAACTTCCACGCAATCGCACGACTTGCCTTGAATTTTATAATCGCCCTCGCGGTCTCGACGACGTCTTTTCGTATATTCACGGGGAAAATGCAAAGTACGGTAAATAATGCCCGCCAAGGATTTCTTTTATCGAAACTGCGTCGATCGATCGGTCATTAGAAAATCAATTAATTGACGTCAATGCGCAATCGGCTGGCACAATGATTACCATTGCCAGCCAACGAAATATATATATATATATATCACGTGTCTATCGTACAACCTGATAATGCGATTAGCGTCTGAGAATCGGAGAATTTTTCAAAGCGAATAAACGTTTACATCATGATTCTCTCACTATGATTTTAAAAGCGTCCCAATTATAATAATTAATAATAATTAATAATAATGGTTTGACTCGTACAAGTTGAAGTACCAAATTTATTAGAATTTTCCAGAAAACGTAAGCAGCTGGAACTGTTAATATTAATATACGAGGGAGAGGCCGAAATCAGCAAATTAAGTAGAAAATTAAAACTTAAAGAAAAAAAGAGAAAAAGAGAGAAAAAGAGAAAAAGAAGGCAAGGAGGAAGTAATGATTTTTTCCCGAACGAGAAAGTCATTTTACTTTAATTAATTGTGCGGAAATTGAATTTAATATGGAAGTTGATTTTGTTTAATACGTACAATAAGAGACTAAGTTGGCAAAGAACAATAGAAATTCGCTTATGCGTAAACATTAAATAAGATTAAATGAGGCCTTGCTTTAGTTGTTTCCCTTCCTCGCATTGTAAATTTATTTCGAGACTCTGTCCTCGACAAGTTTAACCGGCGCTCTTCAATGCTTTCTTCAACGTACTTGGGCATATATTCCATTATGCCCAAGTACTCTGGGCCCCGAGCAGAGCGCGCGCCGCACGATAGCAATATAGAATATAGACATTGATTGCGCAACGCGGATAAAGATGTCCAGTTGCGCAGATAAATGTCTACGTTTGTGATAATCATCGGCAATTCCTCGGCGTCGATCGTTTTTAACCGAGCATTCGCCAGCGGGCCAACGTTATTTTTGCAATTACGGAATCGTCGAGTCCGAGTCTGGAAATGCTGGCGCGTGGTAACGGGGGCGGAAGACTCGTCGAATACCGATTACATATGTAGAGTAGTGGGCTCGCAACACCAACGCCGAGGACGTGGTTGCGCCGATAAAGGAACGTGGGTGGGATGGGGCGGGAGCTAGAGCTTCGGCAACGGAATTAACGACCCGGTGACGGCCTTTACCCTCCTCGGGAGGGTGGGTAATAAATCGGAGAACGCGATAATCGGCTACGTCAGGTCGAGCGGCTCGAGGTCACGCACACGCGCGCAATGCTTATTTACGTAGCCCTGGCTCGGCTCTTTAAAGGTCGATCGTCGACGCGAGCGGTTGTAAAAGCGGCACCACGGGTGACATCACGGGCGGCCGGACAACGCGGTGACTCATCCTGCCGCCAATGACTTTTGCCAATGACTTTTCCCAGGACCGCCGGTGAGTGGTCGTGAGCTCGCTCGCTTTTCCCACCCCCGTCCCGTCGTTCCCGAAGAGTAACGGCCGAGTGCGGCTTTTTTGCGAAACAGCGGGAGCTTCTGCTCCGTCATTTCGCTACTCGTCTTTCCACCTGGCCCTCCGTCCGTAGCACTCGTCGTCGTCGTCGTCGTCGTCGCGTCCCCCGTTGCATCGCTTGACGCGGCGCTTACAAATCGGTAAATGCTCCGTGACAGCCGTAATGTGGCTAATCGATTGCTGCCGGGCAATTAGCCCAACGAGCCGTGAAGCGAGCTGTGAAAATCCACTCGGCTCGCGTAAAAACAAAACAAAACGAAACAAAACGAAACAAAACAAAACAAAACAAGATACTCTGTGTGCGCGTGTGCGTGCGAGTGCGCGCGAGAGAGCGAGCGGGGGGACAGGGCGAGTTGGATTGGGATTATTGGGATTATTGGGATTATTGGGGGGTGGCGGAGGGTGAGGGGGAGGGAAGGTAGGGAGGGTAGCGAGGCAACAGAAATTGATGGAAAACGCGGATCGCGCGACTGCTGGTCTCGCTGATTCACCCGATCACTCATTCCGACGTTTATATACATTGTCATGCATGCATGTGCAGCTTCCCCGAGATTAATCACCGTTCCGTTTCATCGGGCTTATATCATTTTTATGAGTTCGTAGCGGGTAGCGGCAGGGGCACACGTGGCGCGTAATACCGATGACGACGGCCGAGCCAGCAATTTTTCTTTTCCATTTCATTTCTTTTCTCTTCATTCTTTCCGTCTTTATTTCTTTTTTACGCCGACGGGCGTCAAAGTTCGCTTCGCTCGACGAAATTCGCACCGCTGGTGCTTGTCATGTCACTCTCCCGTCAACACGCGCTCCTCCTTCATCCTGGCGGCGTTACGCGGATACGGCCCGCCCTGGCTTTAGAACACCCGCTTTAGAAGGGCCCCGTCGACGGGGTGGTCGACAATCTCACTCCTCTGGAATGCCAGCGGAAAAATATTAATGTTGTTTATCAATTTGTCTGTGACGTCACGGGGACAACGAGATTAGAGCGGGTGTCAACAATTGGCAGCTGGTGGTATCCGAATCGGGAGTACCAGGGGAAGGGGAGTCGGCCCGCGACCCGCCGCTGCTAAGGAAACGTCAACGGGGCAAAAACAACGAATCGGGATGCCTTTGCCGAGGCAAAAACTTTTGAATACGCGCAATCCCATGCGAAGTCGGCCCATGGCCGCAGTCGCCGCGATCTCTATATTTAGCGGACCGAGGGGGTGGGCAGGGGGAGCGGCCGACGGGGGATAGGAGACGGCGGCTGTGTACCCGGCTGAGGACTACGGCCGCGGAGGCCGAGGGACGGGGGAGATAAAGGGGCTCGGTCGAGGGGATCGAGCGGCGGATCGATAAGCCAGCCGACCCGATGACACGAATAGCGGCATCTTCTTCTTGGATGCGTCCGGCGCGCACATAACCCCCAACCACCTGTGCATCACTGGGTGAAAACAAATGCGAGCCACGCCCTGGAAGGGAGCGCCGCAAGTGCCCTCGAGGACTACGATCCGAGGCGCACGTGGATCCGTTGGTCGGTCCCGTCGCCGACCAGGACCTAAACGCATCCAGGTAACCGGCCCGGTGTCCAGCGGTACCCGGGCCCCCAAACTCACCTGATCCGTAGATTCTCGACTACGTTCTCGTGGGTGATCTCGTCCAGGAGGACAAAGTCCCCGATGCCGACGTCCTCGTGGACAACCATGATGATGTTTTTTCTGTTGTTGTTGTCGTCGTCGTCGTCGTCGTCGTCGTCGTCGTCGTCGTTGTATTGTGTCGTGTCGTGTCGTGTAGATAGATCGGCTACTCGACTCGCTACTGTACTCGTAGTTGTTCGCGGCCGGAGAGTAGCCCGGGGTCGGAAGCTGCCGCAACTTCCTGAGCTAGACTACTGTCCTCGCAGGCGGTCACGGGCCACCTCCACTCGTCTCACCAGCCGACGCGATCGCCCGCCTCTGACTCATGTGTTCGACACCGATGCGATTCCTCGACTGCCCGACTACGACCAATTGGCGCTTCTACGTGCGCGCCTGTCCCTGTGTTACGGAGAAACGATGGCTGCGATGACCCGCGCGCACCAACCTCGACGTCGTTACGGAATGTCGACGGAGCGATGCTTGCGCGCCCGCCCGATACCTACCTCTCGCCTCCCTCATCCCTCCCCACTGACACTGCCGACCGCCACCACACTACCACCACCATCGACGCCAACGACGACAACGACGACGACGACGACGGCTACTACTACTACTACTACTACTACTACTCACGCTGCTACTATACTCTCACTCGCGCTCTCTCTCTCTCTCGCTCGCTCTTCTGCTTAGTAGGCTCTGCGCGTATCTACCTCCGCCATCCCTTGTCGCCCCCCACCCCTCACCGCCGACAATCGTCGCCCCTACCACGGCGAACGTAACGTACGGGCGTAAGAGTCGCAGCCGGGAACGCACCCGATTTTCCTCTTCGAACCTTCCCCGGGAACTCGAGATAAACAGTCCGGCTCGAAAGGGCCACTATCTTCGAAGTATTTGCCCGCTCATCGTCAGCACGTACGTTGACGGGCCCCTAAGACGTACCACGTCGTTACACCTAGAACCATGACTTCGAACGAGCATTTTACGCGTTTTACGAATTCGTGGATAAGAAAGTCAAGCTTCCTACAGAGCCGGGGAGAATTGTCGGTCCTTCGACGGGGAAGAGCCGGAAAAGCCTTGCCGGCCTTTCAAAAACTCGGTTAACCAGGCGGAGAGGGCCGCTGAGAAATTGACGGTCCGTGGCGGACGTCAGGGGCACCGTCACTTTTTGAAAACAAAAGGGAACGAACTCGCCTCGTGACTGCGGCGGGAGAAGTAAAAAAAAAAAAAAAACAATTCGCGCGCGACGCTCTTACTTGGCCGTTGTGGGGCTGGGGCGGAGGGGGATCGGTAAGAGCCTGTGCGTGGGAGAGTTACCACGACCACGGGAGAGTGGGACGTCAGGATTTGATGGGACTCGGCACTCGACTCGAGGTTAGGCCGGCCTCGGCTCCCCGGATAACGTTGGCATTTAAGCGCCCGAGTCGAAGCCCCGACTCGTCCGTGAGAAGAGCGAGAATCTCCTCGGGAATACAGCTTCAATACACCTTTCAATTACCCACCGAGTTACCCTTTTCACCCCTCCTAGTCCCGTCATTATTATCCTCATCATCACGTCATCATCCTCATCATTATCATCATCTTCTTTTTATTTTTTATTTTTATTTTGTTTATTTTGGTTATACAACGTTTCCTCTATCTATCCTTCATCTACGTCCCATTTTACTTTACGCTTTATCTCCTTTCCGCTCCTCGTTTTCCTTTCTCTTTGTTATGTATTTTAACGAACCGAGCCTGATTTTAACAACAATTTTAATGAGTTGCTTGTTTTATATATTTTATATTAATGCATGGAGCGAGACGCTTTTAAAAATTAAACAATGCCACCGCGAGGTCAGGAGAAAAAAATTACCTATTATTTAACAATTTATCACTAACGAAGCCTTCGCATCTCTTTACACAAAACATTTACATTTAATACCATAAGTACCATTACTATTGCACATCTTGCGCAAGACTTTTATTTATTTTTTTTTTTTTTTTAATAAAGCTCTTGCCGATATTTCATTTTAAACTTTAAATTTAATTAAACGACTGGACAATTTTGCTCGCTCGCTCGCTCTCTCTCTCTCTCTCTCTCTCGCCCGCTGCCTTTCTGACTTTTTCTTTAAATCCTTAATCAAGCCCCGAGAGCGCATTATAAAATTAAACCTAATCTGAAAATTAGATTTCTCGATTAACGATTTTCTTTCATTTTCGCTCGTTCATCGGTACTCGTTATCAGTTTGCAAAGTAAATAGGAATTACTGGAACATTGAATATGTATTTACAAGCTTTTTACGAGCTACTTATCAATACGTCGAAAAATTATTAATTTTCAATCCATTACTATTTAAATAAATTTATCATGTGCAGCAGATCCACTAAACGGATACATTTTTACGCTCGTGCTCAACCGCATAAATAACGTTGTTGCTTATTTATTTTATTATTTTCGCTATTCGTTTTAAATTGTAATGGCACACGTACGTGGCTTACAAGCGACGCAGATAATGTTTTTAAGTTTTAAAAGAAGAACGAAAGTGATGATATGACTATTTTAATGTAGACATCAATTTAGTCAATAATCCGTGTCTTATACTTGATTACATCTTTTAATAAAGTACACCCAATTAAAGCATATACATAATATTATTGTTTTTCTTCCTATAATTATTATCGTTGTTGTTATTATTATTATGAGTTATTCTTTTATTGTTGCCGTTGCTTTTGTAGTTATTGTTATTATTATACGTACTGGAGAAATATTTTGTAGAAGATATATTTAAATTATAGAATATAGTTGAAGAGTGAACGTTATCATAGCCTTTCGATACATGTATTTTTTTGTTTTTATTTTGTTACACTCCCCCCCCCCAATACAATGAACGTCTCGTGAAAGTTTTAAAAGCTGATATACTTGCTTTACGATTCCGAATTCACGCAAGCCTTATAAATAAATTGCGAAGGAGCGCATTTAAGGGGATAAATCGAAGCCGAAAAGAAGAAACATCGTCGAAAATTGATTATTTTTTTTCTTCCTTAAGACGTACTTTCATTTCTATTTTTTTTTTTTTTTTTATAATACGTGAATGCAAGTCACTTGAATTATTACCTGCAGCGGGTTACTATTAAAAAAAAGTCTCCTTCGCATAATTTATGCATTCGTTACATGTTATTACTTGCGTTACATAATGGTATTTTCTAAAAAAGAGTTTCGGTTCTACGACCTCCGATATCGGAGGCCAGCGGCAATGCACGAAACTACAATTAATGTAAGAATACGAAGATATTTCGACAATACGTTGCTGGCCAATGAACTTGTTGCTCGACGTAAAACGCAGGACTTACGTTTAATACCGAGAGACAATCCGGAGCAAAAAAAAGCTGAAAAAAGGCCCTTCGTCCGGGGTGGCCCTTAAAGCTCGAGGCGAGCATATCGAGGCGGTTATCCCCGAAGTCGTGGGTGCTAATCGCAAGTACTGAACGTGCTTGGAAGCTACGCAGCTTTGACGATCTTAGCGGATAGTGGTCGGTGTCGTGACACATTTAGCGAATGCCAAGGCGATGGCATAGTCATACGTGCCCGTCATAGTCACCGCTACATGTGCAAATTATCTGTTTTAACATTAACGTTAGCCTCTCTTATTGTTTTTCAACTCGATTTTGCAGATTCCCTCGTTAGACTGCCATACGTTTTTTCCCCCTCCCTTTTTTCCCCTTTCCTTTTCCTTTCCTTTTTCTTTTACTTTTTCTTTTACTTTTCTCCTCAACCCTAAACTATTTGCATTCTCCTATCGTAAACGTCAAGTTATTATTCACGCCTTTTAAATTTCTGACTTTTAATGAAAAACGTTATCATTTAAGGATGCAGAAACGTATAAAAAAAACTTAACAAAGTAAACATATTCATACACTTTCTGAATCGGAATTACCTTTTACGTGTTCTTTTTTTTTTTTTTTTTTTTTTTTTTTTTTTTTGTATACATTTAACTCACGTTCTCTATAAATTACGTAGTGCTCTTTCCTAAATCATTATTTATTATTTTTTAAGTTTACAAAAATACTTACAATTGCTTTTTACCTATATTTATTTCCTTTCCTCATACGTACGGAATAACGATATTTAATCAAAAAACGATATTTCTTGAATATCGTTATTGTTTTTAATCGATGCCTAATCAGACAAATTTAAATTGAATAAACGTAATAAAAAAAAAACAAAAATGCTTTTGCCTTATACTCAGTAATTTATTATTTGACACTTCTTGACTTTTAAGATTTTATCCTATAACAAACATGTATTACAAGAAATTTTTTCGAGAACAGTAATAACTAATTACTTATCATAATTGGCAGAATGGCAACATTAATTGTGCATATTCTGATTGATATTCCAAATGTGGCAAAAAAAAAAAAAAAATAAAAAAACAAAAAAAACAAGCAATTTCAATGCTTACAAATTGTAAAATTCATCATATTCATTTAATATTACATATAATATTAAATAATATTACTATAATCTTTATCATATAAAGTGAGATTGACTTTTTATGCATAATTGAATAATTTCGTAATAAGTAGAAAATTCCATTGGAAATTATTTATAATTTATATATAAATGTTGCCCTGGCTCTTAATACGTTAAATCGCCGTAATAAATATGAATATATCAGATATCTAATAGCGATTAATCATAAAACTGCTATTAATCATTTCAAACAATGAAATCTTTTTTATAGGAAGATTAAATCACGCTCGGTATCGTCCAAGATTAGATACCAATAACAGAGAAGATCTATAATGTAACGAAAGGAATAATAGGCTGCTTTCTATTATTCTTGAAATTTATTAACATTGTTTCAACGTGAACAAATCCGCGAGTTTGTGTTGTAAGTCGAAAGGTAATCAAATCTGTTACGTTACGAATGCACGGAACTAATAAAACAAACAAAAAAAAAAAAAATGTTAAAGAATTATTTTTACTTTTGTAAGGAGAATATAAATAGATATGTGTCATTTGATATACGGTGCTACATATGATCTTTTCCCCCTTTTTTTTAGAACTTCGGTGACGAAATGCTGCTAATGAACATTAATGGTTATGTGGCTACAAAAATTATTTCATCCTTGGTGACATGACAATAAGGTATAATTAAATTATCCACTTTTTAACATCCGATCGACAAGATGGACGAATCATACTTGTTTCGACAAATTCTTCATTTTAGTAAAAGTCGATCGTCGTCGTCATCATCATCATCGTCATCATAATTATTATTATTATCATTATTTATTTATTGCCATTATTATTATTGTTATTGTTATTATTATTGTACGCAGCCGCTTAAAAGGATTAGAATATATTTTTAGCAAATTTAAGATTTCAAATAAAGACTCGATCACTATATAACGTTTACATGAGATTTGCTTTTAAAATGGGCCGATTTTAATTTCCATTTGAATTGTTATATTATTTAAAGTATTAAATAAAATATTTAATCTGGTCAATATGGCTACTCTTGTATCGAAGATTCGTAATTTAACCAGCAACAATGACCGTTATGGGTTAACAGCGGCTTACACGTAATTCTCAAAATGCTAGAAAACTTGTATTCGCCCACGGATGTGACATCATTTACTCCAAGTAGTAATAGGGCATGAAACGTAGGGCCAGTGATACTAACTGGTTGACGGGGCGGGGGAGTATGAAGGGGGGAGGGGGGGAGGCGTAAACGTTTCTGCAAACGGGGCTGAATCAATTATGTACAGCGAATGGTTCATATAGTTATGACTCTACTATCTCTCTCTCTCTCTCTCTCTCTCTCTCTCTCTCTCTCTCTCTCTCTCTCTCTCTCTCTCTCTCTCTCTCTCTCTGGTACATGTAATGTAAGTTAAGAGAGAAAAAGGGGGAGAAAGAAAGATAGGCACGTCTACCGAAAGTATGTGTGCAAAAAAATCAGTATAGAGATCGGGAAAGGTGCGTTCTTCAATTGGTCCACGCTATCCGCAGCAGAGCCATCGCAGCTTCCCGTCTGCACTTTCCTGACCTTTGTTCATAGGTAATACAGAGAGCGACAGAAATAGCGAGGGGGTCGGAAAATCGAAGAGGGTCAATTGAGTGGAGCTGGCTCGGATGCTGATTAGTGATTCGCGGTGGGCTCGTCATCATTTCGTGCTCTATGCGATAACGGTACCGGCTAAAATGAGAGAGATTGGTGGCGTGGAGGGGGGGCGGGCGAGGAGGACAGTTGACAAATAGTACTGGTGCGTAAAGGATCAGAGCAGATGATCGAACGTACGCGTAGGGACGAGCCGTGAATGAATGACGTAGAAAATGTGGGAAAGAAGCCGCTCGTACGTCGGCGCCTGCGCTTTTCTCCAATCTCTATGATTTACCGCAACTTCGACTCCATGCATACACATACACGCGCAATAGCTCCCCCGCCCTCCCGGCCCGCGATGGCGGTGGCGGTGGCAGTCGCGGCGGCGGCGGCGGCGGCGATCGCTCTCTCTCTCTCTCTCTCTCTCTACTCTCTCGCTCGCTCGCTCGCTCGCTCCGAGAGGGGGAAGTCTGGATCGCGGGTCGCGCGCGACTCCGAGAGAAAAACACGCGAGAGAAACATAACCAAAACAGGCTTTTAGTCGAGAGGGTCGGACGCATCGTGGACCGAGGCCAGAGTGTAAAGAGGAAGCGAGTCGGTCAGTGCCGTTCACCGGGACCGAGACTCGGAGAAGGCGGCCCCCGCACCAACAGCGAGCCCGAGCTACGTGACGGCCGTTTCTTTTTGGAGCGCCGCAGCCACGCACCACCACGCACCTCTCTCTCTCTCTCTCTCCTCTCCCCCCGCCCCCCTCCGCCATCCCGCGCCTCTGTACCCCTTCCAGAGACCAAGTTCCGCGCAACTGCCCGAGAGGGAGAAAGAGATCGAGCGCTAGAGGGGCAACGGAGGAACGGGAGCGGGAGAGCGAGGAAGAGAGAACGAGAGCGGGAAAAGGGAAGAGAATCTCGGGGAGCATAAAGCCCGCGCGTGTACGTGAGGACGTTGGCGCCGCCAACTACCACGATCGACGAGTCGAGGAGCGCGACGAGCACGACGTCGAGCAAGAGCACCACGAGCGCAACGACTACGCAATCTACGTCCTCCCGCTGTTTTCTTTTTTTTTTTTTTTCCCTGCGCTCGCTCTCGTGCCGACTGCCAAGTGCCACCAGTGCAGTGTTGGTGCCCAAGTCTCTCTGTGTATGTGCGCGAGTGAGTGCCGCCGAGGCTCGCGCGCAATAATAATCTCACGTTCGCTCGTGTCTCCGGGCTTCTTCTGCCTTCGCTGACCCGCGCGCTCGTCTCGTCCTCCTCCCTCCTCCTCCTCTACCTCTCTACGATTGATACCCACCCACACGGTGGCAGCCGTGCGCGCGTAGAGGGTGTCAACGCGAGTGTGCCCGTGTGCGCTGCGTCGTGCGTCGTGTGTCCTGCGTCTCTCGCGTCCCTTGCGTCGCGCGCCCGCGCGCGCCACCGAGACGGACTGAATAGAGGCAGTGGCAGAGGGAGAGGGAGCGATTTGCGTGGCGGGAACCTCGATGAGCGAGGACTGCGGGATCCTTGGGGGAACGCGCCGATTGACAGACTGCCCCAGGGGACGAGCCGAGCCGCGAGAGATGGCGACCACCGACTTCTGTGACGGCGATTATTTGGGCGCCTATCGGCGCTTCCTCGAGCACTTCGTCGCCAACGTCTGCACGGACGATCAACTGCCGGTGAAGATGAGCCGCAGGGACGTGAGGCTCTGCGAGGTCGCCGGCGAGATCGCCGACATCACCCTGCAGCATCTCAATCAGAGGTGATATCACTCGAACCCTTCCACGAATCTTCTTAGCCCTGGCCCTTCTCGGCTAACCATCCGGCTCTCTCTCTCTCTCTCTCTCTCTCTCTCTCTCTCTCTCTCATCTATCTCGTTGCCAACCCGTCCCTACTTCCCAGCCCCGCTCCCCGCGTGCCGACGACCCGCTACGCCGTGGCTAATGTTACATCATTGACGCGCCGTTACAAAACGTGCGAGGCCCGCAGCACGGCTTCGTCGTGACCGCCTTAAGAATGTCGCTTTGCCTTTTCGATCCGAGCCCACCCGGGTCAATCCTTCCTCTTTGCTATTTGTTTTCCTTGTTTTTTTTTCTTTTTTTTTTAGGTTATGTTTGCCTGAAGCCGGAGATTACATCGTCGATCTTGCTCAACTGTTTACGAATTTGTAAATATCGTGCGTCTAGGCTCTAGCCGCTCGCCCGGAAATTCCACGAAATCTCCCCCTCCCTCCCTCCGCCCCGCTAAACTAGCCATGCTCGGTTCTCCGTATTTGCCAAGCTGTCCCCTTATCAGCTGCCTGGCCACATTGGTCCGATGTCGACGATATATCTATCCCCCCGATTCCCAATATTCTTCGTCCAATATTCTTTTCGGACGAGTCCTCCGGTTCGTTTCGCTTTGCGTAAAATTAATAATCCCTCGCATTAACTGTAATTTTGAAGATTAAGTGGGACGCGAGAGCCCCGTCCGCCGAACTCGGCATATCGATCCTTCTCTTTCAAATCAATATTCAAGCAAGGGCTGCACATTCCAACGATTAGAATTATATTTAGGCGACTAACGGCCACCAATTCATCCGGCTCCGAGCCGATAATTATTATAATTATCCGCTCCAATTGTCCGATCACGATAATATTAAAAGCATTCCTGCGGCGGGTGAGCTTTATTTACGGGCTAATAAATCAAGGCACACGCGCGCATAACTTTTTAAAAGAGAAAGAGACGGCGAGCCGCGGTTTGGGGGGGGGGGTGGTACGGGAGGTGCGGGACGAGGAAGAGATAAATAAAACGAGAAGCGCTTGTGCTAATTTCGCGCAAATAAATGCTGTCGCATCAGCGAGTCTCATAATCCTCCTTGGTCGCGTGGAATACGCATTTCAAGGTTAACCGTACGGCGTGTTTGCCGTCGCGCAATTGTATCGTCGGGGTTCGTAAGGGCGGCGGAGGGCGGGGAGGGGGAGGGGGGCAGTCAGACAGTCAACCCCGATAGCCGAAATCACGTTATCCGCCGAAAAAATATCACGGAATCGCGTTGGCCTCGCGCACCCCGCGCCCCTCCCCCTCCTCCACCCGAGCGCAGCAGCGTTACGCTTACAAATGAGAGCTTCCGCGAGCCAGTGGCCTTTTAATTTTTTTTTTTTTATTATGCTTCCGGATCGCGTCGGGCAATATATAAGCCGGCGGCAGCAGACGGGGGAGCAGCCGCGAGAGGGGCTGCTCGTCGCCAGGCTCGTCGCCAGGCTCGTGCGAAATGCAAAAAACGAAGAGCGGTTGCAGCGGGACACGCGTGCATGCCCCGCGACTGTGTAAGTCGACCGGGGCAGCTGGGTGGAGTTGTTGTTGTTGGAGGAGGAGGAGGAGGAGGAGGAGGAGGAGTAGGAGTAGGAGGGACGGTAGGGTCGGGGCGGGATAAATTATTCATGGCGTGCGGTGCTGAAAAGAGCGTTAGTAGGCCAGTGAGAGGTCGTGGGTGGGTGGGTGGGTGGGTGGGACGAGAGGAGCGCACGCTTGCTTCCTTTAACATGGCATCGCGCCGCTTTAACCACTGCACGTACGTAACGCGTACATACGTACGTAAATTGGGGATGGGGATGCGCACACGGGCGCGTGTATGTATATCGTCGTATCGGTAAGCGATCTGGCCATTTTCCGGGAAACGCGTTCTCCGCGGCTCTCGCATGCCAAAACCCCAAAGCTGCCGCGAATTCCCTGGAAATTCCCCTTCCTGCCTCTTTTATTTTCTCTTTACACCACCAGGCTTTCGCGGAAGACGGGCGTACGGCGACTCTGCCGAAGATCGGTTTAATTCCTTTAGCGCACTCGGAGGCTTATTTTTTTTTTTATTTATTTTTTACGTCTTGCGGTTGATTGGCACAATCGAGACAAGTCGAGCGGCGAATCCCTTCGCCTTATCTACTCAGCAGCACAGCCACACTAAAGCGTATTATTAACGTTGCCCGGCTAATTAGAGCGTCGTCGGCTTGATAGGAGCCACTTGCAATACATAGTCTCGGTCCTGTGATTTATCGTTGGCAACGACTGCATTTTGCCGCTCGGGAGACGCAAGACTCACACGATGCATTTCGAGGAGGTTCGCGAGAACGGTGGGTTGGCGGGGGGGTGGGGCAACGGGAAGATTGGAGAGGATTCGACGGGCGAGGTGGACGACTCGCGAAAGTCGAGGATCGTCTTGGCCCGTTCAAAGCCAATTAAAAGAGTCGAATGGGAGAAAAAGTCCGGCAGCGCGCGGCTTGACCTCATCGGGACCTCCTCTCCCTACCTCAGGCCGCCGCCGCCACCGCAGTCCCACGGTCCATTCTCCTCTCTTCGAGGATCAAGCCCTCGGCCCCCAAGACCGACCTCGAGGAAGTCGCTCCGCGTTGCGGCTCGTCGACTCCCCCCCCTCCTCCCTCCATCCCTCCAAGAGAGCGGCTCACGCTCTCGACCGGCCGCCTCATGTGCTTCATGTATATCACCGAGTGATATACTTCCGCGGGCGTTTTTCCTCGGCCACGCCTCCAGGAGACGGGACTACGTGGCGATTCGCGAGAGGAGCGCAAAAATTGCCGAGGAATTATTTTCGTATGCTCTGCCGCGTGGCGAGTAATCCTTATTTATTTCTTGGTACTTCACGCTCCGCGAGACCGGCCGAGCTTTCTTTACCTTTATGTCCGGCTGGACTTCGAAAGTTATAGATCCTTTACCGCCATCGGGCCCCGTCATGTAATTTTTCATTTCATAATTCTACTCTTTATATTCCCCACCCCACCCCCTCTCACGCTCACTCTATTAGCTTACTCGTTTCTTTATTTCGTTCTTATGCCGCCTGTCGACGGTCGACGGGCAGGGAGGAGGGGGTGGGCGGGGAGGGTCCAACTTCTCGGCCGGCTGCTCGTATTTTCCTTTACTTCATCAGATGCTCTTTAAATTACTTTCAACTTCGTTTATTTACCTATTCTTTTTTTTCTTTTTTCTTATTAGCATTCGATCGTCCATACGGCATCGACCTTATTAAATTATTACATAAACTATGAAAACAATTTTTTTTTCATTCAATTTATTATTATTGTTATCGTATTGTCAATGCTGTTATTACTATTCATAGTTTCCGTATCAAATGTACGTTTCATGTTTCCTTCGACTTTTCATTATTCCTGATATTTGATTTGCTTAACTTGCAGTCTAGCACACTTTTATAATCATGAATAATTCATACATTTAAGTGGGGGAAAGAATGATAAAGCTTATTGAAAATACTCTTATTCCTTGTTTATATTTACTTTGTAAGCCTTCCTTTATTCTCTACAATAATATTTTTGTCAACAAACATTACAAAAGAATTGCATTTTTTTTCAAAACAGTATTTTCAATTGAAAACTTTAACTGTAAATTATTATTTATTTTAATACCTTAGTTATCTAATCAAAGATAATAAAAATAAAATTATATAAATAAGTAAAACACAATTAAGTAAATTTTCATGAGGTTTCATTACATTTATTATTTAGCATTAATACTTCTTATTATATAAATGATGTAATAATATAATATAAAATATAATAGATATTAGTATATTAGCCGTTGCGATAGCGTAGTAAAGGTAATAAAAATTCAGAAATGAATTATTTTTACTTTCCAAATACGAAATTGATAATCCTAATAAGTATACGTATAAAATGTATTAATTAAAGTGAATACCTGTTCAGATCGTAACCTCCTCCGATGCTCCCTTTCGATTCTTTTCATATTTTCTAGATCAGATAGAGCCATTTTTCCACGGCGAATATTTAACGGATTCATGCCGACCGTTGCCTTAGTCGGCATTTTCTTCTGCTTGTAACTTATACTTTATTCCTTTCTTTTAATAATACTTAAAGCATTTAACAAACTTGATTAACTCATTTAGAGCCCAACGCAGGAATATATATAAACATTCAAGTCGAATTCACGTAGGCTAACGGCCATTTGAAAACTGAGCCAATGACGTTCATTCCCATAAAGACGTCAGACATTTTCAGTTGTTCTCGTCCGCGATTGGCCGACCGAGTCACGTGATATCTTTATAAAAATCAAACGAAACTAGACCATTGGATTCGCCTTGCCACCCCATTCCCTATTTCATTGCTTTTTTTTTTTTTTCATTTTTTATTTAACTTATAATAAATATTATTATAGAAATATTAAAAACATTACTGAACCACAGCGTTGGAATTATATTGTGACACGGGGAAAAAATATGTATGGATTATTTGGAAAATATTTGGAAAATTGTCGGTTTTGAAATTAATTGAAATCAAGATGTATTCTATGTAACATAGTACTTATATATATATATATATATATTTGTCATATTAATATGTATATGTGATAATTAATAAAATATAATGTTTACAATATTAATTGTACGTCTATAATATATTATTCTCTCGCTTTACAGCATCGTCATTGTCGTCCTTCACATCTTTTTTTTCTATTACATTTCCTGACATTATCAAGTATTTCAAATACTTGAAAATATGAAAATTATAATTTTACGAATAAAATCATTCCATTGATGAATACAACAATTAGTCTTCGTGTTATTTTGCAGACGCTAACTTAACCGAATACGATGATCGGTGTGACGTATACGACGAAAGACTTTATGCCCTTGATCACCGGCATTTCAATGCCGAGGATCAACAGTTCCAGTGGTTCCGATCGATGCGGATATTAGTGGCACGTCAGACTATTAATTATTCGGGGTAGCTTAAATAATATTTAATAACGTATCCATTTGTCCTTATTTGGTTAACGACAACGCGGTACTTCCCATACGTATCCCTTTTCTTCCCTTCAACGCGTCATTACGTTTCTTAACATAATAATTTCTTCTTAACCCAATTCCCTTTTGATTTTGAATCATTCCCATGGCTTTGAGGCGTTTCGAAATCGCTTGTCTAGTGACTCCCAATGATTCCGCTAATTCTTCTTGCGTTTGGCACGAGTCCTCGGCGAGTAATAACGCCTCCAGTTCGGAATCGTCGAAAATTTTTTCCCTTCCGCCGCCGTGCCGGTCCTCGACATCGAAATCGCCGCCCTTAAAGCCGTTGAAACCGGCACTCGCGACACGTTCTTTCACCGAGAACAGTCTCGCCGTAAGCACTCGAGAGCATCCGGTGGAAGCCTCGGCCGCAGTTTTCTTCAAATTAAAGCAGAAGAGCAACGCTTACCGCAAATGACGTGGTCTTGGCTCGAAAACTGACATTGTCCATCGACAATACACCTCCGATGCAAACACGTATTCACTAATTTCATCCTGTCGTTTATATTGACGGATACATGTGCCCGACCTTTGGCTTATGAAATTTTTGACCTGCCTATTTCCACCGGCAAATACCGTTGCAGCCATCTACCGATAAACGGAGGAAGCAAAGTTGCGCGCCTAATAAAATATATTTAAAAATCTTTCGTGTATAAAAGTAATAATATCTAAATGTTAAAAAGCTAAATTTTATAAAATCTAATATACTTGATTGTTAAATGTATATATATATATATAGTGAGCAAAATAAAAAAATATAAATCTGTTTTATAAATATTATAAAATCATGATTCCATTGGCATGTGATGTAGATTGACAGCAATTACTAATACAAATGGGCTTGATTATTTATGGGATTTTTGTAAAGTAACGCTTAGCAGTCTGGCCACTTTCTTCATGAGACATTGTCTAAACAGAAAATAATACCAGATTTATAAAATCTCATGAGCAAGTCTTATATAAATTAGAAATCTTATGAAATCTTTTATAAGATGTTACAGAAACTGAAATTTTTACCAAAATTATTTGATCATCCTTGAACTCGTACTTTCTTGTAATTTTTGTGCCTGCACTAGCTACAGATTTTATTACAATACTGCCATCACTCTCCAATGATGCAATATTCTAAAACAATATCTCAATGTATATTGGTTATTTATTGCATTAAAAATTAATTTTTTTTTTTTAAATTACCTTCAAAACAACTCCAGAAGGCATTGTTTCTTCAAATTCCTCTTCCATTTTAAAAATTAATTCTAATGTGCGAAGCATAGTGATTGATCGAATAATCCATTGGTCGTCGTCGCTCTTCTGAATTTCAAGTCTAGGACTTGTTAATGACATCATTTTTCTTGCTATGTAGGGTACCCCTTGAATTTATACACAACACTTTCAAATGATTTACATGATGTAATAGAATAAAAAAATGTTTCTTTTTAATATACATACCAATAGCTTTAAAGTATTCATTTAGATTCTCATTCTTCTCATGTTGATAATTTCCAACAATTGATGACATTTTTATACTCTTTTAAAAACTTATTTAATTCTTTATTTAAAAACTGGCAAAATGTACGCTTTATGTTTTTAAGTAACAATTGGACCCTGAAATATAAATGTTTAAAATTAAAATATGCAATTAATTCTCATAAAATATAAAATAAATATTCAGTTATTTATATAGCAACAAACTTTTAATTTTACAACAATCAAGATTATTAATATTAATCAATCAACATTAACAGTATATTATATTAAGCACCTAACAATGTTTTCAATCTATTTATTTTAAATTTCTAAAAACAAACTTCTACTATATTAACGAGAATATTATTTTTTTTGCAGGATTTGTCCACCTAGTTTACAAGCATATTTAGTTAAATTGATAATAAATGAATTTAAGATATTATTTCAAAAGCAGCCTGAGAAATGTGGCTATTCTTCTCACGATAAAAGTAAGTTTTTGTTTATACAAATTATACTTTGAAAAGTATATTTCGATTTTTATAAATTATATAATTAATATTTTGTAGTTTCAATTTTTAATTTTAGTATTGTTTACAATTTACAAAATCTTATAAATTTAAATATTATTTTTTGTATGTTTTGTTATCATTTTGTATTCATTTGCTAAATGACTAAGTTGATTGAAATTATTAAGAATATTACTATTCAATAATGACAATTTTCAGCATTCTCGCCTTTAAAGTTGATGCAAGCTGTTACAAGTAAAGTAAATGAAATATGTCAGCGATACTTGGACAATAGTAGATTGGCTTTATTGCCTCCACCTCCGTCCATACCAATACCTTTAGTATCTTCACATGCAATTAGAAATAGAAGAAGAAAAATGGAAGATAGATCTGTAGTTTTACATGATTTACATACTATGTTCAGTATTAAGGTGAGAATTTTATTTATTACATCAATCAATAGCGCGTTTTATCCAGTACTCATGATAAATGTATACAGGAATTAAAATTATATACCCTAGTTTTAGATTTATTACAGTCTTTTAGAATATATATATATATATTTTAAACTATACTGTTTATAATTAAAAATGCAGTGATTAAAAAAGTAAATATGCTTTCAGAATGATGCCGTTGTAAATTATTATGCAGTATTTGATGGTCATGCAGGACAAGAAGCTGCTACCTATTGTGCATCTCATCTTCATCAGTATTTAGTTGAAAGTTTATACTATCCTGCGGATATAGAGTTTGCCTTACGCGATGCTTTCCAAACAACGAATAATAGATTTATGGAAAGTGACGATGTTAGTAAAACAATTAAAGATTACATTTTATAAATCTTATAAATCGTATTTTATTTTATTAATTTATTTATATTAATTTTCAGACAAAAAATAGTGGTGCTACTGCTGTATGTGCTTTATTATATGATAAGACTTTGTATGTTGCATGGGCTGGAGATTCTCAAGCTGCATTAGTAAAGAATGGAAGGGGTATTAACTTGACAATTCCTCACAAGCCAGAAAGACCAGTAAGTTGGAAATTATTCGCATTCTGCAATTGGTACAACATAATCATAAAGTACAACGGATCCATATATTTTACTATAAATTAATGTACGAGTATTATTTGAGGCAGGAGGTAAATTAGAGCCCACATTTATGTATTTCAAATCGTGCTTATTTTGAAATACTAAACCACGGTCTCCATCAACAATCGGTTTAAAATTTGCAGATTCATTTAAATAAATTAATCTATATTTCCAATCATAGTACGATAGGTCACTTTTTCGGGGTTTTATTCTTTCAGTTTGTTTAAAATATGGTAGCCAATCTTCTGTTTTCAATCTATAGCTATAATCAATGAATGCTGAAATTTTAGATTGAGCTGTAGCATTTTGAATATAAATTATGGTAAACAATCCGAGAACACGATTAGCCTTTTCCCTAAGGGCCAATTCTTGCAACAAATTATCTTCTATATCTACAGAGTCAGAACATAGACTATATGGATTTTGCAGTAAAAACAAGTATCTTTTTATAAATTTTACACGTTTATAAAATTTATTGCGACTTAATGTTCCTTTAGTATGATAGCCTAATTCAATAATTTGTCTGGACATAATTTTACTTCTTAAATGATAAATGTCCCTGGGTCTGATTAATGAATTTAAATAATCTTCATAAGTGGGAAATGTCAATAATTCTTGATCACTCAAAATTTGATCCATTATGCCAGATAAGATTTTCTTAAAAATGAAAATTAATTTTTTTGTTTATAAATAAATTTAGTGACTTTATTAAAAATTAAAAATAACAATTGAAGAGTAGTTGATGTATTCATATAATATTAATCTGCATTATGTGTATATGTTATCGTATTGAAGAATATGAATGTCAGTCATATTGAAAATTGACATTATTATGTTGAAAATTATACTTTACTTTTACACTATAATTAAATATATTAATATTTGAAATAAAATAAAATTAGAATTCCTTCACTATTTCTAGGATGAAAAACTAAGAATAGAATCATTAGGAGGAGAAGTTATCTTTCATGGCTCTTGGAGGGTCAATGGTATTCTAAATGTTTCAAGGTCTCTAGGTGAGTATAATAGATCATTTTTATTAATTCTACTAATCTATGAAATTTTTTTCTTTAAATAAATTATTTCAGTACTATGTATTCGTATAAATTGAAATAGATACATGTAAATAAAAAGCTTTTAATAAAATAAAAAATTTCAACCTAATATTATTATATTACAATTATTTTCATATATGATAAATTTTTAATTAACGAATATTATTTTTATACGCTTATCACATTCTTAGTATTACACTGCTAATGAGATCTTTTTTATTATATAAAAATCTATTCAATTTTTATCTGCTCATTTTAAAAAATATTTCTGTAAAAACTTGCTTATTTTTTTATGTAAGTGAAAAATTACAATGAATAAAAATTATTTACTGTAAGAGTTTTCATTACGTTCATATAACTATCGTGATATAGAGATATGACAATCGCGATGCGATTGTAAGACATTCATAGATCTAAAAATAAATTATTTAAACACGATTAAAGAATTTTTATTTCATAATCAAAAGTGCCTAGTTATATCTGAGATTCCTAATGGTAATAAGTTTTATTTATTTAATAATAAGTTTCGAGATGGGAAATACGTTTTGAAAATTGTGAATGTTTAAAAATTTGCTATTCCGTGTAATTAATTATTAATAATGCGCCTACAATTTCAATTTTGTACGAAGCTTTTTGATCAAATTTTTTTTGGTTTCATAATCCGGCACTTTTACGAATATTAAAATTGCACGCGTTTATGATTTTCCGAATTTCGATTTGATATAAAAAATTAAACGGTTCATCAAATGAATAAAATTTCTGGCTCAGCATTACGGAACTCACGATACATAGAAAAAAACTGTTAAACTAAGCAACGTTATTTCTCGCCTTTGTTTCCACGCGACGAGATGTATAAAAGAAACATTATAATCCAAATTATAGACTAAAGATACTGTCCGTACTGTGAGTAAAGCGATTATTAAAAGTAATGAGCAGTGAAGCGAATGGAGCCCGAGTGCGTGGATAATCGAAGAAATTTTAAAACCAAGACATAGTAATAGTAAGTAATGTCATAGAGTGGCGATAGGGTTGAAAGCCTTGTAAACATTGTAGTACATATAAATCTGTATAATGTATATATATATATATGTGTGTGGCTGTAAGAATACACGTATCCACGTACCCACAGGTGTTTGTTGCTGGAAATATTGACTTGCCCCGGATCGCCTCGACTCTTTCTCCACTTGACCCGAGCCACGACGATTTAATGCAACTCTCGAATAGTGATTAGTCGGCCGATATTTATCCGTTTCGAATGAGTCCGGATGAGCCGCAATGACGTCCTTGCACTTCGGCGCCTCGGATGCAATAAACCGAGCCGAGCATCAGTTCAGTACTGTCAGTTCACTGCACCGACTATACTTTCTTAGCAGGGCCGACTAGCCGCTAGATGGCGATCCCGTTAAGTTTTAGTATTGATCCCTTATGACGGTATCATTTAAAATATCTTATGCAGAGAAGAATTTCTATTCCTTTCGAGTATAATGTAGCTTTTATAAGTCCCGTTTGCCATCATCGTTATCCACAAGCAATTTCTACGTTCCGACAAAACCTTACTTGCCATTTGACGTTGTATGCCCAATTGTAAGACATACATGCCAATTTATTGACAAGCGATACAACGAAGCGTTCAATTAGCGTATTACGTGTAGGTGGTATATTGTTAAAAAAAAAATTTTTCAATTCAATTATCGTGCGTTAGTAGCGAAAAATCAATTGAAAAGTTGCGTCTACGGGTCATCGTTGTACACGGATTATGGTCGTGCTGGTTATTTTTAAAGGAGATTTAAAAATTTTTCAAATATTTAATCGGCTTTTTCTTTTATCCTAATGGGTTTGAGAAGCTTTATTCCTTACAAAGTACAAGTCCTTTGTAATTCCATGTGCTCCATCTGTTGCCTTCACACTCCGATGAATCCTTTAACAAGAACTGTATATGACTGCGCTGCTGCCGATGATACATATAATTCCCAGTAAACGTAAATTGCTCGTAAGAACTGCTGCAGCTCGCTTAGTAGAATAGGAAAGAAAAAAGAAAAAGGAAAAAGAAAAAGAAGAAAAAAATCTGGACAAGCATATTTTTAATAAATTGAATTATTTCAATATCCAAACAATGGGCCTTATTTGCGTTAAGTCATTTTATTGGAGTGCTTCGCTATCCTATTATATTATCGCCATTCAGTACGAATTGATAAAATCTTTGAGAAGTCAATGGACGAATAAAACTTACGAAGGTTACAATAACGATTCTTTCGCCTAGAAATTTTCTCAAATCTTTATTTTTATTTAAACTGGGCCTGTACGCGAGCACTAAAAACAACATTATCCTACAAACTGCGGCACATAAATATTAAACAGTTATAAAAAGGAGCATTAATGCTGTTTTAAAAAGTCATTTCCAAGAATCGCCCATCAGCGCTATAAATAATTTAAGCGATAGCAATAATACTCTCAAATGCAGTTATTCTATTTTTCTATTGTCTTGTTATTAAATAACTTGTTTTTTCTTCTTCTTATTTTTTCTTTTCTTTTTGCAATTTCGCTATTCCTATTGTATTACATTGTAGTATGTTATTACATTGACCTGCTGGATTTCAATAATTTTATTATCAAAGAATTTATCGATAGATTGTAGTAATTCACGCAATTTCGTTGTCGCTTAATAAATGATTAATCGTTTCTAACTGTTTTTTTTTGTTTGTTTTTTTTCTTCTTATTATTATTATTATAGCCACTCAAGCATTCTGAATAATCAGAAGTTAAGCTAATGTAATGGTATTAAAAGATTAGAAAATAAGTGGATTACAAATAATTACTTTAAATAATCACGGGGCTGAAGATCGATGGGCTATAATGAAATTAAAGGGGGATCTTAATCTACGGTATTAATACGTATGATTAATGAAAATGTCCATCCTCGTTTATTTATGCAAAGCCTGTGCGCCGAATGATAGAGGCGCTGAAAGGCGATTTAAATTTCAATTACGTGTTTGGAGAAGAGACGAGAAAAGTTGCCCGAGACATGTGAGCGCAGCGGTGCATCGTGCGCGTCGTGCAAAAATGCGGGACGAGCGGAAGGTCGCATTCGTTCCCGGAGAAATTCGGCAATGATAATATTGAATGGGAACGAGGAGCGAAGCGCAGGGGAACAACAACGGGGCTTATCGTGCCATATAATGGCTTCGGTAGCCGTGAGTGGAACTGCTCAAAGAGCCGACCGCAGCCGACCGCGAGCCCATAGCCCTGGGAAGAGATGTGGGGGGGGGGAAGGAGGGAGGGCTGGCTGGATGGCTGACTGGATGGCTGACTGGATGGATGGATGGCACAGGCAGGCAGTCAGGCAGTCAAGTGCAATCCTCTGGATATAGCCACCCAATATAGCCAAGGCCAGCGGTCGCGCGCTCCTTTAGGCTCCTCTGCCCATTTTGGGCCTCTCGGCTATTCCGAGCGCGTCCTCGCATCCTGTGAGCCTCGGCGCGCGCGCGCGCGCGCGCGCTGACACAATAATACGTGAGAGTCGTAAGGAGTCGCGAGGGCGCGCAACGGCTTATCGCCCGGGTGCGTCGTCTACGTGCCCTGTGAGCGCGATCGAGGATACGCGATGGATCGCGCTTATTATCGCCAACGTGATTATATGGCTTCGACTACTACCACTCAGTTTTTCTTTCCTTCTCTCTTTCTCTCTCTCTCTCTTTCTTTCTTTCTTTCGTTCTTTCGTTCTTTCGTTCTTTGTTTTGCCTCGTCTCTTTACAGAATTTCTCGTCGGCGCCTTTGGGAGCTGCGGCCTTTTCAGCCCGAGGATACGCTTCGGCATCATGGAGCACGCACGGCTCTTGAGACGATTTTAAAAACTTTCTTTCGACGCGGATTCGAGAGCTCGAGGCTACCACTACAATCGCCTGTGGCATTAGCTAAAACGAAGTCGTATTTATTATGCCGATAAAGCAGAGTCGATAAGCTCCGAGCTCGTGGCTATTTAATAATACTCGCTCTCATACGCGATTTTCGCTCGACAGCCCGACTCTTTGCTGGAAGAACTGGAACGATGAAACGGTTCCCCGTTAATTACGCTTTAAAAGTCAATTTATCATAGCTTCGAATGCGATTGGCTATAAAAATTTCAGGCCCGTTTTCAAACGAGTGGCCCGAGCTTCGGATACTCGATGGAAAATGACGAGAAAGGTTCATAATTATTAATAATAATTACGTTACGCTTTTCGCGTAGGTTTCCGTTTACGTATTCGAGACGAGCCTCCGCCGATCATCTTGATATTTTTTATAGGAGATATCCTTAGGACTTGAAGGGCAGATGAAGCTTTTGGCTTGGAGATAATACGCTCGCTTGAGAGCAGATGAGGATCTGCGAGAAGCGGGCCTCGGTGAGCCGTGCTATGTGGAAGAATGGAAGCGCCGTAGAGCAGCAGAGGCCTATTCGGTACACAAGTACGCCGAGAGCCGATATGCACCGGAGCAATCAGGATAAATCGCTTATTAATCAGCGCTCACCGTTACTCTTTAATTATATTGAAAATGAGCCGCGGCGGGCAGAGATCGACTCTCAAATTGTGCCCATTACTACGCGAGATTAATGGAAAAAGAAAGAAAAGAAAAGAAAAGAAAAATAAAGAAAGAAAGAAAGGAAGAACAAGAGAGGAAGAGAAAAAAAAACACAAAAAGTAAATATAAAAATAAAAAATAGAAAACGATTGCAATTGCAAATTGAGGGTCGCTCGAGGTTGCGAGGAGGGAGGCTTATCAGGTGTCGGCTCGCTTTTTGAGAAGGAGCCGTGCTGTCGAGACGAGCGAGCCTTATCCCGTAGGAGAACCTCCCGCACGCGAGCGGCGCATCCTCGATATCGGGTATAGATTCCTAAGGCCGCCGAGGCCTCGGGACGCAAGAGCGCGCACGGTAACCGGAAATTACCGACAATGCCTTAGCGCCGTTATTAAAATGAGTCGCTTATACCGCCCCCGCCCCCCTCACCCACGCAACCCCTTAATTAGTTCATTAATTTTAATTGCGCAAGCGAGCCCTGCACCTTCTTTATGACTCTTCTTCTTCTGCTTCTGCTTCTTTTTCTTCTTCTTCTTCTTCTTCATGCCGAGTCGTGCGCAGCCCTCGCGTGAGGTCTCTCGCCCTCTACCCGTTCCGCGCTTCTTCAACGCCACACACCCCCTCCATCCCTCCCGACCCAACAGAGGCGCATTGCCATGCTCTTGACTCGCGGCTAACTAACTGTAAAGTGTACGACACCTAAGGGAATCGAACGAATCTACGAGTTTGCACATTTTATATTTTTGACTAAGCATTTAGGATCGCCGCTACTCGACTCATTATCCTTACTTTACAGCTGCTTACCTTATAGAATTCTAAATTATTATATAACAGTTGTTTGTTGCATACGTTGCATTCGTTGCATCGATAGAGCGGCATTTAAAAAAAAAAAAAAAAAAAATACAGACCACAAGCGTACGTTTACAAATGCCTTTACTTTGTGTTTGTTTGTTTATTTATTTATTTATTTATTTATATATTTATTTATATATTTATTTATTTGTGCTTTTTGCAGGAGACATTAAGTATAAGCCTTTCGTGTCTGGTGAGCCGGAAATAAAGCGAATAGACTTGGACGGGACCGAGGACTTTTTGGTGGTTGCCTGCGATGGATTTTGGGATCGAGCCACAGAGGAAATCGTGGCCTCGCTCCTATACGAGTACGTCTGCTCGAGCAACTGTAAGTACCATAGCCGCAAATTCAATTACCTAGCGCGGGCAAAGATTTTCAGCCGAGCGAATTTCATATCCCGACGAGGATAAGATCCTCGATCCCGGCAATGAGCTCACGATTACTCGTGTCTAGTCCATTTCCTCCTACGTGTTCGCTTCTTCTTTTTTATTTATTTTTTTTTTTTTTTTTTTTTTTTTCTTTTCACCGGCTCGGCTATTATGAATATTATAAGAAAAATTCATCGGCCCCGCATCGCGCCTAGTTTTTGAGGGGCTTGAGGCTTGAGGCTTGAGGCTTGAGGCTTGAGGCTTGAGGCTTGAGGCCTCGCCTTCCTCAATCGCGGATGAAGAAGAAACTTCCGCTAGGCGACCTGGGCCGCCTCTCGCTGGGATCATCAGCGCCAAGCCGGCAGGAAACGGCGTAGCCGACAGACAGCGGTTCTTCGCGTCATTGTTACGCTCTGTTTCGTAGCCCAGGGACGGATGTGTCGATACAGTCCCTGACGAAAAGCATTCCCTCTTCAGTCAGATATGCTCTCCCGCGGATGCTCTCCTTTTCACATGCACCTTCACAAGATCCTTCTTAAGATTCTCCTTTCTTAAGCTCCGGGCCCCGTTACTCTTCCGCTACTTTTCCCATCTCCTTCTATCTTTCTTGGATTTCTTCGGGCAAACTCCGGCCAAATCCATTAGCCACACATCCCGGCTCCCCTCATCCACTCCCCGGCAATACGGGTGATTCAAATCCTTCCACGGCGGCATCTCCTTACTGTCCCATTCATTAGGCTTTACGAGCACTGGATACTACTTTACTGCTGCTGCATTCACGGTTCTCGTTCTCGTTCTCGTTCTTCTCGTTCTCGTTCGCTCGTTCTCGTTCGCGTTCGCCTTTAACATTCGCCAACGGCCAAAGCTGCAGCTTCCGATTTTTATCTAAAAGTCGTTTAATGGACCGGTCTGCTTTATATACCCATTGTATTGATAATTGCATTATTATGCAAGCCAAAGGAAGATGTACTTTTTCTTTTCTTTCTTTCTTTTTTTTTTTTCTTTTTAAAGAACAAGCTTCTTAAATAACGGCCATGAAAATCGTATGTATTTTGCACTACTGCTGAACTTATCAACGACGTCCGATTCCGCGGGCAGCAACAATCCATTCTACATTCGTTTGTCCGCTTAAGAGTCTTCTCTGACTGAATTACAGTTTTAGGATGCCTAAGCATGCGATACTTATCCGCCTCTCGCTAAAAACGTATTAATTTTTTTTCCTTTCTATGTATAACGATGCATTCCTCAATCTTAGAAACGAGGCTAATGCATAAAAAACGCGAAGCGCAAAATAACGAATAAGCAAGCGTCTATGATGTGCCTGTGGTACGTACTATACACACACACCTCGGCCGATAAAACTTTACGACCACGTACTTTAATCATCATTGAAGCATACATTTTTACAAGATCATCCATCGGGATATGCCGATTTATATATACGTACACGTATATATATATATATATATATACACACATCTAAGAGGTAAAGGTCAATAATGCTTATGGCTGTATTCCTTAAGGTGTTAATACACTACTTGATTGAAATTATATTTTTAATGTCGCTTATAATTTGGAAATATATAAAGAAGATTGCGTTGCATTTACGTTGAAAGCAATATCAAATTAGTTTCAATTATTACGGTATATACTAACGTGCACGTCGTCGTCTGGTCACGATGTCGTCTCTTAAATCATCTAATTATTTAAGAACGTTCTTCTACACCTTAGACTTTTGTGCTTAATTCAATTTTATACAATATCGTATTATATGAAAAACTTTCTACATTTATTAAATATTTATATACATATATATATATATAGAGAGAGAGAGAGAGAGAGAGGGAGTTCAAGGATTTTGCCTTCTCGTGTAATAATTATTAATAATGTCGACATTAATATCAGTAAAGAAATCAATTGTTTTAAATTTACAAAGATTAAATTCACTTCAGATGTTAAGGTTACACTTGATAAGTAATATATTAAGAGAGTATTCCCAAACTCATAACAAAACGAAATTGTTACAGAGACATACGGGCGAATGCAAAAGCCCTAGATTTTTCTATTTAATTATGATAAACACCTGTCGGCTCGTAGATTAAAATACATTCCATTGTCAAATCGTTGACCACGAAAGCTTATTTAAATACAAAATTATTAATACGATCCGGTCTTATGCTCAGCTAAAAATATACGACTTGACTGATTTATTATAAGTTTTGCTTTGCTAGAACCCCCAACGTGAAGACATTGAACTTATTATTAGGTTTAATGCAATTACACTTGGATTTCTCAGAAGAAGATGTATTAATGTAACGCACATTCTAAGTAGGTATTTAATGAAGTTATGATGATATTGTGCAAAACGTTCTCACGCAGATTAATTTTCCAGTGAACGATAAAAGTAAACAATGCGCAAGTGTAACCCCCTACGACCTTTATAATGCACATCAATCACTATTATTTGACTAGGACGGCTCGAGCTTCAGTACCCCTATTACAATTCCTCCCTTAATTTTCATTGACACTTTGTAAGCGCTTGTGCGCGCGTGACAGAGGGAGAGAGAGAGAGAGAGAGAGTGCCAATCTGGACTGACATATTCGAATCCATGATTAGGCTAATGGCACGTGGCGCTCGTCCGAATCAGTTTTGCCCATCTTCCATTGTGCTGTGCGAAACCGTCCCCCCCCTCACCCCTTCAGCCCTACCTCGTAACGTCGCTCGACCCTTTTTGCAGGATTCGGAGATGCCCGTCATTGCTGTTCCTCTTTTTCTCTGTCTTTTACAGTCAACCTTCCGTCTTTTTTTATTCCCTTGTAGCACTGACTCGTCGTTAAAGTACATATGCAGATGTCTGCGGAGATGAAGTGAGAAAGACGAATGGGACATTTGCATACACCCATTTTACATTCGCGCACAGGCCTAACCCTCGGCTCCTTTGTTTTTCCTTTATATTCGCTTGTTTTGTATTTAAATCTTTTAAATACTCGCTCCTAAAGCTTTGTCTCCCTTTAGGACTCTGACTCGTAAAGGACATTGCTAAATTGTCAATTGTCGGCAAGACGTCCCAAGTCGAGCGTAAAAAACTGGATTAAACGAACTCCGATTGCAAATTCTTTGCTTAATATAATTTCTTAAAAAAAAAAAAAAAAAAAAGAGTTCGACCGAAGTTATGTATTTGACAATTAATGCACGCCTCTTATCCGTTAGCGTAAGCTCAAATGGCCAGTTTCATGTCCTGCATACGGGATGAGCCCGTTTCGAAGTGCACATATCAATAACTTTGTCGGAGAGGCCGAACGACGTAGTAAACAGAAAATTGTACGTTTAGTTTTCGGTAAAGTTATGCAGCTCTTGTATCCAGATAGATGCTTAACCGCTCGAATATGACTTTTAAATGTTTTTTCTTCTTCTTCTTCTTCTTCTTCTTCTTCTTCTTCTTCTTTTTTTCAACGCCGGGGAAAAGTTTTTGATCCCGAAGATATTGAAATTTAAATAATTTTCCAATAATACGAAAGGAATTTATACGTCGGGAAGATAACGATATTTTTGAAGTTTATTTCCTTTTATTGCATCGTAATATTTTCAATTTACGAGCTATTGAAACCCGGCATTGGTTGCGGCAACAACAACAACAACAACAACAACAAAAAAAAAACAAAAAAAAAAACGAAGAAAAAATGAAAAATGTAACATAAACACTCGTGCTTAAAACTATCGATTACAAGATTATATACGCTGTTGTAATAAAAGAATAATTTGCAACGTAGAGCACTTGTGCTCTAAAAATGTGCTCCATATAAAAGTGGAGCCTTATATTGTATCCGTCTAACTTTACGCCTCTAACTTTATAACATAGTCGAAGAATTTAATATTCTCCGATGCATGTGCGTATTTGGCTTTACGCGCAGGTGTAAAATATCTTCGTAGATCGTAGTCAATGAGGTTATTGGGGTTGGGGGCGGGGCGGTGCGGTGCGGTGCGGTGCGGTGCGGTGCGGGGCGGGAGGGACAAAATACGAATCTTAATTGTGGAACGGAGGGACGGAAAAGAATCTCGTTAATGGAATTAAGGTAAAACGGGCAAAAGAAAGGTTAGGTTAGGTAATGGGCGGTCGAGGTAGTCGGGAGGATCGCGGAGTCGGTGCGAAAACTAAGGATTGTAGTAAAGCGACAGGACAGGCTGAAGCAGCTGAAGTTGAGGCGTGGAGCGGTCCAATTAGGAGGACGGGGAACGACTCGACAAGAAGGGAAGAAAGTCTGGCACGTGCCGTAGTCGGTAGTCTTTTGGTCCTGGCGTAGCTCAGGGGCTCTCGTCCAGAGGCAGACGATGACGGGGTGAAGGATGCTCGAGGCAGCAGAGCCAGACCGTCCTCGTCCTCCACGTCATTCTCGTAGACCAATACTTTTGCTCGCTAAGTAATTCCTTTCTTTCCCTCTACGTGGGGAATCGTTAGGTTTCTTCCATCCGGTGATCCACTTATTTTATTTCGAGCAACTTGATCGGAGAGCGAGTGAGAGAGAGAGAGAGAGAGAGAGAGGCTCGTTCGGTAATAGTTTAATTGAAAGGCTCGAGCGGGGACTCGAGTATTCTCCCGGCGAATACGTCTTTGTCGACGAGAGCTTTTTTGATGCTCGTTTTACTCTACTTGCATTGGCGCACCTTCACACGAACTTTCTTTTATCATTTTTTACTTATTACACCCATTATTTCCTTGTTGTTGTCGTTGTCGTTATTATTATTGTTATTGTTATTGTTATTGTTATTGCTATTGTTATTATTGTCGTTAACGATTTCGTTTCTCTCGTATTCTTTCATATGGCTTTGAAAGGCACTGCTGCTCGAGTTATGTTTGAAAAAGGGTTCATAATGCCAGGGGAGGCTTTGTAGTGTGCGCGCAAGCAAATAAATGTAGTCGAGGAGAAAGGGGCGGGGGGGGGGGTGAGTCGAGGTGCGTTGAAGAGGTCTGATAAACGGGTTATTTGAGTAAAATACCGAGCCGCTGGCCGCGTTGCTGCCCGGGCTGTCGGGGGGGGGGGGGAGGGAGGCACGTTACGTAAGACGAGGCGCCGCCGATGAAACGGGTTGTGTTAAAGCGAGCGAGCGGGAGCAGCGGGTCGACAACGAGGCTGAAACGCGTCTGATTCATCGCGGAGCCGAGGCGACCGCGAAAAACGCGGATTCTGCACATTCGCGCGGCAGGAGAAAATGAAGCGATTATGCACGCCCGAGGAAGCTTTTCAGCGGACGCTTAACGCGCTCGGTAGCAGACGCCCTTTGAAAGGAGGCTACCGCGTCTGCCACCGGCTCCGCTTCCCTCACAATACGAGCCTGCGTATACTCCTAGCCACCCCCGCATCGGTCGTGTCACCCCCCTCCCCATCCCACCTACCTACCTACCTACCTACCTACCTACGTACATGCTACACCCCCGGTCCTCTTCGGCTCGGTGCTCTTTTTTTGCGCTCCCGTACTCGGTACTCGGCCCCTCCTCCCCGGCCCTACACCCAACCGAGATGCACTAAGGGGGCGGATTGATTACGCCGAATCGTGGGACGCGCGTACCGAGTGCATTTGGCTGCTCCGAGGTCAACGGACAATTAAGGCGAAGGTACATACCTGACCGCTGCTCCCGCTACTTCCGCTACTTCCGCTACTTTTGCTACTTTTGCTACTTTTGCTTTTGCTACTTTCTACTACTACGAAGACCGTAAAGCAGCAGCGGCTCTTCGCCAATTATCCGTCATTTCGGCGCAAACAGCAAAGCGATATCATTTTTCACTATCAGTTCGGACGCGGCGTTAGCTTTTGCTCCGGGGCGCTTTAGTTACACCGCGGACTATTGTGGGCAAAAAAAAAAAAAAAAAAAAGAAAAAAAAACAGGAGAAGAAGCAGAAAAAGGGTCACATAATATACCTCCATAGAGATTTATGAGAATGTAGAATAAATGTTGGCCCGAAGAAATCGAGACGCTTTCTAAAGGTAACGAGGACAGAGCTTACGTCATCGGTGCAAGCATAATGTCAATATCGGTAGGATATTCGCCAGGAAACGGGCATGCGGGTGCCGGTCGTCCTCGGCCATCCCCCCCGCCCCGGCCCCCGCGCCCGAACCTATTCCGCCTTATTACTTTACCGCGAGCATCGAAACACTCGTATAATAACAACAACGACGACGACAACGACAACAACAACAATAATAATAATAATGCGAACGAAATCTTATCCGGAGATAGGGTTGACGCAGGTGTAAAATGTCAGGAGCCCCGGGAGTCGGAGGATAGAGTGCTTACTTAAACTTTTTAACGACCGCACGCACTGGAAACAAACGTAAGAGGGATAGAGTGTCCGATTCGGGCGGTATCCGGGGAACGAGCCTCATTAGCGTTTCGTAGGGCATAGGCCGGAGACGAGATGCACAGAAAGCTCTCGGTCCGCTGGCTCACAGCCGTCATCGATCCGTATCCGAAGGGAGGGTAGCCGCGTAGACTGCAGCCGAAGAGCCAGAGCGTTCCCTCTCCCTCCTCCCGTCTCACCCACTCACCCTGTGGCTTGTAAAGAAAAGCGTGAGCGATCGAGGATCGCCCTAGCCGGCGCTTAAGCCGTACCGTCGACGATAGGCCCCGGTGCCCCGGGTGTAAGCTGCGGTTGCCCCCTCCACCGTCTGCCCCTCTCATTCTTATTTTCAGGAAATCCTTTGCACGAGTGTGCTCGCGAGTTTCTTCACTCTCTCGTCGTCGAGCCTAAGCCGGATCGATTCGCAAAGCCGCGGAGCTTTAGCGCTGCGACGGCGACGGCGGCGGCGGCGGCGGGCGGCGGTTCCGGTACTCTCTACCCCCCGCCTCTACACCTCCACTCAAAACACTCACTCTCTCTCTCTCTCTCTCTCTCTCTCTCGAAATCCCACTCCAACCGCGAATCGAAATCTGCCGCTCGCTCGACGAAGCTAGTGCTGCACCCGCCCCTCTCGCCCCTCTCGACTAGAGAACTCATTAGGCGACCTCTATTCTTCTCTCCTTCTTTCCTTCCTTTTCTTTCTTTCGAATCGTTGCGTTGTCGCGTCCGTGGCGACGGCGGCTGCGCCTCGACGGACAAACGACCATAAACGACAGCCGACATTCTTTCCCCCTCCCCCCGCTCTTATTAATCCGCGAATGGGGAGGGGAGGCCCTAATAAGATGATTTCCTCGGCTCTGGAACTGAAAAACGTAAATCCTCGGTAAATAATGAATCGGGGCGTATGTATTGAAGTGCCGGACGGGGGGGGGGGAGGCTCGCCTGATTTTCATAAACTTTGCGCTTAGCCTTGCGAGACAACAGTGTCAATAGCCTCGTCAACTATGCAATTTGGTTTGCACAACCAAATGAAAACTCCGCGTTTTATAATCCTTTTGCCGCGCAACGAATTCCCTTCTACTTTTTCCACCTTCACGTCCACGCGGACTTGCTTAAATTTTTTATAGCTCCGTTTCGAACCCGCCTTACCAAATACTATTACGAAATCCAACCATCATCATTATTGTTATTATCGTTGTTGTTGTTGTTGTTGTTATTATTATCGTTATTATTATTATTATTATTATCATCATCATCATCAGTAGTGGTTCGTGCTAATGGTCCCGTGAAAAATTGTGTTATTTAGGCCATTTGCGCTCGGAGTAAGTACAATTTTCGTGACGAAGAAATGACTTACTTATAGATTCTCTTCGCAGTCACAGTCACAGTCACAGTCACAGTCGCCCCTATTATAGCATTATCCAATGCACGATCGTGTGCATGACGGGTCGAGGGAGAATCAACGTGCATTTGAGCAGCAGACGCTCTAAGCGCTCGTTTCCGTCGAAAAATTTATCCTAATTTTACAAGTTACCGAGCCCAAGCATTTCTCATAGCATTTAACCTACATTTGGCTCGACTCGCGTATTCTCTCAAATGGGCATCGTTTCCATTTAAATGGACAAATGCTAATGGGAGCTTAAACTCGAGCCATTCTTACCTACGGAAGAGGACGGAGGACTCGGCGTAGCTCGCGCGACCTCTTGGTGAACATCTTCCAGAGTTATTAATAAAGGGCTTGTACGGGGACACGCCTTCTCTGCTCGAGAGCTCCTCGTCGCTTTCGCCTGGTGGAATGATTTGCAAAAAACACGGCATTGCCCACAGAGGACAAGGATGAACTTTATGGTGGTAGAGGGAACCTGAATTTGCTCCTCTCTCTCTCTCTCTCTCTCTCCCTCTCTCTCTCTGTCGTGACGCTATCGAGCAGAGATCGCTATCTTGGCGGAAGAGAAAGACCCGTGAGAAAGAGAGATGGAGAGAGAGAGAGAGAGAGAGAGAGCTAGAGAGAGCGGCAATCGATCTTTGACACGCGCCTACGCAATGCAGCGCCGCCATTCGCTGTTTAAACGAGGAAGTGAGGTAGAGCGACAGATATCCGGCGAGTCTGCGTATTTTTATCCACTTTGGCACGCGCTCAAGCCTCCACTATATCCATACTCGAGTCCTTCCGTCTCTTCACGGCTCGGCTTGTCCTTTACTCAACGAAGTTTCTAAAAATGCCGAGCTTTATTTTATAGATTTTATTGACAATAGAGACCTTGTGTTATTATTTTATGGCGATCAATTTTTCGTCTCGATTATAATGACCGAGGAAATTTGAAGGCCCGTTGGTTGTATCCCGTACACAATTCGTTAAAATGGCTTCTGAATACTCGACAGTCGCTCGCTCCGGGCTCGTAAAGAGACATTCTTCCGTGGAGACATTGTGCCCTTGAACATTATCCCAACTAGGACTCCCCCTCTATCCCTCTATCTCTCTATCGCTGCACCGACATGAATCTTTATTGACGATCGCGGGTAAATTTTTATTTTCCGCATTCTGTACTTTCTGCGTGAGCAAATTAGAGCTAGTTTGCGCTTTAGAGCGATCGCACTTAGCACGGAGAGTGAATTTTAAAATTATGCTAACGCCCAGATGCTCTTAACAAATTTAAAATTAAAGCGAAAATAGTGTTACTTAGGCGGCTAAGGGGCTTGAATTTATTAGGGAACGTTGAACGCCGACAGGCCACGCGAGTTTATTAAACCGACTGGCACTCGTTGGGGAGGGGGGGAGGTTGGGGCATAAATAAAAAAGAAAAAAAAAACGAAAACAAAAATAAAGAATGAGATAAAGGAGAGAGAGAGAGAGAGAGAGAGAGAGGGCCGGCCTATGCTTGACCTAACCCGGCTCGCGGTTAGTTAGCGTCATAATAAATAAAGGCGAGGCGGTCCGAGAGGTCGGGCGGGGATCGTCCGCCGCGCTCGCAAAGTGTCGGCTTAAGGAATCCGCCCTAGACGAACGAACGGATGGCAACTCGACGTAGAATCTGGGAAGGCGAAGGACCTTCCCAAGTCGATCGGTAGATCCGAGGAGGAAGAAAGAGAGAAAATAAATAAATAAATAAATAAATAAAGAAGTGCAGCGGAGAGAGACTCCCCCCCTCCCCCGTTCGACACTGCAAAAAGAAAATGTGGGGCCTCGTGGTGCGATGTGGTCGCTTCGCAGCCCGGAGACGGGGTCGGCCTGACCGGCAAAAGCCCAGTCTGCTGCTGGATTTCATTGTTTCGATGGTGCCGCGCCCCCTCGCTCGCTCGGGTCCCCGGAGCTTCGGCAAAAAACCACAACTTCTCGGAGCTGCACTTCAAACGGACATAATTTGCCTTGCCCCGGCGATAAAACGGTCGAAACGACCGCGCTCCGGGCTCCTCCTCATCCTCATCCCTCTCCCCCGCCGCCGCCACCACCCTCACCACCCCCACCCCCCCCCCACACGCGCGGGGATATATACCTTTGCCAATTTCCCGAAGAATAAAACTCGCGTAAAATTAAATTGCACCGAGTGCGCGCGCGCGCACCGGTCGTCTTAGCACTTGATTCTTTATGGTTTAATTGCGCGCTCGCATGCTCCTCAGAGAATGTCTCCGCGTTAAGACATACTTCCCCTCCTCGTGACGTCACTTCCGACTTGCTGACCACTGGCTTTGGATAAAGGCGATTCGGGCCCGCTCCCGGTCGGTTTCGCCCCTCCCGATCCCCGGCCGGCTTAACCCCCATAAGCACTCTGCCTTAAATTATAGACCGACTCGGCCCTGGAAACTCTCCGTGCTTTTTTCTGCGATTTTCATGTGCGATAAAATTGCTCGCTTACGTAATTCGCACTCCTCGTAGTGAGATCGTTTTGATATCCGAAATGCCTTTGCTTTCCGAATAACTTAACCGAGCTCTTTCTTTACTTACCCATACATTTCGAAGCATTTTCAAGTGAAACTTGAAATTTCTACTTCGTAAAGCAGATAGGAAAAAATCAATAACGTCGTGTATTTTATTCAAATTGAATCGCTACAACCGGCATTATTACGAAAATAATTCATACATTACACGTATGCGTACGCGCATTAAATATTTTATGGCTCAAATAGTGCTTCTCGGTACTTATTGACTTTAGACGGACAACATTCAATATAAGCCCTAATGAAATTTAAATTATGAACATACGTAATTGGACGCAACCTCCACAAATCATACGCATACTTTATTATTTTCATGTACACAAGTAAGCGATGCACATATAATTATGCATATTGCTAATAATCTATTCAAAAAGACCGTAAATTTTTGCAGGCAGTTTTAATTTTCCAATTAAAGTAAACAATCAAACGAGCATAAAGATAATTAATGCGATTCCTACTTTATTTACGGTTAAGAATTAGATCATTTATATGAAGAATTATTGGATTACTTATTATAGAATTCAGATTAGAAATTAAAACTCTTGCGAGAGTACCTTTAAATAGGTTATTAAATATAATAAGCTTATAGAATAAAGAAAGTACGTCATAAATTTTAAAAATCATTTTTGAAATTCAATAATAATAACAACAACAACAACAACAACAATAATAATAGTAATAATAATTAGTTACAGTGGGTAAACTTGCCTCAACTTCGAGATACAATTCCAAATTCCAAATACCTAGACTGAATCATCAGTCCTAATTGCTGTATATAATATATATTTTATATATATATTCACCAGATATTACGATAATTTGTAATTCATGAAAACAGTTAGTTAAATCTAAAGTAAGGCCTGAAAGGATATTTTCTAAGATAATATTTAAGAGTATTTACAATGTAGTTAATTAAAGTATTTGCCGCTTAGGTCGATTATTCTACATTTTATATGCAAGCTGTGTAATTGTAAAATTAAATCCTTGATATTGAAAGCAAAGATTCAATAAAATACATTAGTTATTTGAAATATGAGGAAGTATTGGATCAAGCATTCGACTGAGGAATCAATATTTCAAGCCTAAGTAAGCTGTAAATGGTTTTACAATAAATCAGGAATATATATATATATATATATATAGATACGTACATGTATAAATATTTTTTTCGCCATATATACGTATTATGCCTTGGGTACTTAACGTTATCAGGTATAAAACGAAGGCGTTGCAAATGTATAATACAGTGTAATTATGAAATAAATAAAAGGATCGTCGTGACGAATTGTTATGTATTAATTCACGTGAATCAAGAGATTGCAAAGAAATGGCATCGCTCTATGTATTTATCCGTATCATTAATATTATCGAGCTCCCGTGAGATTAAGGAAAATAATATACATGCAGGGTGTAGTAGCAAGTCAAGGAAAAAGGAAAGCAGAGAGAGAGAGAGAGAGAGAGAGAGAGACGCGCTGCTGTGGGACGGCGGCGTGTCTGCCTGAATATGCGTAGAAGATGAGCGATTCGATGCCGCGGAGATAAAATAGCATATAATGATTGTCGGTAAATGCAGAGTCTCGTTACTCATTTCAATGTATTAAAGCCTGTAAGAGCCGCTCGAGTATTAATGACCCTTTCCGCGGACTTGGACCGACCGCTCGGACTTTGTTCACGTTAACCATTGATATAACCAAGGCTCACCTTCACACGCGTAATCGTATCTTCGGTACTCAAAGTTCTTTTCGCGCTTTCAATGTATGAGAATGGTACAACGGCCGACATTTTATCAGTCCATACGGGAGACAAGAGCGCAATGCGATATCCAAGTAGATCTTGGAAAATGCCCGCATTCCTTCGAATTCTCAACCGGGATAAATAAATTATTCTGGAAATGCTCTCTAATTCTTATCGCTTTTCCTAATTACGTGCATTGATCGTAACAGATTATTAATTAATAGTATGCGAGGCTAAAAGTAGCTTATTCACACATTATCCAATACGATTCTTATTATTCAAGATTTTATCTACTATTCTCGCCATTATTATTATCATCATCATTATTATCATTATCATCATTATCATCATTATTATTATCGTGGTTATTATTATTATTAAATTTATTCATATTGTTAAAATTGTGTTAAATACCATAATGAATATTTATTTGATATTCAAATTTAATATTGCGCATATAATTAGAAAGTGTGCCGTTAAATTATAAGAATAATTTTAACATATTATAACAATAAATGACATTTCATTTATGATGAATATCTTTGATGTTTTAAATAAATCAATGGAAGACTCGTTACGCAAGTTTTGCAAGAAAAATAATTTTCTTTGAGATGAATTAATAAATTTTTTTTAAAGACGAGCGTGCTGGACTTAACAGCTGGTGCGTTCAAACGTCGAGCCTCTCTCTCTCTCTCTCTCTCTCTCCCTCTCTTCTACGAGCTGACAATAAATAATCAGTTAAAAAGCCTCGTCGCATAATTTTTTTGCTTGTATTTCCGAGTTCGCGGGAATAACTGTAAAAGTAGACATGGCCGTGGTCACTGTACACGACTAGTCTATTTTAATCCAAATGCATTAAGGCCGATAAACTTGCAAGTGAAACGTTATTTCATTTATTATGACATATTTATGCTTTTTATACATTTATTCGTATGTTAAATGGTTTTTAGTTAATTACACGACCAGCGTGATCTGCACCCCGACGTACAACGAGACGTGTTTCTCGTTTCATTCAATGATCTACAAAAGCATAGAGTAGTTAGTTAGTTAGTTAAATTAGTTAGTTGCTTAGTTGTTTAATTGTGGATGTACAGCTTTAACAAAAGACAAATAATATAAATAAGTAAGCGAATCCAATGTTTTTCCCTAATTATGAATTCGTGCGAATGAAGGTATAAAATTCCGCTGTACAATATTCACAGTCCTTTTATTATTAATGTTACAGGGGCAGAGTCAAGCATTATCTATGCAGCAGCATAAAAGCGAACTGCCTCTTTATGTAATTAATGTTTAATTGACATAATTCCGTGCATCAATTCTGATTAATAAAATCACATTGAAAGAAGCAATAGTTGTTAAGCACGCTGTTGAGCATGTCATGTCTTTCAATAGAGGCCGATTTGAATCTGAACTTTTGCTCGATCGCTCACAGATTTCATACGGTTATCGCCAATGTCAAATATATATATAAAATAGCACGATTTCATAGTCCCGATCTAGAAATTTATTGTATCATAATCTTTCACATTAAGATATCACGGCCCGTTGATTTTCAACTAATCTACGTATCAACTTCCTCGCTACGCCAAAGCATATTTATTTAATTTTCACTAAATTATAAAAAGTTAATAAAGATAGATATTACATTACATTTTAAGAGCAGCTTACGTATGTTTTGCTTGTGTTGTGTAGCCTAAGAAGAGCCGAGCAGAGCTGTCGATGAGGCAAAGACAACTAAATGTACCGTAAAAAATTCGAATTTAATTTCCTTCCACTCCAAATATTCCTCGCGCCCCTCGCATTGAAAATACAAGCTTGTATATTATCTTATATGAGCCGGGGCTTTAATATTTTCGTACAGAGTAAATATATCTTAAAAGTTATATAAATCGGGTGCATGTGTTTCTCCTCCGCCGAGACCGTGTCACTCCTTTCTCTCTTCATTTCGTTTATCTAAAAATACACGTACGAAGGACACGGGGAAGAGCCCGACCGAAAAAAACGAAAAACAAAAAAACAAAACAAAACAAAGCAAAAACGAAAAAAAAAACAAACAAAAAAACAAAACAAAAAAAAGAAGAAGGAGGAAAGCGTAGTAGACACAAACATTTCCTTTTTCATCGTAAACTTTTTCTCGCGTTTATCCCTGTCCCACTCTAGTTGATTTATATACGCGCCTCGAAATAAAGAGGAAAAATTTTAAATTAAGATCCTGAATTTCAATTTACTCATACGCAAATTACGCGTGCGCATGCAATTACGCAAATGAAAATAATATCATATAAATATAATTAAGCTTTAAATTGCAAGCATTTCATTATTAAAATGCTCGTAATGTGAATTAGTCTTCTTTTTCCTCACTCACCCCTTACGGATATTTCGTTTCCATTTTTTTCCTTCAAGGGATTTGAAAATTGAATGGCAGATAACAAGTCCGCGTGTTCTATTAAGCCAATTTGGGAATTTCAGTTTTTCACGCAACACCTATTCGTCACGAGCTTTTTTTGCATTTAATAATTAAAACGTGAGCTCGAATAGAGAGTTTGCGATCGGGTAGCTTAGCCTTAAAATTCCTACACACATATATATATATATATATATATGTACCACGGATAGTAAATACATTTATAATATGTATTATTATCTGCCATATAAACGACAGTCGTAAGTCCATGAATTTTATTTAAATCATCAATTTAAATAAACGCCGATCGATGCCGCATAGGTCATTTATTTATTCAAAAGAAATGGATGAGACGAACGAATGTCGTAGGAAGTCTCATCCCCTCGGCGATGCGGGACGGCAATCTATTTACGGGAGGCTCGACGCTGGCTCAATAGATAAACCGAGAACAGAGAGAGAGAGAGAGAGAGAGAGGGGGGGGTCCATGGCCCATAAAAGAACAGAGCTCCCATAACTTGGAGAATCGAATGGCCTTGATCCGGGTCGTTTTATTTATCGGGAGGCCTCCCTCGGCTGGACGAGTTGCCCTCGCCAGGGAGGAAAGGCGTCGTAACAGCCCCGGAGTAAGTATCGCGCGTGCGCCACGAGCCTCCCTCTCCCAACCAGGAAAATGCCAATGAAGTATCGGGGGGAGAGCAGGGGCGAGGGGATATTGACCTTGGCGGATGTCCGGCGGACATTGACGGGACAGAGCGGCGGACCCTCCGGTCAGCCGAGCACCGGGTTCATCCGCTCGCCGTGCGCCGTCGTAGCCCCTGGAGGAAGGAGCGACCGGGGCAATTGAGGGCTGTTAACGGGGTGGGCAGGAGGGCGGGAGGGAGGAGGTCGGGAGGGAGGTCGGAAGGGAGGCTGCTCTCAGAGAGAAGGAAGGGACACGGAAAGGGCCGCTGGAAGGAAGCCGCCGAGCCGGTGAAAATGCCTGGTGAGGGGGCTCTTAACTCTTAACGATCGGGTTCCTTTGCGTGCGCGCGCCGACGTTTTCCGCGACACGCGCTTCACGTAGCGGCTTCCCCCGATTTTCTTTTCTCCCTATACCTTCTTCCCCTCGGCGACCCTCGAGCACTCGATGGCGAAACACTCGCTTACGCTGCAATTCGACAATTTCCGGGATTTCGTAATAAAAGCGTCGTAATTAGTGCGCAGCTCGGGAGCCCCCGAGGCTTCGTCAGTTGCCTTGGCTTTTCCATATTTTACCCAAGCATTGCATTTGGACCTTCATTATGCAGCGAGAGCTTAATCATCATTACGTAGACATCGGCAGCTCGAGTTTCCCGCGCACAGAGCCGATTATATACTCCGCGCTTGGATAAGTGGAGTGGGCCGTCTGGTGGCGATCGGTCGCTTTAATTAGTAATAAAGTGACATGGGTAAGGTGTGCATTCGAGGTCGAGTCCCGGAAAATTTGTAGACGAACGACATTCGTGAAGGTATAAGAATGTATAAGAAGAGTAGGAGAGGCAGGCGCGCGTCCGGTGCCGAGAAGGAACGGGCAGGCCAACGCACACGACGTGCTTCCAATGTCACTACTTTCGCACTGCCGTAGTGCCTCCTAAATACGTACATAAATATCGCACGTACATATTTTCGTCTGCCGAGGAAATAAATATACCGGCCGAACGAAAGACGTATTTTCCCCGGTAGTCATTTTGGGGCGAATCTTTCATCTTCTTCTTTTACTTAGTCACGTTGGCGGCCTTTCTCCCAGCCTCTCAATCTCGTCATTCTTCATTTGGCCGTAATTCGCCTTTGCTCGAGGGGAGTTTTTCGGTTACATGCTTGTACCCAGACTTGAACCCCTCCCCTCCCCTCCCCTCCTCACTTCACCCCCGCCGCCTTACTCGCGAGCTTTTTCCCTGGAAATTCACTGGCTGGGGGGGGGGGGCATCTCGTAGGCGAGCCTTGACTTTGAACGGCCCTTGAAGCGACGACAGGACCGGTATTATTAATACGAAGAATTAATGCGAAGAAATAGAGACGCATTTACCCTTTGCCCATCTTGTTTATACTCCATTTCTGTTCTGCTCTGCTCTCTCTCTCTCTCTCTCTCTCTCTCTCGAGCTCGAAGGCCAGATAAGTTCTATGAAATATAGCTGACGATAGGCTGTTAAGTTATTACTTTAGTAATCTGCAAAATGTAAAAGTTATTTCAATTCAGGCTATAATAATTGTTTTTTTTTTTTTGTGCAACGATTATGACGAAAGTGCAATGTTTCGACTAGAATATCGTCTACGGGTACAGTAAACACGAGTTGAATTCTGTAGAAAGAAAACTGCGGCCAATAGCAATCGTGATAGTTAAGCAGCGAGAAGAAAAAGTTAGTCCAAGCTCAAGAATATCATGTACTCGGAGAGTTGAGTTACAAAAAAAAAAAACTAGAGTCGACATAACCTTCAACTCGGTACGTTGGTTTTTCAACAGCTTCAAGCCCAGATTAGTAAACAAAATTAAGAAACATCAGTAATTTAATGTACAACTACTATTTTTTTTTATTTTTTTTTGACGGGGCCACGATTTGCGAATATATCTTTAAAAAAAAAAATAAGTAGCAATTGATCGCAGCGGAGGCCGAGGGTGTATTGGAGCTCGTATCGCTTAAACCTTCACGACGTAACAACAACAAAGTCCATCCACACAACGGCTTATCATGTGTAAGTAAAGGGTAGCTTAAGGTAAATAAGGTCTCATTAGAGTAACCGAGTGATTGAGTGAGTGGCTGAGTGGCTGAGTGTCCGCTGGTGAATTCAAAGTCCGATGTAGATCGGAGCCGGCCTACTCGGTGGATCCCTGGCTTTCAACGAGTCAGGTCAAGGTCGTTACACCGGGACAGAGCGCGATAACGAATTAAACAAAGGAATTCGTGGGACTCGCTGAACCGAGACTCTCGCTCTCCCTCCGTCTCCTCGCTCCTCCACTCCTTGAACCCATTGCACCACGTGACTATGACTCTATCCGCGAGATCGCTGTAAATCCTTCGAGATCTCTAACCGTGTTTGCTTACTCGTGCCTTTTCCCCCGAGAAGGTCGGGGATCTGGCTCGACTCGCACTTGGCCGTCTTTCGCGGAAACCAGCCACTCTCGATCCTCCTTTATTTTTGTATTTCACTATACTCCTCGGGACGGCAAGCGAGTGCCCGCACGGTCTGCAGGCTATGATTGATGGCGGGCTCTGGGACACGACAATTACGACGATTCAAAAGTGACGCTTCGCAAGCGATTTCTGGCCGCGCTGGACTACCTCGAGCTCGTCTCATTGACGATACCACTCGGCTCCGTGCGATCCTAACCGAATTACGATCCATCCGATCTCTCGCTTCTCGCCCCCGATCGATCAACGGCTTGTCAATTCGATGCAATGCATAATGCAGAATTTAAAATTATCTTTTTAAAGCCATTGAATAAATCATTGGGGGTTATCAATTGCAATCGCTACTCCCGCATCTTTGTTATTGCCGCGAACGCAAATCCTAATTCTTCCTATACCCTTGCCTCGTAAAATTTTTAAAACAAATACTTCTCTTTCGCATTATCATTAATATTGCTCTATGCCTTTTACGGGAGAGCATAAATAATTGCGATTGCGAGTTCTTACGCGATCGAGGCTGAAAAATTTTTTTACGTTATCTCGCCGCGCCAACCCTACCCGACAACCAATCTAATTAAAGCCGTTACTTTCAACTCTTTTTATCGGAAAATCTCTTTCGGAGCGAAAAGCCAATTAGTTTTATCCGCGATCTCTGTCTATTATACAACGAAGGAACTGTTAAAGCTTTCAAGCAGCCAAATTTTATCGGACTTGGTCTGAAGCGAGCGGGCTCCGGACGTGTCCAACGTGTCCGCAACGACAGCCCCTGAGAAATGTCTTCCATCGCGTCGAAATTAGTCGGGACGCGTATAAAATCTCGCTTTCCGTTGTCCGGAACCTCTCGGCTCTCGGACAATCGTACGAACGACACGGATTCCGATTCGTTGGAACATTCACGCGAAACAAGCGCTTCCTTTTCCGACTTACCTTTAAACCCATTTCAAAAACCTCCAACAGGTGTTACTTTAACTTGATCCGATGGGCCGCCGATACCAGTGGACGCGGAGCTCCCGGAAATGACATGTAATATAAGGGTTGCGACGAGTCGAGAGTCGATGATCTCTGGCACGATATTTAAATGGAGCCGATGAGCGGACGCCGGCGCTGCGCTTCTTACGGAGTTAATAACAAAGAGAAATCACGAGAGCGAGGTTCGGTTTAAAAAATGGCGCTTTAATGGGCTTCAAGTCAGTAGGACTAGGGGCCCGGGGGGGGGTGAGGGAGCGCCGTGAGATTTTGCTCGTCTTCGTATTAACACGAGACCGTAATATACAAATCGTGTCCGCATAATTCTCTGCTGGTACGCTTGGATCTTAAAACTTAAAAACATGATGATGAATAGGATTGGATTTTGTTTAAGCGGCACGGATTCGCCCCCGCCTCCCCCTACCCTCTCTCTCTCTTTCAAAGATAAGCATTATGATCCTTTGGAAAAGTTACGATACGTCCTTTTTCAATATTACTTATTCATAAATTGTGTCAAACTATTAAGTATTGTCATTAAAGCATCGTAATCGTAGCGTTAACTGGCTCGGCAATTAACAAGCACAAACATTAATAGTAATTAACGACTTGAAATCGTGCAACAAGTATAATTATGGCAGGAATTTAATATTGAAAAACCTAGTCGAAACGAAAATTTAAAACCGCATTCCGTAATTGCGCGAAGTGTCATTGTATTCAATGACGAAGATAAAGAGACTTTTTACTTTATAGATTATTTCAAGTACCGAGGAATGTAAGTTTGAATGTAGTATATATATATAAAGGTACGTTTTTTTCTATACATGTTTGACAAATGTACTTTATTATCTAAATAGCGAGCGTAAATCAATTCGGCCAGATTGATTGTCATGCTAATACGCCAATAAAGTAGAAATGCATAAATGCGTAATGAATTCGCTTGGATTGTTTGTACAGAAACGTAATCGAATAAGTTTTTGGAGATGCAAAGGTAATAAATGGCAGGATCTATTAAATACGTACGTATAAGCATACGATGAAGCATACGTCGAAGTATGAAAAAGTCACGATTAGATGAATATAAATTCACGTATTGACTTACGATGCTTGGGCAAAGAATTTTGTGAGCCGTAAAGCCTCGTCGTGATATGGAAATAAATTAATCGGCCGTTGCGGATGCGCAACTTGAAATTTCATCGCACCTCACTTACTAACAAGTATAAATTAAACGTGTTATCGATATTACAGTACATGTACAGTATTCGATCAAGTATCGTCGAATATTCCCGAGGTGGAAGTTCATTTTTACAACGGTAATAGACGTACGTGTTATTTAATGAGAAATTCATGCAAGTACTGTGTATACGTACAACCAGTAGAGAGGCATAATAAATTATAGGCATTTTATGCCTTCGACTTCTCAAGCACTGACCATCGTAACTAATTATTGTCAGCAGCGAATACTTACCATTAAAGATACAATTTATCATTTCTAAAGTTAAATCTTAAGCGAGTTTAACGTTATAATGTTACGTGTATTTGAATTCGCAGATTATCCTTTTTTACAAATTCGAGGTTAATATTGGGCTCTTTTGTGTCCTTGTACGCCCTTTGCCCCTCGCCCTACGCGTATCTTAGAAGAGCCGGCTTTGGAGATTATTTGTAAAAATCGTTCGAGTCGCGCTCGTGTGTGTGGGGGGGGGGTGCGCGTTTGCGTTTGCGTTTGCGTTTGTGTGCGAGGGACGACACGCCTCTCGCATCGTTTAATCAATTTCCCGTCCGTACCTTTCTTTTTTTGCACGATTTTATTATCCTCGGCGCACAAATGGATTCTCTCGGCACTCCCAGCTATCTAAAATTGGGTTTAAATTACTTAGCACGGCTGGGGCACACTAAACGTCAAGTCCTTTCGGCAACGCGTAAGTCCGATCGCGCACTTACCAGCGCGTAAACTCACCTTCTCACCCTCCCCCCTCCTGCTCCTGCTTCTCCTCCTGCTCCTGCTCCTGCTCCTGCTCCTGCTCCTGCTCCTGCTCCAGCTCCTCGCCGCACTCCGGACACCGCTCACTGTGTCTCGCCGTCGTGTTGCTCGCGGTGCCTCATTCGGTGTCTCTCTCTCTCTCGGAGGAGCACGTAAATCGAGATCGACGATACGAAACGAGACGACGAGTCGAGAGAAAAGAAGACTGAGAGGAGACATCGAGCGAGCGCGAGAGAGAGAGAGAGAGAGAGAGAGCGGCTCTAACGTGGCAGCCGCAAAAAGGAGCCTCGAGGCCTCGCTGCTGAGGACGCGGCGAGGACGCTCGACTCCCCCGCACTGGGGAAAGACGATAGCCGGGGACGGGTCAACGTGGGTATCGAATTCGCGGTTCGCCCACAAGTAAGTAAGTGAGTGCGGGGCCCTTTTGCGCCCGGCCGATCCGACTCGCTCGGTCTTTTTTAGCCCCCGGAACCTCCCCGACGATCACCCGGCGCGACCTCGGCACCGAGAGAAAGACCGAGCCGAGGCCCGTCAAGTAGCACAGAACGGTCACGCTCCATCGAGGAATTCTCGAGACAAGCGGCGGTCACCGGCTGTCGAGGAAAAAGTTCGGACCGCTCCTCCTCCTCCTCCTCCTTACTCTCCTACAGCTTCTGTTGCCGTTGCCGCTGCTGCTGCTGCTGCTACCGCTGCTACCGCTGCTGTTGATGGTGGTGCTGGTGGGTCTCGGACCGACGCCTAGGAAGGGTAAATGTCCGACTGTCCAGCCGCTCTCGAGGCCATCTCGTATATTTTCGGTGTACGTCCCCCGCGTTCCCCTCGCGGGGCTCGCATTCGTCGCGGTTAATACACGACGTGGAGGGCGTCCGCCCGGGCTAAAAGCAGCGGCCATATCTGACTTTCCGGGTGCTTCCGCGAAAAGCTCTTTCGCTCGCGGGCGTCTCCTCTACTTTTCATTCCCAAGACCTCGGTTAGCATTGTGGCCGACGCTTACCCACAAGCCAAGCCACGCTCATATTGTACTTGAGCCGCCGCGGCAAATTAAATACAATATAAAGGACACGACGAGGAGTCGCGGCTTTCATTAGAATAATCGAGATAAAAACTTCCGTATCTTCTTAACTAAGCTTTATTATCCTGGGATTAGGAGATAGTGTTGTTGTTACCTCATTGTTACCGAGTCCGCGCAACGCTCGCTTTATTTCGTAATCTTGCCATTATTTCGCCTCTCATTTATAATATTTAGCAATAACGATGCCATTGATAAACATTTACATTCATTCGTCAGAAGCCCTCGTTCCCTCCATCCCTACCTCCCTCCCTCCCTACCTCGACAATTCTTATTATTCTATTATTACTAAAATAACTAATAAAAAACGGCGACATTAAATAATGTACGTTCATCCTCTTTGTGCAATTGTTTTTCACGGCAACGCTATTACGCACATGTTTATTACAACCTTCACACACACACACTCCTTCTTGCCTCCTTGCAACTTATTTTACGAGCTATGAAATTGTTTGTTGTTTGTTTAATCCGTCCGTCGCTCGCTGCTGTACGTCATTGATTTAGCGTAAGCTGACGGTCGCTGCCATCGTTACTCACATTCTCACAATTATTTAACCATACGGTCACAATTTTTTCCTCAATTTTCACGAAATACGATTGCAATTAGGTAAAATACATTGTCAAGAGCCGAAAGAAACGGTCGGTTATTATTATGCTCTTCCGACGTACCGCCACATCCACGTTTAGCTTGGAAATAATTTTAAAAATTGATATTCCAATTGCACGTATAGCTCCGATAATAATATATTGACGGAGGCATTAAAATTTAAAATCTAATGCACTTAAAGGTTTATTGAGAGCACCTCTGAGGCTTAAAAGAGGGATACGATTATAAAAAAAAAAAAAAAAAAAAAAAACAGAAAAAAAGAAAAAGAAGAAAGTAAGAATGTATATTATAAATTTACTTGCTATTTATAGGGAAAACGTAGGAAGGTCGATTATGTCTTTCATGAATTATAATGATGAAGCAATTAACTAATAAATGTTACGCGTATATTAAATGTCAAAGCTCGTGATGAGAATGTGATGGCAATGATGGAGAAAAACATTACGGGCTTGTTAATCACATAATGGATAGGAGGGACTCTCTTATGTGGGTGTATTTAGATAAAGATAGAGGCCCTGTATCTTTATAAGAAAGGGAAGCATAATGGAGGGATAATGGAATTATCAGGAATAAAAGGAAGAAAAAGGTGGGTGGATAGGTGGGTGGGTTGAAGAGCCGATAGAGGCGGATAATTTAAGAGGAGCACGTGCTCGTATCCGGGACTCGTGCGTCGGCAAGCCAAAAGTCGTTCGGAGCTGGACCGGAGATCCAAGTGGAAAAAAGTAAGTAAGATGCGTCGGGAGGGAAAGAGTACCTCCGAGGGCCATAAAACGTTACGCGGCTATCGCAAATATAGCAGTCATCGGCGCGTGCGCTTCCCATCCTGGGGGCGATCGGGGCCATGATTTACGAGCGGGCTTTTCACCATCCGCGGGCAAGATATAATGGAGCGGGAGAAGGGAGGGCTCGTGGATCCCGAGGAGGAGCTCGAGACATTCGGTCAATGTCTCGAAAGCATCCGTGCGTGGGTGTGTGCCCTGTACAAGGCTTAGGCGCGCGCGGGCACTCTCGCGCTTAAGCCGGTGAGAGGCCCGTTTTCTCCTCTCTCTCTCTCTCTCTCTCTCCTCCTCCTCCATACTCACCAAATATCCATAGCAAAACCTTACAGGCTCCACCATTAGCTTATCCTATTTGTCCCAGTCGATCCTTAGCCCCCGCAATATGAATCCTTATCAGAGACAGAGCGCTCTAATTGCGAGCCGGTCGAGTCGCTCGGCACCACCACCACCACCACCTACCACTTACCCAACCATCCGAGGCAAAAACCAAAGCGTGACGTAGTACTGTATCCATAAGCTGATGAATCATCCACGCGAACCTGTCTACTTTCACCCTTCCCTCGTTTACTCACACGTGACGCGCCACCCTTACCTCTCTCCCGTACCTCCCCCGACTACTCCTTTCTCCCTCTTCTTCTTCTTTTTCGTTCTTTCGTCGTCGTCGGTCCTCCTCCTTCTCCTCCTCCTCGTCGAGCTCCGCACACCGTCACGCATTTCCAGTGAATTTCATTTATTTTAGCAGCCACCCCAGAATTCAAGTTTTCCAATGTGCTCGCCTGCCTGCAAGTAAACCTGACGACGGCCCTACTCTCCTTTCACATCATTTATAATTATAGTAGCTTCGGCCGCGTTCGGCCGTCCGATTATAAATTACGATTATTTCTCAGCGGTAAATACTAAATTATATTCCCCCTCCCCCCAGCCACCCCCGCCACCCCCGCCATCGTATTTCCTACGATATTTCCCCGGCATCGGTATCGTGTTTTACCAGGACTAGTATTGCCAATCACCGGCAGCAGCCCTACTTCGCAAATAATAATTTGACCTTTCGTTATTGCCAGTCGGGGTTTAAATTGTAATTAAACTGCTCGGCATTCGTTACGCTTGACACTTTGATGAAGTCCCGCTCGTCTCCTTCGTCTCATAAATTCCGATTTAATAAAATTCGAGGCTCGTCGTACAAGCCAAGGGATAATGGGATTAGCGCTTATCAAGGAATGCCTTAGCTATATCATGCGTTTTAGCTCGTGCGTCGCTCCTAAGTCCCGGGGTCGCCAAAATCTAACGCCTACACTTACATAGGTACAGCCGCCCGTGGGACTCAATTTCCTCGAGACTTCTTCTTCTTCTTCTTTTTCTTTTCTTTTTCTTTTTTTTGTTAATTTGACTTCACAGGTCGTCCCGTGGGGCTGTAGGAACGTAAATTAACGATAACGGGGAGAAGGCGTTGCAATAAATTTTTAATTTCGAGTCAAGAATCTCGTAGATTCAAGGAGTTGGCGAATCACAATAACAAGTTGGCAATGAGCCTAAGGTCTTAGCCAATTGAAGTACTCGGAAGTGGAGAGCTTCTTAAATATCCAATTATTTACACCTAGTATTTCGAATGTGCTTTCGATACAGATGCAGATGAAAGGTCGCTACTCTCAAGTTATCCGCTTAAACCTCCAACAAAAGAACAATTGTTCTCTCAAAAGGGAGGCCATTTTTCCTTCTTCATAGCTAGACTAAATATTATAATCTATTTACAGCGAGGAGAGCTCTTTTCTTTTTCTTTCCTTTTCTTTTACACGAAAGTAATAATTGTTAATTAGAACGCTTATCTCCCCTCTCCCCCCCAAACCCCTTTTTAAATTAATATTGGCTATGTCTGAAATCGTAATTAATTGTCTTGTAATAAATACATACCAGATATCCGGAATCCCTTGAAAATTTGCTCTTCTTAATGCATTATGTATCACGGAACGCGATTGAAATACAATAAAAAAAAATGCGACTTGGTAAATAAAAGGCGAAGCTAATTTTCATTCATTAAAGTTTCATGAGGCAAACCGAGCGAAACTTTGTGTAACAGGTATTGCTTTTACATCGATTGCGCAACTCTTTTAAAAGTTTTGCAAGATTTGAAATACGCCGAGAAACACGCGTGCAAGATTCAGGAGCAATTTTTATATTTGCTGCTTTTATTGTATTCGTTCAATTTCAATGATCGACTGGATCATTAAATTAATAGACGAAAATTTATTGTGCCGAAACCAAGTGCGGCAGAGCGATATAATACACGAAGTATTTTATTTGCAATGAATGTACCGCTATAATCGATTCTCGTTTAGAGTTATGTAGAAAACGAGGGAAAATCAGTAGTTGAGTCAATAGTGAAGTTTATGGTTAGCCAAATTTATTTATCCATAACGTCTTTGGTAATACAATCTCGCTGGCTTCGGCTTTATGTCCGGTTACTTTCTTTTCTTGAAAATATATACGTCCTTATCCTATCATCAATGGGAATAAAGAAGCATCGGAGTAAGTCGGAAAGTCAAAGTATAAGTAGAAGATTTAGAATAAGTAAGAGACTATCCTTTTACGGTGTATACATCTACCCGTCATCTTAAAACGTATGCGACTTGAGGAAACAAAACAAAAAAAAAAGAAAAAAAAAGCTGAAAGTTATTTCTCACGTAGGCTTTTTTAGTATTTACCTAACAGTCATGGGATTTTATTTACATTTAGTTTATAAGCTTTCACGTGTTTTATGATTGGATTTCGTAATAACAAACAACAATTCCCAAGCCAATACATGGTTATTTATTATTATTTATTTCAGTCGGTGTATACCTTACTTAAGTCGATTTGCGATAAAGTTTTACGAAGCAAAAAGAAAATATTTAAAATGTAACGTGTACTTTATTGATTGAAAAAGAACCTCGCGAAGGCAGGCGAGAAGATAATTATAGCGATAGTACCGAATATGAGGAAGAACGTAATTCCACATTTACTAATACTATCGCAAACGTTTATAGCTGCCCTCGTGCTAATCAGCACGCGTCTGTTTCAATTGTGTTTATGCATTTCTATATTATTCAAAAAAGCAAACCAGTATAATAACATGTATTTAAAACAAAAAAAAAATAAAAAAAACAAAAAAAACAAAACTATCGAACTATCTTAACGGCTATTAATATTATTAGTATTTAGATAAGCTTAATTCTATTTCGTATGGAAGTATTTCATAGAAACATCATACCCAGAGACAGTTATGTTGGATATACATATAATAATGTAAGATCCGTTGAATTATATATGAAAGTCATTAGAGGCGCGCGATTGATGTATCAGATTTCGAATGCTTCCAGTAGGTAAATTTATTCGGATAAGCTCTCGAAATTAATTGTCGAATTAATTGCCGGAATAAATTTCCACTAATTGACTCGGATTAAAATATTCCTCAATAGACTCATATGGGTGTAAGCCATACATACGCCAGACTTACAATGAATGCTTTCAAGATTATTTTACGATGTAGCGAACTGAAATTTCATCAGAACTTCTCTTTATTAGAATTATTTCCGATACTTGGGTAATAATCGTTAGTAAATTAAATAAACGGATAAAATAAATTTCTCAAATCGTCATGAATTTTTTACCAGCAATTTATTGAATACGTGAAACTACCAAAAAAATATGATGATTGTATCAATAACGTATTATTAATAAAAACAACTCTAAACATAGTTTGCAACTCCTGCCTATACGAAGCCTAAATATAATACAACTCGAAAGTAAGACTATATTGTTCTGGGTATGAAATATATACTATTCAGACCGACCACATCCTTTCTCCGCAAATTGCCATCAGCGACAATTATAAACGTGTGTGCGTGTGCGCGCACGCTCGCTCGCACGAAGGTGGAGTGAGAAGTGCCCGGATTCGCGAGTACGAAACATGTACGAAAAAAATTGTATAAGTACGTAGAGATAGGTGATCGACTGATATATAAAAGATACATGCACATCAAGATAAGATAAGGCTGTCAGGAAGGTATGGCGAAGGTGACGCGCTCTGGATTAAGCTTCGTTATTCTCAAGTATGGGTGTGACCCCGTCGCAGGCTTTCATTATAATGGGGAGGAGTCGAGGACTGCAATAAATTCATGTTCTTTAACCGGGGAATATATGTATATCCGCTGCGCGTATGAATATACGCGAGGCGTATTCCGTGCGTCACCCCCACGTATACGATAATGCGTACGTTCACGTGACGTATTATCGAATTCTCCGAAATTGAATTTCTGACCCGTCAGAAGGGTGTAAGGATCGATGGGTCACTTTCACTTTCACTTTCAGGAAAGTTTAAGGATGTTATTTAAGAATCTTAAATGTTGTAAGATATAATCATCGACTTTATTTTATGCATTAAAATTTTAATTCCTCATGCAAATAACGCTGTAATCTTGCATCCACCCTCCCTCTCTCCCCCTCACCCCCTCTCTCCCTCTCCCTCTCTCTCGCTCCCTCCTTTGTACTCTGCTTTAATAAGTAAAGTAAAAAAGTAAGCTCTCATTGTAGCTTGTAATCGGATAATTATTAACTTACGATGATAATTTTAATTAAAGTATATTTTTCGAAAAGAAACGCGTATGCTTTGTTTTCGGCCAAAAACAATTCATGCATAAATACATGGAATATATTTTACATAAGATAATACGATGGCATCATTTTAATAATATTAACATAAAAATGGCAAATAATGATATTTTCTCTTTTATCTTATAAGAAGCGTTTAAAGGGGATTTTTCGTCTTTACAGACACGTACGTACTCTTTTCAATCATACCCAAGACTTTTAGAAAACTATAAGTTTCTTTAAATTATTATTCCTATTGTTAGTATTTTTTAATTTGTAACGTAAAAATTAAAAAGTAGACGTTTTCACTCTGATCATTTCTTCGAAATTTATCTATCTTATCTGGAACTTTTCGTTCTGTTTCGTCGTATCGTTACGGTCTCGTTTAATATAAATAAAGGTCTTGGAGCTTAAAGTTTGATAAGAGTTATAAGAGATTTTGATCCCATGAAAATTTCAGAGTTATAAAATTAATAGAAAGAGCCCCCCCCGCGCGCCCCGCACGCTTCGTTATTACGTAAGTATAAAAGAAGATGTAAATTGCAATGTTGTATTGTGATTTAGAGTTGGTAAAGCCATTCCCACGCATTGCATTCAAATATTGTAGGCGAAGGATTTCTTCTATGTCTTTATCTTCATCTCATTTTTGACAGTTCAATACAAGCGCGCGCGAACGTGTTTACTTTCTTAAAAGGCCAATTATTTATTGCACGGGGGCGTCGATTTGCTTCCCTTTCCTTCTTGTTTTAATAAAACTTGTCCTACAATGTCATCCCTCGTGGGTGCGAGATTATCTTAGAGCAGGAACATAAGTAATTTAAAATATTAACTGATTACGGAGGCTGTATCTGTATAACTAAAGGAGCGTGAAATAACTATGGCGCGCTTACAACGTAAAATTTATTGCGCTATATTTTCCATGTAAATGACCAGAGCCTTATCCGCTGCAATAAATATTTATAAATAAACTGCTGGATTAATAGAAATAGTTGTCAGGGTGGATGTTTCTTTCTTTCTTTTATAATACAATAAGGATTGTTTCTCTCGCTAACACGACTGAGCTCAAGGAATTTTACTCTCCAACACAGAGATAAAAGAAATTCAACGGCTTTGTCGACTGGTATTCGTGTAAGAGCACGTGGACGCGGATCGAGTATTGTTTAATGTTTAATCTAATTTACGTGGACGAACCCGAGATACAAACGCTCGTCTAACTCATTTAACAGAGATGTATTGTATCTTTTGAAGTTGATGTGCGCATATTATGTTAGGAAATTGCCAATATTAATTTTCAAATATCCTCTTTCCCTTATTCCGCAGGGGTGTTACCTCCTATCATAAAAAAAAAGTATGTAAATAATGATTTAAGAGAAGGAGGAGGAGAAGGAGGAGGAGAAGAAGAAGAAGAAGAAGAAAAAGTGCGCTAGGAAGGAGTGGAGATTAAATTTAGATGGGTACTGGATACCGGGAAAATCAGCCATTGGCGGCGGCGGCGGCGGCGGCGGCGGAGGGAGGATTCGAGCTTCCATCATAATAACAATAGCAATAATGGTAACTCATGTTGCGGCTCTCTTTTCTCGTTACACGGCGGCGTCCCGTTATCGACCAGCTGGTGAAACGAAACCCGCAGCTCACACCGGGTGTCGGATTATATCGCGCCGATGGATGTCCTAGGTTAAATCGGCTTCGATACTTCCTGGACACCAGCTAGGTTTTCCGCCAACCTGCCCCGTCGCTACGAAGAACGTCCGGGCCAGGACGGGCTTGTGGGTGCGGGTGGGGTTATTGGGGTGCGGGGGGGGGGCGAAATTTTTAGGCTGAATTTTAAATACGATTTTCCTAAGTACGGGTAATGATGGTATTTTACACACGAGTCGTGTAACGGTTGCCTGGCTTCTCATTTCATTCTTCCAGCGGACTGCACAGCAGCCAACCGCCGAGTGCAATCTCGGAAATTCTAAACTGCCTCCGATCCTCGAAAAAAAAAAAAATAAAAATAAAATTATATATATATATATAATCGGTAGAAAGTAGTTATTCCTGATTGTTAAATACACTGTTACGTCTTGATTTTCTTTCCTAACTGTGAAATAAAAGAAAAGAAAAGAAAAGAGACGAAAAGCGCGCTTAACCTAATTGATAAATTGAATTTATGGTTTGTTGGTTGTTGGCTTAAGTGGTACGTATGTATGAGTAGCGGAAGCGCTGTTGTAAAAACTGGTAAAAATCGATCGGGCTCGCGCACTCGGTTTCGCCAGAGGATTACCTCTAAGGGTTATCCGAACGTTCGTCACACGCGTACGAAACACCTTGCAATACAATAACCTCATTCTCGGGAGGTTATTGGGTTTGTTGTTGGGGTTGTTGGGGTCGGCCCCGTTACTCGGTTAACGCGCGTCATTTCCTTATCCTCTCGCTCTCTGGCTACTTTTTGCGTTTCCCGGGGCCGGGAAACGCAATTCAATACACCGTTCGATAATTTCGGAAAAAGGCTTCCTCCCCGCTATTCGTCCCAACTTCTCTCCTCTAGATCAAGCGCTCGCCGAGCTAATCCTCGGCTCGGCCTCGAAAAATCTCGGAACATTTTCTCGGAAACTATTCATTCGCAAACCAGTATCGCTCGCGTACATTAACGCATCCTGACGCTCAGCGATCTATGAACAATGGAGCCCGGGCTGACGGACATCAACATACTGAGGTATGAGCGAGACGGTGGTCGTTTTATGCGTCCGCTCCACATCCAACGAATCACACCCATTGTCTCGGCTTTTATTAAACTATCCCGCGCCGCGTATCCCGCTTTTCTTTTTCATAAGATTTCGCGTATTCCTAAACGGCTTGGCTCCTACTGATAAAACAATGAGTCAGTATTCGATTGTTTCGTCATATCGACTCGGCCATCGAACAAGCCAAGGAATTACAAACATTCCCGTGCTCTGTACTCTTAATTAGTTTTATTACCTCACCGCGCGGAGTCGGGCCCCGAAGGGGCGATTTCTCAACGGACGCTCAAGATCAGCGTGTTAAAGTCCTTGTTAATAAAATAAAGCCGCCAGCCAGCGAGGTTTGATAATTTATAATTGCCAGTCCTCTCGTCTCGAAGTCCTTTTTTCTTCTCATGTTAATTTCCTGTCGTAATTACCGACGGCCTCCTCCCAGTGTACGGACTTTTATCAGATTCGACCTCCCCGACCTACGTGATTGTAAACCAATGACGTCTTGGATATTAAAATGAAAAAAGAAAAAAATTAAGTTGGCGTGCGCGGGTGTAATGGGCGGGGCGGGGGGGGGGGATATAATTCCGGTATATTTATTCGATATAAAGCATTTGTCGCGGTGTTTCCCGTTCCCGTGGAATCGCCTGGTCGGCGGAGCCTCTGTGGCTCGAGGGCAGAGCAAAGCGAGAACGGCATTTTCTAAATTGATTAATTGAAAGTAATATTGCATCCGGTTTAATCCCGAAAGGATTAGGAATACGCGGTCGTCGGTAAAAGCAGATCCCCCTAAAAATAATCCACTATATGCCCGCGAGGGCTTGGGAGGGCAAACTTGGCCAGAACTTGGGAGAAAAAGAAAGAGGAATAAGGCATTGGGATGGCTTCGAGTACTCGATGTCTCTTTCTATTCTATTTCACGCCCATGTATTTTTCGTCAGTGGAGCATTCCTCGCTGAAAAGAAAAGCGAACGCGGTGAAAAGGAGGCAAGGGAAAGGAATTCAAAGTAAAGCGGCAACCACCGGGTCTCTCGTCTCATTCCGTAAGGGCAGATACGGGGAAAGATTGTGCATTTCGACGCGTGTGCCCTTTCGACGTGAATTCTCGTCCCCCGTCCCCCGTCCCCCGTCCCCCGTCCCCCGTGAAAGAGCTCAGGAACGAGCGGCCAACAGTGGAGAAGCGAAGCTCGTGTCTAAGTCTCCCTCGGCACTTTGCTTTTTACGTAAAATGACGCCAAGCTGCTTGCTTCTAATAATAAATCCCTCCACGGCTTTAACCGGGTTTAAGTATTAGTCGGGCTCACGGTTCACGTAAGAATTCTCAGAGATCCGTTTGCCGACCTATCATTTTTATTTCGCCCCTGCGGCCTAAACATTCCTGCCTGACGTTTATTTCTTTGACTCCTTACACTTGCTTGCCCTTTGACGCCGCTGACTCATCCCCCCACCCCACCCCTCCTACCTTCATTTTTTCTTCCTTTCTTTCTTCCTTTCTTTTTCTTTCTTTTTTTTTTGTTTATACCTTTTAGCCAAAATCTTTTTACTTCATTCGGCTGCCCTCCACCTTAATCCTAAATGATAATTTTCCCAAAGATTATTCGTGATATACCTTCCATTTCGTGATATCCAGCCCATCGAGGCAATCAACCTTACCTCCCAAACACAGCCTCCCTACTCTGCCTCGCATACTAGCCACACATTACTTACATTACTCTCTTGTTTATGTATTATTTCTTTTTTTGTTTTACTCTGCCGTACTTAACACACTCCCTGATTTTCATGGGGAATCCTTTCTTCTGATCCTCTTGGACCTTTCCTCGTGCATCGCCGACCAATGAAATTCACGTTCGCATTCCGCTAAACGTTCGTACAACCGATAATACCTCAAAAGTCTTATTTCGCGTGTATTGTTTTCGTAATACGAGCCGCGCTCGAAATTACGTTTATCTGGCTACGAGTTTCTGCATGCACGCGATCTCCGAACGGATTTTCTAACAATGTAAGCGCCATTCGGTGCTTGCTTCATCAGCCCAAAAGTTTAAATGGTTCGTAAGCTCGAAAGCGAAACCCATTATCTGCTTTATCTGCTTTATCCGACGAAACGTCTCTTACACGAGGGCCAAATCGCAATTGAATCTTTTATGTTGAATCCGAATATGTTTACGAGTACGTACAATTTGCTTAAAAAAAAAAAAAAAAAAAAAAGAAAGAAAAGCTTCGCTCAAATTAAATCGGTTCGAGCAATCGATCGTCATAAATACTCGAATAAATATTAGATTTCTAACAAACAGTTGCATTGCACAGCTCGTCAACAATTATTATCGTACTCTGGCAAATGAAAGTAAATTATAATTACGCCAATTTATTATTAGATTACGGAGGTGTAAGAACTTCGTGGCTAAATTTAAAATTAACCGAGAATAAAGTAGAAATGCTTACAAAAGCCCTGCATTACATATATTAAATCCAGCGGGTACTTTAATATCCCGCTGAAAGTCAGCATCCGAACGTCTCACGGGATTAATAATAATCCAAGCTGGAATTCCTCATTGTTCTTATAATGAGAGACCGTAGATCAAGAAGCGTATATTCTCCTTAATGCTCATCGTACTCTCGTTCGGATTCTCGTTAAATTTGACAGCGGGCATTCGAAATCATTATTTATATAATATAGCAGTGACGCAACGTTCAACGATATTGAAAATATATTGAGATTTATTAGAGTATTTTTTTTTTTTTTTTTTTTTTTTTTTAAATCTAATATACTAATTGAATGGTGACAATCAGTGAAACGAAGCGCTCGGAGGTTGTGCTGACGTTTGCCGGAAATTAGGACGCGGAAGGGAAAAATGGGAAAAAAATCATCGGTTGAACGTATGGTAGTTCGTACGAGTTCCGGTTCCTTCGAGCTTCCACCGAAACCGAAAGCCCCTCCGCCCCTAACCCCCCCCCCAATAACCATCAGCACCGACGGTACGCCTAATCACAATTCGATCGGGCGAAATCAGGTGAAAACGTAAGACTCTCGCGGTTGCCGGAGGTACTTCCGTAGGGCCACGCGGACCGCACACCGCGGAACTCGTCAGTCGTTGGCGCGCTCATTAAAAGCTGCAAAAGGTTGTTGGGGGAGGGGGGGTAAGGTCCTATGGCGGTCCATCCGAGCTCGAATGACGTTAATGCTGCCGGAGTTCGGGTGGCCGAGCTTGTTCCCTGGGTTCCGTAGCCGCGGCCAGCCCCTCCTGCTCCCGTTGACAGTCGAAATAAGCCACGGGACTCCCGTCTGTGTCAACGGCACACCTCTAAACGGGATGTCCAGGTAGTGGGGGATCCGGACGGGTGAAAGGGGCCGGGGCTGGCGGGGCGAGGGGACGGCCGTGAGTTCGTTGACCCGCTTGGCGAACTTTCTTTGCCGGCGAGCCGCATCGATTGTTCTGGAATTTTAATTTGCCGCGAGGGGCCGCCGTCGGTTTTCAGAAGGTGGTGCATCCACTCCCACTCGGCATCGCCCCTCCCCAGGTTCATCCACGGCCGCGAGGCAGCTCTCCTCTTTTCACTAGATCCTCCCCGCTTGCCAGTTATTTCAGACTGCTGCCTGCGTCTCCTCCTCGCTCCATTTATCCATCTCGCGTGCCATTGCGTAATGCACTCGGCTCCACCGGGGGCATTTTAATATCTAATTGCACCTGTATCTGTTATTATAGCACTTGCCGAGGTGATAAGTAAGCGCAGCGGCTAATTACTTTGGCGATTCTAACCGAACGATTAGCTGAATATGTATGTCTGGCTACGGGATTGAGTCTCGTCCTCGCCTTCTTCTTCTTCTTCTTCTTCTTCTTCTTGTATAATTTATTTTTCAGAAAAATTTCATATCCTATTAAATAAAATAAGCTCTAATAAATATAATTTGAAATTATATCAGGCATTAAAGGGATATTCATCCCTCGAGCTCGCTTCGTAAGCCGATAATAACAATGAAATGGCGTGGAGGGGCACGGAATCATTAAAGCTTGTAGAGTCGGCCAATCGCTTTTCTTATTCATTTTCATAAGAAACGAAGACAGAAAAAAAGGTTTAAAAAAAGAGAGAGAGAGAGGGGGGGGGGAGGATATTAAAAGGATGCTCAACGAAATTCATTAAAATATATTAACGCCTGCTTATTTGGATTTTAATCGAACGTATTATTTTCAATAACCCTACAGATCACTTACCTCGACGATGCAAATTAATTTATTTCACAAGCTATACAGCATTATTTACTAAAAAAGAGAGAACCTCCGAAGTGAGGTGAAGTAAAGGAACTTTGGAACTTTGGAAGGAGGTTTGGCATCGCGTAAAAGTAAATGAAATCAATGATTGTCGAAATGAGATAATATCCGCAAGAGATCGATATCCATTTGCTATTTGCAAATCTCTCGAGGGCTCAGCAGAACTATTAATTAATTATTAATACTGGCTCAATATTAATCATCGATCAATGAAAAGCATTATAAGGCCATGCTCTAGAATGCCGTGGCCGTTTAATTAATTTAAAAAAAAAAAAAAAAAAAAAAAAAAAAAAACTTATTGGTTAAATGTTATAAATAAATTGACGTAACGTTTTCGTGGGTTATTGGCCAATCGAATGACGGAGATGACGGAGGAGGATAAAACCGGCGAGTTTCACCCGCGAAGAGAAGCTACGATAATGAAGCTGCAAGCTCGAGGCGATGGCTCGAGGGGTCCGAGAGAGACTCGAGCGGAAGCTATAATTATTGAAAGGATGGAAAAGGAAGCGCACTCTGTGCCCTCGAGTGCATGCTTTCATCGGGCCTCGATAGTTCCGAGTCGGGATCCGAGGTGGCCGCTTATACCAAGAGAGCTCGGCTCCAGACGGGACTTTTCGAGCAATGTCAGAGGAACAAGTCGGGATCGACGCCTCTACGGCCCAGTGAGCATTTGGACCCGAGTCCGGTCATCGGCATCGCATCTGCCTCCCGCTACCCAGCCCATCCCGCCTCGGCAGGTGCCCATTTGGCTTCCATTATCCCTCTCTCGGTCCCTCTCTCGGTCCCACTCACGGTCCCCGTGCATCGTTCGGTCTGTGGTCGTCTGGCGCTACGTCTGGCCGAGCATCGGCTGCGATTAAACCGCCTTTAACAATTTACTTTCGTGGGGCCCTGACGGCCTCGATCGAAACGTCGATCCTCATCCCGAATGGCTTACATCTTGCCTTCGCCGCGTTCACGAGCTGGACTACTTGATCGTCTACCGAGAACGGGGGCATTCACGAGCCGCGGAGAACGAGCTCGCTCATTATTCCCGAAGATAATTATTCGACTCGTCAGCTGATACAAGCTGACATTTTTTTTTCTTCTTCTTTATTAACGACGTCTCGAGTGCATTTAAATGAAAAACTCGCCCGAAGAAGCACGAGGAGACCATAAAATGGCTTCCTATGTACATTTTAGTTCTCGTGGAGGTTGCGTCGAGGCCTAAAAGGTCCGCGCACCTCAAGTACAAAATTCTAATTAATGTTCATAGGGATGTTAATTTTTATTGACCACGTAGTGAGCGCTCGAGCCGCGGAGCTCTCCTCCATCAATAAAATTATAATTGCTTCCTTTATTATCGAGAAGCGCTAAGAATACGTTAATTAAGTCGACTGTTTAGCTTTAGATGGGAATCGGATCTCGGCAATTTGTCCAAGGAGAGTGCGATCGGCCAGTGATATTTTTTACTTCTATTCAATATAATCGATATCGAGGGTAAGTTGATGACGATGATGATGATGATGATGCTGCTTCTGCTGCTGCTATTTCTAATAATTTCTTGATGAAACACGCTTATTAACTTACCACCATTAGGTCATTAAAAATTCATTATGGTTTTAAACGTGGGGGTCGGGGAGGGTATATAAATGTAAATTTAAATCGAATGATTCAGTGAGAGAGAGAGAGAGAGAGAGAGAGAGAGAGTACACTGTTGTTCTTTATTATTATTCTGGCGGTGTCTAGTTGTGCTATTTCGCACGCTAAAACGATCGAGCATAGACTGTGACATCATCGTCGAAAGAATTTCTCAGCCACATAAACATTTATGATGAAGAAATTACGCACGTAAGCGTTGTTTGTTATTCGTATACGGTGTTTATGTGGAATAATAACCGATACAGTAATCGGCGTCGTAATAGTCACGTTCTCTGCTTGGCAGATATGCTCTTCTCTTATCTGGGGATAAATCCTGATGGATCGCAGTCATGAAATTATTAAGTGATCGTCCGGAGTTTCGGCTCCCCGACCGATGGCAAACTGAAAAATGGCGGATTATCGATTGGCGAAGAATAAAAGCTTCCTGGATTTAATCAGAGTCAGTAGATACACAAGCAAAGCAGATTGATTTCATGGCTCATAAAGCCTATATTCTTCCAGGAGAGGGTTTATCGCTCGACCGTTACCTTTTAGCTCGTGCTACCAAATTCTCGTCGACCCCCTCCCGCCGGCTCGGATCGTTCCACACGGCCCGTGCGAACGAATGTGCGTGCGTGCGTGCGTGCGTGCGTGCGCGCGCGCGCTGGCGAGCGAGGCTTGCGTAAGCTCTTCGCTGCCAGTATAAATACAAACAGATAGTTACGTGGCGAGGGTGAGAGCTCGTTTCGGTTGCACGTCATTCGCCAGAGCATTGTCCCCGGTTGGATTTCATTGTCATTACCAGCTGATACAATACGTTCCATTGAATTTCTAAGGCAAAAAGTACACCGGGTGATCCTCTTGTGCAAGAAAAGACGTGGAAATACTCGTTCGGCTCCCCACCCCACCCCTCCCCCCGATTATATATAGGATCTGATTTGTCCGACATCGATAAAGGATTCAATTGGAGTGCCGGTAATCCCCCTTTCCCCATCCCTCGGACTCGAGCGAACTCCGAGCATCGAGGTCAAGAGCCGGAGTCACCTGACCGTTTTAGATGACAGCTCATGATTGCGTCAAAGAAGCTCACGTTTTTTTTTGTTTTTTTTTTTTTTTTTTTTGGAAAAGGAAGGTATCGCGCATCGCGCACTGACTGAAGTTTGAATTTTAAAATTAAAATACGATTTCTTTTTCGCCTGATCGTATAACGAACGGATCGCCAAAGCGTGAGCCGTACTTCGTGGACGCAGCATCCGTTTTTCAATTTTTCCATTTTTATTTTTACGAGATAAAATTCGGCTTCGAAAAGCCTTCGGAGTCGAGCTATAAAAAAAAGTAACACATTTTTATGGAAGCTCGGTGGAGCAGCGGATGAGAAGCAATAGAAGCAATAGCTAAATGTGGCCAGTAAAGCCTAGACGACCGGAGCCGAGCGAAGCCGAGCGAAGCTTTTTCGGAATTTTTCGGAATTGCTCGGCCGTCTGCCCGCTCCCTACCCTGCCCGAGCCAAGTGAATTCGGTTCAAGTCTCGGCGATGCGTGAGGGGTTATTGGGGTTCGGAGGGGAGGGGAGGCCACGTGCTAGGATCGATCCGCGAGTCGAGCCAGGAAGAAAGGTAAGGAGCTGATACACGACCCCCCAGGTCTTTCATGGCTTTGAGGCCGCCGCTTTCGGGAGAAGAACTGACACGGCCCCGCCGAACATTACGCGACCATATCGTAGCCGAAGGAAGTCCGTCCAGGCTTTATTGTTCCGGGCTACGGAGGCGGAGGTGACCTGGTGACGGTTACGTTCCATCGGGAACGTCTTAATCCGGGGTCGTGGCAGGAGATCATCATCGAGGAGCGGAGGATTGTATCGCCACCGGACTGGGGAAGGCGACAATTCCCGACACGTGGCTTGACGTGAAACCCGTAATCTGGGATTACGGAAGGGGGTTATTGGGGTGGGGTGGGATGGGTGGGCTGCTAAGGAACTAGGCGCTCTTGCGTATAAAAAAAAAAAAAAAAAAAAGGGGGGGGAAGCGTCTTCTTAGGTTGCACGGACGCAGTATACATAATTACACGCTCGGGTCGACCGCATCGTTTCATTTCTCGCGTCCCGGGGCCTGGATTTATTCGCTATACCATCCAGCTCACATGGGCGCGCGTGCGTTCACGATCCTCCTGCGGGAGCGGCTTTGCGTGCCTCTCAGTACGCCTATAATTTTCCAATTACGTTGCGAGTCACTGGAGCCGTTAACGCCAGAGTAGCGAGATAAGACACCGGCGGGGTGATAATAAAAAGAGGGGGAATAAAAAGTAAAGGCTGCGGCAAGGGGATGGAGAGGAAGATTCATTGAGAAGGAAGAGGATGATGGCCTGGGTCTTGTGCCGTCATTACCGTCTCGGCGGCGCTCTATCCGCCCCCGTACCCTCTCCCGTCCCCCTCCCGCCCGCCAAGCTCGCCGCTCAACGCCGAGCTCCGGGTACGATGTGACTCATGCCCGGGAGAGCAAGAGGAGGCTCGTCGAGCGGCCGAGATGCGAGTCCCCCACGCCCGTGGCCCGAGGTACACTCGCCACACGCACTTCCGCCGATCATTGTTTCATGGACAAACAAAATTCGGCCTTGGCCGAAGGTCTCGGAGGTTATTGGGCGGTGTCGAGCTTGCAAGCTCAGTAGCCCATCGGCGAGTGCTGCTTTTCACGGCAACAACTCGAGCTTTTCCGCTCGGTTCGTAAATTCAGTCCGCGTCTAGTCGGGCCCTCCTCGAGGTAGAGCAGTTGCTATGCTTTAGCTGGGTACGGTAAATTACAGCTCTAAGTCGCCTAGGGGTAGGAAGACTAGGGAAAATGCTGGCAGGGGGGAGATCAAGGATACTCGAATTTCAAATAATTAGAAGGAAGTGCAAAGGAAGGTCTTCGGAAAGGTTGTCCCGAGGAAGGAAGAAAGCCGAGCCTATGTGGAGCAATGGTCGTCTGGCAAATGCATCTGGCAAGCGTTAAGTGTGTGTACGGGCCGCGCGCGCGCCCCCTCCTTCATTTCAGTGTAGTGCTTCGCGTAATAAATATAAGGGCGTGCAGCCGCCCTTTACTTTACCCCGAAACCTCTCATTTTCCCGCTCGATTCACCTACCTCCCACGCATTCGACAGCCCGTCTATCCTTGAGCTCACGCTACTTTGGCTCGTGCCTTCTACGCCTAACAATGAATTTGGAAGATTGAATTTTTCAATGCCGGCTTCATTAGCGCGGAACCCTTTATACCTGCCCTTTATACCGTCCGAATCTCATGGACCCATTGATTTAATTGGACTATCTAAGCTGCACGTCGAGCCGAGAGCCTTATTTATTCTCTCCCTTTCAATATTACCGTATTGTCGATATTAATATAAGAACCATTGACATCGAGGTTACGAGGGACGAGGATAAACCAGCACGAATTCACAAGGACAACCTCGACAATACAAATACAATAAGCTCCTCCTAAGGCCCGATTTTATTAACAGCTTACTGTTTATATGTACCACGTACCGTAAATGCTCTTTTCGATAATAAAAACTTTGCAGCGACTCGAGTGTACTTGACGTTATCCTCGACATTCGCGCTATCGATAAGATGTAGGAATCGCCGATAGAGGGGGGGAGGGTTATTGGGCTCTCTTTCCCGTACAGCGACAATCGCACAATTAGCTCTCGGGCCCATAATCGCGGCTCGGTTGCGCATGTGCGTTGTGCAGCAGTGCCGTATGATATGACTCGCTGTCGGGTTGACGCTTGGCATTGAAAAACAATCGATTCCGTATTCTAACGGCACTCGCATCCCGAACTCGGCACGCACGCACGCACGCACGCACGAACGAACGAACGAACGCACGAACGAACGAACGTACGCGCGCACGCACGCACGCACGGGAGGAATGGAGGAAGGCTTTGGCCAAGCGGCTTCTCGGCGCGTAGGTATAAGGCGGCGCGAGGCAATTAAACTCCGTAGGAGAGGGCGGCAGGGGGGGGAGAGGACGGGGATCCCGCGGATGAATCAGCGAGCTGGAATGCACTATGTGGTAATAATGCGGCCGCTCGCTTAGTGAGAGTTGCGTGCGCGAGGGCAAAAGTGAGCCGGAGCCACGAGAGCTAGAGCTAAGAGACAAAAGTTACGAGCCAAGAGGAAGGAGCGAGTGAGCGAGTGCATCCGAGGCCGCACAAAAAACAAACTCGAACGACCAATCGGCTCCATCTCCTGCCTTCTTCATCATCATCATCATCATCATCATCATCATCATCATCATCATCATCATCTTATCTTTCCCCCCAGCCTCCCCTCCCGCTCTCTTCGCCAAAGTGCATTATATTTTGCCGAGGCTCGCTGCTCCCGCGATTCACATTACCCTTTTTATGCGTCGACCGGCTTGAGATTTTTCAGGTCGCGTCAATCTACGGATAGTCCGAAGGACTCGGCCAGTCGCGTACTCTGCCTCTACAGTCCGATAAATGTCGTATTTTTTTTTATTTAGCCGGGGAATAATCCTCCTGCCTCCCTCTTGCGCGATTCGGCGCGACCGTTCGCTACCCCTATCCCTCCTTTTAACGGCTTACATCAGTAATTATAAAATATTTGACGCGTAATTTATATTAGCGGCCGACGGGGCGGCCTCGGGAGCAGGAATCTTTATATATATACACACCAAAAGAAACGTACTGTTGTTGCTGTTGCTGTTGCTGTGCTCGCTAGTGCTGCTCAGGGCTCGGGGGAGGCTTAAATGGACCCCGCGGTCGCTTTAACAAACCAACAGTCAACATCACGGAAGATCGGTTGCTACTGCAGAATCACGATCCGTAATACGTCATAACACTCGATGATGAGAACAATCCGGGAGTGGGTGATCGAACCGCGCGGGGGCCTACTCGAATAAACTGCCCAAAGTGGTGTTCGATTTAAAATACCAAGGCGAAATCATTCATCGGTCCCCGATATGGAGTGCGCGCGCGCGCGAGAGAGAGAGAGAGAGAGAGAGCGAGGTTTGGCATAAAGACGGCGGCGGTGGCCGGGTGGGGCGGGGGCCTATCGCTGTGATCGAACAGCGCCAAGATCCCTGTTCCGTGTTTATAATATGGCAGAGGCCAAAAGTGGAGAGACGCGGGCGAGCTTTGTTTTGAAAGGCATTAATCCGTCGAGACGAAGCTCTTATTTCTGAACGAACAAACTTTCCACGCGCCGCCAGGGCGGCTGTTGTATGAGTCATCCTGGCATCATTTTAATATCGGCCTGTCGCGCTAGTGCAGTGAGAGGCTCTCGAGACCGACGCCACCGTGCCCTCCTCCTGTGCCTTATCAATCAGCGCACATGCACGTATCGAGGTTAGCCGAGCGCTCGCGAATTCCGTTTTTCGACTTTATTCGCCAAGAGAGAGGGGGGGGCGCGAGAAGGGGACCTCGTGAGAAAGGTGCCCGCAACTCTTTAAAGTATAGCGGGACAGAGGAGAGTGCGCGCGCGCGAGAGAGAGAGAGAGAAAGTGTGTGTGTGTGTGTGTGTGCGCGCGCGGGATGATGGGGGAGGGGGTACTTTACTTGGGAAGGAAAGAACAACGGCGGGGGATGGTGAGGGGGCAAGCCAAGGCCCCCCAAGAGAATAAACCTCTGCACGCTTGGCCAATTCTCTGGGGCCCTTCTCGTGCACTCTGCTCCTCATCCTCCTCCTCTCCTCCTCCCTCCACGAGGAGCTACCTGCCGAGCGCTACCTCCGTAGCTCTCCCGGATGTTGCGTCACGATTGACCTGTTCCGAGCCTTCCTTCGAACGGAGACGGGGAATCTTTCCTCGACTCTCTCGGACAGAGTCCCTTCGGAGCACCGCAGCACCTCGAGAGCCAGTGGACTGACTCGTGATGGACTCGTTCCCGGTCTCCCGTGGCCGTCTCCCGACCCTTTCCCCGAGCCCCGCGCTTTTTTTCGACGGCTACCTCGAACCTGTCCCTGCGTACGTTGCGTTCCTTATCGATGATGATCGCGTGCTCCATTTGTAAGCGACCGGGAGCCCGAGCCCCGGGAAATCCCCCGGGAATTGCTTTCCTCGGCTACATCCATCGCCAATCCTAATGGTAAATCCGGGCTCTAAGTGTTAATTCGTATTCTCGGCTCGTAGATTGTTACACGCGAGCGGATAACCTGCGTGGAAACGAGCGAATGATTGATGCGCCGCGGCCTTTAATTAGACCGCGCGCTTCGCTCGGCCGCGTCCAGGGCGCCCCGTGCTCTCTTTCATTATCTTTTTCGACTTTAGCGAGCTCGCTCGCTCGCTCGCTCGATATTCCCTCTCCTCCTTACCTCCTTGGACATTCGGATGTGCTCCGTGGGGATGGATGGATGGATGGATGGATGGATGGATGGAGGAGGAGCGGGGGCGGTAGAGGGCGTATAATCCCGGTGCACTTACAGAAGTATCCTCCTCCTCCTCCTCACCTCCTCCTCCTGATGGTGCTGCTGGTGCTGCTGCTGCTGCTGCTGCTGCTGCTCGGGTACTTATTACGTGGCTTTTCGGTCTAGGGATTCAGACTTGTGGACGTGGTTCGGCTCACTTTTTCCTTCGTGGCTCGATTATGTTGCTAGCGTAAGTAGAGTATACAAGGAAAATAAGGAACACGAGCTAGTTTTCTCTAAATTGATTGGAGCATGTGTTCCCCGACATGCGGCCAATACTCGTTAAATTCAAGAGTCACGTGGGCGCTCTGTGCACTGACGGCCAATACCCATTGACCAATGATTTACGTCGGCCGATGCGATGCTGCGAGTGCGCCTTGGCTAATTGACCCTAAAAATATGCTCCTCGTTATCTGGCATTCGTCCCAGCGATCTCACGTACCCTCGTAAATAATAAATGCCCGCTGATTGTCCGAGCGAATCCTAATGCGATTATCAATGAAGTCGATACGTAGGTAAAAATAATTAACACTTGGTTTGTTAGATTGAGTGCGGAACGGCTGCGCAGCGTTAACGTTTCGAAGACTTATTCGTACGAGCAATAATATTCTACGAGCAGTTGTCGAGAGAGAGAGAGAGAGAGAGAGAAAGAGGAGTCGAGTGATCGTGTCTCGCGAGTTGGTGAGACAAGGCCGGGATACGTAAAATCTATCGGAAACGTCTAGCGCCGTTCGGTTGATTTACGCAACGGCAATTAGTCAAAGCCGCGCACAGACGAACGAAAAGAAATTTAAGCGCGGCTACGAGTGCGCCACCCCACCCCGCCTCCTTCCCCCGATACCACTCGTTGCCGTCTGAAGTCAATGGTGGGAGACCGAGAGAGAGAGAGAGAGAGAGAGAGAGAGCCGGAGCCTCTCGGAGGTAAAGGAGTCAGTGGAAAAGTCGGGTCCCCGGGTATCGCAATAGGAAAAATAATTAGCCGGCCGTGTTATTAGCTTAATTTGTAATTATTAGCGATAAGGAGGGGGCAGATCCTAGATCACGGGCTCTACGCCGCGTGACAAGGCCCCGAGGATATCCCGGCTACGATCTCAATCACCCGACTACTACTTGTTACAATGCTTTGTCTACGTGTCTACGTGTTCCCGACTCGTTTCGCGCCTTTACGATATCGGACCCGAGCTATGGCTTTACCTTAACGACCTTCCTCCTCCCTAACTCACCTATTAGTTAACGCGACACACCCCCGCTACTCTCTCACTCCGCTACTCTCTCTCTCTCTCTCTCTCTCTCTGCCGCGATACCAACTCGATAGCGGTAACCTTATACTCTGCGAGCTTTATCTTTTCGAGGCTTTGGTATTATTAGCAGCCGACGGAAGGAGTCGTACCTTAAAAAGTGATCCGTCGGCTTCGTTCGGAGCTCCTCCGAGCCGTTTAACACGTTTCGGGCAATTAAGCTCTGCGACGAAGCCGCGATGTATACCGCCGTCACACGTTTCACCAGGAGCCTGTGAAAAATCGTAGGATCCCCCGAGGCTTCGAGGGTGTCGGTCTATAAGTAGTTTGCAACCGGCCAGACCACACGTGACGCACCGACAGGCCCCTCCCCGACCCATCCCCCCCCTCCCATGACCTTACTCGTTTTATTATTATTCCGTCGCCGAGCGTTCTCAGTGCCGGCTTCGACTGGGCCGTATAGAATCCGCCCCTGCGCGAGCCTCTTCCACACTCGCCCGCCACGGCCATTAACGCGTTATGGGAAATCGATTAGCTTTTCCAATTCATATAGGCACTCTGCCGTTCTTATTCAATTTATTCTTTCCTTGCTAGCGCTTACACGAGCACTTTGATTAATTGGAAAGATCTCGCGCTCGCCCTCTTTTACTGCACACCGCCACACACCGTCACCCCCCGTCCCCTCGCACAGATTTATCGCCGCGCTTTATAGGGAACATCATATAAATCCGGGGCGTAGATCTGCTGAAACTTTAATGCCAATATTAATCGCCATCGCTCCTTTGCGCAAAAGACATTTTTGTATTTCTCGTACCGAGAGCTGCTGGATTTTGTGGGATTGCGAATAACGTTCGTTAAGCCCTTTTCGACACCCCCACCCCAACCCCCCATCGACCTTAATTCCGCGATATTTAACAAGGTCCCCGATCTTTTATATATATTCCCGATGTAGCCACGATGCCTGGCCGCACGACCCATACGTTTGTCCCATACATCTAGCTGTATTGATTTGCCGCCCTCTTTTCACTTGCTACAATTAAAACGGGATACGATGGTCGCTTAACGAACTTTATTCATATTGATGGGATATATCTTCAAGCGTACAATCTCTGCTTCCGTGTCGAGCTAACGCGACTAGAAAAACGCGATTAGAAAATGGAATAATTAGTCGTTTGGCAATTAGTCGTAGCTCTAGTCAAGTGAGTTTTGCCATTTCATTAGTTCCAACAAAAAGAAATTTTGTTTGGAAATTTCACCCATGAGTCACCGATAAAACTTCCTAGGTTCAATAAGAAATAATTCATCGGTTAATAATGTCCGTAAGGATTTATGGCCGTCGATCGAGCCCTGATAATCGAATAAAATAGGAAAAACCGCGACCGCGCGCGTGTGTGTGTGTGTGTGTAAGAGCGGAGGTGTGTAAAATATTGTAATATTGAAATATTGAAAGGTTATTGGGGAGGAGCAAAGCTCGGTAGATGGTTGCTTTGATGGTCAGTGGGATGAATCCAGCGGGACCAATGCGGCTCTATAATGAATTTATGAAAAATTAGCGATGCAAGGTTTTTATAAGTCTATACTTAAATGTGTATAATAAGGTTAAATACAAATACGTGCGAGCCGAGGCTATGAATTATTTGCTCGCGGATAGTAGTGCCGAGCCCAGTGCCCGGCACACGTATTACGGGGCATAAATTATGTGGAGCGGCCAGTTAGCTTGAGTGGCACATGCTACATGAAAGGGATAAGTCTTATCGGGCGGTACAGAAGAAGCAGCGCCGGAGTGCGACGTTGGCTCGAAGGCAGGGAGATAAGGGTCGTCTCGTTACTCGCATTTCGTCGGCAGAGTCCGAGACTGCACGGGACTCGGGGAAGGGTTGCGTGTGCCTCCGCTGACCGGGATTAAAAAATACAAATAATCCTCGCCTCGCCTCGCCTCGCCTCGCCTCGCCTTAACGCGAACGAGACGCCTATGGTTATACTGAAAAAGTAATATTACGTCTATTAAATCCAAGACCGAGAGGGAGGGAGCTGTTACGTTCGTGCCATCAATGTGTGGCGGGAGGGGCGAGGGTGGTCCCGTGCTGGCTAAATAGATAAGAAGAAATCCGCAATTGGCCTCAACGAGTCAACGGCTCGTCAGCGCAGCTCGTCTCATTCCTGAGCAGATTTCGGTATTCGCGTCAGGCCGTCGATGCTAATTTATCTCGACGCTTCTCGACGTATGGCGCGTGGGTCCTAACAACTAGTCAGTTAGCGAACTGGATTATAAAGTGGCAAGGAGGCGCCTCGCGCAACTAGTCGGTGTAAAGCGACAATCGCATTCGGCGCCAACAATTATATTGATTTATTGGAGACTACGCCCATCTTGGCTAATCGTGCGAGTGGCAAGGGGGAGGGGGGAGAAGGAAGGCCCGTCATAAATGTCGGTGGCTCATTTACCTTCCTGGGGGACGGAGAGGGTGAGACGAAGAGAGAGAGAGAGAGAGAGAGAGAGAGTGAGAGGAGGGAGGAGCAAACGGATAGACGGCAATCGGTTGCGCAACGTAAAAACCCGCCGGGTTTGCCACCCACTTGCATCCTGTGCGACCACACCTGTTTCGGGTAGCTCGAAGGGTGCAGTCGACCCGACCGTCCGCGGATCGTTAACGCTAGCCCCGTTCACCCCCACCCGTCCACGAAAGATACTTGTACGCGTACACGAGGTTCGACGGGCAGGGAGGGGTAGGAGGCGAGAGACTGACAACGAACTTCCCCTCCCCGTGCGATTCGGCCGGAGAGAACCGATCGCCGCTTTTCCCTTTTAAAATTCATAAATCCCTCCACTGATCCATACGAGTCCTCCTAAGCAGACAGACACAGAGAGAGAGAGAGAGAGAGAGAGAGAGGGCTTCGTTTCGGATCTTGGAGTTCCGGATAGAGTGCGTATGTAAGAGAAAGGCGGAGCCTGTTACGCTGGATTGCCGGTTTCGTTCGGATCTTGTAATCGACTAATTAATTGTACGAATTAGATAGTCAGCGCCTAGTTGACCGATTTTCGCTCGAATCATTCAACGCGTAGCGCCGCATACTTGCTTAGCCTACGGTCCCGGATACCTGTCTGCCCCTATACCCTACATGGAGGGTAATTTTATCATTAGCGCGTGCGAGAGCTCGTCGATAGGAGTCTTGGAGCATTTTCGCAATATCGCATTGGCACGTGCGTTTTAAGAAGGGAAATAGGAAAAAAAAAGGCTCGATTGCTTTGATATTGTTGCTACGTGGCCAATACGTAAGTACATTTTTTGCCGAGAAAACTTAATCGCCATTGAATAAAAACCTTTATCCTTCGCTTTCGAGCACCGAGTACCGAGAACGAGTATCGAGCGCACTAGTAGTAGTAGTAGTAGTAGCAGCAGCAGCAGCAGCAGCAGCAGCAGCAGCAGCAACAGCAGCAGTAGTATCGCATTGAAAATGTCTCTTGTTTCCTAAACTTGCGGCTGTAAAAAATCTTTTACGCGCTATCGTGACACTCGAGGTAAAAAAAAAAATAAAAAGCTCAAATACCGTTGCAGGAGTATGATTCTGCGCTCATTTGTTACAGTCAATATTGAACGGAGAGAGAGAGAGGCCTCGAGCCTCGAAATCCCTTCGTTCCCCGTTTCTTATTACGCGCGGAAGTAATGGGGTTCATTATAAAAAGACGATCGCTCTTTCGGACTCGTTGCGATGCTGAAATTATCGCAGCGCCGAGGCCATCGGTCTTTCGAAATTCGTCAAACGACGGAATCGGCATCACTGCTGAAGCTTAATACGCGATCCCTCCGTACCTCGCGCAAGCGATCAATTACCATAGATCGGGATAGATCACGTGGATCAGGCTCGAGCCACGCCAGTCACTCTTAACGAAATATTACTTCTTATTATCTGATTCTTAATGCACATTGGGTAACCAAGTACATACAGTGCGGATGAAAACACGCGGCAAAAAGTAATTAGTGCAATTAAAAAACTTATATATGTTTCGGTATTGAGCATAGAATAAGTAAATGGCTTTTTTTTCTGTCAACTGCTTATTAAAATAATACCAGCAGAGAACGACAACAATAGCCCAGAAAGTGTCACTCACTAAATATCCTTGGGAATGAGTATTATACTCGTGTAATGGCAAGGCTGCGGCAATAAATCTACATAACGGAAAAAAAAAAAAAAATTCATCCGAGAAATAAACAGAATTTTTTTTCTTTTTTTTCTTCTTCTTCTTCTTTTAGATTATTATTAAACAAGGTCGTCTGTGTACGCGGACCCTTTAAATCGCAGGGCTTCGCCGTCGAGCTTAAAACTGCGTTCTTCTGCAAATAAGTACAAAAGATATATATATATATTTAAATGGCCAGGCTGTAAACAAGAACTTTTGTGTAATTATAATTTACTATTGTCGAATTAAGGAAAAATTACTCAAAGTCGTACGTATTTGCTTTTTGTTGTGTCGAAGCAATGTTTTGCTTTACGTATGTTATTCTACGAGAAGAAGGATAGCTGTATATAGAAAACTTAATTACTCGAGCTGTAAAAGATGTAAAAGGGAGGATTATAGCGCTCACTTGAATTATTGTTTATAAAATGTGTTTTTTCGTTTTCTCTTTGGCTTTTATTGTTCTCTTACGTGCGCCTAATTTATAGCGGAGTGAGGCATTTTTTTATTTATCCTTAATTACGTTGAAATACGTAATAAAATGCCTTCTATTGGATAATTGATTGCATTCTAACTTTTCGTTTGTATTCGTAAATTGGATAATTACGTTATAATACGAGCACATGTATTACGACGTTATGGATTAAAGTATATTTCATTGGCAGTACCCTCGAAACCTAAAATACATGTATTCGCGAGCAGATAGCAGACAAACATAGTTGAATATAATGCACACATTCATAAGGATCCCTTTGCTTGTACATACAAATAGCTGGGGATACATTTTTAACGGGGCAAAAGCCCCGTTTGTCCGTCTATCTCTTTTCGAAACGAGCAGTACATCGTTATTTTGATACACCTCCGTTGGCTCTTACGCTCGGAATCCTTAGGAGCTCGAGAGTATTAGTTGAGTAAGTTTCAAGTACCCGGTTACGCGTAATAATAATAATAAGCGTGTATCCTGAAAACGTTAAAATACATCGAGAGTTGACGAGGTCAGCCATTTTTAGTGGAGACGAGCCCCGGTGCCCGTGGGTGGCGACTTTCACTCACGAGCACGAACGTGTGATCATATCAGCAGGTCATTTATAACGACGATAGCTCATTAATTCAATTTAATCGAGCGCTTGTGCTTACGAGCCTGCATAATAATCCTCCCTTCCTTCCTTCCTTCCTTCCTTCCTTCCTTCCTTATGTTTATTACTCTAACCGAATCTAGCTTTTTATAAACAATTCCTCAACGTCGGCCAACTTTATCACGCCTTCCTTAATATGTAAATCCACTGTTGAGTAAAGCTGCCCACAACTATTTTAGCTTTTGGATCCGATACTTCCTCGCTCGCTCGAGGGAAAAGGGAAAAGTAGACAAGAAGCGAAGGGATAGAAGAGAATACATGCTCTTTGTATGATTGTCGTTGCGAGGAGATGAAGTAAAAGCGGGAAAGCTTCCTCTCGTACGATAATCTCGTAGGTAAAAAAAAAAAAAAAAAGGTCTACGGGTCGATGGGAACGTTGGAATCCGTAATACTGAAGCTAGAATGTAGAGAAGGATGCTGGATTCCATGCCGGTATTCCATTCCTCGAGTTACAATAAGGGTCGAATGGTAAATACTTATACGCCGATGAGAAGCGGTACATTATGACTTTCTGTTTAGTATTTTTTTTTTTTTCTTCGCAACTGCCGTTTCATTCTTTCTCAATATAAAATATTTAATGTTGAAAACATTGTTCTTGCGCTGAAAATTACGTTCGATGGCTAAAGTAATGTGGGTATTGTATACACGGCCCAGTGCAACGATCAAATAACGGCGGCGGTAAATAACGTCTTTACCGTTTTTCATACATTTTTATAGCGCGTCGAAACGTAAACGCGATAAATACTATATTTTTTTTATTTCTTCGTACGAGTATGGGAAATATTTCAAGTTGTGTCAACACACAATGTCGAATATTAAATGTGTTAAATGAAGAAAATCGCAGGTCCAACGTACAGTCAGTGTATATAGGTATAGTCGGGTCAAGTACAGTCCTTGGCTGGCTCGATCCTATTACTAAACTATTTCAGCTGATTAAAAGGAACTTCCGCTCTCGGTGGTTGAGAGCTTCTGATACCGGAAGCCAGCTGCTCTAAAACTTGCCGCACGATCGCGTCGCGTGAATTCAAATTTACCTTCGTATCTCTATACGAAAGACACTATAGTCACAATTTCTACCGACGCTCGGTAAAACGAAACGAAACAAAACAAAACAAAACCAAAAACAAAACCAAAAACAAAAACAAAAAAAAAACAAACAAAAAATCATCATCTTAAAGCCGCTGCTCCTGTCATTGACTTGGGCGCTTACAAAGCGTTGTGCTTTCCTTCATAAGAAAGCGGTCGTGCACCTTTGTTTGTGTGCGTGTATTGTACAATGCTCCGTTCCCGCACTCTGTAGATTTATTATTAATTGTCAGACTAAGCATTCTGTTAGCTCGGTCTGTCTTTCTACGAGGTGTATTAGTTAATTCGAAATGAAAGGCAATAAATTATTGTATCAGCTATAGGGGGCGAGGGCGGGGAGGGCGGGGAGGGCGAGCGGTAGACAGACACTAATTGTGCCTGTCGACGAATAAGAGCCGCGCGCAACCTCTTTGATAATAAATAAACAATAAATAGTAATTATGTTGAGGGAAGCTTTTTCTATTTTCCGGACAGATTTATTGATTTCGACATCCGTTAGCCGAGCCCGCCTCCCCCCTCCCTTCCCTCCCTTCCACCCTTCCGCCCCTTCCCCGTAAGTCATGTTGGCTCGGTGCTTTTTAAAGCGAAAACAATGTCTGCTGGATTCGATGTCGATGAAGCCTTCCTTTCCTCCTCCGTAGGATATTAAGAGTCAACTAAACAAGTGACGCACGCACAACGAAACGAGTGTACAAAACTAACGTCGAAGGCCGCAAAGAGGGCACGGATATGATTTTTAGTAATAAGTTTTAGTCAAGCGATTTTCCTAGGGATGGGCACGAATCTCGGTGAACACGGGGAGGGTGGAGGATGGAGGGGAGGATTTCGCAGTATCGTAGCTTTCGTTCGAGGATGCGAAAGTCGTCGTCCGTGGCGAAAAGGTCCGTCCATCTATCAGTGTCGAGCCCCGGAGCTTATCGACAATTAGTCTCTTTGCCCCCCCCCCTCCCTCCATTTCACCAAGTCAAGTTGACTCATCCTGAACCGACCATCCGTGGAATCGTAGTGCGCGGGGACGGGGTGAGGGTGGAATGGAATCGCTCGAGACCCTCGAGAATCGATTGCCGATATTACGTTGCGAAAAGATATATATATATATATTTGGAACATCTGTTTGTTCGCGATATCGTCGGCACTGCGTCTATTCTCCATGCAACATCGTGTCCAAGGCTTCTAATCCAATGCGCCCGACCAATCATGATTATGCTCATTATGCTCATTATGCTCTCTAAACAGACTTTCACCCGAAAAAAAAAAGGGTGGTCTTCTTTTTTTCTTCTTCATTCTCACTTCGTACCAGAACCCAACTCCTCTACCCCATTAAACAATTGAGCGACCAAAAAAAAAAAAAAAAACGTCATCGTGTATTTGACAGTTAGATTTTTGAGTGAATTTTATTTGATCGATTGCCTATTAAGGTTCTATTTATATATTCCCATTGTTGATATAAAGACAAAAGGATTAGGATACAATACAAGATATCTTTCCGTACGTGTATGCGCGAACTCGTTTGACGATATGAGCGTGTGCATAAGCCGCGATCGTCTTTCAATAGAGGGCTTACGTAGTACGCGCTATATACGATTTCACCAATCAAGTAGCACGAAGCCGGATATTTTAGTCGACATTAAACAAATGTAATTTCTAATTGAAACTCCGCTACGTTTCCTTAATGCGAATCTGCCGATTCCTCCCTTCGTTTTATTCACGCCCAGTCGGAGATTTAGGATCGTTCAAACTATTATTCTACCACTAGCGCACCGGTACCGATATTTATTTGGACAAAAGGAGTCGACGAAGGATTACTCAATTATGCCATAAGCTTTGCAGCCATTGAGAAAACATTATTCTTAAAGGCTGAATAAAAAATGATGAAGATTTTCTATGATTATTTCGTACGTAATAGGGATAGGCCAGGAAGGGTAAAATTATATAGGAGTAATTTGTAAATGCATTTAACAATAATCCGTAATTATAGAGCAACAGCTTGCCGGCCTTGAATTTTCCGGATAATTCCCTCGAGTGTTACAAGGTTTAATAGGTAAGAGAAGGAAGGAAGGAAGGAAGGAGAAGAAGCAGAAGAAAAAAATGTATCTTTCTCTATAATGATTAAAGCCGTATCGAATTTTATTAAATTGAATCTTTAATTGAAATAATAGATCTCGGCTAATGGCAATGATTATCGTTGCCTCGATGTTTTTTTAGCTTATCGAGTCGACTTTCATCGTAATAATCAAGATTAAAATCAGTTGCAAATAATTAATCGGGATATTATATCCCGCATCCGAGAACGTTCCTCCGGTCGACGTGTTCCTCCTACTCTGCGCAGAAGGAGAAGGAGGGGAAAGGGGGAGGGGGGAGGACCGAAAACAAATCGAGTAATTTTCCGTCGATTGAAATTACGAGAAGTTCTTTTCATTGCTCGGGTCGGGAAATAAATCGCCCTCCCTCCCTACCTCCCTGGAGATTAGTCGTTTTTTCGCGAACCGTTTTTTCCGTCCACACAATGAAAAGCGATAAATGAATATTACCGGGTGCGCCGGGACGAACAAAACCAGAATTTCGTCAGCGCTCCTCGAATCCGAGCGTCTCGACGTCCGTATGCGCGTATGGCGGCGGCGAGGGGCGAGGGGCAGGGGTGGCGACGAGTGTGCGAGCCAGCTTGCATATGCAAAGTACGTAATGTCGGAGAAAGGAAGGAAGGAAGGAAGGAAGGAAGGAAGGAAGGAAGGAAGGAAAAGAGGGAAGGCAAAGAAATCGGGCGGGCGCGTCGGTATCGAGTCTCGCGGTTCACATTTAATGTGAACGCGGAGGCGAATGACTCTGTCAAAGCCTTCCTTCCTCTGCCTCGGTTCAATGAAAGCGCTTAACTGGTAATTTGCGGAGGTGAAGTAGTCGTGCGTTCGCCGAATGACGCCAACTTCTCCCGGGGAGAGGCTTTGACACTTGTGCGAGTTCCCCCCCTCTAGCCATCGCCGCCATCGACATCGCCATCGCCGCCGCCACGCCGACGCCGCCGACGCCGCCGCCGCCGCCAAGAGGCTCGATATCAAAGTCTCCATTGACATAAATTGTATCTGTCGTGGTGTCGTCCGTTGTCGGTTGTGCGCCGAGAATATTCGAACGTTAACTGACAGCAGCTCCCAAAACAATACGACGACGGCGCACTTTCATTGTCGAATCCGAACGAGAGCGCCCGCCGATCCTACAATAACACATACACCCAACCCGTCCTTCTTTATCTCAATTATTATCCGCTCCCGGGCTGTAATTAATTCCCGGATCGGTTGCGCCACGCGGGAATGAAATCCGCTTCTTTCTGATCGGGAAACTTAATTGCCAAACGAAGCCAAATTAAATTATTCGGGCGTTGGCTATAGATAAACAGCATTTATCATCAAGAGATTAAGGATACCTACGGATAGCTTGATCTATAATGCCGAGGAGCAAGGGCCGATTACCCTACGCGTATCCAGTACGCGTATTGTGTCAAATTAGCTCCTCCGTCTCCATGACGCGGCTAACATTAATGTCTCCCGTGACTAATCAACTCATCCAAGGAATATTATTACTTCTTTCCATCATCGGCATTCCCACTTCTTACGCGTCAGTCTAAAAGAATTTTATTTCCTCTTCTCACTCTCTCTCTCTCTCTCTCTCTCTCTCTCTCTCTCTCTCTCTCTGCCCCAGTCAGTTTTTTTCTCTTTTCTTTTTTCCCTTTATTTATTTATTTATTTCTTTTTTCTTTTTTCTTTTTTTCTTTTGCAAATGCGTTATTTAAAAGTAGCCGGCATTACGTCGTCTCAAAACGTTTTATTTTTACACTTTTTGCGGTTTTTATAGATCATAAATGCTTGACTTTGTCTTTTACATTTGTTTTTTTTATAATGTCGTCAGTTTCGAAAAATTCCCTGCCACAGGCTCGACGAATATCCACGCACATTGTAAGGCAATATGTCTAAAAAGAAAGATGGGGGAGGGGCAGAGTTTTTTTTTTAAAAATAATCAACATTAAGTTGGCTATCCACGAGGGGAGAGAGAGAGAGAGAGAGAGTACAATGGCGTGGGGAGGAGAGGACACGTATATTTTTTTTCTCGTGCACGATATTGAATTAAATTTGCCTTTTATAAAGCTACACATACTGAACAGGAACTTGCTCGAATTTTATTGTCCGGTATAAAAAGACCAGCACCTGCAAAGGAAAAGTACTTCTGGCCCCCTCCCCCTCCCCCTCCAATCGCCAATTGGCTAATTTACGCAGACATAGGCGTGCGCTTCATTTTTCTGTTTTTTTGTTATGTGTCTGTTGTTGTTCTATTCGTTGTACGTTTACGTGCAGAACCGTAGAACCGTAGCCCCTAATAAAGGAAAAGATCGATAAGCTGTAACAGCCGGGAACGGCGAGTGCGAATGAAGGAAGGAAGGAAGGAAGGAAGGAAGGAAGGTAGCGGGCCTAGGTGAAAATGTCGGCAGTAAGGATATTCTTACATTGAGAATGCGGAGGAACAGGGACGGACACGCGTCAATAAGCTTGTTAAGATTATAGGATTCCGATAGAGAGGCTGGCTACTTTAGTCATATATTTATTTCTGCCCTGTGAATCACGTCGGCCGTTCAATTAATTTCGTCCTTTCTATTTTTAATTCTGCAAGTGATCAAAGATAAAAAGGAAAAGAAAAAAAATAAATAAATAAATCGTGCGTTAAGAGTAGTGCGGGACAGGGCGGCGGGGTGGTGAGCGGAGGGGAGGGGAGAGAGACGAGAGTAGGCAGGCAAGTTGCTCGCGCGCTATTTCATTTGCTCCCGACATTTACGGGTTACACATGCCAGACAATATTCGGGGGAAGGTCCAAATGGAAAATTGACTGCAGCAAGTGGAGGTCGGCGCTGAAACGTCCGCGGGTGCATGCAGTGGGAAGTGGCCGGGGAGGTTGGGGGGAGGAGGCAGGTTAAGAGACTCGCCTTAGCCGTCCCGTGGCGTTAAAATAGCCGAACGGAGGAAGAGTCGAAGCGCTAAGGCATAATAAATCCTCGGCTCGATCCGAAATCGGAGGCGAGCTTTGGCTCTTTGGCGCCGAGTGCTTCTTTTTTCTTAGTCGAGGCCTCTTGGGACCGAGAGGCGCGAAAAGAAAGTTCGAGGCTCGGCTCAATCATCGAGGAAGGCGTAGGGCGGACGGCCAACGACATCCCGGGTGCCGCGGAAGATCTAGCGGCGTCGAAGGCGGCAACAGCAGCAGCAGCAGCAGCAGCAGCAGCAGTGACTCGCAAATCCATTGGAGCCGCGCGTCACTCCCCACTCCCTGCCCTCCCAGATTACTATCTCCGGCCCGTGAGCGAGCGAGTGAGAGAGAGAGAGAGAGAGAGAGAGAGAGACGGGTGAGATTCCCTCCTTAGCCTAAGAAAGCGCGAGTAAGTATAGAAAGTGGTGGGCGCCGCAAAATGTAATAATGCTCGTCTATGGCTGCCGGGCTGAAGCCGAAGTAAAGGGCCTTACGCGAGTCAGCCTGAGGATAGAGCGGGGTTCCCCGGGGAGAGTGGGGCGAGGGAGGCTCAGGCAGAAGAGGAAGGGGTACCGGCGGCGGGGGAGCACCGACGGTGGGGGCGGTGAGAGTCGGCGCACGGGGGTGGAGTGCGAACAAAACAGAGACAGAAGAGAGAGAGGGAGAGAGAGAGAGAGAGAGAGAGAGAGAGCGGCGTGACTCACGGGCCGGTGCCTCCGACGTTCGTCTCCCGTGGATTCCGCGCCAGTTGATCGCGAATCGCCACGCCCGAAACACACGCGTACCTCCGACGCCGCTGTTCTGCCCCGAAAGAGAAAGAGAGAGAGAGAGAGAGAGAGTTACGCACATACGTACTCGCTCTTCGGCTTATACACGTACATTTCTATATATACATATATATATATATATATATATAAATATTTGCAACCATTTCTTTGAAAAAAAAATAAAAATAAAATAATAATACATATATATATATATATACTATATATACGTTTAATATACAATATATAATATATATACGTTTATATATACATATATATATATATATAAATAGAGGTAGTATAGCGCGGCCGAGCGTACCACGACACGCACAGAGGGAGAGAAGGAACGCGCGCGCGCCCTCGTATCGTCGAGGGTTCCTTCCCCTTGGTCCGTTCGTTACCGGCTCTGTGTCTGTGCACGTGCGGCATATATGCGCGAAAAAGCCGGGGAGCCACTCGTCTCCTCCTGCTTCCAGTGCGAAGCAGCGCAGCTCGACCGATCCTCCTGAGCCAAGGAAGATTGGTATCTGCAAAGGGGCCTGCAGCAGCGCAGTCCTCATCCTCCTCAACGATCACGGTCAGTGGCTTACGGATCAGTTAGTTGGCGCAACGAGGTCGTTCCGATCACCGGCTCCTCGACTTACCCGTCTCCTCCTAGGCGGCCCACCACCACCACCACCACCATCACCACCATCACCACCACCATCACTACCACCACCATCACTACCACCACCATCACCACCACCATCACCACCACCATACCACACCATCACCAGTTCCCCCGCCTCCTGCTCGCTCTCTTCTCCGGGGACAGCATAACCTCCGCTAGCCCCTAGAGGTACCTTTGACGGTGCCTATGATGTATTTGGCCATTGACTGGACGGCAATGTGAGGCTCGGCATGGGTCCAGAGGAATAGTGTTATTCTTGAAATTCGTTGTTTGAAGTGTTAAATTACTTCCACTGAGAGTGATAACAGAAAAATTTTTTTATGCTGACGCTGCGCGGCTAAGCAATAGATTACAAGTTTCGTTGTACCGTGTCCGCCAGACCTACACTCTTCTCACCAGACCCATGGTTTTTATTATTATTTTTATTATTATTACTATTGTTGTTGTTGTTGTTGTTGCTGCTGTTGTTGCTGTTGTTGTTGTGGTTGTTGTTAACAGATGACGCAAGAATTTCATTAGTGGGTAACAACTCGTGGCTGTAAAGGGCCCTAAAACGTTATCTGTCTCGACACCAGTTACCGCTGGGCCAGCGACTCGACATCTCGATACTCGTCCTGGCCGTCGTGCTCTCGCCGGCCCTCCGGAACGTAGAAAATTCGTAACCTCCGTAGCTCTTTGCTCTCGTATATCGCGTTTTTTCCTCGATATCGCTTTATCTCTCTCTCTCTCTCTCTACTGCTGCTGTTGCTGCTGCTGCTGTTGCTGGTTCTCGCCCCTCCTCCTCCTCCTCCTCCTCCTCCTCCTCTTCCTTCTCCTTCTGTTCCTGCTCCCCCACTGACCCCTTGCTGTCGCCCAATACCCAGCCTCGTATATATATTGTGTAAGCAACCTTGTGCGATTCGATACGCTTCTTCGACTTCCGATCTTTTTTACATTATCTTATTTCTGCAATACCGTCTCTCTCCCTCTCTCTCTCTCTCTCTCACTCTCCGTCCTCCGTATTGTGCTGGAGCGAAAAAAATGACGTTCCAAGTTATCGGTTGATCGATTGACTCGGGTGATCTACAATTGCCGAATGAAAAAGAACGCGAGAGAATAGCCATCAAGGGAGAAAGATGGAAAGACCTTTCGATCCGTTGTGATCTGGATCAATGTTAATGCGTGGATCATCGGTGCTTTGTTAAGGTTTATTTAATGTTGGCGGCCACCGTTTCGATTTCATTAGAACTCGCGCGCGCGCGCTACTGATCATCAACTTCTTTCGTCGCGACCTTTTTTTTCTTCCTCCTACCGTGATTGACGTTATTCACGGATGGAATTTTATATCCCGAGCTTTGATATATTTACGCTTTTTTTAAAAAATATTCCTCTCGCCGAGCTGATATTTCATAGGGCGTGCGTCGGGAAAATAACGACATTTTTTCTCCTCCTTCTCGTAAACAGATTGTTGGACCCGTTTTTTCCTTCTTTCTTTATTTATTTATTTATTTATTTATTTATTCCTCCTCTTTTTTCTCGGTAAATTCAAGCCCAAGGGATTACTCTGGCTTCTTAAAGTCACGACGACTTCGTAGCTCGATCAGAAAAAAACCCTGTGAAACGCAAGTATCCCTTTGTTAATTCCGCCTAGACGTATGAAAAACTAAGATGTTTTTCGTAAAAAATACCGATAGAACGGGTTGTAGGCCGTGATATTTTTTTTTAAAGATTACTTGCTATAATGTATTTTAAGAAGGCGGATAATCCATCGTCGGACCATGTCCCGACGTTTTTAAGACATGGCCGCTCTCCTCCTCCCCCGCCCTCCCCCTCTCGCCGCGTCCCGGTCCGACTTTCTTCTCTGCGCATGATTTCATCAGAATCGCGAGCCGCGCAGACAATTACTTTACGCTCAATACTCGGAGACGGAAACAGATTTGCGGTGTGAAACGATTTGTCCTTAACACGGAGGCATTTTTATCCGAGCGAGTCCCGCGCCCGATGACTAATCGCCATTGAAAAACCACCACCACCACCACCACCACCACCAGCCAGCAGTAGCAGCAGCAGTAGCAGCATTCGCAATACCGGGACTTTCATCTCGCACCTCGTAACGTCCCAACCTCTCGAACCTCTCGAATCTGATGCACGGACGCAGAAAGTGACTCATCCTCCATACTCCTCCTCGACCTTCTCATTAAAATGTTAATCCAACGTCTGTTCTACCGGATCGAATCAATTTCGTATGGCCCGATGATCTTATTATACTATCCTCCACCTCGCGATTACGTAATTAGCGGGGTAATAATTCAATTTCAGCCCGACGACTCGATTCTCGCGTAATAATTGCCATTCCGGGTATCCTCGTAACACGGGGCATTATCGCTGATTTAAAGGAAAGGAGTTGAAAATAGTGGAACGGGAGAACAAAAATCGATACAGGCATGAAAGGTTTTTCCGTGCATCGGTGGCACGATCGTTTCACCATTATTTTCACGAGCCCCTCCCCCCGCCGACTCATTGTCAATAAGACGAGTTGAGAAAGAGTCGTGCCGCCGGTGCCTGAATTGGTGTTCCTATCTAGAATAAAAGAGTCAATTGTCGAGGCAAATAAATAAAAAGGGGAAGGGCGAAAAATGAGAGGGTTCGGCTAAGTTTAGGAAAACAATAACCGTATATCTCGATCTCGATTGTCTTCTGTAGCTCGAGACTATAGTGGGAAGGGGGGGAGAGAGAGAGAGAGAGAGAGAGAAAGAAACGAAGGACTTATCGATCGGGGAGGATGGCGCGCGACACCGGCCTCAGGAGGAGGTGGTGCTGGTCGCTGTCGGCTTCGAAGGAAGGACGAATAAACGAGCCTCGGTCTGCCAATCCAGCAGGACGGGCACTGGTGGGCTTGGCTGGTTGGGAGGGGGGGAGGGAGTTTGCCTGCGACTCATCGACTGACGAATCGATAAGAGCTTTGAGCCGCGCGTTGCATATAAAAAAGAATCTTGCCATTGTGTCCGTGTGCCTCCTCCTTTACTGGGACTCCCCATCTCTCTCTCTCTCTCTCTCTCTCTCTCTCTCTCACTCACTCACTCACTCACTCACTCACTCACTCATCCTCACACGACTCGCTTTTGGACCATCGAAATTTTTAGAAGGCCTTCAAAGCCATTTGAGGGCATCGACTCATCCGGAGCTTTATTCGCGGTTTCAAGGGATAACGTTTATCGCTACCCCCCCCCCTTTCGAGTACCGACTTTTACCTACACCGAGCTCTTATTATATTCAGAGCCAAATAGCTTAAAGGCTCAACTTCTAATCTAATGGACTTCTTAACGGTCTCGCCTCTTCCCCTCTCCCAACTGTTTACCGACAGCATTAATAATTCTTGTAATATTAATAATAATAGTAATAATAATAATTATAACAACAACGGCGAATAAGCTCCATGTTTTATTAATCAGCTAATGCCAGCCACCGATTCATTAATGTGAATTTTAATCAAATACGAACAATTTCCGGACATTTTGTAAATTTACGGAAGGCCCGCTCGGCCAAAGTCGGCTTGATATTTAATCGAAATGTGGTGCTATCGTGACTAGAACGAATCTGTCATGGGGTATATCTTTGTACACCCTCGATGATCCCATTCTTCAACATGACAATTTCAATGGCTACTCGGCGTGCTACATCTTTTGTGGCGCAAGTAAATCCATATAAATATACCGGAGGATTGAATTATTGGAGTTCTATTCGTATTCTTCTCTCCCCTCCTCCTCCCCGCCCGCCCGCTCTCTCTCTCACTCTCTCACTCTCCCCTTTCCTCCCTCGACTACTGAAGATCGTGTTATAAATACGATCGGCTTAGTGGCCCGACAGATGCTGCTTCCTACCTCTGAATATTGTTATTTCCCGTTTATGAGAAGGCGAGAGCAGCTCTTTCTTAAATAGAATAAAATAGAAAGAGTAAGAATCTGGCTTGTCGACACTCGCTTCGGCTTCGGTCTACTGGCAAAGTTAACAGAATAGAAAATGAGAAAGCCCAAGCCCGCGGTCGATTAACAATTGTTTTAACCTGCGTTGCTCTCCTTGCGCACGTACTTGGGTAGAATTTTGTAAAATCCTCCGCGATACATCCCCGAGAGGCTCCACTTCTCACGCTCGAGTCGCCCGGGGAATATGAGTAATTTCACGCGGTCCTGGCCTTCGCCGGGTTTGTCGTCTCGCCAAGAGGGGGCGGGCACCAAGCCAAGCTAATTATCCGCGATAGCGTCAAAGCCAAATTGACTTTGCGAAATTTGTAAAAAAAAAAAAAAAAAAGGTCGCGCGAGCCCCTCTTACATTTTTCATCCATCGCCTGCTTATAAAGTATTTTCATGCTCGTTACCCGGAGTAATTACGACTCCATTAATATTGCCCCATTCGAGCGAGGCGCCCTCCCCCGCAGAGCCGAGTAATGCCAATTAAAGTTCACGATCCGATCCACCCTCGTAGTCCATATAATTGAGATTAGGCATCATTGTATACGTTGTCGAGGGAGGTCTTCCTTGGTTTTCATCCCATTTATAGAATAATTTACCCCGGAACACGATTCTCCGGATTAATATTATCTCGGACCCGCCGCGTTTCGATACGATTACTACGGAGTGCTTTGGCAAACATGGCCAATTCAGGATAAGTTGGCGCCTCAACGAGACCGAGCAAGTGGCTTATCAATGGTCGCTCGAGGATAAGAGGGTCTACGGGGGTGGGTAATTAAGCAGGAGCCGGGACAATTTTTCTCGAGCCCGCCTCGAAAGAAAGGCAAAAGCCAAGCCAAGGGAGAAAGGCGCGGAAGCAGTCTAGAGAGAGAGAGGGAGAGAGAGAGAGAGGTTTTTACCGGCCGACGATCCTTGCCCACTTACCGGCTGTGTGCACCTGGGCATTGTCCGGTGGTGCACCGATGCAGACGAGCGGTACGAGTACGGCTGTAACAGAATATTTCCGTGTAACTCGATGCAGAACTCGCTGCTACCGAGATAAGAGGCTAAAGAAATGTCGCTCTTTGACGTTGTGCGTCTGGGTGGAGGAGGCGCCGGCTCAACCGCACCCGGAGAGAGACAGACAAGAGTGAAAAGCTTGGAGTGGTTCGCGGTGGTTCGCGGTGGTTGGCCGTGGTTGGCGGTGGTTGGCGATGGTTGGCGGTGGTTGGCGGTCCTGGTAGCCTTTTTTCTCTCCAGCGGTTCTTTGGTTTCGTCTGGCTGGCTGCTCGTTAGTTTATTTATTCGTTTATTTATACGCGGCTCGGCGGTCGAGAGCTCCCGTCGCCATAGCAGCGCCGACCCGACCCGGCCCGGCCCGGCCCGGCTCGACTCGACTCGTAGCGCGGGGGTGGGGTGAGGTGGATTCGTACCGGCAACCCAAGACTTAAAGTCACTGGCGGCTGGCTGGCTGGCTTTAAAAAACCTCCTCCTACACGCACGCGGATGGGACTTTTCTATTTGCGAAGTCCCACGCGTCCCTTTGTTGGCCTCGGATGGCTGCCGAGGAAGTCGCGGGAGTAGATCAGGAGATACGGGTAACTTATATTTGCCGCTGTTGCTGCTCCCGACGTTGCTGCTGCTGCTGCTGCTGCTGCTGCTACTCTCGAACGGCTGCCGCTACATTGCCCACTTACCGTCCCGTCCTTCACTTTCCTGTCGCCTGCGTTAATCATTCGATTTTTCGTACGACAGTTAAAGCTTGTTTTTCCTTCTTCTTTTTTTTCTTTTTTCTTTCTTTCTTTTTTTTTTCTTACTCCCAAGCCCAGCTTGGAACAGAAGATATCAATTACCTGCCATTGTCGAAAGTCGGCTGCAGGCAGCAGCCTCGCGCGGAGAAACCCAAAATATTTTACAGACCTTTTCTCTTTACGAACAAGAGAAGGAAGTGTCGAAGGGGGCGGGAGCGTTTCCTACGAGAAAAATTTCTCCGCTTTTCATACTTAATTAAGCTCTAATAGCAAGCCAAAGTCCATGATTTACACGCATTATCTAATTAGCGTTTCTAACCATTATTTTCTCCTCGGGCTAATTCTTTAAAAATCGCTTATAAAGCATGGCTTGTTTCATTTTCATTGGAGTACTCTGATAGATAAATATTGTTGCCGGTGAAATTTTAAATATTACCTCGTCTTAATAATTACCCCCTAATTGACTGGAATATTCTAAAGTAATGACTCTACGTACTCTTGCACTGAAAAAACTCACTGGAAATCCAGTGCCTAATTACGTGTAATTGCGATATAATAATAATAAATAAATAAATAAATGAACGAATGAATGAATGAATAAGTAAAAAAAGAAAACGCGCGGCCCAATGTTTATAAACTATTCTCGAAATCGGTATAAATACATTCAATTATCGGTAATGGATCGGACAGCCTGGTAATTACTTGAAATTCTACCTTTAGTAGAAGATTCGTGGGATTCCTCGGAGCTCGGTGACCTTTCGTTACTTTTTCGTCTTATTCTTTCTTATAGGGTCAGTTTAAAACTTCTGCTCTAGTTTTGACGTAATTGCCTCCGCAATGGGTAAGAAGACTCTCGAGCGGTGAGCTGAGCCTAATGGACGCGACAGTAGGAGGGATTTTCGTATTTTGACAATTGAATGGAGGTAGAAATCTTGCGAATAGAGTCGCCTCCGAAGGCCTGAGAAACCGTATGGCGAGCTGTTTACGTTAAAGTGATCCTTGACTGCGAGAACACGTGAGAGATCTTTTAATTACGACGAGATTACAAAGAAACACGGAGTCCACAATATGTCAGAATTTGTCGAATAACGTAGTTAGAATAAAGGAATAATACAAGCCCAAGAGTCGTATTTATTAAGGAGCCGACGGAGCGGCTTTAATAATAGGATTATTGCGATCACGTAAAAGCTGATAAACCATTGCTAGGGCTCGTTAATTTTCTATCAGAGTCGCTTCTTCTTCTTCTACTTCTCCTTCTTCATCGTGTTTATTCGTGGTATTTTAGCGGCAGGGTGCGAAGGTTCACGAACAAAGCCTCGTGGCGATCTACGGGAGGTAATCTTGGAGGGAAAGTAAGAAATTCAGTAGGGGAAGAGGATTCGTGACTGTTGTCCGCACTTGCCAGCCGACAAGTCGGCTATTCTATCCGAACTAGGCATCGAATACAACCAAAGGACGATTCCCCTCGGAGCTTTCGAGTAATTTTTCGAGAGAAGGGGGAGGTGCGAGGCGTCAGCGAAAGCCCAGGGTATGACGGTCGCGTTGCATAATGAAGCTTAGGACACGAATTCGAGCTGCGCGGCTCGTTAGAGTTTGTCGGCCAGCGACGCGCAATCGAGGAGAAAAATCAGCGAGGGTCGGCTTGACTCACCCGCACATTTCTCACCTATTTCCCCCGGCGTCGGTGTCCCCGTGCGCCCGTCTGTCTGTGTGCTTGCGCGTAGGCGAGAGGGCGGCGAGACCTCCCCTCCCCGCCCCGCCCCCGTATAAATTAACGGGAGCCAAGGGGTCTTTCTTTCCATCCCTTCTTTGCCGTTCCAAAAAAAAAACTTGGCTCGAATTAGTCAGCCTGCTAAAAGGTGACATCATCCCATCGATCACGGGGTCAGGATCTACCTCGTTCCATCAGAAGCCCGCAATTTCGGAATCAGAAGCGCTTGCCGCACTGTATTACTCACGTCGGTCTCTCTAGGGCAGCCTAGTTAACTAATTTTACCTCATTTTACCTCATTTTACCTCTTTCGGCCTTTGAGTCCATGGACTCTGTGTGGGTGGGTGGATGCCGACTGCGCAGGAGCAGATTCGTCAATGGGCATTCGAAACGATAGGAAAAATGAAATTTTACGAGGGAAAAAGGGAAAAGCGGCGAAAGCGAAATAATTTACAATAATTTAAAATAATCGGATGCCGCAGCGAACAAGTGTTCGGCATATTAGCTCGCGTACGGCCTTGTGTCTCAAAAACATTTAAATCTCTCCGCGTTTTATCTGGGAATTGTTTATGGTATGAATTGCCACTGCGAGCACCCTACTACGTAGCTCGTAGAAGTGAAGCCAATTTCTTGTATGTACATGGGAGGAGGAGGAGGAGGAGCGGCCCGTGACGTGTCGGGCCCGTTATAACCTTGGCATTTAAGATTCGAAGCCGTATCTCCGTAAAAGTGCCATTTACGGGATGAAAAACGACGGCAGCCTTACTTATCCGGACAGAGATATCCGGATATCGAGGGTGAATTTTGAGAATAATCCCGGCGGCCCTCGAATTTCGATGTGTTCAATGTGTCGAGCGACGTGGTGGAGAAGGATGGAGTAGGGGGGGCGAGGGGGGGGAGAGGTTGATTGGGCACCGATAACGGGCATTCGTATGTAAAAATACTCGGGCCAATGGAACAAAGCCAAAAGGGACAAAAAGCTCGGCGGCATATCCTGCATTTTCAGCATTTTCACTAAGAAGTCCAGAGTTGGATTCGAGCGGGGCCCCCGTTGACGAATATCGGATGCGTGACTGAGCGAGCGAGTGAGAGAGACGTGCGTGTTGCCGGGTCGACCAGTCAGCCAATTGGCTTGGCCTGGACGGGCGCATGCGCGGCCGCACGTGCACCGACTGCACGATGGACTGGACGAAGACACGGGGCCGAGGAGCGGAGTCCGGAACCCACGAGGGGCGCGATCGTTCGGCCGTGACTCCTCGACGAGGTTGACCCCTTACGCAAAAGCGCCGCCGACTAAGACACACCGTCTGTCCTTCCTTCCTTCCTTCCTTCCTTCTTTCCTTTACTTTTCGCCTCGGACTCGGCTGTCCGAGCAATATTTCGTCGCGAAAGTTTGACTTTCAAATAGCAGAGGAATCCTTCGGAGCCCGGCCCCTACCACACCGGCATGCGTTTCGGCGCTGCATCCACGCAACAATGCCCGTAGCTTAATAGCCTTCCTCGAGACGTGGGAGGATCGATCCCCCGGGCTATCAATTATAATTGACCTGCTGATTTAAAAAGAGCCTTGCTCAAGACTGACACAATCGGCAGATCTATTAATACTCGATTTTCACCGTCGGCTCTCGCCCCGAGCCCAACAAGCCGATCCCGACTCCCTGTCACCCGCGCATCCCAGTACGCTAATCTCCGCAATTACTCCGTAGAAATAATCGAATGGAGGATTACCGATGAAAACTTCACTAGCCAATGAGGAGTTTATTAGACCGCGATTGCGCGACACTCGGCGGCAGCGGAGCCACTAACGCCATCAAGTACCATCCTCACGTAATAAATATCAAATTGGCTCGCTCGCTTGCATCATCCTAATGCAATAATAACAATACGTCGCCCGGTGCGACGTCGTTATGCGCCGATCGCGTGCAATAATAATAATAACGAGCGCATTCCTTATCGGTTCATAGGCAGTGGGCGGAAAATTAAGCCACAGTCGAGATGCAGTGTTGAAAAATAATTAGCTCCAGAATACGAAGCGAGCCAAGGCACTATTGTCAATGGGGAGCGTTTCGTTCCTCGTACTCCTCGTAATTACATTTCAATTTGTTGCGATTGATCGGGAGAAGGGAAGGATAATCTCTGTCGCGTCGCCGTCTCCGCTTGGCATTGGCAATTAAACGTTAATGGCGATAGCGGTTCGTAATAATGGTTGGTGGGTGGTAAGGAAGGGAGCCGACGAGGATTTGACATTAAATAAGAGTGGAAATGGAGCGGGGAATTGGGAAGGATTCCTCCCCCCCCCTCTCTCTCTCACTCACTCAGTCACTCTCTTTCGCCCCTCCTCTCCTTCGTGGTTAATGGAAGCACGCGAAGGAAAAGCTCCGTGGCGCGGGATCGTCATTAGGCAACATCGCATCCGCAGTTTAATGGATATCCCGAGCAATATCCGGGCTCGGCTGTATCTCGTTATCTCTCGAACTCGGTGGTCCCCGTCGACGTCGACGCTCGCGACGCCCTCGCTTTTCACTTCAATTATCCGGCGCTGATTGTGCGCCGCGGCTCACCGTCCACGTCCCAAGTAGAACAATCTCATTGACAATTCGCGACTTTCTGCCGTTCGATACACCGAATGCCTCTGGGGGGAGGGGGATACCTTCCTTACCGACCGCGCATCGATAGATCCCCCTGTATCGAGCGCCGGCCTCGCGCGATCGCGATCGCGATCGCGATCTCCAGCTCCACTAACGACGAAACGGATCTTTCGTCCGCCACATTCGTCAAACGCCTGCCACTTTAACTCTTTCGAGCGCTTAATCATCATTAACATCATCATCATCATCATTATTATTATTATTATTTGTTATTTATTATATTGGGTGTGGTCTTAGGAGGGAGAGAGAGAGGTAAGAAGGCGAGGCCGGATAAACGGCGTTTAATTTAATATTAATCTTTTTGAGAATGCAAGTTAAAAGCCTTGCACGGATACACGGGCTCGTAATGACAGCTTTGTTACGAGGGCCGTGGGTCGTGGGTCGTGGGTCGTGGGTCGTGGGTCGTCGGGTCGTCGGTCGTGGGTTACGGGGAAGGCCTAAAATGGTAGTAGGGGGGGTGGGAGGAGGAGGAGGGGTTAGTTTTTTGTTTTGTTATTTCGTTTTGCTTAACGTGATGACGGTGAATTATGAGGCCACTGAGGTTATTGGTAGAGGGGCCCGCGTGGGTGGTGAGATGAACATCTGGCTCGTTAAAACGATGCTTTTCTTAGGCTTCGGGAGGGTCACGACAATTAGTAAGAGAGAGGAGAGGGCTCGCCGAGTACGGCGGCCGTCCATCCAGTAAATGTTCTTTTCCCGCTGACGTGATTAAGGTTTTGTCGTGTTTTACATAGTAGAAAGCCCGGCTCGCATAAAAATTACTAAGAGTTCTGATGACACCTATCGTTATTAAGCCAAGGCATTTCGCCAACATTCTTACCGCGCGCGTGCAAAATATTCATTAAACCGTCGGGCTCTTCGCTTCTCCTACTCTTCCATCTAATACATCGGGTCTTAAACGACCTAATGTACGCGGTGCGGTGCGTTGCGGTGTGCGGTGTGGTGGGGTGTGGTGGGGTGGGACGGGATAGGGAGGGGGGGGCACGACGCCCGCCATGGACGTATTCATAAATGTCTTGTAACGTAAAAATCCAAAGCGGCGGCCGGCGTTTATTACCACCGGATTCGAGGTCGTTGGCGAAAATCAATACAATAAATCGAGCGTCTGCTCGAGCTAGGCTTACACGAGACCTCGCTCTATCGAGATTAGAGGGGAAAAAAAACAACAACAACAACAACAACAAACAAGAAGAAGAAGAATAAGAAGAAGAAGGAAACGCCATAAACGGCGCGAGTATCGATCGAATCCACGGACGAACGAACCAACGAACGAACGAACGAACGAACGAACGAACGAACGAACGGTACTAAGCACACAACGCGAGCCGAGCTTACAGCACCTGCTGCAGCCAACTCCGTGAAATTTTACGAGATACGCGGCACAGACGACGAGCGCTTCCTTATCGAGGATCATGTAAAGATCGAAAGAAAAAAAAAAGAAAAAAATGCAGCGCTGCGTTTCGTCATGCGCTCGCTCCGAGGTTTCCCAAGACATGCCCAAGACCAATCGCAATCACTCTCTCGCTCAATCGCTATCGTGTCCTCCTTCCCTCTCTTCGCCCCACTCGGCGTCCGCACGGAGCGCAATAAATAATCTCACGGAGATACGGAATCGCGCCGTGTTTTTTTTTTTTTTTTTTTTTTTTTTTGCGTTTTTGGTTTTTGTTTTGCTCTAAGCCAGCCCCTCGGGAAGCGGCGTTGGCCGTAAATCAGCCTAACCCCGACGCAGGCACCGATACTACGCCCGCTATATACCTCGACAATGAGTATGAGTAAACCTCGAAGACGAGATTAATAAAGAGCGGAGGGGCCGAGAAGCGCGCCCCCCCCCCCCCCCAGAATCCTTCCTTCGCTGCTCGTTCAGAGTTCACTTTTCCGTTCGAGGGGTCAGCGCTTACGCCGACCTTGAGTAAATCTGACCGGAAAGCGGTTGCCCTACGTCCAGATGCCACGTGGTCCAGTCCACTTCGTCTATAATGTCCGCGTCGAATATAATGTCCGTAAGAAAATTCCGTCCTTTCATCGTAATGCCATGGATTATCCGCAGATTAATGTTAATGCTCTGTAAAAGTAAAAAAATAGCGAGATTACAAGGCTCGAAAAGTCCCTTTCAATATAATTTAATGCCTGATTTATGTAATTAATTCGTAAACTTATCTCATTTAATGCTCTGCCTACCACAACCCCGCCACCGCCCCAACACCGCCCCGCATCGGCTGTAAAAGTCCTTTAGTCCCACGCATAATTTTCCAATGCCAATTGGCCAAAGTGAATAAACGTATTTCTCAAAGCAACCTGGCCGTTTTCTATAATTAATACAGCAAAACTGCAGACGTTTGGCTTATTAAGATTTTTTTCCCCCCCAATTGTAATTACGATACTTTATGGACACTCAACTTCTCTCTTTCTCAACCCGTCCTTTCAGCCTGTCATTTCGGTTTTACACATGCAAATGCACGTTTTCTCTTCTGTAACTTGCTTTAGAGCATTATAAATCATCAAATTAACTTTGTTGGGTGAAGAAAAATGAAAGGTACCGTTGTACCGGCGTAGCAGTAGACGAATCTATAAGTAATTATGAGGCCATAATCCTCTCTGTATCGTCGTTCGTAAAGTTTACGGTCACTTTTTCGTTTTCAACACAATCAATGTAAGCGAGTGATTATACGAACCTTTTATTTGTCGATGACGATTCCTTGACGTGCAATGATTTTCTCAAGCTATTCCGTCAACGTCTCGGCACCACATTTAAGTAAACCATCGGATATTTATTTATTGCTTTATTGCTTGAATTGGTATTGATTATTATTGCTCGTAGAGCTTAAGTCGCGCATACCTAAGTATCGTAAATTTAAGACAAGCTTAGTAAAATATTCAATATTACTTTGCTATTCTGATAATCTTATGGGAAATATATACTCTTGGGATAACCGATAACTGTCACATTCGTACTACGTAATCGAATTTCCTCGCATAATTGTATTATCTGCAAAAAGATCAAGGCTTATCGGAATAATCTCTGTTTTGACGAGCACGTAATTCACGCTATCTGCAAGTCAAAATATTATCTGTATAAAATCGGTAAAAGGGTGTCGAAAAGAAAAGTAACGAGTCTGTTATCTGACTTGACGCGTTCGTATCCTCATTTCGTACAATGACACTTGACAGTGGAAATGCGACATTTTCCCCAGTGATGTATGTACGCTTGTGTTTGTATACATATACATATACATATACATATATATATACAAATTGTCAATATTTATATATTATTTTTGGGCGGACAATGATTATGAGCGGCTAACAGCACTACGTTTACTTGGACGTGTGAATAATGGAGCCGGAGCTTTATTATGCTGTCGCGGCGAGCTGCGGGGGATTTCAAATGAATTAAAAAGAAATTGAATTTTTCGTAAAGCGCGCGAGCGCAGCTGCATATTAATCATGAATTAAGAACAATGAGCTATGGGAGTGGTGTACGGGATGGAGAGCTATGTTTTCCGGTGTCATTTTCACTACTACCAAGCAACCCGCGCGGCCGAGGCGTCGGTAACAAATATACGTCCGAGTTTCTTCAGGAACGCGGAGAACGCGTTTGCTGGAAATTTTCCAGAAGGAATTTCGACTTTCATTTATATCCGACTCCATCTCACGGGAACGAAATGAACTCTCTCTCTCTCTCTCTCTCTCTCTCTCTCTCTCTCTCCCTCTCTCTGTCCCCCGTAATATTACAATTTCGTTGGCGTCGCGGTGCTTTTTATCCTCCGGCGAATTATCTCGCTAAATTCGTAAAACGCTCGTCGACATTCGAAAGAATTTCAAGTGCCCGCGAATATGCGTGGGAGGGGGGGGGTAGCCGCGGAGATCGGGAGCGCGTCAGCTTTTTTATCCGGCGGCTATACTCATCGGCAACGTAATATCTAAATGGCACCAGCAGGTACCGAAAGTAAATTGCGTCTTATGGAGGGGGCCGGAGGGAGGGGAGGGGCCACGAAAGCCACGGAACATAAAGTACTGCCGCGTGTTAAAAATGCGGAAAATTTCAATAAGAGGCATTAGAGTCCCGAGATTCCAGGAAAAGATGTGCCGGATGCGAAAGAGGACGACCACCGGGTCTGACTGACTGGCTGGCTGACTAACTGACTAACTGACTGGCTGGCTCGTTTCGCCCGCTCGCTTCGCCCGCTCGCACGCATCCGCTCGCCGGAGGCGATTACATCGGGTCTCGGTGACGCCGGCCCTTGGTGCGAGAACGAACCCTCGACCCTCCTGACCTTGGACTCACGCGGAGCGTGCTGAGGGAGCGCGGAGGGTCAGAGGCTCAGTTATCGCGTGGACGGTGTCTGCGTGTGGGTGGGGGTTGCCGAGACCCCGCCCCGACGACGATTGCACCTTACGTGCCTTACTGCCGAGGTGATGTAAGCCTCGGCCGACGGAATAAATGTCGTGATTCCTGGAGCTAATCGTTTATGCAGCCCGATCGCTGATAGCGTGGCCCACAAGAATTTCCCTGCTTATTGTAAATTAACTTTGCTTTGCCTATGCTATTTACGAGATACTCTCGCGAAACGAAAATTACTCCTCCTCGTTCCCCGTTCCCCGTTCCCCGTTCCACCCTACCCTCGACCTATCCTCGACCCCCCCCCCATCTATTGTATATTTGGCGAAAATTACCGGGTAAAAAAAAAGAAAACTTTGTTTTGCCAATGCAGCGGCTTACGGCTATTCTCGCCAACGAAATGTCGGCAATACTTCCGCCTCTACGGCATTAACGATGTTCGATAGATCACGTGATTTACATAGAGCCAGGTGGTACCCTCTGCTCTCCATATGCCAACCTAATTTTTATCTTACCCGTCGAAACTTATCATTACACGTCCTTTCTTTTCCGTGGAATTAGAAACGTATTGCTCAAGCGATTCCCGATACTCGCTCTATTCTCCTTGCTTTCTAGTCAGACGTTTTTATCCTAGCGTTGCATACGACGTTGTATTTCTTTATTTCCAGCGGCTAACGAAGAGCTGTGTGTAAATATTAAAGATTTCTCTTCTACGGAGCACGCGGCTTCGTTACAAAGAGGGTTCGATGGCTTTCGAGCTTGCCTCATTTTGCAATTAAATCCAATTAATTAATGCGCGGTGTTGAAAGACGTCGTTGGATCGTAGGTAGTGCCACGTGAAAATATCTCCGCAATATATATATATATATATATATATGGCCGTCCACATCGCGCTTGCGCGTAAAAGTGTATCTCTACATTTCGCTCGCTCGCTAATTACGAATGTTTTTGAAGCCCTGCCAAGGAATTATCAAATTACTCGATTAATCATTCGGATATTTAGATACGATTAACGGTAAGGATCAGCTTCGCGCATTATGATTTACGGGAACTCTACTAAGCAGTTGTTTTGATAAAAAGAAATTTTTCATCGATGGTATCGGGTTTGCGTCGTACCCTATAAACGTAGACGAAGTAATTAAAAAGATAATTGCACGTGAGCACGAACTGAGGGGGACAATGGGAAATAGGGCCAGACAAAGAAAGAAAATCGAGGTTAAATATGAAACGTTGAGTTTGGCCGTCTACGTGTGCAAATGGCATGTACACGGGACATGTTGATAAGAAGGGCTTTTGGATTCAAAATGAAACATCGTCGGTTGAAATATTTGCCATAAAACGTTGCCATTACCATTCCAACGAAAAGGCATATTTAACGCACACCGAGTATACGAGACTCTCCTCCACTTCTGGCTCTGACGAGGATTTCAAAGTGCACGAGTGGCCCTCGTATTTTACGTGCGCGTGTATTCACGGAAATGCTCGTACGAAATAGGAGAGATGCGCGAACTGAAAATGCGCTCCGAGGTCGTTGCACTCGTGACGACGACGACGACGACGACGACGACGACGGCGCTGGTAGTGGTGGCGGTCGTGGTGGCGGCGACGACGATGGCGACGACTACGACGACTACGACGACGACGACGACGACGACGACGACGACGACGACTAGGAGAATCCCCTCGTCGGCCGCGCATACGTCCGCAATAAGAAGTAATAAGACGAAGTAGACCTAAAATGGAGGGCGGCTCGGTTGAGAAGCGTAAGGTGCCGCTGCCATTCGCCTTGCGATCTACTCGTACGGGATAAGCCAAGAGAGATCGAACGCGAATAAACGGAATAATAAAAAAAGGACAATCGTTTGGAGAAAGAGCCCCCCGCCACCGCCCCCGCCCCCCAGCCACCGCCACCGCTCGCAACCGCTCGCAACCGCCGCCGACTGATATTTCCTGCCTCTCCTTTTCCCTGAACAACCATCCCGATTGATCAATCTCCCTGGAAATGACTATTCGGGGCAGATTCATTCATACATTCCTCGGCATCTTCAGAGGAATGTGCAATATCGAGGAAGATGCGTTACGGCGAATTCATTTCGCGATTGAAAATTCATCTGCCATTATTTACGGTGATTTTATTGCTGAAATACATTCGACGTCGTACGTGGCCGTACAAGACAAAGGCTGCTTGCTACATCGTTACTTGAATGGCGCCGATACAGACAAATTTTGTTAAATCGATACTCACCCGCGCGTACTCCATCACGTCAACTACTGCAAAGGTTTTTTTAGTTAAAAAAAAAAAAAAAAAAAGAAACTCATTGATAGTACGTAGTGACTGACTCTTTTTTTTTTTTATGAAACTCTTTCCAAGTACGATCGTTCGTAGATTCAAGTAATTATTATTATTGTTGTTGTTATTATTATTATTATTAAATGACGATCGTAAAGGCCTTTATAGAGTAGAAGAGGTTCTTCTGGCAAATACATTAATTTACGGTTGATCCGTCGACGAATGAAGACTTTAATTACTTAAATAGCGGAAAATTATGATCGTTACGAAAGCTCATAATGGGAGATTTTTTTTCTCGATAATTCGTCAGATAAAAATAAAGTATTCGAATTAAAGGAAGAAGCCGAATGGTAAGCTGGCAAGCTTAAAGACTATAGAATCGGATGAAAATGGGCTCATTCAATCGGACTTCTTCAAAGTAAAGTGAATACGAGCCTCCTTTTGAGCATAATAATAATAATAATAATAATAATAATGGCATTAATAACGGATTTAGAAAGGGAATTCTTTACGTTTATTCTAATTAATTATTCGACGTATCGCGTGGATACGAAGTAGGTGAGGAATACCATTCCGTATAAGCGAACGCAGCCGGGTTATTGTAGTTGTAAGAAAAGGGTCAAGGTTCAGTGTACTCCTTAAGAGAAAGAGGAGCATAAAGGGGTGGGAACGGGCGGAGCGAGAGAGAGAGTGAGAGAGTGAGTGAGAGAGAGTGAGAGAAGCACTGGATATGGCCTATTGAATTTACGGGATCGTAAAAAACGAATTACAGGTGGAAAAATTTATTGGCGAGGTGGATGGAGTGCGTCTGCGGCACTTTTACGGGACGGAGCCGAGACGAGGAGGCTAATCTGTATGAGAAAGCACGGGATGGGCAGTCGGAGGAGTAACCATCGCGGGAATTTTCCTTCGGCTAAACTGGGGGCAAAAAGTTTTCGCCGTACTTCGCATAACTATTTCACTCCCGAGCGCTTATCTCGGCCTCGTTATTTATGCGGATGCTCTGCCGCAACACAATGGAAGCGATTGCCCCGCGGTTTTGTCTTTCGCGGCAGCTTCCTCCACCCCAATAACCCTACAATCACCGCCCTTCTTCATCTACATCTGCATCTACATCTACATCTACATCTACATCCATCCTTTCTAACTATCTATCTATCTATCCGGCATTTACTAGATCTCGAGATCGTTCTCTCCCCCTCTTTTCCCCTCCCCCCTCTCGATAATTTGCTCACCGCCGGTTTTTTATTAGCTTAATCGTACGAATTGGAAAATACGCCTCAGACTCTTAGTGACTTTTAGCTTCTTCCCAGACTATAAAAAACGCTACGCCGTAGGTTAATTCATCACAGATAAATGATATCGATCGAAACCTATATAAGCACTATTGACCCTTATCTAGTTGTTTATCAAAAAAAAAAAAAAAAAAAAAATCAGACTTTTGATGAAATGAAACATTTGCCAGTTATCTTAACGCTGGATCCGGCTATTAAGCGTTTAAAAATACCTTTAATGTAAAGAACGTGTAAGTTTAACGTATTAATAACTCGTAGAGTACATGCTCGGTGAAGTTTATTTTAAGCGCTTCTCCAAAGCTTTATGTTAATGTTGTATCTAAAAGCGGCGCTTGCAAGATCGTTTGATTATTTAATCTATTTTTAATTGGTTCGCCTAAATATTTAAAAGAAACTTGGTATCGTAACACGCCTTTATCCCCCCTCCCCCATAAAGTACTCGCTTATATAACGTTATGTCAGGAAAAACTCTTGAATTCCACATTAAGAATTAGAAAGCCATTATTATTTATTCGTACGATGAGCTCGTGCTCACTCAATGAAATATTCATAATAACAATAAGAAGTGGGAGAAGGTTTTCAAGCTTATGCTTAAAATATTACTACGCGAGCACATTAAAATATACTTAACGATTCAATTATCAAATGAAAATGACGGGGCACTCGATTACTTAATCATCGAGGCATCGGTATCCTATGCGGTAAACTTATCTAATCGAGACTCGAGCCGCTCTAGGGAGCAAGACGGAGCGCACGAGAGACAGAGAGAGAGAGAGAGAGAGAGAGGAACAGGCAGAAGCTTCGTTCGCCTTTCCGGCGCACAAGAAGCAACGAGCGCCAAAGTAATTAAGCCACTCGAGTTGTAAAGCGACCGGGTTATCGAACGTTAATAAGTCCTTAATATGAGAGCCCGTGGAGCCGTCACTCATACCGTCAGCCTTGAAAAGTTCGAGGCTCCTCGGGAGATTTTCAATGACTCGGCGAGAGTCGGTCCTCTCCCGGGATGGCCCCCTCACCCCTCCCTCCCTCTCCCTTTCCCATCAGGCACACCGCACGCGAACGCAAATTCCTTACGGCCACTTACGTTATCCCGGAACTTTAATGGCTTCACCTGACCGTCCGGGCAAATTACATCGCGCACGACAGCTTTCATTCACCCGGTGATAAAAACAAAGTAAAAACACAGTAAAAAAAAAAAAAAAAAAATCACTCGCGCTTTTCATAGAGAAAGAAAGACGAGCCTCGCTTCGAGGGGATTCGATTGTTAGCGGAGCCGACGAGGCTGCGGATGCCTGCATCGATTCCTAATTGCGTGGGGCCGCTTTTGTTTACTCTCAAGACAGTTTAATGACAGTCACCGAGACAGAAGACACTTACTTACTTGTCTGTCTGGCCTCGACGTGGCGCAGACAATACAACAGCTTTAGCCGTTTTACGCGAAATGTAGTTGTGCGGAATCCATCCTTTTCCGCACGCGAATATTAACCAGATAAATAGTGCACTGGTGTCCATTGTCCTGGATGAAACTATCCGATCCAACGGGCCACTACTCGTTATACCCTCCTCATCCTCCTCATCCTCCTCAGAGCCGGCCGACTCATAATACCTGCATTGTTTACCGATTGCCGGGATCGTTATTGGCTCGGCGAGTGGTAGAAGGGGGGGAGTGGGTGGGTCGGGGGCAATTTCATTGCCGTTCGTAAAAATGTAAAACGAGCCGAAGGAACACTTTATCACCGGTAATGAATGCCGAAAGTTCGTAGGGAGTCATTAACTAGCTATCCGTTCCTTACGATGCCCGCCCGCCGTCATTTCTCCCCTCGGACACAGATTGATTTTATGCTAATACTCGCAATGACCGGCTCGAGCGATTCTCTCTCTCTCTCCCGTTTTTTTCATAATTAATATACAGCGTGTATTTATGAATAAATTGATTGCAGAGAGGCATTCGGTCGAGCATCTCTTATCAACGGGCAAAGCAACCGTCCAATAACCCCGATACGCGTACGTGTACGCGAAGCCGATGCCCTCATTTTATTATATTTTTATTATATTAATTATAATATTGTAATTATTGTATATTGTAACGCGAAGAGTATTATGTGATTTATAAGATCTGACGGATGACTGAAGCGTAAGTTTGCGTCGCTGTTTCAGGCGATTACGGCTCGGCGAGTGTCGCACTCGTGAATTGGGCTAAGCAGAACTTGTGCGAGGACAACATATCGGTGATCGTCGTCTTCCTCACACCGCCTGCCGAGATCGCGGCCAAGTCCTTCTTTAACCCGCGGCCCGTGCAGTGTCCCACAAGCATGGAGTCCAGCTATCAGGAACAGCAGCCTTACGACCTCGACTTTGGCTTCGGCAAACAACAGCAGCAGCAGCAGCAGCAGTCACAGCAGCAGCAGCAGCAGCAGCTGATTGATGAACAGCAACCGATTCAGCAGATCCAGCAGACGAACGGCGGTGACGTAGGTCTCGTGGAGGCGTGCGTGACCAACGCCATCCTCGAGCCGATAAATGGAAGGCATCGGCCAAAGCCCCCCAGGTATAACGACGACGACGATGACGACGACGAGGAAGAGGAGGAAGAGGACGACGACGACGACGACGACGACGATGAGGAAGAGGAGGACGAGGAGGACGTCGATCTCGGGCCCGAGACGAACGTCGATACCGTCGACGACGTACCCGATGACTTTGGAAAGCTCGACCAAGCTATGGGCCACAACTACCCCGCCGAATTCCTCGTCAAGATGCCCGCCAAAAGAGAAGAGGACCACTTCTCACTAGACGGCTTGCACCAGAACCGTGAGTTTCCAATGTCTTTTTCATGCGTTCAAAATACGATCGCAATTTTTTTTCCATCTCCGGGATATTCTTTTTCCAATCCACAAAGGCTAAACTGTCCAGATTTTTAAGGGATTCTCTCTCTCTCTCTCTCTCTCTCTCTCTGTCTCTGTCTCTGTCTCACTCACTCACTGAATCTTTCCGAGTACGAGTTTGGAAGTTGAATTGACGCAAGACCTGTAAACTGAATAAAGCAGTCGTTATTTTTCCATCGTCACATTATTTTCACTGCATTGAAATTAATTATAGACAGATAAATTAAATGCCCATATGAAGAGACGGAGAGATAGAATGGGAGGGGGTGGGAGGGGAGGGAGAGGGGTTTGTTAAATTTTGTTAATGCGAGCACTGGCTTGCACTTGGACTTTCATATAATTAGACTTGGTTAGCAAAAAGCGCTTTCACATTATTTTCACTGTACTGTCACGGATGAGAATTTGTGAAAGTAAAAATCATTCGCTGTAAAAGTTAAGAATATTCAGATAAGGAAAAAACAGTCGCTCGTATGGATCACATGAGGAAATACGTATTTCTAATTAAAATTAAAAAGCTCACCTACATTCGCCACTAGGAAGGACGTAATAGATATAAAAAAATCAAGTTACGCGTTCTCGTATAAACAAGTGCATCAGGAATTTACGGACCCGGTAGGATCTCGCTTTAAACAACTACGGCTCGATTGCGATAGCTTGAGAGAGAGAGAGAGAGAGAGAGAGAGAGAGAGAGAGAAGAAAAAAAGTGCCAAACTTTTATAGCCTGACAAGCGAACGAGAAGGAGTAAAGTGGCTTTAACTGAAAAATTTTTAATTTATTTTATGCTCATAATGTAGAGGGGCGGGGGATGGGATAAGAAAACTAAATGGCCGATGATCGATCGAAAGTGCCGACTTTTGTCGATCGAAAAGCATTATCTTATTAAAATTCAGTGGCAAGGTGCGCCTTTCCCGACACGCCCGCTGCTAAATTATAAAACTGCCAGATCAGCGGATTTATAAAAAAAACGGGAGCGTGTAATTTTATCACGGTCGATCGAGCGAACGACGTCGGGCGGTTGGCGGGGCGGTTTGCGGGGCGGGGAGACGGGGTGATTGGGGTGGGTGGCGGGGGTGGGGGGCACGGAGGCGGCTCCCATGTCTTATTTTCCTCGGCGAAAAGAGCAAACAACGCGGGCTTTTAAAAACCGAGATAATCTCGAGCTAAATCGGTAAACATCGGTTTCGGAGCTTTGGCAAATTACGACGTCAGTCGGTAGTAAGAGAGAATGTGTACGCGCGGTCGATGTACGGGCCACCTACACTTGCCCGTCCTTCAATAAGTTCATATAATCCGCTCGGACTTTATGGGAGTCCCGCCAGCCAGCCAGCCCATGGTGTATCATCATCAGGGCTGGTATTATTGTCAGGGTATGAAAGCAATGATGGGCTATTCACCCGGTCAATGAAAAAAAAAAATAAATAAATAAATAAAAAATAAAAAAAATTTCAATCGCACGCACACTCTTGTGATAATCTATCGCCTCCACCTCCGATTTCGTCACGATTTCACATTCGATTCGGTCGCTGGGACGATCGAACGTTTCGTTACGCCGTGTGACTTTGACCTTGGCGTGCTCGTACCCTGGCCTTTTCTTTGGTGCCGTTTCTTCCGATTCTTTTCGAGTTTTTCCTTCGAAGCGAGATGGAGAATAACGTAACTGGTTCTTATCAATGGCCGGCTCGTCGCGCTCTGCGTTTAAATGCAAATCCTAAGCCAATCTCTCCCAGCCTCTCAAAATCATTCACTTACAAAGAGTAGAGAGGAAGGGTGAGGAAGGGAGGGGAAGGGAGGGGAAGGCTTACGGAGGATTAGGAAAATCATTTATCATTACGTTATCATTATAATTCGATTATTTTCTGTTTCTCTTTCGACTCGTAACTTGGCAACTAACTATTCGGATATTCTGCCTACTTAACTTTATCTATTTTCTTATACGTTCAAAGCTTCTGAACGTTAGGAATTTATTTTTACACTCTTACACATTTCATCATATTTTAAGATAAATTTACACTTGATAGAATTCCCGTAATATCCGGTTAAACGTCGTACGGAATCCAACTTACATTTACTTTGTCGATTTGGACCGTTTCAAGCTTCTTACCCTATTTATAGCGGATTTTATTTCCATTCTGTAAAAGAATTTTACACATACATCAAGTATTCGTTGACTGATGAAATATTAATCAAAGAATTCGACATGAAATTTAATGAACAATGTTACTTCTTCCCTTTGAATTCGTGAGAATGTACGTAACTTACGGCAAACAGTTTTCCACACTTGCCTTGCCATTTCTAACAGTTTACGTTTGTTTTTTTTTTTTTTTTTTTTTTTTTTTTTTTACAATCCATTACAGGCAAAGTTTCATTATTTTAAAAGCGCGTAGGAGATACTAAAACCTACGGAGGAGAGAGAGAGAGAGAGAGAGAGAATGACGATGGCCAAACAGATTCATTTTCATATGGAAAGCGAGCAAATATCAGACAAACAACACGATACGGTATTTGTTTAATCTGACAAAAGCAGCCGCCGTACATTTGCCTTGGAAAAAGAGAGTAATTTTTCGAACGAATCCACATTGATGCGAGCGATTCTGATTTTGAAGCGATTCATTCATTCTAGCCGACGCGTATCAGGCAATACCGCAATCAGTTAAAAAGCATACGACGACTAGGTGGGGGGAGGGTAATTTCTACGCGTGACTCAAATAATAATCAGCTAAAAAACCATAATATTTAATTGGCTTTGGTTTTTGTTGTAAAATAAGAATGTGTTTTGGACGTTATGTGTGTAGTAAGAGAGAGAGAGAGAGGGGAGAGAGGGGGAGAGAGAGAGAGAGTATCGGCGAACGCGGCGGCCATTGTTTTCTTCAACTTCGTTATTTGTCTTCCAAGTGGCTGATACGCACGCACGAATATGATCAATCGGTAAGCAATGGCAACATAGTTCCGCAAGCGTGTCGAGCAATTTATATAAGCTCGTAGGTAGGCTCGAATGCTCAGCATTTCCCTTCCTTTTGTCCCAGTTGTCATTCCGCCGCAACACCGGAATAACTTCCCTTCGCCTTGCGTAAAGGAAAAAGAAAGTCCCGTCGAGACGTTTTCGTCCCGGGAAAAAGAAAATGAGGACTCGAGGAGTGACGAGAGAGCGAGCGGGCGAGCGAGCTTCTGGACCTCGGCACGAAGAAAAACTCGAGAATAATCGGCCGGAAGGGGCGGGGAGGGGGTAGAAATTGGCATCTATTGACGATACGAAGGATTATTGCCTTTTATTTTATCCAAATTATTACTTAGCCGTGTATTTGTATTATTTTTTTTTTTTTTTAAATACCTCTTTCTTGCCCTTCTTACACTTCCCGATGACGTTCTCCTACTGCTGCACGTACTTTAACATTCAAATAAAGAATACAAGCTCTTGCCGCTCGACGTAACTGTTATTTTAAACGATAAGATAAAAGAAAAGAAAAAAAAAAAGAAAAAAAATGCTTCCACGTTCGTACGATTGATATAAAAATGGCTTTTAAAAATTTCGAGCGTACGCGGTGGCCAATTTATTGGTATTCGGTTGTAAAGTAATAACGACTGCCTGCAAGTTTCCAATACACGGAAATGCATTGGGAGGCAAGAAAAAAAAAAGACGGAATAACGAAATTAAACGCGACACATTTTTGCAGACGCGGACGTGATCGACGCACGGCAGCACTCGATCGTAGGATCGTACAATAATCCTACGCGCTGCGGTGATCATCTTGCCGTATAATCAACCAAAAAAGACGAGAGAGAAAAACAATAAAATAATACGTACATATACGCGTGTGAATGTGTACGTGCCGTGGAAAGGATTCGTAAGGGCGCTGGCACGTTTTAAAAAAAAAATTATTGTGATTTATGCCTGTGAAATACCGGACTACTCCCTCTATGCATGTTTGCGGAAATTTTTAATTGGTGCCGTGCTTTCGCTCGCGGGAGCGGTTTTAATATTTTTTACCAATCCTTCAACAATCATCAATTCCGTTAAATAATTGCATCGACTGACTATGCTATTCGACCCTCAAGTCGCCAATAAAATGTGTAAAGGTGAGCAGCATTGATTTCTGGCTTGGACAATCACTCTACACGACATACGTACACGTCATTATATAAATTCACTCTCAAACCTCTAACGAACCACTCTCTTGCTTACTCTAGCTTTTTATTTAATATTATTATTGTTGTTGTTGTTGTTGTTGTTGCTGTTGATCTTATTTTATTGGAAATTTACAATGTCAGGGAATGGTTATATTTATTTTTCGAAAGCGTTCGATTCATTACGAATAATCTATAATAATTTTAGTCGAGTATTTAAAAATGCGCCGAGCCGTAGGAATACGCTGAGCACGTATTTACGCAAATTTTTTATCATGGACGTTGTTACTTGGAATAGGAAGCGAGCAGGAGTAGGTCGGCTTCAGGGGGTGGAATTAATAATTCAAATTTTCACTTTTTAATCCTTTATTGGGAGTTTATGACAATCGTCGTCGCGTCGGACTTTTCAAGACAATAATGGTGTCGTTGTCCGTCCTCCGTGCTGTCCTTTTAACTCCTCCAGGTCATTAGGTCGTCGCTTATCCGGCCCCATTCCTCGCCTCGGTTGTTTATTTATTTGGTCCTCGTTAAGGAATCGGCGACGGCCACGTGCTGACCACCTTGCGCGGCTTCAGCCTGGATCCGAGCCTCCTTCGCTCGTTTTCCCAGGCTATAGCCCCTGGCGACTTGGTCAGGCTATAGTCCCTCTACAGCCCCTGGCGGCTCTGGTGGCACAGGCTACAGCCCCTGGCGGCTCGGGTGGATCGTAGTCCGTTTGTTATTCTTGTAGTCGCGCGCGGTCTTACATTACGCGCGGCGATTTCTCGTAATCTATTCCGCGGTTAGAACAAGGGGACATTGTTCTAACGCTTCTACACCCCCCGCGGAGGAATCAATTGTTTATAACTCTACTTATATTCCGTGGGCTGTAACAGACGTTATCTTTCATTGGTTTATTCTCTTTTCTCGCCTTAATAAAAATGTAATATTGTAAATAGAATTTCTATTTAAATGAAGACGTTACTTAAATGCGAACTTTAAGTGAGCGGTACGAAGTAATTTCTTCTTTTTTTTTTGCAACGATAATACGTAAGTCCGTATGAAATTTCATGTTTTCGTGAAGCTAATTTATTTAGAAATCTACAGTCCTATTAAGTTCTGATTAATCTCCGAGGATTGGCATGCTCGTGTGTAACAATTATCCGGCTTAAGAGCGTGTAATTAGCTTGTAAAAGAAAAAAGCCTAATTGTTTCTGTCTTCAAAATCTGTTGGAAAGATATTGATCAATTTTTTAATGGGGAGGAAATGATTTGTCACGAAACTGTCGACTATACGAAAGCGACAGAAATAAATAAAAATCAATAATTCAATAATAGAAAGCCTAATCGTTGTACGAATTGGTTGGAGTGGTAGAGAGAGGTAGAGAGAGGGGGAAGAGAGAGAGAGAGATAAAGGAGAGTGAAGATGGAGAAAATGGGATTATTGGCACGCGGCCGTTGATGCTCGTTGCCAAGACGTTGCGAAAGCGATCGGTGGCCTATCGTTGCCCTTTCCGAAGTTTCCGTCGTCGAGGAAGTACCTCGAGGAAGTGCTAACACCCTTGGGTAATAATGGCTATCGGAAAGCGGAGCCCTCCACCCCCGACATGGAACACGCGCGCGTCTCAAGTCGTTGCACTTCCTGCACTGATTGGCGCCCCCTTCTCCGTGCCCGCGAATCAGACCAAGATATCCTCGGCCCCCCGCCCCCGCCTCCCCTCCTTCATAAATCTCCCCGGCGATCCTTGCGACAAGTGCCCGCGCTCGTGCTTGGCCGTTAATCACCGAGTCGTCGCTCCTATTGGACGCGGGCCGGTGCCGCCGCGGCCTCGGCAAAATCGTTATTTACCTTACGCGCGCGAGCCAACGAGCGTACGGATCGCTTAACGGATCACCCGCACTACCGGACTCTGAATATAATAAAACTGCACGCAACAGCTGACTCGCAAGGCCGATAGCATTGAACGGTCCTTCGACCCTTATGCCATTCCTAGGACAATGCTGCGGCCCCGGTTATTCCCGGCTACCCAGGAGCCGGCCACCCGCGATCGTTAGCACGTCGTCGTGGAAAAAAACCGCACCGGGCTGCGCTCGTATTTTTTTTTTTTTTTTTCGATTAATTTTTATTGACGCCGATAGCCGTGTCGCGGTGATTTATTGGTATCACTTATCAATGTGTCGCCGATACTTTTCGATGTAATTGGGCTTTCGCTAACGCCCAGATACGGGCAGTCCTTACGGGCAGTCCTTATGGGCAGTCCTTACGGGCAGTCGAGCAACATTTAATGCGCGAATCAATTGGAAATGTACTTTCTGTGCGGAGTATTTAAAGGTCGGCGATTGTCGTCGAGTAACTATCGGCTCACGGTACGCGCATTCGACAGACGTCGGCGACACGTCACGCCGCCTTCTTCCCGTCTCATTGTAATAAATCTAACGATTTAATAAGAAGGCTCCCTCTCCCCCTCCCCACCCCCGCCTTATCGACGGTGCTTTTCGACGCTTTGTTTAAGTGACAAAACGTAAATGGCTACGGCACGTCACGCGTTTCCCAATCGTCGTTTAATGCCGATAAGTAAATTTTTATCGCGTTTTACTGCATTCCGTAATTACGTCTTTTACGTCCCGTGTAATTGCGCGCCGGTATGAAAAATATTTTCGGAACAATCGCTATTTACTTTTGTTTGAAGTTCCCGGTGCGGGAAGTTCGCTGCCGGGTAAGAGAGAACCCATAGAGCATCGGGCGATTCCTCGATTCATTAGAATTGCTTTGATAACGGTACTAAAATCCCACAGGTTCCATTAAAACTTTTACCCTAACTATAAAAAGATTTTAAATTCCAATAATCTATTGAATTTATATAATTTTATATTGTGAAACTGGTAGGCCAAGCGTGCACGAGTAAAGTAAGAGACAAAACTGCTACAAGTAAAGTTAATTTTATTATTACTAAATTAGTTGTACTTTATGTAGTTATAAATTAATTTAACCTACAAAACTTGTCTACAGTGAATTTTGAGTTAAAACGAGTCTCACAATTTTTATTTATTTTTTTTTTTTTTTTGTTGTTTTGGCAACTATGTTTACATTAAATTATGTTTATAAACTCTGGCTTCGAGGTTAGTTATGAAATTTTTTTATAATAACTCTTTAGCTCATAATAAAATATTCATGCACATATACATATATATATATATTACAATGTAAATATGTTTTTCTCGTCCAATCGCGATACGGACTAGCGACCATAGGCTCTAATAAATCATTTATTATTTAAAATAGGAAATAGGAAATATGAGCTCTAGAAAAAGGCAGAGCGATAATTTGTACTTTTCCTGAATATTATTAATAATTTATTTATACCTAAATAGTTGTTCGTGCATAATCTTAATTGGGGTGATTAAGATGCTCTGAATATAATCTTGAATCTATGTAATTCAGAGGTGGTTGGTTATCCGGCAACATAATGCGTACTAATTCATAAGGACTTTTCCTTAATAAATATTTATACAGGGGAAAATTTTTTTTTTTTTTTTTTTTTTTTCAATTTCCCTGTAACGATCTGCATAATTGCAACGCGTTAAAATCATTGGAAAGATTTAAAGCTTAAATTTGAATATTGGAATATTTTTGATGAATTTTCCAACACTGGAGGCAATAACGTAAATTCTCATAATTACGAGCCTAAATCAAATACAATATTGTGTGCGTATAACGAATGGAGAATAAATATACTCTCTAGTTTATAAATCAGCTTTCTTTCTTTCGAGCCCATGAATTATTAACGTCTCGGCGTTGCAAGTGCTCGTAAAATACGGTTAATTTTCCAGCAAAAACACTCGAAAGCTGCCGATCCTTCTTTCCTTCGGTATATTTCGATCAAGGGACGGGGTTGGGGCGAGGAAGAAGGAAAAAGGTCTCTCCGGATTCCCTAATAATATTATTCAGACCTTTGGTAAATATACATTATGTTATATACGCGGATGAGAGGGGGAGAGAGAGAGAGAGAGAGTCTTGAGAATAAGTAAATAAATAATTGAGCTCTGAAAAGCGGACAGGGGGGCGGGGAGTGTATATACATAGAAATCTGAAAATGACAGGCAATAAGGACTCCGTGTAATTGGCAGTGGTGAATAAAAAAAAGTAATTCAGCTAATAAATTGCGAAGATTGCATAAGCAGAACAAGCAACGGGCAATCTTACACGATCTCGCTTAAAAGAACTTCCGGTCGAGGAGGGATTAAAAAAAAAAGAGAGAGAGAGAGAGAGAGAGAGAGAGGAGCGCTCCGGACTGGTTGAGTAAGATCCGTTAATGAGCCAGCGAGCGATGGGATCTGCGCAATTCGAGTGCCGGCGAGGCGGCATCCCTAGTCGAGGGAGCCACGGGGAAGTCCACGAGGTCGACTGACTGACTCCCTGCCCTCCCGGCCGCTCCAGAATTCGGGCTGCGCTGATTCGGTTCACCTCGCACGTGCGAGCTGCTCTGCTCGACACGTCGCTTCCGTTAACCGTTCGGTTCGTTCTGCCGTCGGCTTGACCGCTGCTCCCTCCGAACCCTCTACCCCCGCCCTCCCACCCTCCCTCTACGACCTTATCAATCCCATTATCGGATATTATTTGTCCGCTCAGCCGGTTATCAAACGCACCACCCGCCTCAAGCGTATATAATATTTTCACGTTGGTCACGCGACATTTTTTGCCCAGCGGTGGTGGTCCTCCCTCTTATCGTCATTTCCTTCCCCGCGATAACAATAATGTCGAGCACGGCTTGAGATACCGCCCGCCGGTCGATGCTTTTGTACTTTTTCTCAGAGCAATCTTCCGCTACAGCCCGGCCAACTATCGACCGAACCCGACGCACACTTCATCACCTCAATCAACTTGACTCCATTCCCCAATGTTATCATTTACTTGCATTACTACACGTTGCCCGAAATGTTTATTGTTCACGTATTCATTTCGTATTCATTATCGTGCAGCTTTGCTTTTTTTCTTTTTTTTTTTTATTTAACGTTAGCTGCCGCCAATCGGAGGTTAGAGAAAGGACTTTTGGTTCGAAATAATTTTTCGGAATAATAACGTAATTTTAACAAACTAAGTCGTACAAACGTGCGATAAGAGGGGGAGGGGGCGGAGGAGGCTGGGAGTCTCGTGCGCTCGGTATGGGTGGGGGCTGATAAAGCGCGTAAAGTGGGGGATGTCCGATCAGCTGGGCCCGTTCAAATTTGCCGCCAGTGAGGCCCGGCTCCCCGGGCCTCGGAGCGCCTCTTTCCGAATTCGCACACGCGCGGACATGCGCACGCACACACTGGCTTAGCAACCGTCGGTCCATGGCAGAGCCGCAAGGAAGAGCGAGACGACGGTTTTGGGTAAACGGGGTGGGGGGAGACCGGCAGATAGATAAATAGATAGATAGATAGAGATAGAGATAGAGAGAGAGAGAGAGAGAGAGAGAGAGAGAGAACGAGCGTGGTCGGCCACTGGCGGCGGAGGAGAGGGAAGGGCTGGCGTTGCCGGGTGGTAGTCGTCGTCGTCGTCGTCGTCGGCGGCGGCGGCGGCGGTGCCGCTGCCGTTGCCGCCTTGATCGCCGATGGGTGAGGGGGCGGCGAGCGGTAAGTGGGAACGGGAAGGAGGAGGAAGGCACGCGCGGGAGCGCAGTTGGTCTCGATTCGTCGGCACGTTGAGTCTCGTTGGCTCAAGAAAATTAAACTCGGTGAGCCGCGTGCTTACAGCCGTTCCGTCTGCTCCTGCCTTCCCCCCCTCTCTCTCTCTCTCTCACTCTGTCCCATCGTCCCGCCGACGGTTAACGAAGCTCGAGGACTCGGGTCACCGGGAGTCGAGGCCTCGTCACCTCGGGCCGGACCAGGAAACTGAGCGGCGGGAATCGCGCCCGTCATACGCTCAACCAACCCCGCTTCTTTGTGCGCGCGCGCAACCAGCCGAGAGAGGTGCAGTGCGCGCGCGTGTGACTTTGACTCTGTACGTGAGTTTGTGCGCGGCCGACGTCCAAGCACGAGAGGAGGAGCACAAGGAGAGCGACTGCAGGCAGGATAAATAAGAAAAGCGGTCACAGGGAGGAGCGGCGATCTGCGAAAAGAGCGAGCTAGCCTCTAAGGTAGGCATAGGATTCGGCGTGCGGGTCGTGGGCGAGGGGATAGGGGAGTGGTGAAGAAGGAGAGCCGAGTTCCTCGGCACCGCCGAGGTTATGGTCCAGGCGCTGGCGGTTATTTTTGTTGTGCGCAGAGGGGGTAAAGGAGCGCGCACCTTAGCTCGTTTGAATTGGCCACTCCTCGCCTTTTTAGGCGCTCCCGGTAAGGAGGCTTCCTGCAAGGACGTCCGCCGCGCCACCATCTTTTCGGTCCTTACCGCTCTACGGCTTACCCTCTCCCATGGGATCCGCCGCTCCCATCTATCGCGCACACGCGCTTCGTGCTCCACCTCCTCCTCCTCCCCCTCCTCCTCCTCCTCCGCGTCCACCACCTCCTCCTCTATCATTCCATCGATAGAAAGATCGAGAAGGAGACGGCACTAGGAGATACAATTTCCTTCGCTTACCGCTGACTTGTCTGCAGCTGTTTGTCTTCGAGTTCCCCACCGCCCCCCCAATAACCCCGGCTCGCTTGCCACACCTGCTGACACCGCTTCACGGAACTCGTGGACCGTTCGGCCAAAGCCGGTCGGTCGGTCTTCCTTCGATCGCCAGCTACGAGGCCACGGCGATGTTGTTAACCTTACCCACGAAAATCCGAGCCCACGTAGCCGCGAATCGGCCCTCGCCTCCCGTGTTATTTCCGTCCCGGCGACATTGCTCCGACAAAATCATCTCTCCATCGACCTGTCCGCGACCTGTCCGAGCTCTTCGCCACCCTCGCCTCCCTCGCCACCCTCGCCACCCTCGCCAGCCGCCTCCTCGATATCGTTATTACGTGGTCGCGTCCATAAGGTTTATGCGGGAGCGACAAATAAACTCGTTTGCTCGTCACGTGTCTTCTCATTACTTCTTCTAACGTACGGCTCGCCTTGTGAGTCTGCGGATGAAAATAGTAAAAGCCAGCGTCCGATGATGCCTTGCCGTGGTCGGTTTTGTCAATAAAACCGGAGCAGCCGCGCTCGTCCCTCCACCCGCGCAGCCATTGAGTCTTGGCTTTTTGTTTTTCGGTTTTGCATTTTCTATGATACTGACGAAGCCCTGGCGAATAATAAAAAAGTTACATCGGCATACGTAATGCACCCTTAGGGTATACGATGTATTATATATACGGACGAGGACCACGTGGTCCACCGCGAGCTCCTTTATCCCCCCTCGCTCGGCCGACTCTCCCTTCGTCAAGCGCCATTAAACCAAAAGAACTAAACTAGAAAGACTCGTCGGAATAAATCGTGAATTTGTATTTGTATGTTAGGGATTTCGTGCCGGTCTTACTTACGTGTCCCGAGTCTCGAGCCCGTTCCCCGCCGAGGTCAATTAGCCCAAGAGTATCCGCGCGTTTCCACTTTACCGATTCTTCCTCTAGTCTCGTTTGAAAAGTGCCGGTTGTCCCCTCGCGCGTAACCTCCAATGGCATTACAATATCGTTTGACTAGGACTCGTTATTCCTCAGTCGGGTGGCCAAACGCTTTAATAAAATACTATTAAATACGTGCAGGGTGCTCTATTATAACGATGAGAATAATATATATATATATATATTGTTAGGTGTGCAATTAGGCCACTCGTTCCTCCCCCCCTTCTCTCCCTTCTCCTCTCCTCCCCCTTATATGTTGATATTTACCTTAGCATTTGAAAGTTATTTAAATGCTTGAGAATAACATTTTATATAACAAAAGCCGTAACCTCCTCCTATATTTTTCTTTCGGCTATTAGTCCAGAGCCTTTGTTCGCAGTATTGTATTGCAAAAGCGTAGAGACGGAGCTTCGCCGCTGATCCCTCGAGCTTTCTTCAGGCGGTATTGACAATAAATAATTGTCTTCGGAAAAATCACTAGAATCATTAGTTGGTTATCTCAAATGTCGTACGGTAAACGTCGGCGACGAGCAGCGGCAGTGCCAAGTCGTCGTCGTCGTCGTGGTCGTCGTCGTGGTCGTCGTCGTCGCCCCCCCCCCTCCACCGACCTTACTCACTCGCGGCGGCCAGCACAGCACACATATTATTACACTTGCCGCGGAATCGTTAAATAAGCATAAAGTAGACCGAGGTAAATAATGAAATAATGGGTCAATGACAATAAGGAGGCAGCCAAAAGTACTAGTACGCCCATAGCGCTAGAACCAAGAGGGTAAATTATTGTTGCCCCTTTATTTATTTATTTATCTTCTTCTTCTTCTTCTTCTTCTTCTTCTACTTCTTCCTCTTCTTCTTGTTCTTCTTCATAACTTAGGGAGTAAAGTCTGGTGGTATCGTTAACGAATGGTAAATACCCTTGCGTAACACCGACGTCCTTACTTTTTAAACGTCGGCTAGCCGCGCTAAATTATTCGCATCGGACATTGAAATCACAGGGAGAGGATAGAGCGGACAGCAGAGCCAGCCGCTTATTATATTCTTTGATGAAGTAAATGAATATCGCGAGTCGTGTACAGAAATAAAAGTCACTCTCAAAATACCTCGTATTTTTATTTTTAGCGTTGCTGCCTTTAAATGGCTTACGTCTTTTGAAACCCGAGTACTTCTTCTGCTTCTTCTGCTTCTTCTTCTTCTTCTTTTTCTTATTCTTCTTCTTATTCTTCTTCTTCTTATTCTTATTCTTCTTATACTTCTTCTTATTCTTCTTCTTCTTATTCTTCTTCTTCTGCCCTGATAAGATCTTAACGACCTGTGCGTAAGACCTTGCTCGTCCCTTTATCCGTCGTATTCACCACTCGACAAATCGATACGATATCAATCGATCTATTTTCAAATCCAGGGAGGACAATTATAGACTCTGGAATCGTTAATCCGCATCGGCAATAATTACCGTATTATTGCATTATGTATTGCACTTGGTGAAAATCCCCCGCGGTTGTTATGAATAATTACTTTATCTTGAGTAAAAATTCTTATATATGGTAATAACTAATGTTATGGATTATATGATTATCGATTTCTTTATCTTCTAACAGCTTGAATAAAACGTCGAGGCTCAAAAGCGTAAAGTTAGATTACATTTATTCCCGTATTTGAAATGATAACAATGATCTGAGGCAAAATTCAAAGAAAGACAAATAAAAGCCATATCCATTCTTATAAATGTGATGAGAAAATTTTTGCTGCAGGCCTGACGCCGTTGCTAGAACTTGTATAAGCGCGCACGTACTTAACATTAAAAGCGAGAGACTGTGTCAAATATATATCCGGTAGCTCGATTAGCATTTTAAATTTCAGTTCTTAATTACAAGAGAGAATATATGCATTGGCCTGCGCCGCTATATTTAGCCTCTTAGTCAATGATCCAATCATTCTTATTTCATTAACTCGGTGGTACGGCCGTGGCGGCATTTTTCCGTCGCACCAAATGTTATTTAAATAATAATCTAGCTTCGATCTTTACAAATTGTCATCTACGTCAACAAAGCCGACGGTTTCGGTATCGAAAACCCGATACCAATACTTGCCGGAGCAACGACTGGATTAAAAATAATACTAATGATAATAATAACGATAATGATAACAACAACAACAACAACAACAACAGTAAAACGAAATGGTGAGCTTTGTGCTAGAAAATAGAATTCAATGAGAATTAGAGATATAATACGTGTTATGGGGGGAAACTGTCGACATCAACGATTCGTTTGGATGTCTATTATTTTTTTTTTTTTTTTTTTTTACGGTACCGTTGACGAAAGTTAAAAATAACTAGATGATCTTCAACGATGACCTTGGCTTGATAAAGTTGACGATGCAATTAACGAGAAGCAAACATAGAATGTAAATAATGATAAGCGAGCGCGAATCCGATAACGATCTTATAAAGAGAAGTTCGCATTGATCGCTGATATTCTGATAATAATAATAATAATAATAATAATAACAACAACAACAATGATAACAATGGCAATGGCTCGTTTTATTGACTGGTATAATGTATTTAGTACGTCCCGAGCATGGAGAAGACGAGATTGGGGGATAAATTTTATTGCCGTGAATCAACCCTATAAATAATCAAGCCATGCCTGTGAGCAGCGGGTACTTATATATAAAACTCAAATGAAATGACTTTACGTACCGCGGCATAATAGCGTCGAATATTACTTGCCCGAGAGTAATGTAACAATTCAACGCCAATCGTACATATATATTTTATTTCTTTGGCATTTTCTGTGAAAGTGACTTGCTCTGAGCGTGCAAAAGATTCTCTTAAATAATATACATATATATATATGTGTGTATATATACATAACCGTAATTAGCAGTAAGTATATTGGAAATTGCTTTTTAATGAATTTTAAATATACTGTATTTGTGCGCTGCGCGTTTGCTCAGTAGGTTCGGACAGTAAGATCAGCCCAGCAAAATTCGAAAAAAAAACAAAAACAAAATAAATAAGATGCTTAGAGATAGATAGTAATCTGGATTATCTATTGCGCGCAGCTTTTGGAAAATGCTTTCGTTACTTTAGCTTCCATTAGCGGCGGGCGTCCCGTACCCGAGCTTAGAATGGTATCTGTGCAAATGACTACATTAGGGGGAAGTCGTCGAGGCCCGGAAGATCGGCTCCGAGCTGCTGATGAGCGATCAGGGAGGCGTAGCTGCGAGAAATTACAGCTCGGACTGCACATTCTCTATTGCCGAGCAATTTGCCAATGAATATGGAACGCGGAGCCCTCGGTGACCGATCGATCAGCCGATTAAAAGTATCGTTAATAAAGCCCAAGGGTTATGAGGTGGGTGGTGAGGGGGATGGGTGATGGGGGGGGGTGCAAAAGGCATTACTTTTGCTCGATAACCTGAGCTATTCCCCGATCATAAAAATGTGAATTATCAGTACTTAAAAATGGCAATAAAAATGTTTGGGGCTCGTGTGGGTGGGTGGGGGGTGGGGGTGGCCGTAGTGGGAGAGATCGGCTATCGTCATTCGGACGGAGCTTTGCGTCGAGGGAAGGGGAAGACGGAGGGGAGAATTTAATTTCCCTAGCTACAAGGGCGATTGTAAATAATAACAAAGTATTGCGCTCGCGTAGAATTCGGGTGCTACGTAAATACGTGCAGATACAGTCAGAGACGAGTGGTGGCGCCCGTAAAGTGACGCAGACAGAGAGAGAGAGTGGGAGGGAGAGAGACATAGAGAGAGAGAGAGAGAGAGAGAAGGTTGGAAGAGCGAGCAGCTATGATTAACGTTTGCAGCTTGAACGATTTAAACACTTGTTGGAGCTTCTCGGTGATAGCATCGCCCCTCGTATTATTATTATCCCCTATTCGCCCTCTCGACGAGGGATGAATATACGAGCGGGCGTCACCCCATCGACGAGGCTATAAAAACAATGTCCCGAGCCCGTCATCTTCGTCCCATTGCGGAAGGGCGACTGGACCGATGGGCCACCGCTCCAATTGACTTCCCGTCATTCACGAAATCGCGACTTAATTTATTTATTATCTATCCGTGTCTCGGCAGGCGGGATGGCGGGGTGGCGTGGGGGGGGGGGCATTCCCGCTGCACTTGGCACCTAGAAATTCCACGTGACGTGGAACCTCCTTCTCGCCTTTCTCCCGCGTTTCTTCGCACTCTCACGCTCTCTGACTCGAATCTTTTATCGATATAATTTACAAAGTCATTCGAAACGGCCTTATTTGCGTGGCCGATTGATTTACGCGGCAGGATGCTGATAAAGGTAATATTGTAACGTATTGAAAACGGCGAGGGCGTGGGATGAAAGAGGAGAAGGCGAAGTCGAAGGCGTTGCAGTTATAGTTATTATTGTATTATTTAAAAAGCGTTAGAGGGAAGAGGTTAAGAAAGACAGGTTGCCGGACTCATTTGTATAAAGAGTCATTGTAATTGTAATAAGGCTCGCGCGTGTTTTAAATTGCCGATGTATGCAGATGCGAAATCGATTGGTCGGTCCGTCCATCGCGTATAGAGTGTGAGTGAGAAATGCCGGTTCGCGTCGGCGCGAGCGTCGGGCTCGGGGGACGGTTCGGATAATAAACGAGTTAATACGAGCTAATACTTCTTAGCGGCATTCCCGACGCTCGCCATAAATCACTGCCTAGCATTTGAATATCTAAACGCTTGCATTAATAATTTTATCGCTTCATTAAAATTCGATAGAGAAGTTACGTTTGTCTCGACAGCCGCGAGGACAATGAAAAGAAGAAGGACCGTTGGGGCGCGGTGGTGGAGAGGGGGGAGGCGCGGTGGAGGGGAGGCGGGGGGTCAAGCCCAACGCGAGGTTGTTCGCTTCTTCAATGTGTAATGATGCGCGGCTAAGCGACGGTCGGTAGCGGTGAGGGAGGGGACGGGGGGCCGTCGTCGGATCGAGGACCGAGGGTAAAAAATCTGATATAAAATCAAGAGGAATGAGGAGATGTGTATGTAACGGTGGGATAAGGCGGCGCCCCGGGAAGCAGAGCGCCCACGAGCAGTGGCGGCCGTAACCGGAGGAGATTGTCGAGCAGCAGCCGGTCCGTCGCGGCCCCGTTTCATGCCCACGTGGATAAAGTGCGAGTGAGCGGTAGTAGTAGTAGTAGTAGTAGTGGAGCCGTGGTGCCGTGGTGCCGTGGTGCCGTGGAGCCGTGGAACCGCGTCTATAAGCGATAGCTCGGTTATAAATCAGAGCCGCCGTCATCGCGAGACGAGCTCTGTGGCAATAACGAGCGAGCGATAATAATTCAACCCCGTTTTCGGCCTCATTAGCCATTAAGGGCGTCTGGAATTTCGCAGGGGGGCGTTACATTGGCAATTCGCCTCGTGGCCGGCGTTTCGCAAAGTTCCTCTCGCGGATAATGGCCGAGAGAAGCGAGGCCTTAGCCTAACGACGACCAGCTTTTCACGGCTCTTGCATCGGTCCTCCCCCCTCCCCCCGACCATCCCTCACTCCCAAACATCGCCCCCTTCACCCCATCGTCTCTCGTATTCGCAATTAAATTTCAGAGACTTTCGGGACGGGTATCATTCATTTACAAAGGCCTCGAGGTTTCGTCGATGAAAGATACTGCCGAGCTCTCTCCAGCTCCAACGCGTAAGCGATGACGGCAAGTGGCCGTGGAGCAGGGGGGGGAGGGGGCCGTTGATCGGTAAGGTCGTGTCCGAGTGCGGGCAATACTGTGGGTCTCGATGATGTGGCGGCTGTCGCATAAATAAAAATCGTACTGTACTCGCGTTGGCCAATCTCTCGTATGTATGGCTCGTCAAGACGAGCAAAGACTCTGTAATAAAGAGTCTCTCGCAGCCTCTTTTATTCGGTCCAGAGAGAGAGAGAGAGAGAGAGAGAGGAGAGTCGGGACAGGAGTCAGAGCACGACGACGACGACGACGACGACGACGACGACGACGACGCGTATAGACGTGTCGTATTCGTCTTCGTGCTCGTCTCGCTTAACGAAAAATGCTTCTCGCTGGCGGGTGGGGGGGAGGCATTTTAAACCGCGAGCCTCTGCAGACTTGAAACTAACTCTCCTCTCACATTGAAACGTGCTCAAGCGACTAAATATGTACTCTGGCCGAGGGAAGGAGGAGTCAGTCGCGTTAATTAAAAGCGCGACGTGGATCTCGTGCCTAGGATGTGAGCCATCGCGCGAGAAAGGAGGAGGAGGAGGAGGAGGAGGAGGAGGAGAGAAGGAGGCCGAGCGAATATTAACAAACGCCGATTTACTTTCGAGGCAGTAAGCTCGAAATCTCGAAAGCTCGAGCATAAGGAATTAGAGACAATAGATCGACGTAATGGCGGCGTCACGGGAATGGCACGGGAAATCGGTCCTCGCTGGAGACGGAGGTTGCGACTCTCGTCGGCAACTCTGCTGAGCTTCCCCAAGTGCTCGAGCATGTATAAAATTAGCCGACCACCTCCATTTCCTTCTGAGCGAACGACGCCTATGCACTCGCCGGAGGTCTCTCCACTACTGCTCCCCCTCCTCCTCCTCCTCCTCCTCCTCCGCCTTATCATCATCATCATCATCGTCAGCCGTGTTTTTTTTTTTAAGGACAGCCGAGTAGTCGGATCGGCCTAACCAATACGGACAGAATTTCCCATCCTCTCTGCGTATGCGCGTATGCATTTGAACGTCTTCGGCTTTTTAATATTGGAAAAGGGCTCGAGCGCCGACTCGCGCTACTGAACTTGAAAAGCTGCACTTCTCTGACTTTGTGTATTTGAGTATCTCGCGACTCTTGGTCTTCGTCGTCGTCGTCGTCGTCGTCGTCGGCCTCTTTTTAGTTCGGCGACCGACCGCGAAACGCCTTCCCCTCGAAAAGTTATATATATATATATACATATATACACACACAAAATGCATACCTAAGCACGTTATATGACATTGCGATCGCATTAAGCAGCGGTCCCCGACCATTGGAACGAGAACGAGAAACAACGGCATGTCTCTTGGAAAATTTCAGGGCCTTTGGCTAAAATTCTCTTGCCCGTTTACGCACCAGACACTTGACATTCGAATAACCGCTCTTTTAACTAATTCCTGCTACATTATAAAATTTAACCGCGATCGAAATCGACCGTGTCTCTCTCTCTCTCTCGTTCCTCTTTTCTTGGGAATAGGCTCGATCGTATAAAAGAAGCTCGAGGAAGGAATAAAAATACCTGCTAAAAAAGGGTCTTACGACACGACGATTATTAATGAGATTATCCTTTAATGCCTGAAAATACTTTTACAATCGATCGCCAACTTTATTATAATTACATTGCAAAAGAATGAAAAGCCGAAGCAAAAGGTCATATTTTCAAAATCATTACATCTTCGCGTATAAGTTATTTTTACTCTCTGTCCATTTATTATTTATATCTTATCCCATTCTATCTAGCGCCATTGTTAAATACAATTCTTTTACAATGGTTTTGCGTTTTCAGTACAATTCATTACGTACGATGGCCATGATTTATCGTTGCTTCGTGAAGAACCTTAATTACGAACTGTAGGATTCAAGAAAAGCACGAACCTCGAACCAACCTACGATTAATCATATCTTTGGCAAATTAATAAAGCATCAGGTCCATTAAATTTATTAAATGGATCGCATTTATTTCATTTCCATTTCCATTTCCATTTCGATTTCGATTTTAATTTCCCTAATCCTTCGATTATTATACTTGGTTCTATAGAGTCGTTGTAACGCGTAAATAATAAGTATAGAGCAGGATCGTATCTATTGTAGAGAAAGCATTGATATTATTGAAATAAAATAACGAAATGAAACGAAAGCAAGCTCGGCTATCGTGTATTTAAAATACAATTAGTATACCTTTTAAAGTAATTAATCCATTTTTTATTCACAAGCTGTATGAGATAATATCTATAATGTACACCGCGAGCTTTATAACGGAATCGATAAAATAATTACAATAATTGATCAAAAACAGATTTGAATAGCGAATTTTTTTTATAATAAAGTAATAAGTACAATGTCATTTTAGCATTGGTATTCTTGTTTCGCGTACTTTTATTCTTTTTATTATTCTTTGTTTAATGTACACGTCCGCTCAGTACAATAAACTGCAACTTATAGTTGCAGTTAACTCTTTCTTTATATATATATATATATTACTGGCTGGATTTTTTCTGATATTATTCACGTGTTAATTGTCCTTTGCTATAAAGGACATTTTTATCAATTTTCAGAAAAGAGCCAATGAAATATTTCCAAGTTTAACGACGTGTTTAAATCTTTTCATAGGAATTCGTTGCACAGTAGGGCCGTCTACTAATTACTGTATAAATAATTAGGAAAATTCCGATATAATTGACGTGTAACAATAGCGGGCAGCCGGCGAAAGATAATTACAAATCGAATATCAATTGAAGCCGGCTTTTTGCGTCCGTCATAGCCAAGCTTCTCTTTCCATTTTAATTGACCAGATAATAAAGCCAATAGGAGCAGCAAATGACTGGCTGTCGATAATCCCAGGACACAATCAATTCCTTTTATAGAGGATAGGTTTTTGGTACCGATTGTGAAAATTTTTAGCATTTCAGGGAAGGCTAAGCAAGTGTTTTGATCCGCGCACCATATTCCATAGTGGGAAGAACTACTCCGGCTACTACTGCTACTACTGCTGCTACTACTACTACTACTACTACTACTACTACTACTACTACGTACTACTACTACTACTCCTAAGGCTACTACTACTACTACTACTACTACTCGTAACGACCAGAAGCCGTAAAAATTTAAAGGGATTCTAAAAGGCAAGAAGCAAAGCAATTACGAAAGTGGCAGACTCTTGATGAATGTTTTATTTATCAGAAGCATTAATCTTTGGCAGATATCGTTGGCCGTGTAAGGAGAAAAGTGCTTTGCTAGATATAGAAAAGCTTGGGCCTGCCAGCAGGAGCCGCTGAAATGGAAATGTCATAAAGCGGAGAAATTTATTGAAAAGGCTGATTTTTCGTAGAGTGGCGCTGTAATGGTAGGCTAGACATGAAATTTCGCTGACTCGTGGGAATGAGCTCCGTGGCCGGGGGTGGGGTGGGGGGGGGGATGTTATGCCAGGTGGGAGCAACACCAGTTCTCGCAGCAGCTCCCGGCGATCCGATACCCGGCCGAGCTGTGAAGGTAGGGCGCATACTCGGTCATTGATTAGGTAACGATAGTCCTAGGCACACGACGAGCCTCCAAGAGAAAAAGGGAAAAAGGTGCGAGGACGACGAGGGCTTGGCTCTCGGTGGTTAGGATGCCAGCGTGGAGTTTGCGGGGGTCGGTGCAGAGCGGGGCAGAGCAGTTGTATTCTGTAGGCATACAAGTGAGAGCGACAGATAGATAGATAGATAGATAGAGAGAGAGAGAGAGAGAGAGAGAGAGAGAGAGAGAGAGAGAGAGAGAGAGAGTGAGAGAGAGGGGGGGGGCGGAGAGCGTACCAGGAGTCGGGCGGACAGGTGGGTGGCTCTTGATCTGTCTCTCCCTCTTTAGTGGCACTCTCCCTCTCACTCTATATAGGGGGCTCTCCGGGCGAGATCGATAATGCATGTCCCTCCTCCTCCGAGGCGTGCGACTCCTTTCATCCTACTGCTGCCGTTGAACGCGGAGGCAGTCTCGAGTGCCGCGGTCGTACCTTTCCTGCACCCGAGACGCACCCGTGTTGTCCGAGCCAACCGTCAGAAAGCCACCACACCCGAGCAGTCCCCCAGGGCACGCAGACCCCCGACTCCGGCGGAGGTGAGTAGTCGCGCCCTCCCGCCGTTCAACGCGGCCGGCTCACTCCTGACCCGGGAACTCGGGATCAACGAACTGCGAAAATCAATGGCTCCTCGGTTGACGCTCGAGCCCTTGGCCTCCCCGTGCGAGGAACAACCTCTCGGCTTCGCCACGATTCTTATTTCCACTCCGGTTGTGCTAGTGACAGTGGCCCTTTGTTCATCGTTCATTATTGCCAGGTCAAAACAGCACGGGGATTAGGAGGACATTAGTTGGGCTCGGCTTAGCTCTAATAGCTTTCCTTACTTCCTTTTTCACCAAGGACATTAGCCCTAATGCATTATTCTTCTTCTTCTTCTTCTTCTTCTTATTATTATTATTATTACTTTGGAGATTCATGTTAAAAGGCTTGAGCCTCTGTCGATTCAATTTTCTTAAAAGCGATAACAGAGACATGTTGCGTTATATTTAATATCGTTATGGGAGTAATTTTTTTTTTTTTTTTTTTTTTTTTTTTTTTTAACTAAATCCTCCCGCTTGTGGTGTGCTGCGAGTGTTTAGATTAAAGCTTTGTCTGCGCTACGGGCATTGGTTGTCCAATCGCTAACAAATAACTCGACTCCCCTTCGTATCCACCCACACCCACACCCACACCCACACACCCAGACCCCAACACCCTGGCGGCCCCTTACCGCCCAAGCCTAATGAGACACCGAGCTGACCTGACGAATTTCGTCTACTGTTACAGAGGGCCATCAGAATGAACTGATTCCCGAGGCGGATAATGTAGCGGACAGTGAGGACAGCGAGGACGAGTGGAACTACTACCGGCCGGGAGACAGCAAGAGCGGCGCCAACGCCGCAAACGTCGTCGGCCAGAGCAAGGATCCAGCCCTCGTGGAAAAGCCCGACCAATGCGAGGAGGAGAAGGAGCTTTGCAGCCCCAAGCCTTTCGAGGACAATAATCTAATTAATCTGCCGGTGAGCTGCAGCGCGAGCAGCGCCGAGGTGGACCTTGACGCAGACGTGGACGCCGACGGGGACGACCTGACCGCCGAGTACGACGAGCTGCACGACATCGCGAAGAAGAAGGAACGGGAAGCCGAACCGGAGCTCAGGCAAACCGATGTAAGTTGCTTGTCCTGGCTCTCTGGCCCCTACTCGAGCGCGCCCTACTTCCCCATTAATCTACCTATCCCCTTGTTCCTCCTTCTCCTCCGACTCCTCCTCCTCCTCCTCCTCGTCACCCCGTAAACGCGTGCGTGTCCCCCCTTATGGGCAGCACGGATGGGCTGTGCCGGTTATCACCACCGCTCTTTCATCTATCGCGTATTGCTGGCGCGCGCACAGAGCAACGCCTTTTGCTTAATTGCCATTAAGAGTCCCGACATCGCAGCAGAACCCCAATAACCCCAATAACCCCAATAACCTCTCCTTCTCTCGTCCTCTCGCTCTCCAGGACGGGCGTGCGCGCGCCCGCCCCCTAACCTCCCTTCCCATACGCGTTCTCCCTCACCTTCCCTCAACCTTATCGCACCATTGTTATTCAGAGCTTTCGAATGAGCCTTTAGCCTTATTGTATAACAGAGATCCATATTTATCCCACACGGCTTCCAAGCTGCAAAGTATTATTCTCCGATCGATAAAAGTCTCGTATCAATCGGAAGCTTATTATGGGATCAGCCGGTGCTTCATTTATGAACGGAACCTTATTTATTACGTCACTCTCCCCCCCTCCCGCCCCCGTCTCACCCGATCCACAACAAATATTAAAATACCGCCTGGATATTTTTATTAATCTTCGATCCAAAATATCCTTATATCCTTATCGTCTTAATAGCTGGAATTCATCCATAGAGCTTTTTATATTTATAATAAACGCTGTGCGCTCTTTATGAATAGTCTCTTGGGACTCCGAGAGGAGATTTGCCATTTAATTTATTCTAATCGTCGGACGTTCGGTACCACGTATTATTAATAACATTCGCCGGACAAATGCCGGACAATTCGCTTGGACCGTCGAACCCCAAGACATTATTTTACGTAGAATAAATGAAAATTGTTCTTTCGAGCGTTTAAGAAGTTCATGGATTATTTTCTCAGCCGGGCAAATGCAAATTTTATGATCGATCGGCCATTACGTTTTATAATAACAATCATTTCTAAACCAATCTTTGTATACAATATTTGGGACGTAATGCCGGCCGTCAGCTAATACGGAGATTAATTTTAAGATAATGAGGGGAAAAAATAAAATTAAAAAAAAAAAACCCCAAATAACGGTGCACTGTGAGCCATGAAAATTTTCTTGCTCTTGCTGTTATTATTATTAGTGTTATCATCAGCATTGGAATTAATACTTGAAATTAAAAATTCCATTGCATCGAGGAGCTTTTGACACGGATGTGCAAAGAATTTTCATAAATCATGTAAATTTTAAGATTTATCACACATCATTTGAAATTTATGAAACTTAAACATAAACTTTTATGCATTTTTGGAGCTTACGTAAGCCGAGCGAATAGTAAAATGTTTTACGTAAGTCTAAAGGTTTTATGTATCTTGTTCTTAGATTAATTCTTATCGTTTTATAGAATAGCTTACTTGTCATGAATAATAATAATAATAACGATTCTTTTCATCAGTGCGTTTATTTAATTTTAATATTATGTTTTTTTTTTTTTTTTTTTTTTTTGGATTTTTACACGACCACCCATACCTTCAGCACACATTTGAATTGTTTTCTAAATTTCAAAGTAACTGTTTTCAACATTAACTAATTACATGGATAATAATAATTAAATGAGGCTCATTAACTTTTGTAATTTGTGTAGCATTGAGATTACGTAATGAGCCGTAATAAGAGCGTAAGAATTACTTTACAGTTGAAGGTATCGAGATAAATATTTTATGTAATTGTTAAAACTCCATTGAATTATGTTTGATTCGTGATGACCTTTAAGTGTTACATTTATGCATGATAAAGTATTAAGCAATTGTATGAATGTTCGTCATCATCACAAGCCGTCCAAACGACTTCACTATTGTTTGTTTAAACACCAAAGAACTATTTATTAGCTTGCCTTGTTTTACCCTACTACTTTACATTTTTCACAATACTAGTTGTTATGGCAGCACACCTGCATTGATATATACAACACATAAGTTTTACTTTTAATATATTTATATTTACATATACATATATTCCTTTATATTTCGGTGTATACCAAGCATAAACGTAAGCGTTTACATCGATGGTAATAATAATTCGGTTTTCCATGTCCTTTTTCTATCTTTCCTTTTTATCTTTAAAGCAAAAAAAACAAACAAACAAACAAAAAAAGAAAAAAAAAACAAAAAAAAACATCATAGCCCATTTTTAATTGATTTCTACCAACGGAAATCATTATACGCTTCATGAGAATTTTTAATGAAAGCTTTCGTTGACGAAAACCGAATTATTAATAATTGGCTCATTTTTAATTGTTTGTTGATTGGTTAAATCGAATGAACCGCTTGATCATCATCCCGTCTTGTGCAATTGCAGATTGAAGCGGCGACGATTCCCGAGGAAATTTTCTCCTTCGACAGCCAACCAGAAAAGTATCATCTGGAAGAGCAGGAGCAGCAGCTACAACAGCATCAGCTACAACAGCAAGTAGAAACAGAAGCAGAACCAGAACCAGAACCAGAACAACAACAACAACAACAACAATTAGGACAAGAAATAGAAGAGCACAAGGATAAGGAGGAGGAGGAGGAGAAGGAGGAGGAGGAGGAGTCACAAGAAAGAGATCAGTATTTGTTAAAGAGCGGTCGAGAGGAAGAAGAGGAGAAGGAGGAGGAGAAGGAGGAGAAGGAGGAGGCAAAGGCGGTGGAAGAGCGGGAGCTTGGAGGAGCCGAGCTGCAGGAACGATTCGAGGACAGCAGCGACGCCGAGCTCGAAGACATGGAGTCCCATCTGAATCCGAACGCGGCCGAGTTCGTCCCGATATCGAACACGCCCCCTGCAGTCCCCGAGCGGATGGCGCACATGAGCAGCGACCTCATTGCGGGTTCCCCTCTCAAGCAGTTCCAGAGCATGAAGAACTGCACGATCCCGAGCGAGCAGGAGTTCCAGGAGGAAATCTGCTGCAGACCCAGTGAAATCGAGAACGAGATCAGCGACTATTCCAATGGCGAGCCCTCGCCCCAGAAGGCAAAGAACTTCCTCGAGTCCCCGGAGGACGAGGTGCATCCGGGCTTCGAGATTAACCGGCAGTTGAACCTCGACGAGTCCGAGGTCTCCTCGACCAAGGCCGAGTACAACGACTCGGTGACGAGCGAGCTCGGTAAGACCGGCATCTCGACGATCGACGGCTCGTACGCGGACTTGGACCGTGAAGAATTCGACTACTCCAGGGACGCGATGGTGACTTCCATGACCCCCGGAGACTTTAAGAGCGTCTTCGAGCAGGAACCCGATCTCAACAAGGTTCACGAGCTCAACGACGACGACCTCTTGGGCGACATTCCCAACGGCAACGTCCTCGAGGACGACGATAACATGAGTGTTGACGAGGAGGATCTCTCCAAGGAGAAGATCGAGCTGAACTTTGACGACTTCAGTGCCCAACAGCAGCAGAGTGCCGAGGTCTTCTCGACGATCGTCGAACAGAAGGAGTCCGACAACAAGGACCTCTTCATGAACATGCGCAACGACGAGCACAATCTCCAGCTGGAGCGGGAAAAGGAGCAGTGGAACTTCATAAACTCGGCCGAACGGGTCGAGGTACCCTCTTCTACGGACTCCGAACAACCGGAGACACTCCTCGTGGATGATCTCCTTCCCACCTATGCGAGCAACAATCCCTTCGCCTCGGATTACGTCTCCGCGGCCGTGCCGGAGTTCAACATTCAAAGTTTGACCGAGGAGTTACAAAACGTCGTGCTCGATGAGGCGAAAGAGGAACCCGAACAAAGGGACGAGGAAGAGAAGGGGGAGGAGAAGGAGGAGGAGAAGGAGAAGGAGGAGGAGGAGGATGAGGAGGAGTTCGAAATTCTGCAGAGTAACGTGCGTGAGGAAATTATGCAGAATCCTCTTGATCTGAACTTCGGAGCACCTTCTGTAGAGCAGAAGAGCAACGAGCCGGAACTCGTGTCGCCCGTCAAAGAGCCCGAGATCATGAGCAGCAAATTCGCCGAGGAGAGCTTCATCTCCAAGACCGTCGAGGCAATGCAGCTAGAATCTAACGAGGGAGCCCAGCAGGACTTATTCACCGGAATGCCCAGCTTTAGCCCTGTGATGAACCCAGAAGATGATAATGAGAGGAAGGCTCTCTCGCCGGAGGATTTATTATGCAATGATCTCCCGGTCGAGGATTCGCAGAACAAGTCGATAAACTTATCCGAGTCGATGCAGGAATTCACGGGGTTAGAGGAGCAGCTTAGTCCCATACAGGAGTGCTGTCTTATTAAGAACAGCCTCAACGCCGAGAACTCGCTGATCCTCGAGGAAGAAAAACTCGTAGACGAGAAGCAGGTGTCATCCACGAGCGAGAAGAATCTCATGGAAGAGCCAGAAATTCTTAAAGAGAACCTCGTGGAGGAGCAGAAAGACGTGGAAGAGGTACAGCAGCCACCTGCAGTAGTAGTGCCCGAAGCCCAGCTCGACCAAGTTCCATTGGTTACGAACGAGCCGGAGCTCGTCGACCTCTTATCCGCGCAACGAGTCCCGGAGAGCGTCGCTCCACCGGAGACCACCACCCTCCCCAAGGTAGCGGCCGCAGCTGCGGTCGCAGCAGTCGCGGCAACGGCTATCGGAGTCGGGGAACTCGCGACAGCCACAGCGCCCGTCGCCCCGGCCGAGTCGGCTCCGAAGGCCGCAAAGCCGACGGCGGCCGCTCCCAAGACTTCCAAGCCTGCCCCGAAGGTGGGCGCGAAAACGACGACGCCAACCTCGCCTACGAAGACTGGCGTCCAGTCCAAACCCGCGACGACGAGCGCCGCTATGAAAAAGACCACCACGGCTGCGGCACGCCCCAAGCCGAGCAGCGGTGTCGGCCTCGGGAGCAAGTCCGCCTCGACTGCCCCCACGAAGACCACCACCGCGACTGCAGCCAAGACCACGAGCGGCGCCAAAACGACATCAGCGGCCGGCGTCTCCGCCAAGCTAACCGCCCCTCGGACGAGCAACAACGTCACCGCGGCGAAACCCAAGCCCCCGAGCTCCTCATCCACGACCACGTCCAAGGTCAGCAGCAGCTTGACGTCGAGCGATAAGAAACAACAGAGCAGCGCCAACGGGGACGTGAAGAGCCTGAGCAGAGCGACGGCGACGCCCCGGGTGAGCCTCAAGCCGCCGGCCAAAAGCACGAGCACGACGACGGCCGCCACGGGCACGGCCTCCAAGACGGCGGCCCTAGTCAAAGCGTCGGCGACCGCCCGACCGAACGGAATCGCGGATGCACCGAAGCCACGGGCGAGCTCCGCTACCTCGGCGACGAAATCAACGACTAATGGGACCGCCAGGCCCAAGACCGCGCCCACCACGTCGAGCCTTAAGCCGAAGCCCGCGGGTGCCAAGTCCCCGATGGTCGATAAACAGGTGAAGGAGACGGCCAACAAGCAGATCTCCTCGGCACGTGCGGCCGCCAGTGCGGTAACGGCCAAGCCCCGGCTCTCGCTGGCCCCGGCCCCGAGCAAACGCCTCTCCCTGGCCCCGACCAAACAACCGGCGAGCGCCTCCTCGCCGGCAAAGAAACCAGCTCCCATCACCAAGCCCGGCTCCAAGACCGCGACCGCGCCGAACGCTATCTCCAAGCCCGGAGCCAAGCTCAACAGCTCGACGACGAAGAGTAACCCCGGAGCGACCGGGGTGAACAAGGTTGTGCAAAACGGCGTCTGCAAGCTCGAGGAGTCAAAGAACGCGACGGCAACGAATACGACGACAGACGAAACGACAAACGCCACGACGACGACGACGTTGACGACGTTGACGACGACGAAGACGACGACGACGACGACGACGACGACAACGACGACGACGCCCCTCATAACGAATATCGAAGAGGACGACCTGCCGAAAAAGGACATGTCGCCGATCGAGCCGCTCACCGACAATCAGCTCATCACCGCGGAGTGAAGGAGACCTGCCAATGCTCTCTAGGATCGGCGCTAAGGGCCTAGAAGACCGTCGTCGACCATTTTCTCTCATTGTCTCATCCACCTTATCCACCTACCCGCCTCCTGCCCACCCACCCATCCACCTATATCCCCTCCCGCCTTCGTCTTCGTCTTTATATAAATATATAATATCTCTGTGTAACCCCCCGCTCTTCTCCCTCGCTCCCCCCAATTCCCTCCTTCCTCGCTACACCACCCCCCAGCCACTACCTGATCATTTTTTTTTTCCGGGCTCCTTTTAATTTAGCGGACAAGAAAAGGAAGGAATCTTCTGCCCTCCCCCCTCCATCCCCCATCCCACTTAAAAGAGAAATCAGCACAGCTTATAGATAATACTATTGAACGTTGAGACCAATAGTTTTAATAATAACATCTCCTTATTTTGCGTTAAGTTTCGAAGGACGGATACCCCGATGCGCATCCACAGTAGTAGTTAGGGAACGTTGAATTGGAAACATTTTCACATACTCATATTATTAAAGAAAAAGTAAAAAAAAAAGTAAAAAAAATAATAATAATAAACGTAAACGTAATATATATAAATATATGTATGATTTTAAGGAATGAAGGCAAGATATATCAATCTATCTATATTCAAAGGTCAATATTATTATTATTATTATTATTATTATTATTATTATTATTATTACTATTACTATTACTACTACTACTATTACTATTATTAAAATTATCATTATTATTATTATTATTATTATTGTAATCATCATCATCATTTATTATTATTATTATTATTATTATTATTATTATTATTAGTAATTATTATAATGATATAACTCTACACGTATTTGCTTGACTGCTTCGGTGTGCTGTGAAACCTCCTATTGAAACTTAAAGAAAAACACGGCAGTGGATAAAAGGCTTGAACTTTTGTTGTGTAAATAATCGGACGCGTTCGAAGTTACGTTATTATTGTAATTGTATTTTATGCAAGCTTTGAGTATGCGTAATAATGTGGTGCTCGTCGAAGGCCTTCAAATAAACAAAGATACGTCATTGAGGGATATGATGATGGTATATATGATGATTGATGATAAAGAATCGATAATGCTCTCGTAGTACGAATTTACTCGCGCACGGCCACACAAACCACGTACACGCTCGACTTACCTTTTACGAAAATGCGATGAATAAAATTTATTTGGAGTATATTGTTGGTAACTCCGCACCTCCTCCTCCTCCTCCCTCCCACCCATCCACCCCCCTCTCCGCAAACCCCTTGTGGCGGTCATAACATTTCACATAACAAACGAAGCTGGATGTTTTCTTCTACTTTTTTTTTTTTTTTTATTATTATTATTTTTGTTTATTTTATAAATATATTTTTTAATAATTTTTATATGTGCATTATAACAATTACTCGTGTTTGATAATAAGAACCTATTTATTTTTTTCTTTGTTCCTATCTCTAAAGTTGAGTACGAAAACCAACGAAATCGTCACCATTTTAATACGTACTACTACCATTTATGTACAGCACCTTTTGATTTAATGTGATACCTTATTATTAAATAAATTCAGCAGTATGAGGAATAAAGTTTATAAAAAAAAATAAAAAACGAAAAGACAAAAAAAGGACATTAAATTGCGAATTATTTCTAACATCTGTTTTTTATTTTATTTTATTTTATTTTTTTTTTTTTTTTTTTTTTAAGTGTAAATCTCTTTGCGTGCTCGGTTTTCGAATTTTAGGCGATCATTTTTTTTTTTCATTTGTTATAGTTTATTTTAATCGTTCACAGAAAACATTGTAATTGAATAAACCTTTAACCATTATCATTATCCTTGAATTTTTATATACCTATTTAATTATTTTAATTACAATATCCGTAATGATGTAGAATTTATTAAGGACATTATTATAAAATTTATTTGATTACAAATAAAATTTCGTATTTTATAAAAACAACAATGGAGGAGATTCCATCATTCTTATGAAATGAAAAAGAAAGCGTACATTGAATTGATCAGAGGTACATTGTTATTTTAGATTTAAGTCCTCGTGCTACTTTCTCTCAACTTCAAAAACAAATAAGTTTTTGGTGTTATTTCTTTTCTGTTTAAGGCAATTGTCAGCCGCTTTATCAACTGATTATTTGCCTGTGCACGTCGACTTGAAAGCTTAAGTAATTACATTGACGATCGAGTTATTTTAATGATTTAAATAAAAAATTATTAAGTGATAAAGAAAAGTATGCGTTATACAATAAAAGATTATAAAATAGTTTATAGATAATCAATAAGTTAAATGAGTTGAATGTAAAGTTGAAAAATTATGAAATGAAATTTTATTAATAAACATTATTGCAAGGAATAATAAGGATTTTCTTTTTTTAATAGTAATTGTAACAACTTTATTTATAAGTGCTAGATTTGAAAAACCTAACTTACTTACAATAAGTGTTTGATAAAATATTTTGTTCGTTAATTTGATTCGCATTATTTATTGTATGCGTTCTCGACACGGTAAGGGAGGTATCCCTTTTCTTTTGTTTTACAGTCAGTTTAGCGTCACAAGCTTCTAGTTTCGTAAGGCCAGTTTTTTTTTTTTTTTTTTTTTTTTTTTTTTTCTTAGGACAAGTTTATTAAAATTAATCAATTGCACATGTAAAATACCGCACTTGCAACGTGCATTTTATCAAATAAATAATAAATATCGAAATAGACTTTATAGTAATTACTCAAATTTAAATAATGTTTACAGATAAGCTAAACAAAACACTGTGTATTAAAAGTTTTATGTATGTGCTGAAAAGCACATATCCATATACACCTTTCATAATGTTATTCTAGACCTCTATAATTTGCATAAACAAAACAATAGAGGTATAAATGCTCCAACTGCAACAAATACAGGTAGTAGTATGGATGAGTCTTCGGCGGCGTATGGATCTGGTGTACGAGGTCCACTTGTATGCCTAGTGCGAACCACAGGTTCCTCATCCTCTTGTGCAACATGATACTCTTCGGGCTCTTGAGGAATTGGTCCTAATTGTGGAACATCTATAAACAAAAAAAAAACTTATGTAGACTCTTATAAATTTATACAGTTTTGTTAAAAAAAGATTTCAATTATAAATGATAAAACCTTCAAGAGTTCCTTTAATCACAGCTATAGCATTAATTTTAGGATTATCACGATATCCCTGGAATATAAAATATTTGCATCAAAATAACGTACGATAGAAAACTAAATTTATGAAGTTATTATTCTCTATGATTTACCTTGATAAATTCAATTCTTATTTTACCACCAAGAATATCAGATTCTTCTTCGTTGTATATTAATTTGCCCTTGTGTACTTTAAATGGAACATATTCGTCGTAAGCAATACCTCTGCCAACTTTTGCAAATATATCCAAATCAGTTACGACAGTGTGATCACCGTTCAGGACAACATCAAACACCTAAGAGAAATAGTTAATATCGTAAATTGATACGAATGCAACGACAAAAAAATATATAAAACGAACATAAATATAAGAATACCTTCATATTTGGAGAATTGAAATAAACCTCGCAGAATTTAAGGATCATAACGTACTCTCCATCTTCGCTGATGGGAATATCATAGCCAAAAGTACTGTGGTGATATCGTTCAGTCTGATACAGTATATGATCAGCATTGTTAATCCTACCGATGAGCAACTGCTTCCCATAATCTGAGGCAGTGCCTACTTTATCCATATGTGGATCACGCATATAACGAATCCCATAGGTGTCCACATGAGTTTTTCCTCCGGCATTGATGGCATAAATAACTTCGACGCACTGGGCAATTGGCACGAACGTAACAATAAGAACAATTAACAACGTTATGAATAAACAACGGGTCCATCCTCTGCCAAACATTTTAGGCCGTTGATTATTGCCTCCCTTGAATAATACAAGAAACTACTCCTCCCAAAACCGAGATCCCTCAGAGAAGCATTACACCAGGGTGTAGTCAGGATCGGGCAGATTTTGAGGTTATGGCAGCGGCCAGTCACTCGAACACTGTGCAAGTAGAAAGCGAAGGAGAGTAGAAGTTCGTCGAAATCCTCGAAATACCGCCCCTCTCGCTCACACCGCCACGATAGCCGAGAAGATGACGACGAATCCGATAAGAAAATCTCGAGAACGCGAAGCGCAGCAGCGAGCGATAGGAGCCGAGCCTGACCACCTCGGAGCTGACGAAGGACTGCTCCAGGAATCGCCGACGGGCTTGGCTTTCCCGGGTCTGAAAGAATCGCGAATTTAAAACCAGGATCGGTTCATGTAGCATCCACATCGTGGACTCTGCTCTGCCTACCCTAGAAGAATCGAGCCACCGACAGATATTTTCAGCCGGTCCGGGCGACCCGGCCCCGCAATTAGCCGCAATTGGAGTTGGCGCCGTCATCCTCGGCGATATCATTCGCGAAACCGGCGCCAATGAAATCGTTCAGCACCTTCCACTTCTCGACCGGCCGATGATACCCTGCGATTTTACACTCATCTAATCTACCTGGAGAAGAGAAGGGCTTTCTCTCCCTCCTCGCCGCATTCTTCTCTTCTGTTTAATTAGGATGGAAACGTGGAGGTCGGGCGCTTACGTGTATTTAACCCCAATAACGCTTAGTTTAAGTAGTCCAGAAGAAAGGCATCTTATTCTTCTAAAAATAATTCTTCTCTCCAAAGTTTTCCGACCCAACGAAGATTTAACACGTTTTTACCGATTAAACATTATCCTTCCGTCATTGTAGTTCTTTACACCGATTCCCTTCCTCATCAGCATTCGTCAATTACAAAATAATAATAATTTAATCGTTAAAATATTTTTGCCCTGCATGACTTATATTCTGAGCATATTTTCCTTTTTAGTAACTGCTCGTTCTCTAGGTCATACCAGTCACTATTTCATAATTTTCCATTACCTAAACGTTACTCTAGGAGGGAGAGCGAGAGAGAGAGAGAGAGAGAGAGAGTAAAAATGCTTCTCGTCTAATAATCCGTCAAAATATAAGTACAAAGAGCAAATTGTAACCGCAGTTACGCGAAAGAAAGCGTTGCTATTTTTCCAAAAAAAAAACAAAAAAAAAAAACAAGCTCACCAAGGTTGGTATGAAAATAGCGATCTCGATTTCCGATCACGTCCTCACGATTTCAGCTGAACCTGACACGTAAATTATATTTATAGCGTAATAGAATTAGAAATGGGTTTCACACAGCCTCTTTATAAGTACGGACAACAATTCGAAAGGTCTATCCTTAAAGAAAAATCCGTAAATAAACAAACGTGTAGAAAAAATTGATTGACGCGCATGGAATTGGCGTATAACAAGAGCATATGTAATGCTCTGCATTGTTCCTTTGTCGCTATCCCCCCTCCCTCCACCCTCCCAGCCCAGCCCAGCCCCAATAACCAGGTAACTGGCTATTTGGGTAACTTTGTTACCGTTAACCGTAAAAAAAAAAGCAAATCCATGCGCGAGTGCGAAAAGAATGCCGCGACGCATGCGAGAGAACGATTAGCCCGTTCGATGTTAAGCCGCAGCCGGAGAGTCGTTGATAGTCGGGACATTGGCAGATGAAGTAGGCGGGCTGGCTTCGCTGCTTAGCTCGGCGGTGGTGGCTGGGGGGAAGGGGGGGTTGATCTTTGCAATAATTATAGATCCGAGCACGAGAAGGTTGCGCCCACGTGTTCGGAGCTGCCGCCGGAGGGATGGAAGATCCCGTCCATGCCGACTGGCACGGATGCCGAGGGGCCGACCGCCCGGTCGACTGACTGACCCGGGTTCTACGACACCGCTGGCTTATCCTTGAGAGGCGAGCCGTGTAATCGATCCCCGTGTAGGCCGACCCACGTACGTACGTACGTACGTACGTACGCTACGAGAAATTGACCGCGCGTCTGGTCGTTGCTGGAAATGACAGCCACGAGGACGCGAACCAGACGGAATTCCGAGGATGAATCACCCGGGCCGAGGGAGAGAGAGGAAACAGGTACTCGGGGCGCGCATCTCGGCGACTGCATACGCGCACATGCAGTCACGCTCTATTCGCTGTACCAGTGCGCGACACGACTCTACAAGGCTGCTGGGACATTGTTATTGTTGATTGGCCGACCGAATTTATTTATTTATTAAGCACAGCACACCCACCCCCCCCTTACGACTATCAAATACAAAGCCTCATTGTTATCGCGACGCCTCCCCCCTCCCCGACCTTCCCTGTCCAGCCTACAGCCAAACCCCCTCTCGTAAAAACTCGTAAATGTGAGAAAATGATGCTTTTCCAAAGTTTGGCTGCTGCTGCTGCCGCTGCTGCTTTTCTTATTTATCGCTCAACTCTATCCTTCTTCCTTCCTTCGACGCGAAGGTTCGCTCCGATGCGAAGGTTCGCTACCGGAGGCTTCGAAGGGCGCCCTCGTTCTATTTTCAGCAGCCGCTACGTGGTCCGCCGTATCATTATAAGTCTTATAAATCATAAGTCTCCCGGGCTGTTTCTGTCCCGCTCTCCCCTCCAAGCCCTTTCATTCGACGCCCGAAATTCCTATCCGAGGTAAACAAATCCCAGAATAACTGTCAATCGGTGACTTTTTATCTTTCCACGTTAACCCGTAGGCTGGACTCGCGTCGACGACGCCTACAATGCAAGCCTTATTTATAACCACGACGACCATTAATATTTATACTATTAAAGCATTATTAAAGCAATGCCGCTTTCGTACTATCAACGCTCGAAGCTATTATCCCGTCGACCAACCGCTCCAATTGCTAATTAGCTAAATTACTCACACGCGCGGAAGCAGGTCCATACGTTATGTAAACAAATAAAAAAAAAAGTAGTCTTGAGATGTTGTTTTCATTCAAGTAATGACTATTACGGACATTCGAGCATAAAAATTTACGAGAGCTGCTCCCGTACGCGTTTTGTCTTATCCCCCCCGTAAGCTTTACCTGTAATTACGATAAGCAAATGATACCTGATCTTGGATTTCGGAGGAATAATTAACCGTCCCCGTCAATCAATTGACCCGCGGGCATTACATTGTTTCGGGAAAGATTCATTAGTACGCATCGTAATGCTCCGTGACTTGGGATTTATTTTAATGCTTAGCGTGCGAGAAAGATATAAGAAAAGCCTAATTTAGAATCGAGCCATTGAATTAGATAATTGAAGGTTTTTCCGTCTTATCTATTCACTTCAAAGCTTCGCGAAGACGATCATTTTATCGTATTCCCTTCATTACGTCGACTGTCTGTTATCCTTTTTTTTTTTAAATTATTATTATCATTAATATTAATATTAATAATGATGATGATGATAATACAGAGTGGAATGAAATATTATGTGAATATGGAAGCCGGTGCGTGTGCAATGGAAACGTTGCCTTTTAAAGAATATTTAAGTAAAGATCGTAGAAAGTGCTTACGGTCATTCGTTACGGCAAAAAGCAGTGAAATTTCGCGTGTGATTAAATAGCTGGGAAAAATTTGTTCTGGCTCGGCTAGAAAATCCGATAAAATCGCGGCAAGCGGCAAAACTAAAAATTCGTACCGAGTGACGTCAATGTAAGAAGGGCACCGCGAATCAAAATGGAAAACGAAGGTAATGTAATGTTGAGAAACGCGTTTTCCTTTTATTCTCAAGCGTATAGTCTTCGAGCTCAAAAGAATGGTAATAAATTTTTATAAATTATCGACGTGGGACTAAATAATATCACAATAGACAATTTATTAATAAAATTCGTCGTTCGTTGGATCCGTCGGCCTCACCATTGTTATATTCCTTTCTTATTCTTCTTCTTCTGCTTCTTCTGCTTCTGCTTCTGCTTCTGCTTCTGCTTTTATTTTAAATTTTAAAGAAAAACGACATTGTTTATAAGAAATGCCATTGAAAATAAATTAAACCGACGGTATAGATTAATCAAGATGCGAAATTCAAGGACTGCATTTATCTTTCTAAAATTAAACCAATCGGTCTATAAATAGATTTTTGTTTTAAAAGCGGATAAAAAATACGAGCGGCGGGCCGCGGGAAAGGCTTAGAGAGCTTAGAGCGCGAGTTATTGGGGCTGTAATAAGCCGAGGAATAAGAAACCATTGTTAAAGTACGGACGACAAGTAAGTTCTGTCGGGTGGGTGACCGTGCCGTGACAATAGCTGGCCGACTTACGATTGTCAATTCGTACGGTTCGTTTCAACAGTCCAGCCAATAAATGCGATACGTAAGCAGTTTGGCTACGCGAACATTGCTCAAAGTGTCCCATAGCGTGCCTGGCAATTAATATATTTCTGTAGAAAGAGTAGAAAGAAGTTGGGATTACGCTTTGAAGTGAGCTGTCGATGCCCTCATGAACATCATTCGAACCTGACGACACCTGTTATTCACAGATTTATGACTCGGTGCGCGTAATAAATCATTGGCCGCTTCCTTGATTTTCATCCGTTTATTGTTAAGAGGCGAGGAATAAAGCCGAAATAATAACTTTTGGCGATAGGGAGAATTTTTATCGTGGTACGTACGTGGACATAGGTACGTGGAGTGGAGCGTCGAGGCCGCTTTGACAAAGTGTAAATAATTTACGCTCACGGGCTCGTCGTTGAGGCAACGCTGGCCACGGCTTTCGTAATTTTTCATTTTACTTTACAGCTCATTAACAATCATTCCCGAGTCGACGAATAAATAAACAAATGACACCTGCCCGTTTGCATTGCATGGACGCTTCGTTTGGGATATACGGGTTGGTCGGTGTAGGAGGAGGAGGTGGTAGAGGTAGAGGAGTAGGAGGTAGATGAGGAGGAGGTAGAGGAGGAGGAGGAGGAGGCGACGACACTCGATCGGTTATTTATTTCTTAATAAATTGTCTGCTGCAAAGCCGTCTATCCGAATCACGTGATTCCTACACCTTCGGGAAGCAATATCTCGATTATCTGGAAGATTTCAGTCGCAAGTCAAGCCGAGTATAAAGAAGCGCGTGTAACTGTAAAAAAGCCTTGGCCGCGGGCGCGTAAATCATCCGACTTAAAATACATGGCGCGGCTCCTTGGGCTCCTTGTGGGTAGCTGTTGTTGTGTAGTCGGGAGCAAGGGCATTCGCAGATTTAGCGTTTTCATGGGCAACGGCAAAACCGTCGCCTGTTTTTTTTTTTCTTCTTTTTTCCCCCCCTCCCGGGACTCTGCATCTGTCGCTGAGCACGGAAAAGTGTGGGGAGCGACGGAGATAGCGAGCGGAAGAGCGAGCGAGTGAGAGAGAGAGGGTGGGGAGAGAGAGAGAGAGAGATACGAGAGAAAACCTTTGCAGGCAAATCGCCTTGGAAGTCGGATGTCGGGTGAACGATCAGCAGCAGCAGCAGCAGCAGCAGCAGCAGCAGCATTGCGCGTACATTGTCTCGCGAGAGACATATACATGGATACATGTAGAGAGAGAGAGAGAGACGGAGGGGGGAGGGTAGGGTAGGGCAGGGCAAACTTCCGCGACTCGAACTCGTTACACAGTACTGAGTGAGGCTGATACGAAGGCTCGGCCGCTTGCTTATGTATTATTAGCGAGTCGATTTAAGCCAAAATGGTGGTGGTGTTCGCTCGGTCGTATCGATCGCGGAATTCGCTTTAGAGGCATCCGCGGAATAATAAAGGAAATAATAAAACTTTCTCAGAGTCGAAAATAGGCCTTACTCTTTGCGTTAACCGTTGTTAGCGGCCGTTGTTACGTAGGGACCGGAGAGACGGGCGTAGAGGGTCTGAGGGGCGCGAGGGAGGGCGCGGGGACGGGACGGGAGAGAAAAAAGGCGCGAAGCTGGAATACGTTGGGGTAGAGACGAGAAGCGGTTAAGTAATTAGAGAGAGAGAGAGAGAGAGAGAGAAAACTAAGGTCCTGTTGGAATAATACCGGTTTATAATATTCGATGTAATTCAGAGTAACCCTTGCTCGATTACAAGTAATTCAAAGATTATTATTAATCGAGTCGCGTAGACGACGGCCGTTGCGTGGCTTTAGGGCTCGCCGAGACGAAATTAGGCAATGCTCCTCGATGATGGCCGCTGATGCAATGAAAGCCTCGCCAATACCATTCGTATCGCCGTCCACGTCCACGTCCACGTCCGTCGTCCGCGTAAAAGACCTTGGTAGAGTAATAATGGTATAATGGTAGTGTCCTCGTGGAGGAGGAGCGGCAAGGGTTCGCGAGGCCTTGAGAGTTACGGGTCCGTATGCATCCGGATGCCCGCAATGCGATGGTTAGGGCCAGGTTGTTCCCTCCGCATGGTCTTTTTACCCGTCAGGAGGCTCACTCGAGGAGCCGATCGATTCATTCGCGTCCCCGTGCAGTAGGTTGCGCCGGATGTCGTCCCTCGCATTGCAGCGGGCAATCGACATGGCCGTCGAGCGGTAAAATCCCCGTCCGCTCGCCGACACACGGCAGTTACACGAGGAGGGCACGGGATGTCCGGAAGGCGGTGTTGTGTGCGACCACGCCGGGGCACGCGCTTCCCGCGCCGGAAGGTACGAGAGCCTTCGAGAACGGCGCCGGTGATGGAGTCGCGTGGCAAGCGCCACGGTACACGGGCTTGTTTTAGGGGTAAAGGGGGAGGGCGGGTGGGTGGCCGTATGGGAGAAGGGGGCGACACCGAGTTCCGGGAGACGAGCGCCATACTCGAGTCCCGGTCGCGAGCTTGAGCCACGCGGTGGGCGACTCGGGCCAATAGCCGCTCGCCGCTGGGAGAATCCGGGCCTCCATTGGCTACGCGAGTACTCGCATGCCCGAGAATGTTCCAGAAGCGTCGACCCGTGGGCTTTATATATAGGGGCGCGGACGGCCCGCGCCTCACTCACGTTGCGAATCGTTGAACCGAGAACTTCTTCGCCTCTGCTTTCCTACGGCTGAGCACCAGAACACGCATTTTATTTTATACACAGGTAGGCGATCATATTTATTCGACCATTGTGTGCGTGTGTGAGTGTCCCTATATTATGAATCTCGTGCGTGTCTCGTCTCTCCTCTCTCTTTTTTCGTTTTTTTTTTTCGTTCCTTTTAATTATTATTTTCAATTATTACATCCGCGTTTAAATCGCAAGTTCCGAGTATATGTTGTCCTAGTCGTCGTCGTCGTCGCCGTCGTCGTCGACCGGCATCCTTTTTTCACGATCGGTCAGGACGTTTTTACTACTTTTTTGCCGACCTCTTCTTCCCGCCCTTCTCCCCTTGCCTTTAAAATCGACCGATCGATACCACCATAATTTCCCCTGTAATTCCTTGTCGGGAATAAAATAACGTCAGTCGATTAAACGGTAAGAGTGGAGTGGAGGGGAGGGGAGTGGAGATGACGATGACGATGACGACGACTAGGACTACGATCTCGTGTCGATTAAAAGTCTCCTCTCCCCAGAGTAGTAGTAGTAGTAGTACTTGGTCGTCGATTGACATCATTAGTCTCCGATCCGAAGTAACGAGAGAGAGAGAGAGAGAGAGAGTGAGTCGCGAACGTCGTCGCTATCGACACTCGCGCCAATAATAATTTTTTTTTTGTTTCAAAGCCTTCGCTTTATAAGCGCGATCGGAAAGTAAATTATCGCTCCTATTGTATTACAGACAGCAGACAAAAATGGCCAAGGCACCCGCAGTTGGTATTGATTTGGGTACGACGTACTCTTGCGTCGGTGTTTTCCAACACGGAAAGGTCGAGATCATCGCCAATGACCAAGGTAACCGCACGACGCCGAGCTACGTCGCATTCACGGATACGGAGCGACTCATCGGCGATGCCGCCAAGAATCAAGTCGCCATGAACCCCAACAACACCATCTTCGGTGAGTTCCCAGTATTTTTCCACCATTTAACGCGGGGCGGCGGCCGCTGCCGTGTCTCCGCCATGCCATGCCTTCCCATCTCTCTCTCCCTCGTTCCCTCCCTCCTACTTACTTACTTACTGCTTGCTACTCCCCCCCATCCCCCCTTCCATCCGTCCTCCTAACGTGTCCCCCTCCCTCCACAACCACCATCATCGCGCTCGCTCGCTCTATCCCCCACCCCGCCACCGCCACCGCCACCGTGCCGTTCCCTTTCCCACCCTTCTTTCTGTCCTGCCCGCCCCACCTCCCGTACCCACTCGAACTCGATCACTCGCTCCATAAAGCTTCTCCCGTTCTCTCTTGAATTAATTAAGGCCTAAAGACGATTGCCTTGTAACTTGCTTGACGGAAATAGAAATTAGCTCTACGATAGCAAAACGCGGGACGATGATTCATCGCTTTCGCGGTTTCACATTTCATAAATCCAGCCTCGTCCTCCTATCCAGCAACTATACAACGTACGTACTGCACACACGTATTATACCCACACGACGAGCAGAGTCCCTCGTTTGTTATTGATGCCTTTAGCTTAGCCATGCCTGTATTATTTACCTACCTACCTACCCATGTTCCGCCGCTGTGTTTGTCAATAGAATTTTAAATTTGACATTCCTCGCGAATGTAAACTCGACCGTCATTATTACATATTTCTCGATCTATTTATCCCTACAATTTTACATTAGTCATTTAAAAATTTTACGCTCTACTTGATATTGATCGTGCCTTATCGCGCGAGTGACAATGTTTCTTTTTTCTTTCTTCATTTTCTTTTTCTTTTTTTTTTTTTTTTTTTTTTTTTTTTTTTATCCATCAACGATGCTATAAATAATAGTTGATTCGAAAAGAAAAAGAAAAACTTGTTTCGCGTGTTGTTACGTAACGCTTACTGGGCCGAAAGGATCGTTGTCGTACGGCTTTTGATGTTATTCTAAATGACAAAACGTAATAATTGCAATTGCAGATGCCAAACGACTGATTGGTCGTCGCTTCGAGGACACGACCGTCCAGGCTGACATGAAGCACTGGCCGTTCACGGTCATCAGCGATGGCAGTAAGCCAAAGATCCAGGTCCAGTATAAAGGAGAATGGAAGACATTCTTCCCAGAAGAAGTGAGCTCGATGGTTTTGGTAAAGATGAAGGAGACTGCAGAAGCATACCTCGGTCAAACCGTCAGCAATGCCGTAATCACCGTACCAGCTTACTTCAACGATTCGCAGCGTCAGGCAACCAAGGACGCCGGTACCATCTCCGGATTAAATGTGCTGCGAATTATTAATGAACCCACCGCCGCAGCTATCGCTTACGGTCTCGACAAGAAGGCCGTCGGCGAGCGCAACGTCCTTATTTTCGATCTGGGTGGCGGTACCTTTGATGTGTCTATCCTTACCATCGAGGACGGCATCTTCGAGGTCAGGTCGACAGCGGGTGACACGCATCTTGGTGGAGAGGACTTTGACAATCGTATGGTGAATCACTTTGTCCAAGAATTCAAACGCAAGTATAAGAAGGACCTCCTCTCGAATAAGCGAGCTCTGCGTCGTCTCCGTACGAGCTGTGAGCGCGCCAAGCGCACCCTTTCTTCATCGACGCAAGCCAGTATTGAGATCGACTCCCTCTATGAGGGTATCGACTTCTACACGTCCATCACCAGGGCTCGCTTCGAGGAGCTGTGCGCTGACCTCTTCAGAGGAACCCTTGAACCCGTCGAAAAGTCCCTCCGGGATGCCAAGATGGGCAAGGCTCAGATCCATGACATTGTCCTTGTCGGAGGTTCCACCCGTATCCCCAAGATCCAGAAGCTCCTCCAGGACTTCTTCAACGGCAAGGAGCTCAACAAGTCTATTAACCCCGACGAGGCTGTAGCTTATGGAGCTGCTGTCCAAGCTGCCATTTTACACGGTGACAAGTCCGAGGAGGTTCAGGATCTTTTGCTCCTCGACGTTACCCCCCTCTCTCTTGGTATCGAAACTGCCGGAGGTGTCATGACTGCTCTTATCAAGAGAAACACCACCATTCCAACCAAACAAACCCAGACCTTTACAACTTATGCCGACAATCAACCTGGTGTGCTCATTCAGGTACATTGATCTTTCATGGATTTTCATTTTATCCTGTATTATTATTAGACTTCTCTTTTCAAAGCTCTATGATCCATCCACTACGTTATTATCTATGTAATGTAATTGCTATTACTAACTCCTCGCCTTTTTACACTCCTCTCTGTCGTTGTTGTTATTATGCTGCAGCAAGTTGTATAATCGAAAGTAATTGTTAATAATGGAAAATTTCCTTTTACAGGTATATGAGGGTGAGCGTGCTATGACTAAAGATAACAACCTTCTTGGAAAATTCGAATTGAGCGGTATCCCACCAGCGCCTCGTGGTGTCCCTCAAATCGAAGTTACGTTCGACATTGATGCCAACGGTATCCTCAACGTCTCTGCTGTTGACAAATCGACTGGAAAGGAAAACAAGATTACCATTACGAATGACAAGGGACGTCTCAGCAAAGAAGACATTGAGCGTATGGTGAACGAAGCTGAAAAGTACAGAAATGAAGATGAAAAACAGAAGGAAACCATCTCGTCGAAGAACGGCCTCGAGTCCTACTGCTTCAACATGAAGACCGCTGTTGAGGACGAGAAGATCAAGGACAAGATCAGCAGCTCCGACAAACAGACAGTCCTCGATAAATGCAATGACATCATCAAGTGGCTCGACTCCAATCAGCTGGCTGACAAAGAAGAATACGAGCACAAACAGAAGGAACTCGAGGGAGTTTGCAATCCCATCATAACGAAGTTGTACCAAAGTTCAGGTGGTGCCCCACCCGGTGGTATGCCTGGCTTCTTTAACCCAGGCGGTGGTGCCCCTGGTGCCGCTCCAGGCGCCGGCGCCGGCGCTGCCCCCGGTGGCGGTGGCCCGACCATCGAAGAGGTCGACTAAAAGCCGAGCGCTCCGAGATGGTGGATAGATTAAAAAACGAGTCGGCGGAAGAAAAAAAAATAGCACTGAATCTTCGTACTATCCAGCAAAAGAGAAGATGGAGAATAATAGTACTTTATATATATGAAGCATTTTCTCATTTCTTCTCGCAGTTTTTATATAATAATTCTTATTCACGGTATGCGTCCAGTGTTTTTAAGTAATAATCAATACCGTTAATATAATGTTATGTATTTTTATTTTTCATTTTCTCTTTACTATTTAATTAAACTTATAATACGAGATTTCACCTGAGCGTTGTCTACATTTTATTAAAAAAAAAAAAAAAAAAAAAAAAAAAATTTTATATAATATATGATATTTGACGCATTATTTAGAATCGACCTCGTTCGTTTTTTTTTTTTTTTTTTTTTTTTTAAGTATTTTTTCATTGTAATCAAATAAGTTATAAAGAAACATTAATTATACAATAAAACTTCAATGCTTTAGTACAATGAATGAAATTGCATTTATTATTTATATTTATTGAACTCGAATTAATGAATTTATTAAGATAGAATTGAAATATGTCGAGAGGTGTAAAAATAAAATCATAGCATCAACTGCATGATTTTAACACAAAACAAGAATAAAATAAACTTATTTTTTTAATTAAAAAAAAAAGAAAAAAAAGATGTATATTCCTCTATATGTAATACCATTTCTATTTTATTTAAAAAGCCACCCCTTACCCGCTAAGTGTTTTCTCTTGATTTTCTTTCAGTTTTTATTAAAAAAAGGAACGTTTGCGTTTAAATGTAATATATAACGGCCAAACGAATGGAAGGAAAGCTTCAAATTTAAAATTTGACACTTTTTTTATAGCTATTACAAGTTCAATTTAAATTTTGGTCAATTACAATTTTGTCGAAACTATGCAAGCAATTATTAAATAGCTTAGGACGAATATTTACTATAATTCAAGGGATAGCTGTTGTAACGGCATGATTTATATAACCTCGAATTCAGGATACAGTTTCATTCCTTCGTTACATGTCAACGTGGCTGATTTACTTACGTTACGACGATATTGGACTGGAAATGGTAAGATTCGATCATAAATTCTTTCCGCGTGTAATTAATGGCTCCTTCTTTATTTTGCCAATCCGTTCAATGAATTGTTTATTTGTAATTGACGAACGAGGCGATTAATTTTTTTTTATATCTCGTCAAATTCAAGAATAAAAAAAAAGGGGGGGGAGGGGGTAGGTATCGAGCGATTTGGTCGTTGATTCTTCCTTCTTCAGTGAGTAATGAAAATGAAAAAAATCCAAACTCTTTGTACGGATTTTACGTTAATTGTTGCAGTATTGTTAATTGTAACAGTCTTGTTCGTTGGCAAACGGTACCACTAAGAATTGGTTAAGTCAAAGTGGTCGGGTCAACAGGAACAGGAGAAAAAAACAGGAGAAAACAGGTAGTACGTCTTGAATAGATAAGGCATTAGAAATTGGTTAGCCGTCAAGTTGATATAATTCACCTTTATTTTAAAAATAGCAACAACAAAAATTTCAATGCACAAGTCGAGTAGTAAAAGTGGCATTTTGGAAAGAGGGAGATTTCTCTCTATTTTTTTTTTTTTTTGTTTTCTTTTCTTTTTTTAAATAATAATTAGAAGTTTGAAATTTAGCAAATAATTAACAGGATTTAAAGACTATATGGATATAATAGTATTACGGGAAAGGAAATTACGACGTTCTAGCCATATCAGTAGTGTACAATAAAGTTGCCTTTCCCTTTTTCTTCTTTTTCCTGTTGTTGTTGTTGTTGTTGTTACTTCTGCTGCTCGTCCCATTATTATCAGCCGGTTTGTTTCCATGCCCGCCGAGCAATTCAGACTGCTCGAGTGCATCAGCCAGGGCATCGCCCAGGCTTCTACTGTAAGCAGGAGGTGGTATCCACTCATTTAATTCGTAATCGTCTGCGCAGGCATCGTTCTCGCCGGTCCCCGTGTTCGCGGCTTCCTTCACCGAGACGTCCCTTGAGCCGCCGAGGGATGGCCAGACGGACGTTTTCTTCGACACATTATTCCGGAGCATTTCGGCGAACGACGGCCCTTGCTCGGACGGCATCGACGAGCCGGCCCTCACCGCCCCGGCGATTTCCGATATTACGTCATCGTTGAAGGAGCTGCTGGACGGGCTGCTCGCTGCGCTCGAGGTCGACGGCCCGTTCAGCCTTATTTGATTGCAAAACGTTATTGGGGTTATCATATACCATATATCGGCCGCCCCGGCTTAACGAACAATAGCCCCGAGAAGCCTATTGTGCCAATAGTATATACTCACTCGTCTGCCCCAGGTAGGAATTGGGGGAAGTGCTTGTGGGACTGGATGTGAACCGTCGGCTTCGGGTACTTTCCCATCCGCTTATTCTCTTCCTCGGTGATTTTCTTCTCGCGTCTCCGCTCTTCCCTCTCGCGGTGCTTCCTTTTCTGCTTGCGCGAAGATATTTGGTCTGAAACGGAAGGTCAATTATTACATGAAAGCTCCGGCGACGTTATCCGCGAGGGCTCAGCACCATTCACGAACCTTCAAAGTATCGCAAAACTTTCCAGGAGACGGTCGGCGGCTTAAGATCTAATTCTACGGTCTCGAATTGACTTGTTAATGGCAGATGGCCGAGGTAACGCATTCGACGTCTCAAATCCTCGGTTAAGCTGCCTACTTCTTTCTCTATGAGCTTGCCCAGTATTAAGCGGGGACACCTTTCCAAACCGCCGTATTGCATTTCCAACATTTTTACGTTCATTGCATGGAGATAGACATTTTGCCCATCCTCCGCTACAATACAATAACCACATGCTTTACACTGCATTAATAATTTTATCAAGCAAGCACTTTACCTTGATAAAAGTAATGAAATTGTGATTTATTCTGACGCCCGTTAGTTTCAGCAAGTAAATTATCCGGCATTTTAAAGCCTTCTACGCCTTCTACGCCTTCTACATTAGTTTTAGCATTATGTTCTAAATTCTCGTCGCACAACGTAGGCTGCTGCTGCTGCTGCTGCTGCTGCTGCTGCTGCTCTTTTACTTTATTTTGCGCTGGAACATTCGTCTGCGGATCAAAAGCGTTAAGGCGTAAATAATTACATATCTCCATTATGTCAGGTTATGTTTAATATTATGTTTATACCACAAGTAGTTGTTGTTCCCTGATCAATAGTTCGCTAAGAGCCTGCTCGATGAAGCAGTTTTCAGGCGAATGTGGATCCTCTAATAATCCAAAGTTCAATTGAAAGCGCTCCTGTTCAATAATATTCATTACCTGCAGTCAAACAATATTTAACAAGCTTTTACAATTGCGTTACTATTGTATAGGGAAAATCTTTATTTTAAGAGGACATATATATTATATGTATATATATTTAAGAACTTGCATCATTATTTTCAGCTGTAAGCAGCTTTGAATAAACGTGGCGACTGGAATTTTCAGAAATGGGTAAGAATTTTGATGGGTTATATACGGAATCATCGACTGGTACTGCAAGCAATGTTCCTTTCTCTCGACGCATTAGGCGAAGTGTAACTTCATCTCCGATGTTCAAAGCGCTCTCGGTTATCTCTACGACACTAAATCGAATCATTTAGAATCGCAGAGGAGTCAGGCTGTTGTTGAAATATAAAAAATACAACATACCTCTTTAAATCGGATTTATTAACGGATTCATAGCAAATGGGACATTTGCGCCAACTGTTGTTAGATAGTGCTAAGTAGTGCAGTATACATGGCCAGCAATAAACATGCCCACAACGTGTCATTTTCCCAGCAAGAGGAGGACATAAACAAATGGGACACGATAGATTGTCAGAACTGTGAACTCGCTAAAATAAAGAATAATATATAAATAAGTATCTTATTTTGCTAGATTGATTAAAGGCTTATTATACATACGATCTGCTCTATTAACTTCCAATCTACCAGAATATCGGGGTCATTTAAATAAAGCGAGTAATCTCCCTTGGCAGTCACAACGAATTGGCAGCTGCAATTTAAGAAAGTACACCAATCAGTTTGCTCGATCAATGCATTAATACTACATTAAAAAAAAAAAAACAAAAAAAAAACAAACTTTGCTTGTAAAAATTGTTCTTTATTGTATTTATGTCGCTGAACAGCTGGAAGCCAACGATTATAGTTGTAGCTATTGTAACCATGAGTCCCGGCCTGATTCCATCCCCCTTGCATGTCTCGGGATTCATAATGAAAATTCAGCAGGTGATTCAGATTCTGCTTCTTACTTCCTTGGACCATAACCGAGCCAAACTCAGCGGTTTCATTTTCTACTACCTGAGAATAACAAAGTTTGGTTATTTGATAAAACAAATTAGCCCCTCTCGTTTCCAATTATATTCTAGTGATTGGAAACTAGTAGGAAGTTACTTTTTTACCTTGGAATCCTCCTTTGAACCGCCATGATAATGTCCTTTAAGTTTTGGTCTCTTATCAAAGTTTTTTGTTTTCTGTGCATTCGACTTTCTAGGCTGATCATTTTTGGGAAAGCTGTTTGCACTTGGGGATTCACGCCTACGTGATGATTTGGGAAAAAGCTTTGAGCTAATGACATCTGAAATGTAATTATAACGAAGTGCGTCAGCGATCATAGATAGAATATTATTGATGATATTTCATGTTTGAATTTCAATAGAATGTAACAGAGCTTTGTCGGTCAAAGACAGAACTTGCGGATGATCGCTTAAGCCAACAACAACGGTACAAGTTTTGTTAAACTCTTGTAAATATGTTTGCTGGTGATATTGTCAAAATTGAATCTCCGATTGATAAGCCAGAGGTCATGCTTGAGAAATAATGAATTTATTTAGAGAATGCTGCCACCAATTGGCTGAGCATCAAAATTGATATATTTTTAATAGGTCAGCGCGTGAAGCTGATTTCGAATCAGGTATAATTGGCTGTGGGTATTGGGTGAACCGAGAATAGCGCTTGTTCAAAAAAAAAAAAAAATAAATAAAAGAAAATAAAAGAAAATAAAATCGAGCAGAAAATACACAGGTTCATTGATCCGCAGGCGGCCTAGGATCGCGAGGGGGTGGGGGGTATCTGGAGGGTGGGCGAGTACCGAGGATAATGACAGGTCGGGACGGGGATAAGGGCCGCGACGAGCGGGGGCAGATGGATGATAGATAAGCCCCGTCGTCGTCGTCGTTGTCGTTGTCGTCGTCGTCGTCGTCGTCGTCGTCGTCGTCGTCGTCGTCGTCGTCGTGGGGCCCCTGCTGGCCCCCCCTGCCCCACCGAACCCAGTTCCCCTCGCGCAGCCGAAAACGCCAGCTAAGAGTAAGGGCTAAGTCGCGGTGGTTACCTTGGCTTTTCTTGGCATCGACAGCGGCTCCCTTAGCGCAGGGCTGCTGATACTTGCTCTTCTTGTCCATTATAAAAGCAGAGGTCGGACGGTCGCGGCGAGGCCTTGCGACCAGCAGCGTCGACGAGGGCGGCGCGAGAGACGAGGCGGTCCCCTCCTAATGGAGAAACGCGAGCTTGCTGCAGGGCCTTCATTGTCTCTCAGTAAGCCATGTTAATCGAGGTTCGCAAGTAAGACGTTGTATCGGAGGGCCGTACGTGTCTGGGATGGACGGCTTGGGTCTGTTAACGAGGGGATTCGAGCGAGGGCCGCGACCCGGCGGCTCTGGCTAGTCCTGAGGGACGATCGGGATGGGGCGGGGCTCTCCGTCGGAGGTCTCGGACCCCGGGTGTCAAGAGCCTCCCGGTCGTAGAGGCTGAAACCGATGGAGGAACGAACTCGCGGCCTCGTCGCTGTGATGGCGACGAAATTAATGACTACCCTCGATCGTTCGCTCTCCCCCCCTCTCCACCGCCACCACCACCGCCCCCTTCTCCGGCGCGGCTTACTTACTGCTGTTCTCGGGGCTCGTCCCTGTGACCCGTCATGACCGTCGCGTCACGAGCCATCCACCATCCAATGACGCGTCACGCTCGTCTTTACTCGAGCCGGACTCGATATTATTATTACGCGAGATCGCGAAACGGCGCTCCGTGGCCGGGAAGAGGAGGATACCGTACAGGGCCGCCGTGTACAGTGGAGAAACTTACCATTAAACATGCCCGTAGCCGAGACGCGTCCGAGACTCGACGAGCTGCGGAGGCGCGACAGACCAGTTGCCCGTGACAGCTCACCAAGAGGCCGCGACGATACCGAGCTTCGCCGCTCACTTATATCAGGCCTTTCATGCACCACGTGCAATAAGCCGCGCGTCATATCCGCGATGGATAAATGGACCGATGAAAATCCTGCTCGCGTTGCAAAAACTATGGCGGAGATTTGGAAAATGACGCGGCTTGAGGGACCGAGAGCGCAGCTGCTTTTCCGGTCTATCGAACACGCATGCACATGATTCATGCGTGTACACGTGTTTCGTCGTGTGCGTTTACGTTTGCGTTTGCGTTTGCGTTTGCGTTTGCGTTTGTGTACATGTACATGCAATAAGCATCCGACTGCTTCTAATTAATTATGATTTGCGAGCTGTGACTCGCCGATATTGAGCATAAGCCATCCGATCCAATAATAAGAAATTTATTTCTAATCCACGATCCTCAGTTGTTTTTCGCCTCATTCAATACTGGCAGAGCGCAACAAACACTCGTAAATTAAGTGAATAGTGCGCCGTTTTATTCGATCGTCACTTAACTTTATCGAGTTGATATTCATATTCAATTTAGCTAGAGTCTTAAAATAAATGGCAATTATTGCGTACAAACAAAACTAACGAAAAATTGTTGTTCAATTAGATCTTCAATAAGAAATAGGATTACAAACTATTTTGTAAATCAATAATCTCTTGATTTATTCATCGATTCGAGTTTATTTTATTGCATTGTCTTTTAACGGCGATCGAAAATAATTGGGCCTGATTTGGTTTAAGGGACAAATAGTCAAAGCTTCAGAGACTACTCTTCACTACTCTTCGAGCAAACGATCGAAGCGATCTTAATTTATAATTAAGTATAAATACCATGGCTTCTTTATCTGTTATTTTTGGTCATTGCGAGAAACAGAAATCTTACGGGATACAATGATACAGCACAAGGCACTATTAGGAGCTAAAAAATTTCCCAAGCACATGGTTTTGAGCTGGAACTTAGCGATCCATGAGCTCGCAGTGCTAGAATTGATGGAAAGCGCTCCTCTTTGGAAATTGACCACCGGACTTGCGACTCGGTAAGTTCGGTCAATGACAACAATGACAATCAAGTCCATCCACGGCCGTGGGTGGCGCCTTTTTCAACTTTTTATCAACTTTAACGTGTAATTTAATACAAAGTAACGACGAAACAAAACAAAAACAAGAATAGAAAGTTAAAAGCGCAAATTGTGTCAAGATTTTCGGCAAATGATTGAAGTTTAAACTGCGATTCTCACTTAACCTCACTTTGGTTTTCATTATCTGCTCATTAACGGATAACAAACAACTATTTAGAATTCCTAAATTTATTATTTGAGCAAAGCAAATTAAATAGCAGATTTGTTATTTTAAATTATGAAAACGAAACATTATATCTTCCTACGTTATAGCCTAAAGGAAAATAAACAAAGGGTCCGTTTAAATGAGAACAAGCCATTCGTCCGTTACTGAGATTTTTCAACGTTTCAGGAAAATCAAATTATATCTAAATATTAGATATTAAATATTTAAACATTTAAAAGTTGCATTGTTTTGATTTTAGCTAAGAACGCCAATATATATATATATATATTTAGGTATTATCAGTTACAAAAACGAATGAATGTGGAGCTAATATGGAGGCACAACGAATTCATTCATAAACGAGATGGAACAATTTATCCTTCAATCTGTATAAAGTCAAGATCATTAGTAATTTCGTTAAGCAGGCAAATTAATGATGAATTAAATGTTACTATGAATTAAATAGATATTTAATATAATGTTTTTTGAAATATTTAATACTTTTTATTAAAGAAATCGCAATAAAACCTAATGTTCATTTTGCCGATAGTTGCCCATTTAAGAAGTATTTATAAATGATTGGAATGTAATGAACGCAGTAGGATCTAATTTGTAAATACTTTATTAAATTCCGTTGTTTCTTTCCATAATATTCTCACTAGCTATTATGTTAATATTCTTTTTAAATAAGGGAAAATAAATTGTTGAAGATAATTTAAACGTAAAACATAATTGTGATTTCGAGTGGCGTAACGAGAGAGACATGTAAAGCATGTATTAAAACGTATGATACGAGTATTATGAAAGACTTGCCCATTGTTAAATTTAAAGTAATTGGAGATCAAAGAATATAATTATTTTTATTTAAATTTAGTGCAAATGAATAAAGTCTTGTATTCGAATTACAGAAAGTATTAATTAAGTATTAAGACCCGTTGTTATTATTATATATTATTATTTACATGTCATTGTGCTCTTTATATTTGTACTTTTTATTTCTATATTATTCCAATATTTTTTTATTATATAGGTGAATAAGTTTTTAAATAATTGTACATAAAGTTAATAATAAGGAATATGCATGATGCTCTTTGTTATATATTCTCTCTCCACTCCAATTTTTATAATTCCAATATGAATAAGTAAATAGTAGATCAAAAACAATAATTATGTAAAATTACATAATTTTATACATAATACGTAATACATAATGCGAAATGTATCTTCTTTTTTTTTTTTTTTTTTTTTATATATAAAAATAATAAATAGGGGTTGGCTAATCATGCAAAGACTGTTCGATAAATAGCTATGCTTACATTGGCCAACCTGAGAAATGATAAGTGCAGCCCTTTTTCTAAGTAAGACAATCTAACGTGGACTGTTACAATGTAGAGACAAACGACGTGTCTGTGTCATTTAAAATTTAAAATTCATGAGCAAGGCTCTTTATTAAAAAGTATACTGACCGGTAGTTTTTAAATTGAAACGTCGAGGGCAAAAGCATGTAATTAAAAAAAAAAAAAAAAGAAAAGAAAAGAAAACTTTAAAAATTTATTAATGTACATACGCTGGGGAAACAACATATTACTACTTTCTTATGAAAACCTATACTTTATTCTTTTGTAGAATTAGTGGGAGTGAATTTTACTTCACTTGCGAAGTTACAATTTCATAAAGGATTTTCATTTAATTTAACGAAGAACATAAGAATTTCATATTTTCGTATTTGCATATTTTTTTAGATTCGACGATTCAGATATTCTGCAAGTATTAAATACCTATAAATTTTCAATTATTATACTGATATTGTCTTTACGATGAAATTCAATTGGCCAAATTATTTTAAATCATTCTTCTTGTACACGAATTGTTAAATTTTTTTTTTTTTATTTTTTAACTCTTTCACGTTTGCTGACAAGTATTATTTATAACGCACGTCAGCATTATATTCTGAATTTGACGCTCTACCGAAACGACGATTTAACTATTTGTTTACAAAATAATTAGTTTTTATTTGAAATACGCATGGGATTTAATAATTTAATAATTTCCCAAGTAATTGTGACGTCATCGGGACGTCAGAGATCACTCGCGAATCCTAGTCTTATAGCAATCTATTTGATCTAGTATAATGGCCACTCGAAACTGTAACCGACGCATTCTCATTTTGTTAATTTAGAATAATGCAAGCAGAAAAGTATTTAATATGAATATTAGTCTTTACACCTTTATAGAGATGAATTATTAAACTAACCCGTTAAATTTTCTAGCTGATTTTTTCGAAACACGACTGTATTTTTATTAGAAGTTATTTTCTTTGGTCAAAAAATAGTGATAACAATATTTCACAACGAGTAGTCGATTTTAAATTCAATTTTCAAAATATCCGTATTATTATTTCTTAAACAAATAATGCTCTTCATACGGCACGTAAAATGATTTTAAATGATTACGAAAATTGTTAAATAAATGTATGCAATTAATTTGTGACACTTGTATTGATCTCAGTACATTGTTCTTCAACGAGTAAATGTTGTTCCGCAAGGAAGGAGTTGATGGATGATTTTGAATTACAGATGAGGAAAATGGCGGATGAAAGTTTAAAATCCGAATCTTTCGAAAGGGAGAATAAAATCAACATATTATTTCTGAAATGTGCGGGCTTAGTGGCGTTCGAGAAGAAGAGCTTGTACTCGCTGGAAACGATATTGTTGTTAATTTACGGCAATGTCAGTATGGTTTTTATCATGATTATGTATTTATCCACAGCTCTGATGAATGCGTACAAAGGCTTGATCGATTTTGAAGTCATTGCTGGTTGTATTGGATTATCCGGCCTATATCTCCGTTATGTGTTATTGTGCTCTCATCGGAACGATATCCGAGCATTATTAGAAAAATCGAGGAAACTCTGGAAAAGCTTGAACAACGATGAAATAAAAATAATAAGGTATATAAATTTGAGGTGTTTTAATATTTATCAAATGATTATGCTTAGCAGTTCTCTCAAAATCCCCTATTTGTCCTCACTTATTATCGAAGATGACATATTTTCCATAATAACGTCATCGAAACCACGTATTAATCAACTCTTTTCATGCCAATCCATGCCCTCTAATGAAAAATATATCCTTACAATGACTTTTACTTGATAATATATAATCTTAATTACCTGGCAGATTTAAGCCTAAGTTTTTACTATTTCTTGTCACAAACAGTAAATTCATCCGCACGATTAGGATAGTAACAATTTGCTATTGCGTATGTCAAGTCTCTTGGCCTCTTGGATGCATACCGATTGATCAGTTTTTCGTCTCTGCGAATAATGCAAGCGAGCCCGTTCCGAAAAGACTTTTGTATAATTTCGGGATCGATCTGCAAGATTCACCAACCTACGAAATTATGTTTACATTACAACTAATTGCTTCCAGTGGATACTGCGTCGTTTTTTCTGGTTTTGACGTAGCTCCAGCCTTTTTAATTATAATGATGGCTGGCTATATTAAAATACTCTGCAAACGATTTGATGCGACAGAAAAGAATAAAGAATATATGTCGGAATATACAATTGCCTGTGTAATATTTCACAAAAAAATTAATAGGTACGTAATTGATTTCTTGCTAAGCATAATTTGCATTCGAGTATTTAACAATCGAGATGTTCGAAGTCTTACATATAATTATTATATTCGATTTACATTTTACCAGATACATATTAATAATATAAATTTACAAATAAACGCTCTTGATTAACAAATTAGAATTATTTAAAGAAATCGCCCTCACTCTCTCTGTACAGATTCTGTAAGGATATTTCCAACATAACAGATTCATTTTTTATGGTTCAATTGTTAAGTAGTACATACAATCTGTCAATTCTCCTTTACGCAATAATTACAGTAAGTGCTTGCAATTAAATTAAATACGTGAATAGAATACGTTTTAAGACATTTGACTACGTAATAAACTCCATAAACAATTTTAAAACGTAATAGGATTTCCAAGGTAATTCAAAGTTAGTACCCATTATAGTCCTTCAAACACTGCAGTTATTCTCAGGTCATTGGATATGTGATGTCGTCAAGTCCGAAGTAAGTTCTTTAACGTATTACTATTAATAAATAGACACACGAATAATGCCAAATGCAAATTTTCCATTTTTTGTATCTAGTAGTCCATTAATTTCATTTTGATTGTAATTACGGATATTTTTTTCTAAATCTATTGTTGCACTTATACACTTATGCAAGTAAGGAAGGTAAAAAGTAAGTGACACGTGGTAAGCTGAACCTAAAGAAAAGCACATTGAGCAAGCAATGCAAAATTTTATGACAAACCTTACATTTCTGTTTCCGCTGAAAGTTAAAATTTAATCGATCAGCCTTTTCATCAAGACGGATGTCTCGTTATATTATTTCCTGTTATGACAAGATAGCGGGATGAAAGGTTGAAAAAGGCGCCACCCACGGCCGTGGATGGACTTGATTGTCATTGTTGTCATTGACCGAACTTACCGAGTCGCAAGTCCGGAGGTGAATTTCCAAAGAGGAGCGCTTTCCATCAATTGGATCCACGCCTAAAGATCAAACCAATTATTCTTGTGATCCAGCCGATATGAAGCACCGGGTCACCCCAAATACCGAATATCGATAATCACTCGATTTACCTTCGAGAGCTTAGTATAAGCCTCGAGATCGGGCCAGGAATTATATCATGAAACTTCCGAGGAGTTTAATAGCGACGAATTGTTTATCATATCCATTTGCACGAATGCAATACACGTAGTCACTTGACATTTGTCTATCCAAACACGTTTTACATACTTTACATTTCAATGTTCCTCGCATACATATAAATATATCAAATAGTGAAAATATAATGTAATACAAGTAATTATTATGCTTACTATTCAGAATAAGCGTTTGAGTGAAAGTACATATATAATACCATCGGTATACAATGCAAACGTAAAAGTATCAAAAATAATCCAAATAGTACTATTGAAAGCTCAGAACCCGATGCAATTGAAGGCGGGTGGTTATATAAATTTATCCTTGGAATGTTTTGGCGATGTACGTATTTTCAAACATTGAGCACCATTTTTTATGTACGACGAACAATATAACAATTACTTTCAGATGATTACAAGCGCTGTATCTTTTTTTTTTATTATATGTAAAATCTCGGAACGCTAATATATTTAAAAACTTAGTACATTCTTAGTTCATGGCCGTAGACAGTTTATATTATGATATTTGATAGAATTATATTAACGTAAGTATTATGAATGATTACTATTTATCCATATTTTATTCTATAATTGTTTTTTTCAATATTGAGATCTGAAGTTTATTCAAATAAGCCCTTAAATTTATTAATTCCTCATTTCTAGGTTCGAGAAAAGGCGAATGTACTTTTTTTTGCTCATACATGGAACGTTAAATATTCTTATAATATATTTATTGTATATATATATAAGAATCGAGAAGTAAATAATAATAATCAGAATTGTTACCATGTATTATATGTAATATCCAGTAAGATTCTACAAAATTTAACAATTTTGATTTTCTTTCTATTTATTCTATTATTCTTATCCAATTTACTTCTGTTATTATATATGTGTATACGATATAAATAAATTAATTGTTAATAAATTTATAATAGCATTAGATCTTATTTTGAAATTCAAAATTTATGATAAAAATAACAATATATTTTTAGTAAAAGTTTTTAGTAAAAAATTATTGCTTTTATAGTTTATAAACGAGTAACATGAACCTATAAAATTAATATTTTATTAATGACAAAATTTATATTTACATAAATAATATAGTAAACAGGCAAGATAAAAGAGTAAATTTAACTTCTTAATCTAGTTAGACGTCATAATTTATTCTTATATTACAATATAATATGGAATTATAAATATGAAATGTATTTAAAAACTAAATCTGCAATACAAATGTAAATAGAAAAAGTTTTTTTATTTCGTTTGTTATATAAGATCATATTTTGAAACGCTTATTACGTTTCTCAACTTTTATCGATGTTATTATTATATGAATAAATCGACAGATAAAGTTGGTAAGTAGGTGAGGTTCAAATAATTATTATCATATCTAATTAATATTCAATTCTTCTATTGCTAGACTTTCCTTAAAACATATATAAATATCATATACCTTCTTTGCTTCATGCTCTGCAGGATTGGATTGTTTTACAAACAAGTTTTTCATGATGTTAAAAAAGAAATTTGTAAGTTCAAATATGATCTAGAAAAAAAGTCATACGCAGAGTAAAATTTTATATGCCATATTTGTTGTATGAAGATAAAACTTCATTAAATTGTGTTCTTTGGAAGAAATTTTTCAGGGAATGCAAAAACTGTTTGCTTCAATCACAATTAATTCAATTATTCCCTATTGGACTAATTACTACCATAAATCTATAAATAAGCTTATTGGTCGTCCTTCAGGCCTATCATTAATTAATTTTATTCATAAATTATTATTTATATAATTATAAAACGGCGATGTATATTTAGAATATTTCTATTGCTGGTTTTGAATAAACAACGAGATTTGTTTATTGAGAAGGATACTCAAACATATTACACGTAAAATAATTTTAAACATGCACTTGTACAAGTGATCATCTTTAAACTACTTAGTTTTTTTTTTTTTTTAATATAGTATTTAAGATAATATTTTAATGTACGAGTTATTAATAATTTTTAATATAAATCTAAATACGTTAATTTTAAACAAACAATTTAAAGCGGATTGAAAAATCTGATGAATTTAAAAGTGTAAAGATGGTATATTTTAATGCAATACTTATGATATATATATATATAAGTTGTAATGAAATTAAAATATGCTATTACGAAATTAAAGAAAATAGGAAGTTCAAATATATAAAACGGTGACGTATTATCATAATGTAGTCTGATGAGAATGAGAGGCTTGGATTTTTTTAACATATAACGTTTCTCAGCTTGTACAAGTAATAACAGACAATTTATGGGTATATCAAATATATAAGGATTGGTAATGATGAATATTTTTGAAACCTGATCATTTGGAAAAAGGTAAGAACTTTTACATATCATTATGGCTCGATTTTATAATTAAGCGAATTTATAAATGAAAGCTCCCATTATTTCTGAATACTTGGCGTTCGATTTCAATAAAAGCGCGATATAATTATTTATTAATGCGCTCGTCAATATAATTATAAAATGAATTAAGAGAATCGGAAATCAAATAATTTATACTTGCAAAGATCCTAAATAAAGTTATAAAAGCTTCTCAAACTTTATTTATTAGTATTACAAAATTTTTCTCAATTTTCAATACGTAAATTATTTTTTGACAAAATACGAAAAGCTTATGTATATTTGGGAATTTAAGAAATTTCATTAACTCTCGGTACTCACATTTAGTATACCCAATTAAACATTAAATTAGGTGGACAATAATAGAGGATCGAACCATTGAACATCCAGTTTTTTCTCGCACATGAAAATACATGAAAATCTGTATGCCATATCAAAAAGAGGATCAAATATTATTTAATAACGTAATGTTTGCTGAACATGTACTATTTGAAATGTGCTGCAATAAAAAGACTCTCAGATATACAAATGATAAATTAAATTATTTTTCGTTTTTTCTTTATTATAATTTTTTTTTTTTTTTTTTTTTTTTGCATTATATAGACTGATAATATCGATCGTTAGGAAATGATAGATGAACGATGTCGGTTATTCAAAAATTCGCGAGTAAAATTGTATGTTGTAGATAAGGTGTTCTAAAACATCCCTTTTACATTGAAGTGCGGAAAGCAATCATATATAATTAAATAAAAAGCACACATATAATCGCTTAAACGCGTATAGACCATTATTTATTAATAGGGCGATAATGGAAAGTGGCATACTTTATTCATTTTTAGAGCTAAAAGAACTTCTACTCATTTCTTAGAATAATTGAAATCTATTTTATTTAAATTTACTAATAAAACTATATTTTTAGGTAATATTATATTACTTTACATTTACTTAATTTTATTTATTTCAACTACTTTTTCTATAAACAATTTTTTGTTATTAGTCGTTGACTATTATTATTATTATTATTATTATTGATAATTTATTTACACTTACAAATAAATTTTCAAATATTGAGCTTATATTCTTTTATAAAAGATATTAATATTAATACAAATATAAATGTACATAGAATTGTTGCTTTTTATATTAGGAAACTTTGTACGTATTTTCAAACGAGTAAGTCTTATTTGTATTATATTATGCATCGAGTCTACGGTATTAATAAATTTATTTTTTTTTAATAATTATATAAAATAATTAGTTTATATAAAAACCATAAACAGAACAAATATATTTTTTAAGAGTACTTATTATTTAATTTATCTTTTTGTCTTTCATTTTTTAACAGTTCGTTTTAAAATCACTTTTAAGTTATTAATAGAACTTAATTACAATTATATACTTAAATTGGTAGAAAAATATTTTAATATATGCATTTTTTAAACTATATTAACAGTTTCAATATATATATATATATAGGAAATTGGACTCGTAAGTACCATTTGCAGTGCATTTTATAAAAATAAATGTAAATATAGTTTCGTTACAACATCAATTTTATTCATAAAATTTCCTTTTGAATTTTAACAATTGTAGTTAATATTACCGAATTCGGCCTTTTATACACATTTTTTTATTACATTTTATAAATTCAACGTTATAAAATACATTATAGAATAGATCAACTGATTTCCAATTGAAAAAATTTAAATCGTAATGCATGCATGACATAAGCATTTTCTTTACAATTTTCATTATTAAGTATTTATCTTAACATTACATTTTCAGTAGAAAAAAGAAAAAAAAATTTTTCAGCTTATACAATAGAATGTATTTATATAATAAATTTGTCTCCTGCGTGAATTAGTTTATCTTCCAATATATAAGGATACCTTGTGTAAAAAAATGTGTATTTATTGTTCTGCAAGGAGTAAATGTTGTTCCGCAAGGAAGGAGTTGATGGATGATTTTGAATTACAGATGAGGAAAATGGCGGATGAAAGTTTAAAATCCGAATCTTTCGAAAGGGAGAATAAAATCAACATATTATTTCTGAAATGTGCGGGCTTAGTGGCGTTCGAGAAGAAGAGCTTGTACTCGCTGGAAACGATATTGTTGTTAATTTACGGCAATGTCAGTATGGTTTTTATCATGATTATGTATTTATCCACAGCTCTGATGAATGCGTACAAAGGCTTGATCGATTTTGAAGTCATTGCTGGTTGTATTGGATTCGTGAGCATTTACATCCGATATGTATTGTCATGCTTCCATCGGGCTGACTTATCGGCATTATTAGTAAAGTCAAAAAAGCTTTGGACTCTGTTAAAAGATAGCGAGGAACCAATTATATGGTATTTGAAGTTCAAATTTATTATTCTTTACTGAACTCCACGAACAATCGGTTTAATTTTGTTATATCAATGAATAACGACTAAATTAAGTTGATTTAAAATCTTCAACTCAAATTAATTTATGCTTTAAATGTTTATGGCTATTAGCAATCACATAATTTTTACACTTAACGTTCATGTAAGTTATTGTTTTATTACAATTAGTGACTGCATCAGAATAATTAGAAGATTATCAGTTTTGTACTTTGGAATTAATGTATCATGTGCTATCGGATACATTATAATCAACGAGATGTATATATTATTAAATAAGAGCGATCTAGAGTCAATGAACGAGAGGAAGCTCCTCTACAGTTTCGCCATGGATGTACGGGATTCGCCATCCTTTGAAATTATGTTTGCTTTGCAAATACTTGCGACTTGCGGTTTCGATTTAGTCGTTGTAGGTTTTGAAATGGCGCCAACTTATTTCATTATGATGGCTGCCGCTCATTTTAAATTGCTCTGTAAACGATTTGAAGATGCACAGAAAACTGAAAAGAACTTGTACAGAGATGTTATAGCGTGTGTGATACACCATCAAAAAATTAATAGGTACGTAATTGATTTCATCCTAAGCATAATTTGCATTCGAGTATTTAACAATCGAGATATTCGAAGTCTTACATATAATTATTATATTCGATTTACATTTTACCAGACAATAATGATAATGATAACATTAACGCTTTTATTTTCAAATACAATATAATATTTTCCAATATTAATGCAGAGTTCACCTAAATCAAACATATTAATAATATAAATTTACAAATAAACGCTCTTGATTAACAAATTAGAATTATTTAAAGAAATCGCCCTCACTCTCTCTGTACAGATTCTGTAAGGATATTTCCAACATAACAGATTCATTTTTTATGGTTCAATTGTTAAGTAGTACATACAATTTGTCAATTCTCCTTTACGCAATAACAACAGTAAGTGCGCTCGTTCAATTTTTAATTAAAAAAATGTTATATTATAAACGTATTATAATTTATGAAATAAATAATTTTTAATCCATGATAGGATAACAAGAATTTTTTTAAGTTAATACCCGTTACGATTCTTCAAGTACTGCAATTATTTTCATGTCACTGGATATGCGATTTTGTTATATCTGAAGTAAGTTATATTATACATATAAATCATACTTTATTTCTGTTATACATGCCTAGATGTTTATTTGTAATGAAAATCTTAAAAACTAGTAGCAAAATCAAGATAATTAATTTTATTTTCAGTTATTAGTCATTAATTTATAATTTAAATTAAAAAATTTTTTTTTAAATTATATTTGATTATTTGTATAAGATATTTAAAGTTTCTTTATTTTTCATATTTCATTCATACGATTACAAAGTACACAATGTTTTATTATTTGTACATAAAAGTCCGATTATTATGAACGTTTTTTTTTTTGGTTGAATAATTTTAGAGAGCAAGGTAAACTTAAGTAAATAAATATTTTGTTCGATTCAGAGTAAGCGTTTGAGTGAAAGTACATATATAATACCATCGGTATACAATGCAAACGTAAAAGTATCAAAAATAATCCAAATAGTACTATTGAAAGCTCAGAACCCGATGCAATTGAAGGCGGGTGGTTATATAAATTTATCCTTGGAATGTTTTGGCGATGTACGTATTTTCAAACATTGAGCACCATTTTTTATGTACGACGAACAATATAACAATTACTTTCAGATGATTACAAGCGCTGTATCTTTTTTTATCACACTTTGCAGAATCTCAAATGTCTGAGATACTAAGCAAGTAAAAGTAGTAAACACGATGTAAAAATAAAACTATAAATGTTGTACAGTTAATGTGATATTTACAACAGCACCACAGTCGCATTTTAAAAACGTTTCGTTGTATTAATTATTGCAGGCCAACTTGAAATATATTAATATTCTCTTTTACTTAATCATATCTGTTTCGACGTATTTTTTTTTCTTCTAAACGTATTATATATAAAATAATTTGTTCTACTCATTTTTTTGACATTTAAAAAAATGTTGTAGAATAATAGTTTGTAGCGAGGACACAAAATGTTTGTTTTTGCTTATAACTATTATCGGATGCTAGAAACACGTTTACTTTTTAACGAACTTTATTGCACTTAATAAAAATTATCAGTAATAATGATAATTAATCAATTTATGAAAAGGCATGATTTTAATTCTCGCGCTTAAATATTTTAATAAATTACGTAATGAACGTCATTGACCGGCATTTAATAGAATAATTATGAATTTACGACGCATGCGCTTTATTCAATCCCCTTTCATCCGTTTCCTTGATTCCTTTAAATAATAATATTATTCTGTATGACTATTATGAATGTTTTATAAGAAGAAAAATTTAGTACGGTCATAAACCATTATTCTATACGAAAGTCAATAAAATTAATAAGACAAATGTTTAAATAATATTTACGTTTTTAATGAGTCATTTTGGTTATTACATAGTACTTTAGATAAATTTCTTTAAGAATGAAAAAAAAGTAATATTTAAATTAGCCAATTGAAAAGTAATCTATATTTTACAATCATCTTACTAAAAAATTTTATCGAAAAAACTAGTTCGTTTGTTAAATATATAATTTTACCATGATTCTGGATTACTTTCGAAAATAGTCGAAACATTTAAATAAATTACACGAAGTTATAAAGCCGTTTCTTTATCGTTGTTAATATTATAACAAAAACGATTAAATTATTATGAAAATCACTTTAAAGTAGGCAAGTATTGATACTTATTTTTTTTTACATCTTAATATGAATTTCATTCGTATTTTGTATTTATATTTTGTTAGATAGATTATTTATTATCATATAATTCATGCATTTAATTAAATAAACTTTTATTTACATAAAGACTTGCTTGTTCATCTATGAAATTATTATCTAAATAAAATATCTATCCGAAAACAAAATTTGTAATTTTAAATAAGTCGATAGATTGGTTTTAGGTGTAATTGTATGGAAAAGAAGAATGATGTGTACAAAATTTCAGCTTCTTATTATTTATATGCTATTATTAATTACTACTACATTTACACTAGGTAAATATGAATATCAAATTCTTATTCTTTATTGAATCATTAGTATTTAATGAATCTGATTTATAAGTATTGAAATTTATTTGTAGAACTTTCAAATGTTGTCATAATAATCTTGAGCCAAGAAGAAGGATACAACGCTGCACAAGCTGAATTATTAAAATCTGATATTATTCAACAAGCAAATTTGTTAGAAAAAGTATATAAACATATTAGTATAGAAACATTTAAAAATTTTCATTATAATTTTTTTTTTTTTTTTCATTTAGGATTCACCTAAAATACTTTTAACTCATAAATTGGAACTTTATGGAGCTTGGACACTGATACCGTTGGTTGTTTATTTAAAAGATGAAAATATTTTGGGAGACTGGTACTTCTTTTGTACTGAAAACACTGTTATTCGATTAAATAAGCTCATAGAGACATTAAATAAATTTGATGTAGATATCTATAGAGTTAGTTTCATTCAAAATTGATATTATTGTTTAAACATACACTTTATAAATTTTATACACTTCATTATGTATTTCATTGTTTTTTTATAAAATAGTACATTTTATTATTTGTATTTTTGTAGAATTTATGGATTGGACATGCTTTGAATGATATTGAACCAACCATAATACATCACTTTGCTGAGCATACAAAGAAATTTAAATATCCGAATCTAGATTCTGGCTTTGCTATTTCAAAACACTTGTTAATTAGGTACAAATTTGTATAAAGTGTATGAAATTTGATAGAATTAATATATCTTCGTTTGTTTATTCTTAGATTAGCCAATAAAACAGTGGATTTTGTTTCTAATAAAGTAGATTTTTCAGTTGATGCACCCTACGAATTTTCCAAGTTCATTTTAAAAGAAAGTAAAGGTTCTCGTTTGACTCATATACCAGAGTTTTGTATAGTTTCGAATGATAACTGTGCTTCATATCCTAAAGCATTCTTTCCATGTGTAATTTACTTTAGCCAATATAGAAATAAATTATATTTGTTCCAAATATGTAAACTTTTATATCTTTCAGGGGAAAATAGCATCACCACAGAATGCATATATTGCTGTTAAAACATGTGCAAAGTATCATGTAGACAGAGTTTCTATTATTCGTAAAACATGGACAAAGTATGCGGAAAATATAGGATATTTTACAGACCAAATAGGTAAATAGTTCATTTTATTTTTTATTTATTATTTTACATATTGACGATTTAATACATTTTTTCATTAGATGAAAACTTGACAGATGGCATTATTGTTCCTAATACTGACCAAGGACACTGTGCAAAGACTTATACCATTTTACAGTATGTTGCACCTATACTTAAAGAAAGAAATTTAGACTGGCTAGTTATTACTGATGATGATACAATTTTAAGGTATTTAAAAATATAAATTTAGTATTTTACACATGAATTAATTAAAATCATATTTGATTATACTGTTTAGCTTAGGACGTTTATTCAATCTATTAACTTGTTACAATCCAAAGAATGTATTGGCAATAGGTGAACGATATGGATATAGAACAATGAAAATATATGGTTATGATTATTTAACTGGAGGATCTGGTATAGTATTATCTTATCCACTTGTTCGAGAAATTCTTGATTCAAGGGAATGCGAATGTCCAAGTGCCACGACACCTGATGATATGTATCTATTTGGAGTTTGTCTAGCACACTTAGCAATAAAAGTCACCCATTCTCCTTTGTTTCATCAGGTAATAAAAAATAATTATTTTAATAGTAAAAACTATTTTAAACATTACTATTATAACATTTTTTCCATAGGCAAGGCCTAATGATTATGCAATGTCTTATCTTGATTCTCAAGAGCCCATTTCATTCCATAAATTTTGGATGGCAGATCCAGAGTTAATTTATAAAAAATGGTTCGAAGAAACTGATGAGATTGCATTTTTACAAGGGGGACAAAGAAAACATACCGAATTATAAGATTTTATACAATATGTACATATGTGTTATTAAAATATTTATATATAATATGACAACGTGAATAAGAATTCAGTGCAACTAATTTCAACCAAATATAAATTATAAATTGTTATGAGAATTGTAAATATTATTTGTAAATATTAATTTTTATATTTAAATTTTTTTATATTAGACATATTGTTATGTATATAAAAATTTAATGCTACACAAAAATAGAATTTTTTAGTATTTGGTACAAACTTCATAAAAGTATATCAGCATTAAAATATTAATAGTCGACCAATACCGATTTTCACATATCAATACTATTAATATAATGGAATGATGATATTTAAGAAATATTACTGTTATTTTTTAAGAAAAAATTCACGTATAATTTTATGATAAATTAATCACAAGGCTTGATTATTGATAGTCCTATCAATAATTGTAAATGGTTGCGTGAAAAATAAAATTTTGATTCTCTGTGTCATACATGTTCTGCATTTCTTTGATACAAGTATTACTTTTTATTTTGGTAAAAACTGTTGTGAACAATTAATAAAATCATACAATATATAACTGATGGTTCAACAAATAAGGATACATTAAATACATTATTTACTTTGTACATAAAAAATTTAACGCGTAACAAAAATATATAATCTTAGATAAATGTGTATAGAATTTATAAAAGAAATTCACCATGCAAGCATTATAATATTATTGTAGGAAACTATGAAATATCATAGCTTTGATGGTAAAATTTCCTTCCACCATTCTGGACGCTCAAAACATTCTGGATTATCACAGATAGCTTTTTCCAAGTGCTTATATATCTGTATAAATAAAAAAATTATTAGTTTATTTTTGATTTTTAATTTTTAATATTTGCAGAATAAATGCATGAGCGTCGTAATTAAAATGATCTCACATTTCCGTCGGACATTCCTAAAGGCGAAGCAATAATGAAATCTGGCGGGGCCAGCACATCAACCAAGGACACAACATCGTTTACTAATTCTTTGCACAATCGAACGATGCTTTCTCGTATTAAAGCATCCATATTACTGTTTGAAGATGCAAAGCCTCCTGCGTAAAAGTCGCCCAAGTACTTCTCAATGCTCCATGCAGCGTACAAAGAGCACAGCTTATTCAGCACATTTCTTTCATTACCTTCGTATACTGGATCGGTATTGTGTTTAATAAATTGTTGTACGGTTGCATACTAAAATGATATTTATGCATGAATCTTACTAGCTAAAACATTTATAATTCCTATTCGTCCTGACTGAAGACGAATAGAAGAAGGATAAGAAATGATTATGTAATGAATAAGTGACAAGTAAACGACATAATTTTTAAAGCCAGGAAAAAGCAATCGTTAGCGACAGCTAATTCGTTTTTGACGATTAGAAACTTTTACCTCCTATTGGGGTAATCGTTACGCTTGAAGGACAATTTCATCAATAATTACCTCTCCGTAAATCAGCGACAACGTTCGAGCATGGAACAATTGCGACTCGTTTTTTATAACAAAGCTGCTGCGTCCATTATTCTTAAGCGATTGAACGAGATCGTAAGTTTTTTTAATGTAGTAGCAGGTAAGCCATTTAAATATAACGAGTAAGTCTAGAATTTAAGAAGATAATTTAAAAAAACGTTGACCGGTAATTGTTATGCCAGCCAAAGGAAAGCCAATAATTTTCTACTTACTCTCTGGCTTGGAAGTATCGTCTAGCGTCTTGTGGGTAAACTTTGTCATCAACACCTGGTCAATATCCTTTAAAAACGATATAGTTCCCAGAGGTGAGATTACATTTTCGCCCCGAAGCATAATTGAATATTGGCTTAAAATCCAATTACTCGTTTGTTGGATGAGAACGTTATTTTCACCCTCGTAAGTACAGTTGGCGTCGTGCTCTTGCCTTATTGTTCCCAATCGAGCCACTGGAAGGAAAGGCTTTTAATTGCTGGTCGAGACTTTTAATCGACCGTTACGTATGCGCAGGGATTATCGTGGATAGGACGGAGACGAACAACGAGCTCGAACATCATCTGGAATAAAGGACGACAGCTCGTAGCTCTTACGGATCAATGGGGTTATTGGGGGCTTGGGGGGGGGGAATGAATCTACCACTTTCAAATTTACCCTTTAAGTACCCATGACCTCCGCAAGCTTCGCGGCAATTTTGAATGGTATCGCGACCCATCCAGGCGAACAGTGGCTTTATAGCCGAGGATAGTCCATGTATTTCCATGCCCATGGCCGAGATACGATCGGCGTCCTTTCCCGACATCAGCTCGTCGCGGAACTCCATTAAGAGCCTTATAAAGCTTTTGGAAAATATCCTCATGGCGTAGGTCGATGCCAAATTCGGGAACAAACGGCCTTGCTAAAATGAAATAATCGTCTCGAGGATTGCCTTGTGGCCCAATAAGACCCCAATAAGACCCCAATAAGACCCCAATAACCTCAATGCGTAATACCTGTATCTGGTACTCGATGCTTGGCCATTCTTCTTTTGAATTTTCGGGCCCGAATTGTTTCCTTGACGCGCAATAACGAATCGCTATACACACGGCCAAAGTCGAGTAAATCGAGCATATCGAGGCGATGGACGCTCGGCCAAACGACAGGACTCCGAAGGACGCTCCTGCAAACATTGTCGAAACATTAGAATTTTTTTGTTTTCCTTTTTTTCCTTTTTTTTTTTTTTGCGCGCGCGCGCGCTTTATCGTTATATATAGCTTAATGGGTCACCACTACTCGTACCGTAATGCTTTCTTTGCTCGGTTATGGACGATACGTACTTCCCGTCGACCGTAACGTCCGCATTCTTATTTAGCAAAGAATCACGGGGCACGGGATGACGATTGAAGATAAGGAAGCCGTTATCTATCCCGTTCAAAGCGATCTTTTCCCCCAAATCGCCAATGCGAATCCCCTCCGGGGGTAACATCGTGCCGGGCTCGCGGATCTTTATGAAAAAGGGATGGAGCCCGTGGTTGACGTTGTCTGGCGTTATCAGCTGGGCGTAAACAATCGCGTGCGTAGCGGTTTTACCTGAAAACGTCAATGCCTTTGACAAAGTTTATAAAGAATCGCACAGAGAGCGTGTCATTGATAGGACCGAGGAGCCCAAGAGATTACCTAAGCCGCCGACCCAACATTTCGCTGCCTCGAAGTCAGGTGTGTGCAATATGAAACATTGGCCCTCGATGTCGTAGGTCGCCTCGGTTCGCATCCCCTTGACATTGGAACCGTGCGCGATCTCGGTCAGGGCGAAGCAGCCGCTGATCTGCGGGAAAAAAGGTACCTCTCTCTCATACAACCATTGGTTTCTCTCGATCGATCGGATCAATGTCCCCGGCTCACCTCGGTCCCGAATATTTGCTCCAAGTACTTGGAATGCTTCTCGGTGCCCAAACTCGCTATGACCGACGGCACCATGCCGTAGCTGATCCCTCGTTTAATCGGCACCGACGGATTGTAGAAGAACAAATAGTTCATCAAGTCATAGTCCTCGTTCTAAACACGGTCGACGCGTTAAAGCTATGGTTTAAGATTCGCAAAGAATTACAAGGCTTAATTAACTGCTCATATTACGTATATGAAGTGCTTTTCCAAGGCGTTCACTTGATTAACGCATCTTCTTCTCTCCTCGTCCATTGTCAAGGCTTTTATTGGTTTTCTGAAATTCGGATCGCTTTTTATAAAAGACCACAGGGTATTCTGCAAATAAATCGTTACAATTAAGAAGACATCGTTAGGACAACGACATTAGCATTCAATAGCTTAAGCCAACGATCCCTATTTACCACGAGCCTCTCTTTATTACTCTCAAGTTCTTTAGATTTTTTTCTTCTTCTTCTTCTTCTTCTTCTTCTTCTTTATATCAGAGCTGCTGGTTTGTTATTTATTTACGATTGAGCTCGATTGCTCATCACGGCCTTCGCGCACAGCCAGGCAATTTAAATAATAAACACGATCGAAAAACCGGCTCCAATGTAATTTGCAAAACAAAAAAAAACAAAAAAAAACCACGTGATTTAAATAAATTATGCAATCGATAGTTTACGGAGAGTAAGAGTTGCGCAATATTTAAAAGCAAATGTTGAATAAAAAAATTAAAAAAAATACAATTTTCTAATTAAATATATATATGCATATATACATTTACCTGAAATTTAATAGAGTTCGGCCCATCAAAATGTAACTTGAACGTTTTCCAATCGAAACTCGCTTTTTTACGATAAATATCCAAGGGGCCTCGGGCCACATCGTGTATCATATATTTTAAAGCTTCTAGGTTCCTCATTGTCAATCTGCGGCAACGAAAAATAAAAGCAATTTACCATAACGATAAGAGCTCCAGCATTCTTTGAGTTTTAGTATTTACATGGGCCAAACGTTCTTCGCTTCATGAACTTTTAACTTACATAAACGTTACGGCGTACGAAAACAATGCTTCGGTAGCTTAATACTTATTTATCACAAAATTAATTAATCGGCGCTTTGACTTGTATGTAGTGAAAGAAATTCATGTATTCGTTGGCCACCGAGTGTAAACCGAGTGTTGAAGATAAGTCGCTGCTCTTCCACGTCCATTAACTTAATAATACGTCAACGAGTGAATGCTTTGTCACGATTTATCGCGGTTCCTTATATACGTATCCTCACTGCCCCCCCCCTTCCGCTGCTGATTTTCACGGGCTTGCATGTTTATTTATAATGAATTTCATTAATTTCAGCTCATAAACGTCGCCTTTCCATCGTATATACGAGCATGCACGAGCCCGAAAAGCAAATGCACGCGAAATGTTAATAAATCGATCCTTTTTATCGCAATCGTTAGCTTTAAGTCCCGATCGAACCTATGAGACAATTAATTCCCTTTAAGCAGAGCTCGTACATGAATTTTCCATGGTTTCGCACAACGGATTACACGAGAGTCGGGGACATTTTTCTTATTATTCCCGTAGTATAAAGTTAATTATAAAAAAGAATTTTTTTTCCTTTCTGCACAAAATTAGCAATAAATTCGTTTAATTAAAGCGATTGGAATTATTAAAATGTGTAATAATTCGTTTGAATGAAATTTCATTAACAAATAAATTATTTATACAACCTCTTTGGTTTATCTAAGACTGGGACGGCAGTTGATCGAATGATCCAATTTCCTCGTATAAAAGTCAAGTCCTTTTGTACGATTATATGCAGGTTCACTGTAAAAAAAAAAAAAAAAAAAAAAAAAAAAAATTGTTACTTTTATTATATCCCAATGACTTGACGTCAATCTTCAGTTTTCGGCTAATAAAACACCAATGAATATATTGAATTGATCTGCGTAAGCCTGATTAATACGTACATCGTGAAGCCCGGAATTAACGATAATTACTAATCGAATTTGTTCTACTTATATTAAATGCGATGTCTAATCTATAGCCAAGCTTAATCACAGGCACATGTGTAGGTAGCTGTCAATAAATATAAAATCTAAAACTTTAATGAAAGCGAGAAAAGGATAGAATTGATGAAACGGCGAGCGACAGGGACAATATCAAAATTATCTATATTATCGCGCGCGCGTGTGTGTGTGTGTGCGTGAACAATTCCCGTGACGAAACTTCATTACTTTTTAATTATGTTTTTTCAAAGCGCATTCGTCGAGCGATTATTTTTACTCGAATGCATCTCCGACAATGAGTTAAAAAAATGATTTTCAATGAAGATAAGCAATCGAGTATTCATATTCACTCGCATTTATAATGACTATTTAGATTTGTCAACGTGTTTCTGCTTTTAGAAATGTATAATAAAAATAATAACAATTGTAATTTATATATTTTTAGTATCGATCGTAAATGGACATTAATTATCCTTGCTATCCTTGAGATTTATCGAGATATCGATGATAAGTATAAAAAATATTTCGTGGATGGAAATATTGAAGAATCATAATATCCTAAAGCTGTTGTACAAGGGCAGACGTATAGATTTATTTCTAATAGAAAATTCACGTTAATTGTATCAAATTATATATTGGGGTTATTGATTATTGTTGCCTTTACAATAATACGCTGTCACGGATGAAATAACTTTCATCGCAGTCGCGCACTGGTATTGAGCGAACGCGTGGATAAAAAGATAAGGAGAGAACGACGAATTTTAGACACCCGCATGTAAGATATGCTATGATTATCAAGAGGAAAATGAATAAGTAATCAATGGATCAAAGAGCCACTCGCTAAGGCGCTAACTCAAACAAAGTCCTGTAAGGATACAAAACAAATACTAATTATAACTTATGAAAAAATATGAATTGCAAACTATGTTAATACGCAAACTAAATTAAGTGTATTACAATGTAAGATTGTATTTCGATACAAATATCGCCTTGTCAAATTATATTCCGGGCAGAGAAATTATTGTTCGCATATATCGTTTAACTGTATAATAATAAGCTCTACATTGTTACGTAATCGGCGATGGTTGGAAAGCTCCTTATGCCTCTGTCAGAACCAACGTTCGTCCGAGGCATGGCTCTGGGAAAATACCAGAGTTGCATATACGAGAGATAAAACATATTATCCCCTCCCTTTCGATACTTTAACCAATGAAAGTAAATTTTAAGGGAAGGAGGACAGGAGAAAACTCGTGGAAAAGTCTCTTCTCTTCATTTTTTGGAACTCGAAGGACGCTTCGACATGTATCACGACAGAATATACGTATTAAAGAGAGACAAACTGTCTTAATTTTTTTACCCTCATATCCTGTATATATATATACCATAAAAAAAAAAGAAAGAAAGAAAAGGCTTATGTAGATAATCTCTCTGAGATTATAACAACGGTGTTATAAACTATAAGTATTTTTTAATCTACGATATAGTATTGATTGAACATTATTATAGGAACTCTAATATAAAGAAAATTAACGTGCGATTTACTTGTAATTCCATCAACATCTGATAAAGTGTATTTATACTCATATATTTATATTATTATAAAACGTAAAGTCTATATTTATATATTTCAATGATTTACAAAAGTTATAGCTTACAAAAAGTTACAGGCAATCGCGTAAATGTAAATGTATGTATTTTCTATGTCATCAATGGCCGATTAAGGAATGAATTTAGTTGCTTAGAACAGGAGATTGAGTAAAGATTGAGAATTATTAAAGAAAAGTGCCCGTCTTTCCGATAAAATTTAAGAATAAAATTCTTAAATAAATTCCGTGATGGATCCGCGCTTCTATTATTGGTATGATTACGTGTCCGAAAATACCGCGTAGACGAATAAATTTTTATAGATAGATATTACCTAATTATTTGTAAAAAGTTCAATTTTTTCAGGTAATTGGCTCGAGGATCGTGTTAATTATTAAAAAACTAATGGACGAGACGTCAGGGCGAAAAAAGAAATGCAAGTAAAATACTTTCGAACAATTACAATGCAAATGAGATCTCGTTAAATGCATTATAGACTAAATAAAAGATTGCTTGACCTGAGAACACGAAGTCACATAAAGTGTAAATCCGGCACACGAGTTTCCTTGTCCGAAAGCAAATGAGTCAAACGAAGTTTTTGTTTGCAGAGTTTTTCTTGCTTAACATGTACTTACTAAATGTCACAATTTTTTGTTTTATTTCCTACTCATTGGCACAGACTAAAAGGTTATTATACATGCCACTTATACACATATATAGATATTATTACTGCGATTACGTAAACATAATTCTTTTACATTAAACGAAACAAGTAGATTAAAATAATAAATTTTTTTGTTCTCCGATACAATTTAGATTCTTTCACGCGCAATCGAATACACAGTTGAAAACATTGGTTGAATTGCTGATAAACGAAGTAGCTGATACAAGTCAGTGTATTGTATCATTGACGGATACTTATTATCGACGAAAAGCCGATGTCGATCAAATCATGGGATACAATTATTTGCCAATGTACAGAGTCGGTATATTTTTTTCATCGACGTATTAAAATAAAAAAAAACAAAAATTATTGAATACGTTCGTACAAAATTCATATAATTTTACTATACTTGTATTTATCGACTTTTCAATATCTTTGTAAGGTTCTAATCCGAGAAAATGAAGAGTTCTCCCCTCCTCGTAAACGATTACTTCAAATTTTAAAAGAAAGCAAATACGAGGGTTGTGACGTTTACCTTATTTTAATGGCAAATGGATTGCAAGTTGCAAATTTTCTTCAATATGCAGAAGAGTAAGTACGATGTGCAATCTCTCTTTTATAAATCTATGACGTTAAAAGACAAATTTACGGATTCTATTATTAATTCTAATGTTAGAATTATAATATATATATATAAAACGTAATACTTATAATTTTTTAAATAAAGACTGAAATCGCAACGAAAATTATTTTCTTTCCTTTTGAAATAGCTTTCGACCATGTAATCGTCCATCAAATTAAATTCTTTTCTTCTCTCAACTTAATTGCAATTCTTTATGCATTTGTATTCTTAACGTACACAAATAGTTAGTCATCCAATTTATCATAAAATTAATTTATTAAATATGTAAATATGTAAATATGTCTATTTAAAACTCGAGTCCACCAAATTATTATATTTATGGTACACAATGTTAAATTATAATATTAAAATTTGCTAAACGATGTAAAATAAAACAATATTCTTTATGAACAGCTTCAGAGCTACTTATTTGTTCTAAAAATTATAGATTTTACAAATACAAATCTTAAGTAAATTATGGAAACTCTGTTAAAAGCCAGTTTATTTATTATTAAAAGGAACACTTTAGAGATTTTAAAAAGTATCGAAATCTGTTATTAGATTAATACGCAGCTAATGAATGAATGTTCATTGAATTTTGACACTAATTAAACCGTTATATCAAGTAGTTTAAAATATTATAATTTTCATTATATATTTAATCATCATTCGATGATTATGAATATTGAAGTTTTTCAGCTTTAAAGGAAACATTGATCACTACATCATTTCTTCAATTGTAAAATCATTAAAATTTATACATAAATACAATCCTTAAATCTGATATTTACGAAATATCTTTCGTACGATTAAAGTAAATTTTGTCTCTCCACATACGTAAAGATTATTAGACGCAGAGAGAGAGAGAGAGAGCAATAATAACGTAATAAATTAAATTTTAATTTTTCAGAGCACGGCTTATAAGTACACAGGGAAAGTTCTTGTTCATTTACGATTTTCGTATCTTTCATATCGAAATGCGATATTTATGGAACAGGATAATCAACGTTATTTTCATGCGCCACTACGTTGAGTTCAAACGTAACTCTAATCGGCAATTGCAAAAGCACGAATGGTATGATCTCAATACCATACCTTTTCCAGCCCGTACGAAAGCTTTAGTCGTTACAAGATACATCGATACCTGGTACCAAAACCGTTTTCGTTATGGGATTAATCATTTTGCTTCAAAGACGAACGACTTGCGGAAACAAAAATTACGGTGCGTTACAAATGTGTCACATATATATTCCGTATCCCTTCCCTCCCCTCCACTCCCCGCCTCATCAAAGTAATTGCTTGGTTAAATCTTATTTGATTCTGAATAATTTATATCTACGACGTATTAATAACCTTTTATGAAAACTGATCATTCCCCGGCAAAGAGCATTTAATTTAACTTTATACATTCAAATGTTCTGTACAAGCCATTGTATAATTGTAAGAATAAATTTTGGATTTTATTGACAATCGTTCTTTGAAAAAGTAAAAAGCATAAGCAAACGTGATTTCCGATTGCGATTTTGAGAATTTTTATTACGGCTTTGATGCCACGTCCTGAGCATTTCGAGCCTAAGAATATTAAAAAAAAAAAAATGTGAATTAATGTTCCAGAGTGGCGGTGTTTGAACATCTACCCGCGGTAACAGCGGAGGCCCGAGCTTACTTTAAATCCCAGAGAAACGTAGGTGCGAATTCTAAGCCCTTGGGAATTGAATTCGAAGTACGTAAATCATAGGAAATTATTTGCTTTTCCGTTTGTTCGTCACTTAATCGCGATTTTTTTAACGGCCGTTGCAGTTTTACTTGCCGCTTTTACTTGACAGTTAGTCGGTCGTAAAATTTATTAAACATTAATGAAGTGCAACCTTAGCCATGAAATTTCGCACGACAATTTTTTTATGAAATGAATGTAACATTAAACCGATTGGGGAATCGAATTCCTCACTTAAACGAGTAATCATTTATTAACTTAACGAAACGTAACGTTCATTAGTATCGTTTTATTGCGAAAAAGCTTTAGTTTTAAAGCAACGCATAATATTAGCGCGCAAACGATAAAATAATCAGAAAAAAATAAAAGAAAAAAAATAAAAATACAGATTTCATTTAAAATAATTAATTTCTATATTTACGCATTGAGCTATTTGACAATTAGCGCGTTCATTGCTTGAATATTCATTATCATCGTCTTAGTAATTCTGTCAAATTATTAATGTCACACGAATAAATGTAAATGTTAATAGATTTTTTTCTTCTTTTTATCTGATTTAATGAATTATAAACTTTTATTATCTTGAAAGATTTAACAATTGTATCTTTCGATGTTTTTTTTTTTAAATCGAAATAAAAGTTGTAAATTTACGTCGGCCGAGGAACACTATATAAGCTGCGATGATTTATGACCTGTTTCAGATGCTATTGATCATAGCTAATGCATTGAACTTTAAGCCGCGCTTCTATCAGCCTCACAATATTCAAATGGAACGATGGGGCGATTCGCACAATGGGACGTTCACCGGAATTTTTGCGGAATCCCAATCCAGGCACGCTGTTTTTTATCTTGGAGATTTGTATTACAATATGCGTCATCTTGAGTTTCTAGATCTATCCTGGCCATACAACACAGAGTGCTTGACCTTTCTGACGCTCGAGTCACTGACTGAAAACTCCTGGAAGCTACTCATATTGCCCTTCAGGTGAAAAATTTAAAAAAAAAAAAAAAAAAAAAAAGAGCACATTCTACGGAAAGATTTCAAACGTAACAAGATACTTTTTTTTTTTTTTTTGTGCATATTATCTCCGACAATTAGTTCATAAACAATAATCTTTTGCACGAATAGATTGTACACGTGGATAGCCGTTATCTTCACGCTACTATTAGCTAGCATAACGTTTTACGTTTTCTCACGTTTTTATAAGTACCACGTTAGTATTGACGAGGAGTCAATCAATGAATTAAATGCTACGGGTAAGTCATCAAGGAGTAAGGGAGGATATCCGACGCTTGAGGCTAGATCTGTTAAAATCGAAGGATGCCGTGGCTTGTATCTCTTTACCGACTTGCAAAACTGCCTTTTATACACCTTTAGTATGCTACTGCAAGTTTCATTGCCATTGTTACCTAGTGCTTGGTCTCTTCGAATATTAATTGGATGGTGGTGGATCTTTACTATTTTAATATCTGTAACTTATCGGGCAAGTATGACGGCGAGCCTCGCCAACTCCATCGACAGGTACTACGTTCCATACTTTGGTAGTTCGTTCCATCATTTTCAAATAATTTATATAATTATTATTAGCAAATATTATTGTTTTATCGCATATTAATTACTATTTAGCTTAACCTATCTGGCACAATTTACCATTTAAATAATGCCTATTTTTAATTCGCGAATATTTTCTTATGAATTATGTTTTTTTTTTTTGCATTTGAGTCACGTTATTTTTAGTTATGAAAAAAATATATATTTTTTTTTTATTCATATTAAATCGACTTTTAATTATATAAATTTTTTTATTAAATATTTGAGATCCTGTTGTAAATACGTGCATACTTTCTTCTTAGCAATTTGAATAATGAATTTCATGTAATTAAGAAATGCAAATATTTCTTTTAATAAATACTTAATTGAATATCTGTTTAATTGACAATTAACGCATGACAAGATATTTTTAATTCAAACCATAAATTTTTTAATCGATTTTATACTTAAATTTGACAATCAGCCTTCTGTTCAATTACTAGACTTACCATTGATACTATTACGCAATTAGTAAAAAGTTCTACAGACGTTGGAAGCTGGAGTGAGGAAATGAAAGATTTCTTTATAAACTCTTCTGATGTCAATTTGCAAAAACTTAGTAAAAGGTTTGTTATTACTACGGATGAACAAGATGCAATTGCTGCTGTTGCTAATGGGAGTTTATCATATTATGAGAATGTACATGTTTTACAATCTGAGAGGGTTAAACGACAAATCCTAGAGGTTGAATTGCAAAAGAACGGCTCTCAAGATAATAAAAATAAAATTCTGGAACATAATTTACATATAATGGAAGAATGTGTAATAAATATGCCCATTTCTCTTGGAATGGATAAACATTCACCATTAAAACACCATGTTGATAAATTAGTCAGTGACATTAAATTAAATTAAATTAAATGGTTTAATATTATTAAGTAATGAATATTTAAAATTGTTAAATGATTCTAGGTTAAGCGCATTATAGAAGCTGGGTTTGTTAAGAAGTGGCTGAGTGATATCACTCAGCAATCTAAAATATTAGAATTGCGTCAGGAAGGTGCAGTTGACAAGGTATTAATTGATCTTAGTAAACTGCAAGGAGCAATGGTTGCATTAGGAATTGGGTATATTTTTAGTATTATTGCACTAACAGGTGAAATGTGGCACTGGAAGTATATTGTTTTGAAAAACCCAAATTACAATAAATATCGAATGGACTTATTCTATAAAAAAATATGAAGTTAATCTTATGTCTAAATTTTATTTATTAATATAATCTTATAAAAAATAACCAAAAAATGATATATATTTACATAGTTATTAATAAATGAGGTCACCAAGTGGAAGTACTAAAATCTTCCAAGTAGCATTGTGGTTGTCTATCACCGAACTATCTTATGAGAAAAGATAATTTTGAATTTTTATTAATAAATAAAATAATGATTGCTACTTACAATTTCAAGAAATATATAGACATAAAATTTAATTTCAGTTAAAGTTCTCTTGACAATACTTTAGGTTATTTTTTTCTAATAATTTTTACAATAGAATATAATAATTGTAATTTATAAAACTGTTGTACAATATGTAAACAAAAATATTATTAAAAATATAAAAAATAAAAGAGAAAAGAATAAAAAGATAAAATATATAAAATGATTATATTATTTTTTAAGTTCTTATCTGCAGTATTTTATATTATGATGGCAACACTGTACGATAATAGAAAAATTTAATGGGAAAGAGAGAGAGAAAGAGACGATGAGTAAGTTGTAACTAGTGCTTTACAAATATTTGCGAAAAGTAATTTGAAAATAATACTCTCATACAATGGTTTAGCATTATCTTGTAGTATTTTGTCTGGGCGTGTCGGTTTTATTGCACGCTGGATTCTTTAAACATTCGATTCTGTCGATTAATCGAATGACCGCGCGAATAAAATTGCGTAAAAATACGTAAATTATCATAAAAACAAGTCGTATGTGGAAAACGTTTAGAGTTTCAAAAAAAAGAGAAAGGCTGACTATGGTGATATGCAATAATGAAACTTATTGTCATCTTATGGATGGGTAAAACAGTACGGACGGGTTCAGTCGGTAATTCCGGAAAAACGTTTATACATGACTAGTCGCGTAGGAATGATTAGTAGCAGTTGAGTCATGACAACTAGGTGAGGATAAAAGTGAAAAAGAGGAAAATGCGGCGACAATATGTCTGCGCGGATTGAAAATCAAAGGGTAGGGGGACAAAAAAAAAGAAAAAAAAAAGAAGGAGCTGGACAGATTTAAAAAGAGTCAAAATAGATGTGGAGTACAGGAACGGCAGACGAGATGGCGCCAGTTTGGGCTAAGTATAGAATCCCGACTCGGTTAGCCGAATGCAAGTGTGTGCATGCGTGTGCCTGGATCAGCTTCTTTTCCCTCTCTGTCCCTCTGCCGCCTCCACCCTCTGGCGCACGGATCGCGGTGCTCGCTTACGGTCTCGTAAGCCGCCACCGCTGCCTCCCCGCCACAAGTCACCGACGGATCGCATGTGTGTACGTAAAGATGGCCGCCCGGAGCGCGATGCCGTTCGGTGTGCGCGAATAATAACATGGGCTCCCGGTGCTCTTGACGTTCCAGCCGTGACCGAGCGGCTGACCTCGAGGTCGAGATCGCCCCGTGGCCCAGCCGCCGCGAGTGGAGCCGCGAGTGTCCCCGCAGCGGTGGAGCGTCCTCGAGAGGCCGCCTCGTTGGCGATGGCCCTCGTAACCGTGCAGCGCTCGCCGAGCGTCTCCAGCTCGCCCCAGAGTTCGGTGAGTACGGCCCAGTGGTGACTCGCTGCGACAGGCTCCCTCGGCCCCGCTGCTGTCACACAAACTTAGAGATAGTCTGTTCGCCCTCGCATCTGCCTCTGCCCCTCTGCGATACAGCGCGACGTCGACGGTGACGGTGAGACGGAGACGGAGACGGAGACGGAGACGGGGACGGGGACCCAGAGACGGTGAGACGGAGAGACGGGGACCGAGAGACCGACATACAGATAGAGATAGATAGAGATAGATAGAGATAGAGAGAGAGAGAGAGGGTGAGGGAGCGCGCCCTTTGTCCGGAGAGCCGTCCAGCCTCGCCCCCCGGGAAGCAGCGACGTCTACCTTAGCCGCGCGCGCTTCGACCGACTCGCGTTCTCTCCTTGTCTCGCCCGCTCCTGCCGAGTGTACACATAGACCGAGCGGGAGCGCGATAGAGCAGCAAATGGCAAGGAGTTAGTTGTGTTGTGAGAGCGGGGCGTGTAGTGGCGGCGGCGGCGGTGGCGGCGGCGGTGGCGGAGGCGGGTCGGGGAGGAGGGGCGGGGGCGGCAAAGTCAGCCGCACGCGAGTTTCCTTATATGGTCGGGAGTACTTGAACGTTTTTCCAGCCGCGAGAAAGGTAATATTCGCCGATGGCTAACGCGAGCGTGGATTGTTTCCATTTCCACTTGCCCTCGACCGATTTTCCCGACGTCGGACGTCCGTTTAAGCGAGAATCGCGCTCGCCGACCAGTCCCGAAGCCTCGCAGTCCCGGGCGAGGGAGAGCCACTTACGTCCACCAGCACGTGCACTCCGCCCCTCCAGCCGAACTACTGTATTCCCGGTCCAGGGTACGCGGCTGGCGCGCATCCTCTCCTCTCCGCTACGTTAATTGATTTTCCAACGAGCCCCGGTGAAGGTCAGCTTAACCTACATCTCCCTCCCTGCCGACCCGACCATCCGGTCTCGGCACCCTCATCGGCAAGGACAAAAAAAGATCCAGCCCCCGAGAATATCCTTGCCCCCTTCGCCTGCGTCTCCTCCCCCACCCCCACACCCATGACGCTCTTTCGGAATATCCGAAATAGACGAGGGTCGATATGCCTGGACCCGGGCCTTCAGTCCTGCAATTAATTGCCTTTGCAATATCGGGGCGCCGCTCTCTGCTGCTGCGTCGATTGACTCATTGGCGGAAAGAGCGAACGTGTGCATTAAGATTCGGTTTATTAAAGAGAGTCGCGCACGTGTGCACGCGTTGGTTCGCCGCCGCCGCCGCCGCCGCCACCGCGTACAAGGTGCGCTATAAATATTCATTCGTATCGACGGAATGATGCTTAGAGCAAGGAGCATTTGAAAAACAAATATACTTTCCTCGATTCTATTCGTGGCTTTTCCACCGAAAATCCGAAAATCATTCGCATTTTATCGCTCGGACGCAATTTCATAACGCAAATATCCTATTCGCGATTTATTTACAACTTTCGGTTCACTTGCACTTGTAATGAAAACAATGTTTGTCCATGCGAGCGTAGCTGCTCGAAAACAACGGTATAAGAGTCTATCCCCACACCACCACACCACCACACCCCCACACTTTAATCAGACGAAAGCCGTATTTTTTATTATTTATTGTTATAGTTATCTTATCACGGTACGATGATGCCTCGCTGGGACGTTTAGAATAAAGAAATTTCTTGGTACTTTGTGCTTACACGTACATTTCTGTTAATCCGGTTGCGTTCCGATTGTTTTTTTAATACTTGTTAAAACACGTATTATGGACATTACATATTTTGTGTGTACGTTATACGTGAATATGTGTGTTTTCGCGTGTGTCCGTGTATATACATATATATATATATATCTATATGCACATTACCATCGAAATTATTAAACTTTAATTATTATCTTCCGCGCGACTCTCACGACCAATTAATTCATCACTATCAATTAATTATTCGGAGATTATAAATGCAAATGTTTATAAAATAGTACGTGTTAACAAAATCCTCGGTCGTTGTTATCTTCATCTCTTAGCTTTACGTGAAATTTTAACGATTTTAAAGGAAATGATTTCCGCGCAAGCAGCCGCACGTGTAATTACAAATTGGTAAAAGGACGTTATCCGGTAATTTTGAGGCACAACTTTTAATTTAGGGAATCCAAATAAATTGTAATGTTCTTGCATTAAGAGGAGAAGCGGTACTTTAGTATTACTCAAGCCTTAATGTCGACTGATGGAAATTCAAGGAAATTGAAGTAAAAGTAAGACGTTTATTTTTCATTGCATAATTTAAGGCTTTATTTGAGACATCCGGCAAGGAGGAGGAGGAGGAGGGGGAGGAGGGAAACAGTTAAACGTTTCTCGCTAAATGGATTAACGTTAAAAGGCGTTTTTTTTCCAAGCGTACGAAAGCCCGCGAAAGAGATTTTAGCCGTTGGTGAAGGTCGAAAGGTAGGGATGAGGGAAGGGTAGTAAGGGCAGTAGTCGGGTAGCGTAGTGAGCTAGTGCTGGGAACTCTGGGACGAGCGTGTCGGGGAGTAGGGTAAGTCCCGGGGCGCGTAACCAGGAGTCGGGCTCCTGGCTACCGAGAACCGGGGGAGGGGGTGAGTGAAAAGAAAATCGATGGGCCGCCGTCGGCCGGGGACACGGGGATTCAGTCGGTGCTGGCAGTAGGGTAGCGGGGGTGGGGTGTCGGCGAGCGAGGATGCGTGGGTGTCGTCGGGGGCCGCAGCTGACGCGTCGGGACGCCTACGCGCGCGTCGCCTCCTCCTCAGTCGGCCGAGCGCCGCCGTCGAGCCCTTACGCGCGCCCGTGCGAGAGCGGCGGAAAGCCGTCGAGAGCGAGGAGGGCCGGGAGCCGCGACCACCAGGTCGACCGGGCCGCGAGTGCGGCCAATATCGGCTACATAACGCGGGCTGAGATGCAAGGAGGACGGCCGCCGTGGGAGGAGAGCCGGATCCCGTCGACCGGATGATTCTGCTGAAGCGGAAGGGCCCGGCGGCTATGCGGTTGACCCTGGGCCCGACGGAATCGCCCCCGTCGCCCTGGTCTTGCATCCGCTGGGCCGGGGAACGCGGAGCTCGTGTGACGCAGTTGCGCAACCGGGTCATCGCCAAAGTAAGAGAGCAGGCTCGCGATTTCTTGGCCACTTGCGACCCTCGGTTTTATATCCTTTTGCCAGACATGGTAGTTGCGGCGGGGTCGAGGACGCGGCGAAGGGGCCGAAAGGCGGGGGTGGGGGTGGGGGGGCTGTCATTTCTTCCTCGGCACTGTTAACTCTCGGAGCTTAGTGCTACGCTGGACGGATAAAAGTTAGGCTTGCGCTTCGCAACGACCGAATTCCTATTACGATAATTTAATAACACTCGGCTACTTATTGTGTTGTTTTATCGTTAAATTGCATTTGCAAAATTATAATGAAAGTAAATCGCTTGACCCCTGGTTGACATACAATCTCTAGACCTTCGAGTGCTACTTGTATCAAAGAATTTTCTCTGCTTATTTCCAGACGAGCACATTTTACGCTTCCCCTTCCCCCACCCCATCAATTCTAATCAATTTTCTTTTTCTTTGCTTTATTGTTTTTGTTTTTCTTTTGCATAAAAAGAAAAAGAAAAAAAAAAAAAAATCCCGCCTCGGGACAGAGCAGCCGCGTTAAGAATAGGATTATTTTTATTTTTCTATCATCCGTTTGATGTTATTATCGTAATGAATTCTCGTATATAATACGAAAGACAAAAGGCGCGAGTTTATTCAATATACGCTAGACGTATATTTTCAAAGCTTTATTCTAGTGTCTTTTAAACACTTAAAAGGCTCTTTTCCTCCATTGTGCCATCGGATATTGAAAATAATGGACTATTAAGGCTTAGAGTACTGGAAAGCGTATCAAATTTTGATAATGACCCACCTCAATAATATACGTATATGCATATATATATTCATTCGGATTTCTTAGACGAATGTTTACGTGCAAACATGTTTGTGTTGTGTCTTTCCGTTAAAGCCGTGTAAAAGCAGCTTAATACGTGGAAGGAAATAAAACAAAAAATCTATATATATATATATACATATGCGTATATTAATGTATTTGAAGGTAAAGGGAAAAATTCAAAGGTCTTTAATGAAAAACTAAACTATAAAGCAGCAGTAATTAATGCTACCATCATTACTTTATCGTTGGAATGGCGAGGTAAAAAAAAATGTCTAATCAATGAAATGAGACGAGAGATAAAGATTGGAAATTGATCTTGGAATAGATTTCACCGTTGCGCAATGAGGATTTGCGAATGCCCGTGTTGGGAATAATGAATTTTCGAATAATGGGAAAGCCGGTAGGAATGATAGTAAAACAAATTAATTGATAGTTAAAATCGAGTCGAAAACCGATGGAATGAGAATGGAATCGAGCGGCCGTTGCAATTAATCGGATAGACTTGGTTTCGTAAGAGAGCAATTAATTGGCGCTCGTCGTCCTCAGACATTCGGAATATTTGTGACGGAGGTTGAAAGCCAGCAGAGCCGCTCACCCACCGACGAACCCACCGACGAACCCACCGACGAATCCACCGAGGCACCCAACGCAAATGGAGGGGCGGGGGTGTGTGTGTGTGTGCGTGTGTGTGACATAGAGAGAGAGAGAGGAGAGGGGGGGAGGAATAAAAAAAAACCGAAACAATACGGCACTTACAAATAGACTCTCTTTCTCTTTCTTTCTGCGCGGCCACCCCGATCCCCCGGGCGTCCGGGGCCCTTCTTGGCTCCGAGCCTTTGAAAGGCGAACGAACGAGCGAATCTGCATTGTCTTAGCGCTCGCTCGTTTAATTGCAAAGAGCCCAGTTCGCCGCGGCTGCAGCCGTCCCATCGAGGCCATGTGACCAAGGATTCCCAGGCATGACCGTTACACGCATTGTTCGGTTCCTCGGGCTCCCCTCCCTCCCCCCTACCCACTCTCTCTTCTAATTTTCCTTATTCGCTTTTCCGAGCGCGGCGTCGAGGTCGCGAGACATTTGGCGCGCCGATCTACTCCGAGGGCGGGGACACGGGGACTTGGGGCACGTGCTTCCTGCTAGTCCCCCCCCCTCCCCCACCCGATTGCGTAAGGAGTCGATGCACCGACGAGATGTCAGCAAAATAAATGGATTGCGCACAGCGGCAGCGGCGGCGGCTAACTCCCCTCCCCTCCCCTCCCCGTCGCCATCCCGTTATCCTCGTGCGATTCGACGCCTTTGACGTTTAACATTTAATTGTACGAAGCGATGCGAGCCTCAGCCCCCGGAAAGCCCTTTAAATCCAAATCCGAGGCCACGTCTATCTTTGGCTCGAATGGATATTTAACGCATTGGAGCAAGAGGCTCGCTTCATTGTAATGGAGTCTCGCTCAAGCAAAAAGGGCAAAACACGTGAGGTCGAGGGCTATTTATAGGGGGTTTGGTAGGGAGGGGGGGGCTGCGAGGAACGGCTTACGTTGCCCATTAAGAGGAGGATTGTCACCGTCGCGTCGCATTAGGATCCAGCTTCGCCCAGATTTCCAGCTTTCGTTGGGGGCGAGGGTATATAAGAAGTGGGTGGATGGGTGGGGGGTTAGCGAGAGGGAGCCGATGACGCAAGTGCCGTTATTAAAATGCCGGCTCGCTACTAGTTAGCGACGAATGCCAATGGAGAAGAAGCCATGGGCTTCTTCGGGGTCTGACGTAACGGTGCATCGCAATAGAAATCGAAATTTCGCGGGGTGCGGGGCGCGGGGTGACGAAGCGACGACACGGAGCTCGTACTCCGGCGACGCACCCGGACACTATCGAGCCGCGCGATCGCTATTGTTGCGCCCGAGCCGAGCCGATGCACCGGGCAGATAATAATGTACGGACCGAGTCTCCCGGTGCCGGCTTCACGGCCCGGGGTCCACGGGGGATCCTCGCTCCCGACGAGCCGAGCGCGTTCCTTGCCTTCCTCGAGCGCCGACTATTCCCTTTAATTTCGTAGGCTCGATTCTTTATTCGGATCGCGTACTCTTCGAGCAAATGGTACTGCTGGAGTAGGGGCTGCTCAAAAGGACCTTTACAACGAACGAATGTCACTACATGCCGCCCTTAGTACGGGTGATTGGCTTCGGTTTTCACTCCTCCTCCCTCCCGCTCCTTCAGCCTTCGCAGCGCTCCCTCACCGAGATATTAACACCTTAGCAATGGCTTCTGGGAAGTGCCTCCCAATGGACGGACGCCTATTATCAACGGCGACGCAATCTTACTTTATAGCATTCCTCGTACCGAGAATAATAATAATTCTTTAGCCTCTGAATTAAGACGAAGAGGACGGGGGCAGTCCGTAAATTTCCACTTTTCCGACATAACGCGGTGAGATAAAAGGACACCCACCCACCCACACGCATATATATATATAGATAGATAGGTATATAGATAGATATAGATAGATAGGTATGTAGGTATATGAAATCGCTGGATGTTCTTTAACGGCAAGAGGAAGGGGCTTGAGGCCGCGGAACGTAAGATAAGATCCCTTTTATCCGAGCACCCTAAGTTTCCATCGAGTATTTCAAGTGACTGCGCACGACCAAATGTACATATTAAAAGAAGCGGCGGAGTGAAATCGTCGCGAGTCTCACGAGAGCAAAGAGTCAGTTGCTTTACAAGCATCCGCGGGTCTTACATAAAACTCCGTTCCCTTTAACAGGTCCGCTTGTTTGTTGCTAATACGGCCGACACTTTCCCGATCAACCTATTCAATTGCGCACAATACTTGTCTATTGCGAACTCCCCGAGCCTAACAACGAACGTCTTCTTCGTCGATGGCATAATGTCTGGGACCAATACGAACTCTCACGTACGATTGCTTACGGGTAAAAATTGAGAGGAGAGAGAGGGGACGACGGGGGGCATGGAGACTCATTGAAATACGGTTTGAATGAATTGACGAAATGACGATCGAGTTCGTACGGCTGCTTTCTTCTTAACAAACTCTTTTACCATCGACTCAGATCTTCCTACACGCTTCCTTCAATGAGAAAATCCGCCATGTAATATTGTCGTTCTCCTGCGTTACGTTAACTAGAGTGAAAGTAGTCACCGCTTACTGCCCAACATTAAATATTAGACATTAAACATTCAAAATCCTTGCTTGAAAAAAAAACATTTATTCTTTAATCCAAGAAATTGAGAAAGTCTTTAGTCACGTGGTCTCGCCTTGCATAAATATTTCCAAGTGCATGGATATAAATTTTTTTATTGCACGTTCAATTTTATTTTTCGTTTTTGCATTATCGCAAAAGTAATTTCGTTTGAGTTGGCAAAGAGCGGGAGATTCGGTAAATAAATCCAAACGAACGAGAAAGTTTTCAAAGCTCAAATTAACTCAATAATTAACCGTCTCTGTATAAATATAAAACAATTATTCGTAATATTGAGAAAAGTTAATCTACAATATATTCTTAATAATAATACAGCCACTTCTTCGCGCTAAATGCAAAAGTACACGCTTTTCGTAAATTCGTAATTACACGGATACATTGAATAAGCAGCATTTATAAAAATATAAAAATTACGTCTGTCTTGTCTGTAACTAAAATGAATATGAATATATAACGTTCTGGAACGTATTCTTAATCGGTAATAAATATTCTTTAATAAGAACGGTAATATCAATAATAATAATAATGATGATGATGATGATGATGATGATGATGATGATGATTGGTTTCCGGTGGGTAGCGATCGAAAAAGCGGCCATTTCCTCGGAATGAAATTATTTCAAGTAATAAGTTATCGAACGCGCCAGCGAGATTTTATTACGAGAAATGGAATATTTTTTGTAATTCATAACTACTAAACGAATTACATTGCTTTTGTATGTATAATAAACTTAGATCGAGTAAATGGAAAATATATTGGGACTTTGGTAGCCTTGGCTTGTATAAATGTAATAATTTAGTACCGATATCCTGAGACTGAAATTAGCGTCTGAATCGAGCCTTTTTTTTTTATTTTTTTTATTTTTTAAAGAAGAGAAAAATTGAAGGAAAATCAGTGATTCGATGTATATCGAACGTAACAAGAGATCTCGATATGACGAAGCAGGACGAGATTGAAATGAATCGCAATGAATATTACGATAGAAATGCGAGTCTCGAGTCGGCATCTCTATTTTCTAATAAAAATGTCTACGATACGTGTTTCAATCTCGAATATTTAAGTCTCGCGGGAGCTTTTTCGAATTTTCACGTAACGAGAGAGAGAGAGAGAGAGAGAATAAGCAGTAGCAGCAGTAGCATGAGCAGTAGCAGCATCAGCAGCATCAGCAGCATCAGCAGCATCAGCAGCAGTAGCAGTAGCAGTAGCAGCAGCGGCAGCCGACTGGGAGCGTAAAACGGTGGTATTCTTAGCTGCAAGCACAAGCAGACGACAAGCAGTAACATCCGTCCTTCTCGCGTAGCCGTCTCTCCCTTAATCTCCTTTTACACGCTGCATTTCGTACTTTATTATATTATTAGGCGCGGGGGGAGCGGGAGCGGGAGAGAGAGAGAGAGAGAGAGACAGGAGGAGAGCTGCGGAGAATTTATAAAGCGATTTGTAATATTAATTTGCTCCTTCTTATTTGTCAAACGGGACGGGGAGGCGGGGGGCGGGGGAGTAAAGTTCACGGGGCTTTAGAGTAGCGTCCGCAATACGTGGCCCACGAGCACTGCATTGTATTTAAATAAGGTGCAAAGTTGCAATAGAGGTCAACGAGCACCGGCAGCAATTACTTTCAACGTTGTTTCGTGATTTGCTTCTTCTTTTTTTCTTTCTTTTTCTTTCATTCTTTTTTTTTTTTATAATCGATAAGATTTCATCTCTTTTCATTATCCGCGTCGGCGGCAGCTCGTAATAAAGCAGAAAAACGTACCTACTAACGTTATTATCGCTAATCGATTACAGATTTCATATATATATATATATATGTAAAGAAAGATCGGAAGCTCAGCTGATAAGCAGCGACTCCTTATTATTAGAGTCCCAAAGCATTTAATAAACTACAGCGGCGAGGGCGAGGTAGGAGGGGGGAGGTAGCCCGAGTCTGGAGGGAGCTTTTCCAGGCCAATTACCGTGTGAAAGAGCGGGTGCCCCCTTTGTAAGAAGAAAAGTAGGAAGAAACTCGAGAAAAACATGAGCCGCAATAAGGTAGATTGAAGCGGGGATTCATTGAAGGCGAAAGGAGGAGGGAAAGGCGCCGAATTTATTGCCCGGAATGCTGAATTCGCTAGTTTATATGAAAGAGGACAAGGGGGAGGGGGCCGCGTTGCAGTAGCAGCCTTTGCATAATGCATTCTCGGTCCGCGGAGGGATCGCGATCGCGGCGGTAAGCGCCTTTCTTTGGTTTTATGTGTCGCTAGTGGGTGATTAGAGTCGGTGGCGTAAACGGGGAGGGGGAGGTCGGTCTCGAGATGCGCGCGCGCGCGACCCTTGCGCAAATAGACCAGATGCTGCTGCTGCTGCTGCTGCTGCTGCTGCTTCTACTACTACTGCTGCTACTCAGTAACCTTCGTATCTTTCGTATACGTGGATAGAAACGTATACGTGCTGAGGGTCAATCGACGTTTCATCCCCCCCGCTCCCCTGCTCCTCGCCCCTATTACTACACAAACACACCGGCCTCATTCGCGCGCTTATTTATATTTGCCTTTTCGAGGGCTTAATCATTTGTAATCACTTTCCCCCATCGCTACTCACTTACTCGCGGTTAACTTTATTCTCATTCTTATAATTCTTATTATTTTTCTTCTTTTTTCTTCCTTCCTTCCTTCCTTCCTTCCTTCCTTTTTGTCTTCCGTGTAAGGCCGTAAATCCTCGGGCCCGAGCTCGGACAATGGATCGTCGACGGCCGGTAAACTAATGGTCTCGAGCGATACGGCAATTACGATAATCGGCGAGCTCGTAAAGATATATTAGCTCCGACGGAATGATTCGTCGGGATTAAGGAAAGAAGGGAGGTTTATCAAAACTCGGTAATAATAAGAATTGCGAATTAATGGTAGAAAGGGATTAAACCCGATGCAACTCGGTAAGCGGGAGGGAAGCGCATGGTCCGTCGAATCGGAGTGATACGGACTGGGGGATGGCCTACGCCCATGTGCAGCGATCGATCGGGCCAAGAGTCTCGGCGGCTCTCCACCTGTGAAGGGACGCAGTCGCAGGGTCTCCGGAATTACCGAAATCCCTGTCCCCAAGTCGGAGACTGCGCACTTTTACTATTCGGCAGCGTAAGCTTTGCGCAACGTTCGAGAGCGAGGTGAGGCGGGGCAGGGAGTCGAGTCCACGATGCACCTGCTGGCTGTGGGAAATCCAAAATCGAGGAACCGGAGCTAGAGCGTCACCGACACGCGTTTGTTTACTCACGGGTTATCTCGCGATGAGTCTCCTGGACGCTCCCTCGGGGCTTCATGGGTACCCTACGTCGGTTACCCATTACCGAGGAGATATTATTCAGCGTCATTCATAATAATAAGACGAGCCACTCAATGCAATGCGCGTGCATTGTGCGTCCGCAACGCGAGTCCTTACTGTCAATGAAAAGTTTAGAAAGTCGCGGCGGCGTCCCGTGCTCGGGCTGTTTTACCGACCGAGCACACGGGCACGTTCCTTCGCTTACTCTCGGCTTTCAAAGAAACGCGCTCGAATTGCCCAACGTATTTTATACGAGGTACGGCCCGAATGTGTCGAGCGTGCCGAATGCCTCGCGAGCCGGTAGCCCGCGAGACAACCGGCCATCCCCGCGACTTCCATTCAAGTAGGTAACCTCCGATTCGGCGAGCCGGGGCTGCCCGGTCCCGTATAATACAATCACTTTCGGCCGGTTCCCACCTCAACCTAGCGCATGTTTTCTATATTCCGCTCTAACGGGAATGGCAGACGTTTTTTAAAAGAGGTCCCCTCTTTACGTACTTGATTGTACGAAATATGAACGTTCCGCGTGTATATTTATACAAGCCGACAGATACTACGTCATTCGTCGTAGGAATCGTCGTAGGAATCGTCGTAGGAATCGTAGTAGAGTCGTGCATTACTGTTGCGATCCCCGTTATTGGGATTATTAGCCAGGGAATAGAGAAAGGCCGCGGCCTCGTTCCCCTAATTCGTCCTCCCTCGTTTCAATGAAACTTCCCTTATCGATGCCAGCAGACTGCCAAATCCATGCCCAAGTGCACAAGCGCACGACTCCTAGTATTTTTTAAAGGCGTTTGATTGAATTTGACAACATCCCAATGGCTCGGGGTCAAAATCAAATTCCATTGAAATTTAAAGATCGGTTTCGCTCGTGTCGACATACGAGCTGCGGGGATATCGATAACTTTCCATAGGCGCGAAGAGCTCGGCCGCTCGGGGAAATTCGTCTAGGATTTCACAGTTGACCGCAGGAGGAGATAAGAAAAAAAAAAGGAAAAAGAAAAGAGATAGAAAAGAGAAAGAGAAAGAGCAGCGAGAGAACAGATGGGTGGTTGGGGGGTGGGGAGGGGCGGACTATATACACAGAAGAATGCAGGAGGTAAGAAAGCTTCGGGGGGTGGGGTGGGGGTGGGGGGGACAATTAGATGAAGAAGAAGAAGAAGAAGAAGAAAAAAAACAGTAAAAGTTGTTTACAAGCACCTCGAGCGGCTGAAAAAGCGGTTTGCAATTTTTCCGCGGAATAGTTTCTCGGTCGATCTCTAGCAGCGGCAGCGGCAGCGGCACTGGCACCAGCAGCGGCACTGGTAACAGCAGGCTCAAGAGGTGGGGCAGCAAAGCGACATCGTCAACGTCATCGCCGCCACCATCACGACCACCGGCTCGTCTCCTCCTCTTTTTTCTCGGTAGTTTCGAGTTTTCAAGCAGTTTCTCGTCGGTCAGGACAGGACTCGCTCCCAGTCGACATCGCCAGATAAGGCGGCGCTAGCGCCCGAGGCATTGCTGCCGTCGGGGTTCCCGGGCCTTGGAGCCCGAGAGAGGGGCCGTCGGAACGGGGTAGGGAGGGTGCGTGTGGCCCCCTCCCGTCCCATCTCTCTCTCTCTCTCTCTCTCTCTCTCTCAGCGAGCGCGGAACTCGCCTTGATTTTCACCTCCGAGCTCGCGGTACCTTGGATACGTCGGAGCGCCAGCCGACTCCGCGATTAATCAATCTCCTCCTCGCAGTCCTCGAATTCGCGCCAATCTAATGATCTGCCCCACCCCCCGCCCGCTGCCGCCCCGATGATTAACATGAAAAGCTCGACGAGCGATTCCCCCATGCTCATCCACATCGAATTATCGTAATATTATAATCCCATTTGGATTTTTCGGAGCGCAATAACGTCAATTGCGCTTGGATTGCTATAATTAAGCGCGGGGAACTTGCGAATTCCAGAATGTGCATTTAAACGGCAGTAAGCTGTCGCATTAACAGGCAGCGAATGCCTTCTCATCTAGGTCAATAGTAAAATCATTAGTATATATATATATATATATATATATATATTATGCTAATGGGAAAATTATCTAAGACCTTCACAATGAATATATAAATTAACATTTGCGCCGACAATGGTATTTAACAATTATATTTTAATAATCCTTTCTTTATCGTTGATTTATGCGACGCTCGGCTTTTTTTCTTCTTTTGCCTCGTTTAATGATCTCGATAAAACGCTTCATTTTAATCTAATGAATAGTCGAGTAAATTAAACAAGTGTTAAACACGAAGCTACGTTGAAATTCAATAACGTGGAGCAGTGCAGATAAATACATTTATCTCGATAGTTGTAAACTATCAGCGCGAAGCCGAGGGAATTTCAAAAATACGTTCTCATTTAGTTAAAATTTCCTTTTTCACAATACAAGTGTTTGTTTAAATACATTTAACGTACCTTTGTTGTCCATCATACGTAAACTATCAATGTGATGTATTATGCGCAATGGCGAAAAATACAATTTATGATTGGAAATTATGAAATTCTTTGTGCGACTATATTGATTATGAATTTTTTAGTTTCTCTTTCTCGTGTACGAGATGAATGATGATTAAAAAGTCGAAGCAATAATCGATCGACACAATATTTGTATCTTCCTGTTTTCTAGATCGTCCATTCAATTCGTCTCCATTGTATAGTCGATTGCATCCTAATAATAGCGTTTAAATAATATTTATAACGATTCTATAGTATAGCGACATACTTGGTAATTATATATATTTATATATATATTTACACACACATATGTATATGTACAAGAAAAAAATGATTTTATTATTTAAACGTTAGCCGCAGAATTAAATAAACGGAATTGTTAATCCTAAGCAATTATTCGAATTTCTTGTACTTGAGTAAACAGTTTCGAATCAACTACTTTTTCATACCATTTATTAAATATCGTTGACATTTGCGTGAAATAAAGAAGCGGGGTAATTAAAAGTGACGGATAGAATATAAAAGTATCGCGAACGCGGAGTATGAATTTCAACGTGACCGTCATCCACTCTCATTCTTAATAAACCGCAATGGTGGTTTCAATGAAAGTAATTTCCAAGCTTTATTAATAGAAAAGCTTTGCACATAAAGAGAGAGAGAGAGAGAGAGAGAGAGAGAGAGAGAGATTGAACTTTTTTTTTTAACAATGAAAAGGCATTTGAGATTCCGCAGCTCAGTAATCTTCAAAAACTTTTCGCAACAAGAAGAGCTCCCCCCCCGCCCCCCGCCCGACCGCATACTCTAGCATGCGCGTCAACCCGACAGAAAAGGGAATAAAAGGGAAAAAGAAGTAGTGCCGGAATACGGAGAAAAGTGTGAAGCGAAAAAAAAAAGAGCATCCCCGTGGTAACTCGTCACGCGCTTTAGTGCTTACGTTGTCGTTGTTCTTGGGACAGGGAGGGGGTGTGAGCGGGATTGGAGGAGCTGGAGGATGGGAAGGTTTGAAAAAGCCGACAAATCGCGGTATGAGATCACGGGCGACCGGTGGCGTCTCGTTCTCCTCCTCCTCCTCCTGCTCCTCCTGCTCCTCCTGCTTCTGCCCCTTTACCACCCCAATTGTGCGGGGCAGGAGGGCGGGGGGCACTAGAGTTGTCGCCGCAGCCGCCGCCGCCACCGCCACCGCCGCGCACAGCCATTCCGCGAAAAGACGAGCGCGCAAAAGCTTTCTATTTCGAGTGGCGGGACAAGGGGGGGTCGAGTTTGCAGGGGCTGGAAAATTGCGCCGACGCGACGCTAATAGCCCCTGGCTATTTTCTGCGGCTTCTTAGTGCGTTTTCCGGGCCTCAATTAAACGCGCCTGCTTGCTCACTCAATCCGTATTCTATTATACAATTTGGTGTAAGACTGGACGCGGTGAGGGGAAAGGGGGTGGGGGGTGGAGGGGATTCATTTAACCGATCGCTAACCCGTTTCATCTACTACTTTACTTTAAGCCTGGCAGAAAATGTTTCGGCTTCCTTAAAGTTTACGCCTATTTTCACAAATTACTCAAACAGTATCATGTTCTTGTGTCCATTTATGCTTAACTTAAATATTTCATTAAACCTTCAAACAATCCGAACGAGTGAAATTTGAATTCGGCTGCTTGTCGGTGAAATTTATCGCGTCAAGGAGATTTTTCTCCTTACGTAAATGACATTTTTACGATTCACTTTATCTCTTTATTTATTTATTTATATATTTATTTATTTCATTTTTGTTAACAATGTTCTGCGTTAAGTTAAGCGAATATTAATGTTAACAAGGGCATCTTAGAATCATTCGGTCCGCTTGAAAGAAATCTTTGAACGGTATAATTAACTCATCTAAAAGTGTACGATCCAACCGGAATACAAAACGTCTCTTTAGTTATATTTATAGCCGACGACTATACGTATATCTATATATGTATATATGCACATGTAAATATATATATATATATATGTATATTTATATTTATTTATTTATATATATATATATATATAAGGTGACCTTGAATGATGTTAGAATGTTTTATATGTTTTATAGTGTATATTAGTATGTTTTACATAGCTGACGTAGTGTAAAACCGAAATGCGTAGCTTTACTAATACATTTTCGTACGAACGGAACATTTGTATCTTGTAATCGAAGGTATTTCAAAACTTTATCTTATAACTTATCATACTTTGTATTCTATTTCAAAAAAAAAAAAAAAAAAAAAAAAAAAAAAAAAAAAAAAGAAAAAAAAAGAAACGAAAAAAAAAAGAAAAATAGAAAAGTAAGAAGACGTAATCGATATTTATTTTAACGCGAAGCGAGAAGGCATTTGTATGTAAAGAAATTGAAAATAACAGTGACACGTTATCACTTTCGCATTAGTTTTATATTACATATTAAAAGAAGTGAGCTAAATTGAGAAAGAGACGCGGAGTGTCGTAAATAATTTATTGCGAACATCTGTTCTTCAAAGATAATATTATTTAATTCCTTCTCCGTCGAGACGGAAATAACAAAGAGAGTTAAAATTGTAACAGCATTTGTAGAGTCACCAGGTTAGTATGATAAGTTAGGTATTAAAAAAAAAAAAAAAAAAAAAAAAGCGAGAAAACCAAGAGAAGATATTACGATCTTCATCGGACCTTAATATATCTTTATGATGTATAAATAGATGGTCGTATCAGTACAAATAGAAGAATCGAGAGACAGAGAGAGAGCAGCGACTCTATTTGTTTTTCCTTTGTTCCTTGGTTGCTCGGAAGCTCAGCGTCGCTATATCCGTGGATCTCTCGGGCTTTTGTATTATTTTTATTCGCGTGCTCTTCCGATTACGTACTCGTGCGTCCATTCGTCGCCGTTTCAGCGCCAATCATTTAACGGAATAATCTAGTTAGCAGCCACCGATTCGATTAAAGGCCACTTCGTTTATTAGTTCTTGCTCGCGCTTACCGATGTCACGAAATCGGTAGGCAATAATAGTTCCTTAATACCCGAAGACGAATTTCAGCGTCGTGGGTGGGATATAGGAGAGGAGCGAACGACTTACGAGCTACGAGCCTAGCCTCCCAAGAATATTACGTTTTCAAATTCATTGAAATGCCCGGCGACATAAAGTTTGCGCTGGAAATATTTAAATATAAGCTATACGTTTGAAGTGCGTCTGAAAGAATGGTGGAGGAGGGAGGAGGGAGGAGCGGTGGCGGTGGCGACTGCTGCTGCTGCTGCTGCTGCTGCTGCTTTCGCCATTTTGTGATAAGGCACAGTAGGACTCTCGCGACGTCTTGCAACACTGACATCATTGTTCGTCGTATTTTCCCTCGGCGAGTTGTTCAAACGCGAAATTCCTCCCGCGGAGAGTTGACGACTCGGGGCTGACTTTTCTGCGCTGTCGGGCCGTGACGCGCGCGAGGTCATAAATGTTTTGAGGGATCGCTCGCCGCCGCCGCCGCCGCCGCCGCCACCGCCGCTCTCGCGCATCTTTCTGCCAAGCCAGACGTTCGCAATAATCGTAGCTCAGAAAATGAACAATTTTTCACGCTTTTCATGCCGCCACCCTCCCCCGGCGGGGTGGACACACACGCGAAAACAGGGATTTCGATTATTATTCACTTACGTTACGCGCATTCTCAAAATTCCACCTGAATTTATGGACTCTCTATATCACATTGTCCCTCGCCCCTTCCCTACCAATCGCACGACTGACCGTATACTAGACCGTAGAGCCAACGCTATTTTCATCGTTTCCATGCCGAAAATCACCCGCAAGCTTTTCAGCTGTTTTTAATGGCTCTTGTGGACGTTGCCACGCCCCTTCCCCTATTCAGGCTTGGCGAAACGAGTTTCCCAATAACTTATTAATCCGAATAAATAATCCGTTTCATCGGCTCGCTTGTACTTTCACTGGCCTTCGCCCCCTTCCCCCCCCCACCTCGTCTCAATTACGAGGAATGAAAGACGATTTATCTATAAGGTAAATCGGCCTTCGATTGTAATCACTCGCGGTCCGGCGAACGAATATAATAATCGAGCGAGTGAATTTATCATTAGATTCTCAAGAGTTGTAAAGTCGAGCTCGGCGGAGGGTAGATTAATACCTGTGAGCCCGAGCGATCGGCGGGGTGGGTATTATTAATTCGTCGGGGCAGGGGGGGGGAGAGAGAGAGAGAGAGAGAGAGAGAGAGGAGAGAGAGAGAGAGAGAGAGAGAGAGAGAGCCGGAGTAGGGGGTCCGACATTAGCGACGAGCCGTATAAATTCAATTTATTGTAATTAAAGTCGCGAGGGAATTTGCATTGCGATTCGCTCGAGTCTTCGAGACGTGCGTACATACAAACCCTTTGAGCATTCCGCGGAATTACTTTGCCTTGGTCGATGAAGACAAAAAGTCGCCAAGTCTTGGAGATTATGCGCCCTGTGCCCCGCCCCGCCGCATCCTAAATCGTTGTTCTTTTTTTTTTCCTAAATCTCCTTCAGTGCCAGAAAGTCTCGATTCGCGGGACGGGTTCGCCATGAGTTTTGTCTTACTCCCCCCCCTCCCTCGTCATTATTTCGATTGGCTATTCTTATTTTGGCTCGCTATTCGCATTCATATTGCGGATTCTCCTGTTTTGTTTCGGTCTGTCCCCTTCCATCCGCCCCCTCCCGCAACTCAACCAGTTTCACCATTTAACTGCCACTCTTACGGTACTTTCGTTACTCTCGCTGCCGCCACCTTCAGCCTCAGCACACGCACAATCTCACGAATAAATAAATTTCTATACTTTTCCGCAGCTCTGAAACTTTTCATTTAACGACTGCATCAATTCTGTACAAAAGAATTCCGCAGCGGGCCTATTCCGGCTCCCTAGATAATCAGTCGTTAAAGTCGGTATACTTGATCCTATGAAATAAAATATAACTGGAAGGGAGGATAGGATCTGTCGAGTCGGAAGTAGAATTTTCTACGGAAGAATATTCTGCCAATGTCGTACTCGTCATACTTTCTAAATCTCTAATGAAACTAAGTGATTCATTGTGATTAGGCTATCTCTTTAATGCCAAAAAAGTAACAAAAAAGAAGAAAAGTCTATTATTATTATTATTATTATTATTAGTCAATAAAGGAGCGTGATTGGTCGGTTCATCATGTATCCGGTTTCACGAGTCTACCTGCGAGGCGCTGTCCGAGCAATACCTTTTGATAGGATAAAAATTTGCCGGGAATTTCTTCAACAATAGGATTAGAAAAGCGAATAACGTCAAGAGGGCTTTTCTATTTCCTGCCTAATCGGCCTCAAGTTGACGTGGCGCATATAATATATGGGCGGCGGCAGACTGACTAGACATATCACGTGTACACACGGCCGTCGGATACTCAATCCCAAGTCGATCAATCGCGCTTGTAATTGTCGTCCTGCAGCTGGCCGAGCTCCCCGTGACTCACCGTAGCGCGTCTCGGCTAAGCCTTATCTGCTCGAGCAGAATCCTTATCAGGGTCCAGGAGCGGTGAATCGGTACTTTGCCCCCGGAGCGTGGAACGGGACGAGCCAACGATCCCCAAGGATCGAATGAGCGGGGAGCGCCGAAATGAAATACGGAGGGTCGAGGACAATGCCCCCACCCTCAACCTCCCCCCCTCCCCCCAACCTCCCCCAACCTCCCCCAACCTCCCCCAACCTCCTTCCCAATAACCCCACGCCTAGACTAAATGCTCGGCGTTTTACAACGTGTACGCGCACTGCGCACTGCGCACTGCGCTCGAGCGATTCGTTTTTCTATTCTTAAAAGGGTGCCCTTACGCGAAGGGGTTATCGGGCTCGTTCAAAGCGAAGAACTTCGTTAGAGGGAGCGCGATTGCTCTTCTGCGCTATTGATTTTCACGGCCGTGACTCTACACGGGTTCTGGACTCGGTACGGACTAAATGAGAGCGAAAATTTTTCTTCTGCCCCCCACCCCCCACCCAGCCCCGCATGCACTCCATCTCCAACTCCTTCGCCGAGCTCACCGACAGCCCTTTCCTATACGTTGAGTGACGCTTTTGTTTCTTAAAATCGTCGCATTCAATTTTTACAGGATAAAACTAATTCTCTTCTCTTAATCGCCCCTATATTCTCTAAACTCTTTACCGAGTTACATGTATTTTCAACGTATACTGTGACCATCAATCCCCCGTATCTCTTGACCATCATTACACGATTTCTCTCTTAGTACCAGCCGTTTTTAAAGTCGAAATGTCGTTTTAAAAGCCAATTTCTTATTCCTCCTCCTCCTCCTCCTCCTCCTCCTCCTCCTGCTCATCCTCCTCCTGCTCCTCCTCCTACACCTCCACCTCCACCCCCTTCCGATACGGTGTTCTACGCGCACGTACTCCATGCCGTCTCGGTTGCACTCCTTTATGTTAGCTCGTTACAATTCGGTTAAAGGTATCGCAAACATTTTTCCGACAAATGAAAATCAAACAAGCGCCCCTTGAACTCTGATAAAAATGCTTTGTATTTTACAGTAATTTGTTACCGGAGTATGTGATTTACGGAGAAGTGACGCGAGCAATTGCAATGTCATCATTATCTTAAGGAAAATTGGAATTATTACGAGAGTAAGACTTGAGGTCATTATTCCATGTCCGGTAGTCTTCCACTGTTATTAACATGAAATAGATTAATTACAAAGCCTCACTGTTCTCCCGATTATTCTATCATTTTTATCTGTTAAATAAATTTCTTACATGACGTGCCATTAATATATGGGATTTAATTGCTAGTTTCAATAATAAAAGCGTTCCTGTTGAAGCTACCATTTCACAACAATTATTTTGTTTATTTTCGGCTCATCATATAATCAGGGCTGAATAAGCAATTTAGCGATCACCTCTCTGTCTACCGAGTACACATACGAATAAATACGACTTTTCACGAAATTTAAACACGAGAAAGTTATTTATTAATTATTTCAGCCTCATTGCTGAACTTGCTTAAATAATAAACTAACTAAATGACGAGTCTAACTAAGCTAAATGTGTGTGTATAAAATACTTAGATTATTGAAAAGCCGTGAAGTATTAAAATTATTTATAATGAGCTTGATTTGCTAGCATTATTTATATTTATGTGCAGGCAAAAAATATTATTATTACTCCAATCAAGTTGTATTGTGAATGCTCATTTATTGCAGGAATGTTATTTAAATGAACTTGAAATGTTAATTCTGTTACTTTGAAATATGGAGATACGTAAGTGTAAAATCAATCTTACGTGACTCATTATCATTTTCTGATCCCCCACCCCACACGGCCTCCCGATTTTTTTTCCCTTCTTTTTCTTTCGAGCTCTTAATGGTTAAGTGATACATCTGCTTGTCTTATTTTTCCTTCCTTACGAGCCGGTTCCTCAACATAGGTGTATGCGTGCCTATGTACACGCGTACAACAACACGTAGCCATATAAATAAATATATATTTATATATATATACATATATATAGAAGTATTTTTATGTATTTTCTTTTCATGCTCGCTTGCATGATTGGTTAATAGTTATAAATCAAAAAGCCCCGTCGACCCGGCGATAATTTTTCTTTTCTAATAAGTCTTTTTGTTTTCAGGATTCAGGGGCTGGTGGACCGACAGATGACGACGAAGCGTCTCGAACTTGTGTCAAAAGGTTAACTCAATATTTGTATTTAATTTTAATTTTAATTTTAATTTAAATTCACCCGTCTTTGTCAATTAACAATGACTGTGATTTGTTAATTTATATTTATATTGAGCGACGTGTTATTTTACGATACCTCAATCATTCCGTATTTTTTAAAGTTTTCTCAATTCAATTAATCCGTATTTCAGTTAACGAACATTAATTAACAATAAAGGAATTAGAAGAAGTAAATCGAAATACCGAGGCAGAGCACACGTATATTTATTTATTGCTTTAACGATATTTTTTGCACGTGCACATTAAAATACGAACATTACGAAACTCCGGAATTGTATGCTACGCTGAGCTATAGTTTTTTTTTGTTGTTGTAAATTTAATAATTGAAGGCTTTTACCCAATAAGAGAGTTTTTTTTTTTCTCAGTAATCTGTTAATATTAATCATTATAATTTTAGTCTCTCGCAATAACAATATCTAAGCTTATTACACATTATTCCGGGTGGAATTACGAGTTTATAACGAATTAGAGTTGAAATTTTAAGGACCTTTACTACTGTACACTATTTATACCCCAAACCAATAAATTTTAACGAAATTTATTTCAATTATCATTTAAAATAGAATGTTCACCATTTCGCTAGTAATTCGCTTATTTATGTGGCCATAAATACTTTTATCTTTCTAAACTGTAATAAATTCTGTGATTGGGTAGTTAACATCCTTAGAGAAAGTGTTTGAAAGTTGATATTTTCAAGATGTTTATTAAAGGATTATTGCCATTCTAAACTGAACTTTAATAACTACATATGTATTTTAGCAATAACATAATATTAGGCATTACGCATTTTATAATTATTACAAGAATATTTCCTATTTGTATGTCTCTGAGAAATAGGTTTTTGGGAATACAATGACGGATTATAGTGTAACGAATTTGTTAATAAAACAGGGAAAAAACATATGATTGGTAGAATTACAAAAGAATATAAATAAACAGAAATCTTATACGTATAAACTATTTTTAGGAATGACGACTGCGTATTAATTTTTTATAGTTATAATGTAGGGAGAAATTTAAATATTTTAAAATGTTTACAGTCCTCTTTTAAGCCTTTTAATGAATGGGAATTTATTTCAAAAGATTTAATGTATAAATTTTAATTATTGTGGATTAATTCAAGCATGTTCTATTAATACCCGGTTTTTACTTCAATTTTTAGAAAGTGAGTTTCTTAGAAAAATAGATGCTCCTTAAATTATAATCATTACGCGCGCGTAGATTTAATGATAAAAGTTATCTTTTTTAATAATTTAAATGAATATATATATAAATACGTATGACCAATCATCTGGAACCCATAAATTTCTCCGTAGAAAATATATGTTCTCAAAAAAGAGAGACAACGTTTAATTAAAATCAAGAAAATAATTAGCTTTTATTTGCAAATGTTTATGAATTCTCGTTGGCCCGATATAACGATTAATAAAACTTACACCTGATTTTGTGAATTCTTTCGATGGGTAAGAGTTAGGTATATCTGGCGCTCGAAGAATATAATTTACGGATAGAATGAAGTTGACGGGGGCTCCGTATATTCGGCGGGAAATCCGGACAGAATCGCGAGGGTTCGAAAGAATTATTTTCGCGTAAAATGATTTAGAAGCTGGTGGAAGCTTTATTAGTCGCGATGCTTTATTTAAGAAATTTAAAGGAGACAATGAAAGGCCGAGCGAGGCTTATCATATTTATGCTTCGAGGAAATTAGTCACAGCTAGATTGAAGATACGCGGAGATAGTCATCTGGTTTTCCGAAGTAAGACATAAAGAAGAAAATGAAAGAAAAACTGTGCGCTCATGATTCGGAAATAGAAAGTTTTGGCGGTCGGAAAGTGCCGAGAGAGACAGAGAGAGAGAGAGAGAGGGGGGGGGATCGCGCAACTGGTTGCCATGATTTTCGGAAAAATCAGTCCGAGATAAGGAGTAGTAATCTCGTTTTATATAATTAGCGAGAAGAAGAGGCTGGCGGTGCTCGGCTTTGTTTAGCCGAATGATATAAAAAGCCATTGATGGTAAAAGACAACCGACTTCCTCGTTCGTTTCCTTCGATTAAAGCCCCTTTGTAATAATAATGCGATTATTAAGGTAAAGTAGGGTGGGGGGGGGCGCCTGCCGTCATTGTCAGAGAAGAAAGTTCATTTCGCGCGGGAGTGATAACGTAGACGAAGGCGAGGGCAGCCGTTCGTGGGAGCCGTTGCCACCGTCGTTGCCACCGTCGTTGCCACCGTCATTGCCACCGTCACCGTCACCGTCGTCGTCGTCGTCGTCGTCGTCGTCGTCGTCGGTCTAATGAGCCCGGGTGGTAGGCTCGATTCATTTGTCCCTCGGTGCGGCCCCATCGCAGACATCGTGAAAGCCTCGCGGCCGTCATATTTCCGTTTCACTTTGAAACGCGATATTTTTTCAAGCCGACCCGACAACCAAATTGAAATCACTCGGGTCTCTCTAGCCGCCGGTGATACAAAACTCATGACTATTTTGCGATAACGGCCGGCTATCTGTACGGTGGGGGAGAGCGAGCGGTGCCGCTCACTCGCCGGGAATGAAATCCTTAGCTCCCGGGAGGCGAAGCTTATAAATCTCAGAGGTACTTTATTAGGCTCGGCCGCTCGGAAATTCATGCATCCTCGCAGCCTCGGGACGTTTCCTGCACTCGGATCTAGAACGGTCCCCTGCTTGCTCTCGCTAATGATCCTTTTAAGCGAGATAAAAAGCCGGGACGAAATCATCGCTAGATCTTGTGCGCGCGAGCAGACTCAAAAACTGAAAGCGGCACTTTCCTTGGGAGGGCGAGAGAACGTCAAACGACGCGAATTTATGGCGAATTAATGGCGAATTAATGGCGAAATTATGGCGAAATTATGGCGAAAGAATTATGCCCAAGAAGGCATTGTGTCGAAAGGCTTGCTTGCGGCTTACGATACGGAAGCTCGGATCGATTATCCAATCAATGAATTGTGCTTAAAGCACAATTTCACCGGCGCTTTCAATGCACAGCTCTCGATCCCGACAAAGACAAAGCCGTAATTACAATAATCTCTTACGGAGTCAGAGGGAAAGTTAAGAATTTTCAACATCCAAAATGGTATCTACCGTATGTAGTAATTGGTCGAGTAATTATCGGGTATGCGCTGCGACGTACTTGATCTCGTGATTTCAGGTAGAAGAGTGTGAGGCTTCTGGCCATTGACGTTCAAGCCAACGATTTTTATGCCTTCAGCATTTTCTATACGTCAACGTCGCATCTCGGCTCTGAGCCTCTAAGACTTATCAATGTCGGGTCATCACTGTATCAATAAAGACTTATTTTCTCATTATCATGGTTTAGCTCACTGTATCATGCCGTGCGTGTTGGTTGTTGCGTGTTGGTTGTTGGGTGGGGGTGGCTTGTCACGATCGAGCAGAATCTTATTCTTCTTACTCTACCGTCAATTTTTGTACGTCGAGCGCGTGTCGTTCGTCACGGCAACGTAAATCTTAACTTCAATAATTCGACTAATGCGACGTAATGTAAATCGGTTACATTCTACTACGTCTCGGAAGGGGTAATGGGGAGTGGGTACGGGGGGGAGGGGGTGTAGGAGTGCACCCACCCAGCCGGTAGGATGAAGTTATGACCCGAATTCGAAAACTAAAATGCCTCGCAATTGTCACAAAAGTGATTTCTATAATGATGTGAGTATCAGACCGTGTAACTTTGAAGTTTGATTATTCGAAGCGTCGTGTAATTCATGCGTGACTTGCGTTATAAAATTAAGCATTTCCGGAAAGGAGAGTTGCAAATAACGCCCGACCAGCAATCGCGTGAAAATAATACGATCGCCGCGAAATAATACGATTTCACGTAAATTATTATTACAAACAGTAGCAGTTTTCCCCTGCCAGAAAATTTATCCACGCGAACGCCGCGCGCGCGACGCCCACTTCGCCGGCGAATCGCCTTTCCTTACCATTTTCATTCTTTACATTTAACGATCTTTGCTTCATTCTTGCAATTACATTTCGCCGTTAGATAGCGTCGACAATGCGGACCCGGGGCCATAAGTTTCTTAAACGAGGCTCAAGACGTTCTTCCTCCGTAAATTTTGATACCGATGACGGGAACAATGGGATCGCCCGAGTAACAACGAAAGCCCTCCCCTCCTTTCTCGCTGTTATCATCATCATCATCATCATCATCGTTATTATTATCATTGTCGTCGTCGTTCGTAGTTGCTTAATTGCTTAGTTGTTGTTGTTGTTGTTGTTCTCTCTCTCTCTCTCTCTCTCTCGCTTAAGGCGCCGTCGTTTAATATTAAAGTCCCCGGTTCATCATTCGCTTGTTATTAAAGGAACTTTCTAAAATCCAGCCACGCTCGTAATTTCGGCTCGTAATGTTACGCTAGGGCAATTGTGAATTCCGAGGATAGGAGGGAAATAATGACGTATGAGAACGCTCGGCGGAAACAGGAGCGAACGGTTGACAATGCCGGGTCGAACGCTCCCAGAGATATCGCCAAGCAGTTTTACTTAATGGCATTTTCCTTCGTTATTTCGATTGCGCGCCGAACCAAGCCGTCGCCTGGTTGGAGCGGGCCGCCGGCTGTCCTTATGGCCAGTGCTCCCCGCCACAAAAACCATTATCAATCGATTTTCCGTTATGACGGAATTATTTCCTGGTATCGTTGACAAAAAGCCCGGCCATTAATTACTTTAGTTTCAAGCGCGGACCGGGGCTAGCTAACAATTACCTTTTTCACGATTACACGAATCCGGAGCGTATTTCACGTAGACGGGAAAAACTTTGCCCCCCCCCCCCCTCCCCGACACCTGTCCACGCGTCGAGGATGAAGAAAACTGACGCAAGAAGGCCTTGTCGCTCCCGTTAATTAATGTTCACAGTTAATTAATGGAAAAAGGGTTGATTATGCGTCATGGCTTACAAGATATCGGCCGGACAAGGAAAGCCAGCCGATGAATAACGAAATTTACCGGCGCGGTAAATTTTTGTAAATATAACGAAACCGAGGCCTTCAGATTTCGTAACAGCGAGACCCTTCAATAATGACATACAGCGATTATCCGGGAATAAAGGCGCCGATAGCTCCACCCCGTTTACTTATGGCATTATAGGTTATTGGCTGCGAATAAAGGAGAGCGCGCGGCGTTAAAGATTAAATGGTTTGCCACCGAATCGTGTGTGTTTATATATATATATATATACAGGAGAAGAATTTCATTAGAGCGGACGTGGTCGTTTATCGGAGGGACGAAATAAAAGTGACTTCCGGAGCAGTACCTTTATCGTATGGCAACGCGCCGTATATAGATCCGCCGAGGCTCGATTGTCCAAATCATGCAAAGTGCATTAAAACGAGCGATAAGAGGAGGTCAATTGCCCGTCCTTAAATGCTTTAGCGATTAAATGCTCGGCGGCTCGCTCGTATTGTTATTGCCGGCTTGGTCAGGTAGGCGGGGAAAAATCCTTTCGCGGAAACGGTAATAAGACAATTAAATGTCGCTCGGCTGCCATTGCGATTTACAATCGGCAATTAAAGCTGCGATCGAGGCTGCTGCTGCTTGCCCGCGCCCCGGCAGGGAAATCGAATCTCTGCCTCGGCAGTACCGCGCGCTCCGATCTATGCGGATCTATACGGATCTGCGCGGGGCTCCGGGAGCAGGAGGAGGTTATTGGGGGAGGGAACCGCCGCGGATGCGATTGAGCAATTATCGTTAATTGCGAGCCGGAATAAAGGGCCGGGAAATGCTCGGGGCGGATGTGAAAACGGTCCCGGCCAATTGATTTCGAACGCGTTCGTCGTCGCTCTCCCGTTCCCCGCAGAAGATCTGCCAGAAGTCTCTTATCGCCGATCTTTTCGGCTGCGATAAAACAGCAAATGAAGACTTTCGAAGAAACGGAGCTTTAAATCAATTTCATTCCCGAGCTTCGCTGGATGGATGGATGGATGGATGGATGGATGGACGGACGGACGGATGGATTGAGCCCGTGAAGTGGACTCGTGACCACTCCCCAATGCTCCCCCCCCCACATCCCCCTACGATTATATAACCTCGGCTCGTGATTTATTTTAACTTGCAGTATTTATATATCGGTTCTGACTCCGTACTGTCGAGCATTTCTTCACCGAGCCAACTACTAACTCTTACTGAATTTCGTATTCACTCGCTCGAAATCCGAGAAATCATTCCGGGAATGAAATTATTGCCCCCTCTAAATACACGTCCGAGTAGCTTATAAATAATATTTATTCGCATCAAGTGGCATTCCGTGTGCGTATTTAGAATCAAGATTAGAATGGACCCGTTAGCGCTTGGCTTTCCTTCGCATTAACGGAATCAATTGCTTTTATCGAAATACGCGGAGAAAAAAAAAGAAAAAAAAAAAAAATTAAGTGTTTCTACGGAAATGCTGGAAAGTTTGGAGAGAAAAGAATTCCGTATTATTTCTCCGCGGCTATTATTGGCTTTGACAGACGCTGCAGCGCGACGACTGCCTTCATCCTATCGAATTTTTTATTTTATTTGAAAACTACGGGGCTCGAAGCTCCATCGACTCAACAATTCATTTATATTTATATATCTAAGCTAACTAATTACGTTATTATTGGCTATTAACCTCTTGAAATCAAAGGACCGCGTAAACAATTAGTTTCCAATGTTTTCCCAAATCTCTATCCATTGTTGCTGCTACTGCTGCTGCTGCTGCTGCTGCTGCTGTTGTTGTTGTTGTTATTATTAATGAAATGGAGAGTTCAAAAGTATCGGAGAACGGGCTCGCGTATTGCGGTTCGGGAGGAGCGGCGACGAGAGCGGATGAGAAAGTAAGTAGTGGCGAACGGCGGATGCCCCGGGCGATAGAAAAAAAAAAAAAAAAAAGAAAAATAAGTCGACGCGTAGACAGACGACGGGGAGAACAAAAGAAAAGAAGCGCCTTGGAAGAGTGACACTGTAAGCCCGGCTGGATAATTAGGCGTCTTAACTAGACTCGAACCAACCAACAGTTTAGTTACCTCGAGTTTATCGGTTATCGCCACAATCTACGCCGAGTCTATCCAAATACGTATAACTTTCTTTTTCACTGGGAGTGAAAAACTTTTCATTACGTCGTTACGTAGCTTTTCCTCCTCTTATCCTTTCGTCTTATCCTTATTATTATTATTATTATTCTTGAAAAAGTACCAAGGGTTTTATTACTCCCCGGTATAATCAGTATAATTAATCGTCACGCGCAGCAATGAGCCAAGACTCGAGCATTAGAGAGATTTTTTAATGTATAAATTTATATTATTATTTTATGGAGAATTATTAGCAGCGGGCAAAACAACCTTCCACTGCACAAGTCTGAGTCAGCTTTTTTTATATTTACGTATATATTAAAAAGTGGATATTGACAGATAAGAGGATGCCATAAAAATTCTATACGCGGCCAAGGTAAAAATGCAAATATAACGAAAAAATAATTTAATAGGTTTTTTTTTTGTTTGTTTTTTTGTTTTTTTAATTTTCGAACGCGCGAGCAGCATATTTAGCCTAAAAGTCATATTATTTTCGTGTATAGGCTCCACTCGGTACGTCCTCTTCGCTTCTCGAGAAAGTTTCTCGAGGAGAAAGGAATAATAAAGAAGGCGTTACCATAAAGGCCTCTAAGTATGATAAACAAAGGAGAAAAAAAAATGGAGAGTAAAACGTTCGTCTTTTTATCGTCGTAGTTGCTTGGCCGTCGAAGAAACGTAGATTAAAATCATAGAGGAAAAATTGGAGCACCGTAGATTGAAAAATAAATTACGAAATACAATATTATGAAATGCCGCTATGAGCTGAGTAATGAGTTTTCTCTATCGAAGTATTTCGAATTCGGATAATATTTTCTTTTACAAGTTTAATAACATTTTGATGAATTTCATTCCCTTTCTTTCTTCTTTTCTTCTTTTTTTCTTTCGAAAGTTCGCCGCGTTTCCATATCTTTAATTTCATTCGATAACTAGAGCAATGACAAGTTTAATTGGAAATTATTACTAATAAGAAGCGTACGAATACGTATGAACGGACGATGTATCGATGGTGGCATTGATTATTTAACGTCGCGCCTGACAAATTTCTGGGAGTTTTAATACACAAATCGCTAAACAATGTCAAACAGTATTTAATTTAATTAACTGAAACTATAAAAACTATAAAATAATACAAACGTGATACTGTGGAATCGGAACTTGTTGAAGTAGTCTTGAATAAAAACGGTTATAATGCTCACTTTCCAAGGATTTTCCAAGTTTCCAGACTCGACCTTAATTTGTAAAGTAAAATTTATTAGCGAGGGCGGAATAAAAGTTCGAAGATCCTTGTTCCGTGCGGCCACGCGTTATCGTCAAGTCTGTAAAGCAGGGAGATTAGCGAGAAAATGACAGATCAGATGGACGTAAGAAATATTCGGGAAATGCGCATGCCTTGGTATTACCGTTGCTTTCCCGGCAATTACCACCGAGAATAATCCTCGGCGTCTCCTTCGACGTACTCTCGCTTAAGCGCGAAATTACAAAATCGTATATACAATGCATAGAGTTATCGCGAAACAGCCCTAGTATTTATGGACGAATCAGCGGCACCTGCGATCGCACTCGACCTGATCAATATTGAATTTACGTCCGCCGGGGTTAAAGCCTCAGTTAAAGCGAGTGTCACATAAACTCGGCCTGCCTATCACATCCTATCGACGTGGCCGCACGAGAGACCCAAAGAAAGATATATAGCCGCGGCGGGGTGGGGGGGGGGAGATGGAGGAGCAAAGGTGTCGGGCATTTACTCACCAAGTAATGGCGATTTTAATCAGAAACGATAATCCCTGGACAAGCTGTAAACTAAAAAGCGTTGGGCATTATACTACTTAACCTGTAGCGTCGAGTCGAGTCCCACTAAAAAGAAAGTCGACGCTAAATGCTCTGCTCTCGGTATTAATCAGCAGCCCGATGCAACGTTCCAAGTGCTAAATAAAGCTAAAGCCTTAATGACATCTAAATCCGAGGAACCGACACATCACCGAATAAAGCAAAATTATCACCGATCGCCGTGGCTCATCTTATCAGATTTTCCCAAATGACTATTAGCAACGATCGTTTTTACTGTTAAAAATTAATGTTAAAAAAAAAAGGCAGGAAAAGCAGAAAAGGCTGAAAAAAAAAACGACTCCACGTCAGTGCACGCATTCTCTGCAGCGAAAACTATAATATTTTCATTAAAATGATTAGTAATTTCAGATAGTAAGTCGAAAATAAGTCTACTTTATACGTGGAAAAGTAATAAAAATTAAGAATTGCTTCTCTGCAGCATTTCTCGGTAACGTGCATTACCGGGGAAACTATGTGAAATATTTTTAAGCGCGTATCAGTAAACGAATCACTGCTCAATTGTTTCCAAATGAAAATATTGCCGATAAATAAGTGCAGACATTATTGACGCTTTCGGTCGTTTTGTAAATTAAAAAGGTCTTAAGTTCTCGTAGAGAAAGTTTAGCGAATTTACAAATTACGTATACGGAGAGACGGTAAGAGAGAGAGAGAGAGAGAGAGAGAGAGAGAGAGAGAGAGAGAGAGAGAGAGATAGGTGTGGGGAGGGGGGGGGGCGGTGTGTCACAAAAGAAAGACAGTAGTGCCGACGAAGAATGAGTTAATTGCTTGGGATGTATCGGAAGCTGCTTACGTAATTACTAAATAATAATAATAATAAAAAAAAGGCCTCCGGAGTTGCGCGCGAACCGCGTTAACTCGGTTAGTTGTAGAGGGCCAAGGAAATATTTTGTAATCGTTTGCGGAAAATATAGTAGCCGAACGCTTTATTCCGATAAAAAGCTGGAAAATCGCGTATCTCGTGCTTCTGGATGATTCTGAAGAAGTGCAACGCAACCTTATTAACTCCTCGTGGATCCTGTAGGAAATTGTCCGAAAATCCGCTCGACGGTCGAATGCAGTTGTTCGAGTCTCCGGGCCAACTTATTATTATCATCCCTCTCTTGTTTAAATCGCCCGACCAGTCCGGGACTACGTATTTAAGAACGGCTAGGCTGCCGTTGGTGGGTGTCGCGTACACGCGAATAAACGTACCTCGTCTGCGGGACTCGTTTGTCCCATTTTACGTGTCATTCGGCTCTCGCTTGAAATTTTCTCTGTTTTCACAGGCAGACACGTTTCTGCGCTATTTTATCTTGGCCATTAAAATCTCAATACCACGCTCGCCTATTTCGCAAATAATCTGTACGAAAAAAAAAGAAGGGGGTGGGGTGGGGTGGGGTGTGGTTGCGGGGGGGGTGTGAAGAGGGGGGGGGGTGGAGGCGGAGGAGAGAATTTTTGTTTAACTACGCGATTACGAAAGATGAGTGCTGCGATCTTAATAATATTACTCTACCTCCGGGGTGGGGGGGAGTCGGTCCCTCGGCTCGAATCTACGAGTATTTGAAGTATTGAACATGCGCTCATAAACTAGGAACAACCGAATGGGCTCGATAGCCGCATAAGCTGATACTTGGAAATTTCGTTATTCCGGTGACTTTCTATAAACAGGAGATAACAACTGCTTCATAATCTTGTTACGATTTCGTAATTATACGTACAGGAAGGAGTCGAATGGCACGCCAATTAGAAATTGACATAATCATGCAACTCCTACCGATAATATAAATTATTATGCATGCCCGTCATACAAGTTGTTTTTACAAGTTACGTGCAAAGCTTTCCTTCTGCTGAGCTATTCCGACTCCATGATAAGCCTAGTTTGCCATTGTTTCAGTCCCTGCGATCGCACGCGAACCAATAAAAAAAAACGTTGGCCTCGAGCCAAGCGTCGGCTTGCGCCCAACGCAGGCAACGATTTTCCTATTTATATTACAAATCTAAATAGCTCAATGGGCCCGCGCAATAAGAGCCTTGGGATTTTAGCAAACCTTATCACATCGCGAGAGAATAACGATTCGCGAAACTCATCCGTTCAATATTCAAATCTAATTAAAAATTCTAATTCGGTGGCTCGTCTCACGTGACTACGTTACTTTCTTAATCGTTATCAGGCTTTATCGTAGCGGAGACTATGATAAAAATGAAACTATGAACGGCTTAGGTTCATTATTAGTTCGATTCAGGTGAAGATAAATTTTATTTGGACCATTTTGTGGAGAACGACCTTAATGGCTTAATAAAAGGCGGTACAGTCGTTAATGTCTCAATGTTTACTTATTTATACGATACAGTTAAGTGTACGAGGAGTCGCTAGAATGTGGACAAACGAAGGAAGAGAGCTAGCTCAGTTGCCAAAAATACTTTCTAATGCTGGCAAAGAGCATTGGATCCGTGAAAATAAAGATCATCGATCGACCGGAAACTATGTCACGTAGCGCCTACTCATTGTTCCGGACTCCTCTTATTCTCTTCCCCTTTGCTGAAAAAGTCCTCTTCGGCCTTGAATTATTCATACGGAGGTCCGGCGTTGCTCCTCCGTGCCCCCCCCCCCCAGCACCAACGACCATCAATATTAATACCACCCGAAATATATGATAGTCCCATGCTCCAGTGGCCGTGACTTCTACTCCGAGAAGCATCTTAGTAATGTGGATACGGCCCACAAGTATGCCGACGTTATCAACGCGTGGCCCCAATAAAAAGCCCCAACTCCAGCTTGGCATTTCAGGATCTTTCGTAAAGAAGTGAGCGTGGGTGTATCGTGCATAGAGAAGAGCTTAAGAAGCGAGTTTGGGTGAAAAGCAGCAGATCCGGACGCGAGAAGAGCGAGCATTCCCTCATCGCGTATCATCATCACCCCCCCCCCTTTCTCACTTATCTGTGCGTTGATAAATTATTTAAAATCATTAATAAACAATAAAAACGGATAACGTGCCTTTATTAGCGTAACAGATAATTGTAGATCATTTTTAATTGAGAATAAAATGCTCTCCCGCAATCGACGCATACGTGAAGAATACAAATATCTACTTAACATTGTTATCTATAATTATTTTAATTAAACCAGATGATAAACTCTACCAATTAAGTTTTTTTTCTCTTTTTTTTTTATCACTTTTGAGCGATCAAATTTCATGATTTTTTCTTTAAAAAAAAAAAAAAAAAAAAAAAATATTATAAAGACATGGATACGCTTCCGCTAATTCTTTTGAAACTTTTTTTTTTTTTTTTTTTTTTTTTTTTTATGCCCAACTAGGTTGTAATAATTATTATGAATAATTAGTTTACGTTCGTATTTATAGTTAAAAAATGTTTTACTAACCTATGCCGCATTGTGTCGCTTAAAAAGAATAATGGCTGCTTGTGACAATCAGCTGCATACGTTTGTTTATTCTACATAAATAATTCTATTTCTGTTGGCTCTACATCCTTTTCCTCGTACATTTCGGAAAATGTGAAAACCTATTTTAAATGAGACCTTTTCCTGGCCTCCGTTGCCTTTATTCTTTTATTCTTTTAATTTTTTTTTTTTTTTTCTGCGCTCTTAACTACACTGGCGAAGATAAACGTTTCTTCTCATTTTAAGACAAGTTACTCATCTTTATCTACGGTCTATGATTATTTGACCTTCTGTTACATTACAATCTGTATATTATAAGAGAAATATAAGGGAAAAAGTATCGGTATAAAGTACATATTTTATTATTATTTTTTTTGTAAGAATATTTATAAATTAATAAAGGCAGACGGCTTTTTACCAGAATTATTTATAACTTTATTACGTTAAAAGCGATCGATGTGTCGTATTAATAAATGCTAATATCTTGGTGAATGTACTAACTGAAATGAAATATTTGAACGTTTCATTTTTTACGCGGAACCGAAGAAAATAAAGGAATTGTCGTTGCTCACATTAGAGAATTAGAAAGCGATGGCAGAGATTTTTTTTCCTAAATTCCTGTCCTAACATTGATATTTGACTAGTAATGCAAACAAGGGTATAGGCGAACATTGTAAAAAGGCGCAAAGCTACGCGTTCACTTGAGCCGCGGATATCTGTTAGAAAATCTTGGCCTTTGCTTTGTATTTGCATTATAAATGAAAGATTTTATGATACTCTGGGACTTTTACGTGAAAACTGATTGGTCGCAAAAAGTTAAACAATACGCCATTCATGTAGATTGCGTGTGTTGCCGAGACCTTAAAGTTTATCCACAGTTCTCATTTTACATTCGATAATCGAGCCTCCAATCATACCTTAACGATCATACAAGACTTTCCCATTAAACGATTCACTTTATCAATGAAAATATACTCACCAAGTCTACACATTATTCATAAATATCGTGCGTATTATAAGTACTTTTATGCAAAACAGTTTCATAAATTTATTTTTCTCTTTAGAAAAGCTCAAAAGAGTAAGACGACTACCAAGTCCTCGTCCATGCCTTTATATCATTTCTCTTTATATAATAATAATAATAGTAATAGTAATAGTAGTAGTAATAGTAATATTCGTAGACGCGTGAGTTTTCATTTGTACTTACAAAGAATATCAAAGTTATGACTCGAGGTATAAGAAAAATTTTCTTATTTCTCTTTTTAGGAAAAGCCAATTACCTTGAAATTATTAAAGCCACAAAGTATAGTATCGAATTTATACGAGCCATTAGCTTTAGGAATACTAGTATCGGTAAAATCATTTCTTACTTTGTAAAATGAGATGGCTAATTAATTAATTTCCGTAAAGTTTAATCGCGCTAACGACTCAAATGATAATACAATTTTTACGTATTAAGATCATAAGCAATTAAATGAAAATGTTCTCTTTCTTTTTCTTTTCTTTTTTCTGTTTTTTGTGTGTACATACCATAAGATTAAATATATTTATCTTTAGATAATATCTTTTGCTTTATAAGCGAACCTGTTGAGCGTCTAATTTATATAATCCTTTTAATTTGTACGGACCGAGGTAAAGTAAATTAAGTACACATTTTCGTAAAAAATAATCAATCTTTTAACTAAATCTTTAGTTTAACAACATTGCAATATGTAATTAAAATTGTTTTAAGATTATGTGAAGAAAATAAATGATCAGTATCCTGTAATGAATCGCGAGTAAATCTTTTTGTAAGTTTTTATAAGTTTTTAAGGAGATTAAATTTACTTAAACTTATCGTGTTTAAGTGTATTCTTATACGTGATTTTAAATAGGAATTGCAATTTTCATGCAACGGTAGGATGTGCAATGTTGAGTAAAATAAATTGTTAAAATACAATGATATTCTGCTTGAGTTAGCGTTAAAAGGCACATTATGTACAATTGCTTGGTAATATTGACAAACAAGTGTGACCTGTCGTGTATGAGTAGTACGATAGTACTGTGAGAAATGGCTTTATTTACTCGGTATCGTTATTCTTATTGTTTTCCGAATCGATGAGCATTGCTCTTAATGAATTGCGATGCTCTTGAGATGCAAAGCATTTATGATAATAGAGATTTTAAATTGGAAGAGGATGGGAATTCGAAGAAGTCGTAGAGAGTTATCGAGGAAGCCGGCATATGTCATACTACATATTTTTAAAAATGAGGTTAGAAGAGAGGTTAGTAAACGCGGGCTTGGGCTTGGGCTTGGGCTTGGGCTTGGGGGGGGGGGGGGATTTACGAGGTAATGTACATAATCCCAGTTATAATTCCAGCCATTGGAGTTATCCGCCTCGTGGTGGTGACGTTGATCGGAGGAGTAATAAAAAAGACGACAAGGTCCAACGAGAAGGAGACGAAGCAAGAGGAGGAGGAGGAGGAGGAGGAGGGTCGTTTGCCAAAGTAGAGTCGAAGATGTGGTGGTGAATACGTAATACACGTAATAGTGAAGCGGCGTGCCCGTAAAGGCAGAGAAGGAAGACCGTTGCTAAAGTCGAATTTCGTAAAGAAGTCGGAGCGATGGGGCTGCGCGGATTACGTTATCTTGCTTCAATAGCCGTGATTTTACAGTTAGGCTAACTGTATATCAAGTTCTTACATGCAACCGCGGTTCATCGATCACGCCATCAAATGATCACTTGACTCTCCTAGGGGCCTTCGACGTTAGCCGCGTTAACACCGAAGCGGAAGTCGAGGTGGCGGCGTTAATCGGACGGGGGAGGGCGACGGTGGGGGAGGTGGGTGTACAGGAGGAGGAGGAGGAGGAGGAGAGAAGTGGGAGGATAGGGGGGGGAGAGTAAGCCTTTTGCCTCGTTTCTTCATGCGACTCGCTCGCTCGTAGCCGCGCTTGCTGAAATTAAAGGAATTACGCCGGGGCTCGCGATCCCTCGCCACCCACTCCTCCCCCCCTCCACCACCGCCGCACGTAAAGTAAAAGTTTCGGTAATGCTCTATCTCGCCGAGATCGGGCTTCTTATCGATTTATTTCATCGAGTGGCTTTTCCAAAGCTTGCATCATCGGCTCGCTAACGAAACCGCCTCGCTTTCTTTGATAATAAATGTATGTTTTTTTCTTTATGGCCGTCAGCTCTCTCTCTCTCTCGATATATCTATCCATCTATCCATCTATCCATCTGCGTCTCTTGCAGGTAGCCGTGCGTTTATTCGTAAAATCCGATAATTGATGCCATTCCGGCGGATAATGACCCGTACAAGGTTTAAGCGGCACTGGCATTACTGCCGCGACTCGATGCCAACTTGCGAAACAATGGGACGCCGTTTTTTTCTCAGCGACACTCGTAAATTGGGCAACGGATCCTTTCAGCCTTCGACTGGTATTATCGAGTACATTATCGAGCACTTGTTTTTACATATCTCTCGCATTTCGATGTTTATTATCTTAGTCGAGGGCCGCGCCGCTCGCGATTTCCCGACACTTGTCCACAAGCTTTGGATAAATTTAACGTCTCGGTGCTGTCCAACGTCGCTACCGCTAACGGAAAACACGTATTAACCGACACTCCCTCCTCCTCCCCCGTCCCTGGCTACATTTGTCGAACCGCGCGAATTCCTTAAAACTGTCCCATTTCACCAATAATTTTCGCGCTTCTCGTAGGTCCTCGTATACGAAGTTAGCCGTCCTTTCGTACCGAATGCGTTAAATATGCGAAATTTATAGTCAGTGAGAAGCAGCGGAGGCCGAAATAAGATTTGCTCTCTTTCTTTCGCATCGAGAGCCTGTGCGAAGAAAGTTTCCATTGCGATTTATGGGACAATGAGAGAAGGGAAAAGTATAAAGTAGAAAGGGAAGGTGCAGAGACTCGGGAGAGCGCGGAGTAAGTAATAAATTAGCCAAAGGCCGAATAAGCCATCCCCGGATGAATTTCCCTTTAAAATCGTTGCAAACTTTCCTCGAGCAGCCGAGGTCGACTCCGACTCCGACTCCGGCAGCCGACTCATAACCACCGGAGCCTTTACAACGCTTTTTCTCTCCCTTGGAGCAGAGATTCGAGCACCGGAGATAAGCCGAACGGAAAAATGACAAGGTTCTCGTGCAGCTCGCAGGAGAGGATGGATTGGATCTTGCGTGACTTTCACATACCCGGCCCATGTAAAACATGCCTCCTCTCCTCCGTATTCTAATCTTCGCTTGCTTGCCCCGTGTAATTTTCTTTTATTTTCCTTCCTACTCCCCCTCCCCCCCCGCCTCCTTGGTTCATGTATATGCATAAGCGCGCGCTTTCTCGTCCATTAGTACGGCTAACATGTTGGCCTTTTTTTCCCTCCAGCTCGCGAAACAAGCAATGGCCAAAGTCTTATTAGCATGCTCATGGCTAACGTAATCGGATCGCGCCGCGCGTCTTTTCAATTTCAGAAATAAATATTCAGCCACCGCTTCCCCCGCCCCCCCGGCCAACCCGCCCTTCCGTCGAGCTTTTCCCAATGACGCCGCGGGTCGGCCCTTCGAAGCCGCGATCCCCACTCCGAGAGAGGAGAGACTGCCTTTACGGCAATCAGACGATACTTATTATCCACCGCCACGTCATGGCGCACCGTGGTGGTAAAAATTTTAAGATCCATCCGGTCGACCGTCGACTCTACGTGTACGATTCTTAAGAATATTGAACATTTATTGAATAAGTCAGTACCGTAAAAAGCTAATATCGCTCAGGGCGTACACGAACTCTGCTGCAGTTTCTGGGGTTATTTACGCGAGCAATACTTCAAACGTCCAAGCGAAACATCTTCCTTAGCTGGCTTCCTTAAATATTCACAGCGAGGATGTAATGCCGAATGTCGACCCAAGCAGCTTCGGTACTATACTTGCCCTTAAAACTTTATTCATTTATTTATTTATTTATACAAAAGTTATTATCGCCGATGCTACAATAAATTAAAAGAGACAATTTGCAAAACAATAATGCTCTTCGTCCAGGAAAATCCCCGATAATATGTAAATAAAGTGATATTTATACGTATAAAAAAAGGTGGGTTGGACTTGTAGTTATTGAAGAAAAATGTAACGTAAAAAGGGATAATGACACGTTTATTAAATGTGGTAAAGGTCTAATTAATCCTACGTATACTTCATTTCTGCCCTCGATCCCCGTAGATATTATAAATATTATTATAAATGACAAAGAGACGATATTATTGTTTAGCCGTTTTCTGAAAAATGAAAATATTATCATGAAGAAGGCAGAGCGTACGGGCTAAGCAGATCACGTGGATGTTTATTCGAGAATGAAATTAACGGTATTGCACAAGAGATCGGTAAGAGGCTGTATCGATCGATCGATCAATCAGAAGGCAGTTCGTTAAATGAAAGCTGGCTTGCCTATCTGTTAGGGGCTCGGTGTCAAGTGCGAGGACCCGAGGCTCGATACCCGGTGCAAGTGAATAAATTCCGGATGCGGATCGCTCGACTCCAGGCATTTTCCTCCCGCGGGCGAAATCCCATTCGAACGCCCAAAAGTAAATGGCTGTTCGGTCGAGCGTCGGGTCGGTGGCTGGTGGCTGGTGGGGGGGAGGGAGGTAGGGGTGCGGAACGACATCGCGGTCGGCCAGCATCCGCTCTCCGAATCGGGAAGCCAAGATAAACAGCGGGCCAAGCGTAATAATAATGGAAAGTTTTTGAAGATCGCTTATCTGACGTTAAGCGCCGGCCAGGCTAAGCATACACGTACCGAGTGTATAGGTCATCGGAATGGTAATCAGGACCCTTCGGACATTTGCGAAATCCGTTTGAGGCGGCCGCCCCTCAAAAAACAACTACCACGCGGTCCGTGGAACGGGTCAGGGAGCCGGGTTAGGGACTTTGGGCGCCTCCCCCGCTCTCAGCTCACAATCACTATTAAACATTAATTGAGATTGCGAAATCATTTTTAGCATTAGCCGTTAGCCGCTACGATGGAGCACAAGCTGATTTATTATTCTGAGGTAATAAGAATTTCGCTATCCGCGGCTTGAGCATGAAATTATAAAAAGCCTCCCGAGCAGCGTAATTCACGCGAGTGCGTCATTGCACTATAAAGTTCCCCGATCTTTCGGATTATAATTTATCATTGCCAATTGCCAAACTTCTTTTTTTTCTTTCTTTCTTTCTTTCTTTCTTTCTTTCTTTTATATCCCGCTACTGCTAATGCCCGCCCCTCGATCCTACTACTGACAATATTGAGCAACAACAAACGAAATACCATTTATTATAGGGGATATTTATATTTTCTAAAATGTACTTTTCTTTTTCTTTTCTCTCGTTCTTGTTGTTGTTGTTTTTTTTTTTTTTTTTTTAAGCGCGATACCGTTAAATAAAAATCACGTGACAGGCAATCATCCATCAAGCGATTATTTCACTTAATTTTAATGTCAGCCGAAACGTCATAAGCACTATTTTCATGTAATGCCGAACGAAATTTTTCTCTTCAATAATTACGTTTCCGTAAAAATATTCTTATTTAACCGTAAATAGATTTCGTCTGACTTTTTTTTTGGCAAACTAAATTTATGGTTATTATTAGGGACAAGAAACCTTAAATTTAGCGTATATTTCATGTTTCCGATAATTTCCTAGCGCTAATTACTTTTTCCTTAAACAGCACGTGTATTATTTTAGATAATATAGATATATGAATTTATCGATAACGACAGACGAGAATGCCTTTCTTGTTTTTCTTTATGTGCTTCGCCGGCTCGGAAAAGCCCGCCAAGGCACGTTATGTCGTCGCTTCTAATTAAATAAGTAAAAATATACGCAGTTTATTCTATTATGTAAGAGATTAGATTATCATAGACGACAAAGAGCCTTATCCGAATAAGGCGTTAGAAAGTTCACTTGTGATTTGATAAATTTATCCGATTCGCGGTTAAAAAATCTTCGAAAATTTCTAAAAATTAATTACAACCATTTGATTACTCCATTTTACATGACATCCTCCGGGCTGTAAGGTAAAGGAACGTAAATAGCGGTAAATAATTATTATCGATTTAATGATAACGGGCATGGTGATGATAACGTGCTATGTACTACTGAGTACTTCTGGTGTACTTGTGGGTCCGTTGGGGGGGGGGGTGATGTCGCGGTATCGCGGGTCGCCGATTTCACCGGGAGAGGGCGTCGAAGCGTTTAGCCTCCGATCGGGGCGTAAGTAGCGTTTAAAAATACTCGGTAAATAGGTAGGGAGGAAGGGGCGCCTAATTCACAGCATCGGTGCAATTACATGCACCGGTGGCAGGGTCCCGGCGTCGGAGGGACAGTTACGCTGACGAGGGCAAAGTCCGTCCGAGCGTCGGGGACGACGTCGACGGCAGAGGAGCAACGAGGGGTAATTGCGGAACGCGGGTTACGCGCCAGTGTTTTTTCCCTCGGCCGAGTCTGGCGAAAGTGACGAGAGCGGCGCGATAAGGGTCGACCCGACGACGGCTCGCTACGACTCGCTACGACTCGCAACGACTCGCAACGGCACGCGCTCCCTAACACTTTTAGGGGCCTGACTGACTGCGTTGCCGACGCCCGACACACAACGCCACTTGTTCGTTAATGTAACGGAAGTGAGGTAATTGGCCACGTTTTACAAAGATGCTCCTACGCCCCGACGACCGCTTGGATTTACCGCTTCCTACCTCCTTACCGCTTCCTACCTCCTTACCGCTTCCTACCTCCTTACCGCCCCATCCCTCGCGACTATTGCGAAATCTTCGATATATGACCGGGAGTCGGATAATCGAGGCGCGAAGCCGGAGAAGCGCGAATCCTTCGTCGTCGATACTCATTCGTCATACATCGGCTCCGGTAGTGTCTCCCTTATCTCGACTAGATTTATAACGCTGACTTTTTCTTTTTCTTTCACGTGCCGTCGAGCTTTCTCTCAAGGAGGAATGCTTTATTTTGGATCGAGTTTTTGAATAAACTCCTCTTTAAAATTCAACGTCGTTTGATAAGATCTGCCTTAACGTTGCGTCACGCGCGCCTCTGACTCCTCGTCGCTTATCTCGGCTTGCACTGTACAACAATATAAGCGAATTTCTCTCTCCCTCTCTCTCCCCTCTATTACGGGCGATGGTTGCGTAATCGAAGCACTCGGACGGTACGAAGGCGCAAGGTCTCCGCAGATGCACTTTATTTCGATGCTTGTCTTGCCTCGTCGTTGCAATTCATTAAGAGCTTGGCCGATTCTGCCGAGCTGCCGCCATCTCTTATTATAAATAGAGCGGCCGTTTTTCTTATCGCGCCCACTATTTACGGAATCGGCATCCGAAAATAACCCGGCAACGAAGCAAATCGCCTCCGGCTGAAATAGCATTGTCTTTGCAATTGTCGTAGGAAAGGTTAATTGTCGTCCTCTTGGATCGTAGGACCCGATCGCCGGGGAGCCCAGAGGCGTCCGGGTACCTGGGCAAAAATCGTAGCGCGAGTAACCGAGACACGGACTGGACCGCGGACACGGGAACGGCAACACGACCTCCTGAGCGCAGAACGTAAAAACACATTCAGGCGGATATCGTTGATTTTTTGTTTGTTTGTTTGTTTGTTTGTTTGTTTGTTTGTTTTTTTCAGGAAAGCAGAACCGCGGTCCCACAGCGCGTATTCTCCGCTGCGTGCGTTATTTATTCTCGAGCCTCCCCCCCCCACCTCCCTCGCCGTTCCCCTGCATTGGGCTTGGATAAAGCGCCGATAGCCACGGTCGCGAAGACGATTTATCTTCCCACTTCGTTGCTGGCTTCATACTTTCCACACCTTCGCAACGATATCTCTGCTTGTCGAACCCGAGCTTTCGGAGAGCGCATTTCCTTTACATACGATGCACAAGACATCAGCATCTTCACTGTCGGATTATTATTTCCTTTATTTATCCAATAACTCAGCGGGCTACGTTTTTCTTTTACACGTACGTCCTGCTTTTTGTGATCGTGACGTAAAATTTATTAGTACCGAGGTATCAACAATAAAATACGTTTTCAAATCTTACAAAGTACGAAGGATACTTTGATGAAATGCCGTTAATACTCTTAGGTAATCGATCCTGCACATACAGATCCACACATTTAAGATATCGTAAATCCTTGATTCGCGTTATTCTCGGTATATACATTACCGATAATAATATATTCCTTATAGAATAATAACCTTCCCTTCACACGTATAATGCGACGATATACAACATTCAAAACTGAAATTGTAAACAGATTATTGTGAAATGGAGGAGAAACATTAGTATTTGAAAAAATACATTTTAACGCAATGGATATACACTATAAAAGACTATTGAAATGCAAATACTTCGTTGCAGTCGCTTCAATTTAGGATATTTATCTTTATATGCCGAAATTAAAGTCTCAAAAGCTTCAAAATCCTTAATAAAAATCCATACTGGCTTAATACTGGTTGTAATATAACACTGTTTAGTTAAGTGATTAAAATAGTGAAACATCGAGGAATCTATAGTCCAAGTAAAATTCCATTTTATTAATTATTACAACAACAACAACAACAACAACAAATAAAAATAAATAAATAAACCAAGAACGCTAATAGTTTAAAGTACAATGTAAATTTCAATTGAGATTAGCGATACTTACTGAGCACGAATAGACAGAAAAATTCATTAAATAATATGATCAAATAATAATTAAATATATCCGATACGTAGTAAAGTCCTTACTTTCCAAAAATGTTCTACTTAGTTATATTCTGTGCATGCGTGCATGTAATTTAATTCAAAGTAAAGAATTAATGTTACATGCAAATAAAACCCCACGTTATTAATTTCGATTTTATTAATTTAAAGATGACGAGCTTGAATTGGCTAGATAAGTTGATAAAAACTTCGTAAAGCGCTCGATCAGTTTCGTTTAGACAGATAAAAATAGTTGTTTTTTTTTGTTTTTTGTTTTAATAAAAACTGCGGTTAATGTGGTTATAAATTATGTTTCCTAAATATAAACTTTGTATTTTATCGTATCAAAGTTTATATTCCAATTAAACTTTACAATATTCTGTAAAGGTTACGCAAAAGTATTATAATATTATTATTTGTAAAAGCGATGTACTTGACAATAGAAAGTGTACTTTTTGCTCGTTCTCCTGTTAAATTCATTTAGATTAAAATTTTTTCGTACGGCTTCTAATTACAATTGTAGACTTTTTTCCCCAGCAAGTTTATTAAGAGACTTAATCGTCCGAATCGTACAACATTTCTCATTTCTCGTCGTTATACAATTCAAGAAATCTTATAATTCTTAAATAACTAAAAAGCATTATTTATTAGAATTATTTTTTTAAGATTTTCATTACTTCCTCTCGCTCCGGAACAATGGATTCCTGCATTATAAGCAAACATTGCGTAACTCATATTTTTATAAAAATACAACCAACTGAGCTGTAAGTACTGCTGATAAATTAATTTACACTGACGCCTTAATTATTCTCATTCGTTCTCACTCGTTTTATATATTATCATTTTATTCATACGGCTCGTACGCATGACTTACGTACATTAATAATGAATTAATTGATATTTTAAACTAAAGTTCAAGTACCAAGAGCTGGCCATTCGAGCCTCTTGTTGTTAAATATTGACAACGTACTGCTTACACATTCCAAACGACTACAGCTGCTACCACGAAAGCATATTAAGTCAGGTCTTGTGATTTTATAGGCTCCGGAGAAAAGGAATTGTTTAAATATTCACGCGTTTTATGATTTAAGCTGGCCTCGGATTAAGATGATTTTTATCTCTGATTACAATGCAATGCCTTGATAACGAATGGAAAATAAGGAATTGTGAAAATTTCATGTATTGTAAAAAAAACTATAAACTGCTAGCCGCGAACGAATCAGCGGATTTCGAACGTTAATTATTACAGAAAATCTACGGCTACGTGCATTAATTTATTTGATCGCGGTATTTTATTTAGATATTTTATGCCGCAGTAAACTTTCTAAGCATGCAGATGTTTATTTAAATCGGCGATTTTAAAGAAAAGTATAATATTTATTATTTACGACGGAGCACAATAGTTTAAGGAAAAGTAAGAAAAAATTCGTTATTCGAATTCCTGGACGTCCTGTAATAATTTAGCGATATAATGGCCGATCAGAGCGATGGTGAAGGGGGGAGGGGGATAGAAAAAACCCCAGATAGGATAGAAAAAGCCAAAGTGGACTTTCGTTGTTTCGTGTAACTGCGACTCATTGAAAGTACGCGGTACTTACAAAATAACGCGGTACACGCCGCGCTTTTTTCTAAATTCCATTGTTCGAATCGTCATCACTCAATTATTTATCGAATAGGATCGTTTTACTGCCACTTTCGATCTTTAATATAACTTTCATTATTAACAAATCGAGCGAGCCCCGGTTATCCTTGCAATGTTGTGGACGAGGATTTTATAACTACGGATCGTCAAATAATAAAAGCAGCTCTTGGTTTCTATTAATTTTCGTCTCCGGCTTCCTCCTTTCCCTCGCCCTGCCCCTCACTTTCCTTTACTTTACTTTTTTTGTATTTCGCTGTTACTCCTCTAATTGCAATCGCTCCTTCAGTTCTTGTTGATTTTTCGAGCACGGACACGAATTAAGGTATAAAAATAATCCGTTCGAGTAAACTATCCTGACGATTTTTCTGTATAAAAATGCAAACTGCAGACGCGGACTCGCGTTTCAAAAAAAAAAAAAAATAATAATCTCATTGAGACATAAGGAAACGAAAGGAGAAGACTTGCGCTTTCCTTACCTGTTATCTGGACTAACTTGGGGGGAGGGGAGGGGGAGTATTTCATAATTTTTAAAAGAGCTTTTACAAGTACCTTTACACCCTTTTTATCTTCCCTTTTCCTTTACCGTTGAGCTTTTCTTGACTGGCAAGATCTTTAAGAACATAATGGAGGCAAAGTCTCCGACGCGAGAGAATAGCAAAAAAAAAAAAAAAGAAAAGAAAAAAGCGGAGCCAAAAATATTGCGGAAGCTAGGTAGTAGTGTCCGACCCTCGAGCTCAGAACTACTAACAGTCGGCCGGATCATGTTTTGGGCTTTGTTAGACACGAGCTTGCCACCATCGCCGTCGCGCCGTCGCTCATGACAAACAAAGGCGTACCTTAGACTCTCGCACCCACGCATGTACTCACGCACGCACGTCCACACGCAGACGGCTCAAATTAGATTTTCTCTGGGCAGGGGAGGGGGGCTCGTCGTACGGTTTGCCGATCAATGTCGTCTCTGAACGAGAGCGAGAGTCGTCTGTTGCGGGGCAGAAGATCTCCCCCGCTGCCCCGCTCCACCCACCCTAGCCGTACCAACCCCTGCCTTTGTCTACAGTCGGGGACAGTCGCCGACAGTCGCCGACAGTCGCCGACTTAGGGGAGAAAGCCCCGAGACCGCTCCGAACGCCGTTGCTCTCTTGCCTTTTTTGTTTTTTTTTTCTTTCTTTCTTTCTTTCTATCTTTCGATCGAGCCGGTCGAGCTTACTTTGGCTTAATCGCTCGTGACGTGTACACGAATCCCATGGATCAGTTTGTTAATTGAATAGTCGGCGCCAGTACTCGCTGGTCGTTATTGCGATATCAGGGCTGTCCTCAGCCGCGCTCTCGTTTCTCTAAAACATTATTAATAACGCATCGAAGAGCTTTTCGCATTGTGCTGCTCCGCGCTGCGCATCACAACGGGGGAGGGGGGGGGTGATGAGGCTTCCGTCCCCTCGCTACATGACTAATGCTCTGCGAAAATAAAACGGAGATTTAAGATTTATTACCCTTTGGAACTATGAACTATTGGCTGAATCTTGAATGTTTAATAAGTTTCGGAAAGTAAAATTTTCATACTTTTTTTCATGATCTCACCGTCGGCTTCCTCAATACCTATCTATGCCTCAGCATGGCATACTCAACGCGTAAGCTATAAGCTAAGCTAAGCTAAGCTTGAGGTTGACGAATCCGCCGATCGTCATCTTGAATAAAATGTCTCTTTATTAATTGGCATTCAATATTTATCGCATTTATCGCCGGCCCGAGCATTTCTCTCTCCCTTTTCTATTACCTTTTTTATTTTATCGATCAATGCTTTAATACTCTTTTTATTAAATGAATTGTTGTGCCGTAAAACGAGCCGGAAGAGAATTTTCAGGGACTTTTCAGAGATTTTTCAGAGATTTTTCAGCCCAACAGCGTTTTGGGAAATAAAATACACTGGATGTGGCCATTCGCTCTCCAATAGAATAATACATTTTATTGATAAATGATTTATGGAGAAAAACATTTTAGTATCTTCGCACAATTATCGTTTAATGATTTTTCTCAGTATAGGAATCGCAGTAAAATTTTCAGTCATTCGTCTAAAAATGCCATAAACTCACAGTTATTTAAATGTCGTAATGCTTTGTCGAGGAATTGCAAAACTTAAAAATTAAAAATTTTTTCTTCTTTTTTTTTTTTTTTTTTTTTTTCCAATGCTGTACCGGCTTTCTAAATAATTACATTGTTATTTCTATAAAATTTTATTGTCATACAAAACACTTTAAATGTCATCGTACCGGACAAATTAATAAATCATTAAGGAAGTTTTGTAATTTTACTTCCCCCTGGCAAATAATAATCGAATTTTCCTTTGTTTCATTTTTATCTCCTGCTTTGCATCACAATCGAAGGAAAACGTTTCCCAATGTGAAACAAATCCGGAATAATTATTCTAAATGTAATTTCATCGAAATTACATCGAAAAACAAATGCTCTCACTACGTACACAAGGTCAGCGATTATAACAATAAGCTTATAACTCCAGTACAATCGACTTTGGCTTTTCTTTAATTACTGTTATTTTATTAAAGAACTTTATAAAAGAAACGTAATGTCTGTTGACGTTTACACATTCCCAGTAAATCGTACAGCCGGTTTCTTTTCAATATCTTTGATTTCTTGCAATGAAAGCGAAATGCCACGAAATGTGGATGGATAAAAAAACTTCGTATCAATATTTCAATTTTTTATTGTGAAAGCACGTTAATCATCGTTTCTCGGGCAGTTTTTGTTCTTTGTCTCTTACATATATATATATATATATATCACCGTAATCCATACTATTCGCGTGAAAAGTACATTTACATATTTTTGTCGTAGAAAATTTTATGGTTTCCCTAAAAATGGTGAAATTAATACCGTTATAATCTATAAGCTTTATTAGATATCGTATGGATATTTGATGTCGTTATTTAGAATTAATTAGTAAAAATATTGGTGCCCATATTTTTAACCGATTGGCGTCCATTGCACTCGCGAGTTCTCGAACAGAATACGTAACTATTGATTTTCAGATTTGCAGTTTACTTTAAAAATACTTTTAACGGAAGGAATCAAATGAATATTTGACGTAATTAACGTTGTCGCGAGGGAGCATAGCGAGTCAATGAACTTTTTTAACGAATAATTTATAATTTACCATTATCGACCGAGGAACAATCCGTTTTAGTGCAGATTTCAGGTGCCGCAACTTAAAGTTGTTTGTCACGCTTTGAATTTCGCAATCTATTGAATACACTACGCCGGTATTCGCGGATTTGGTAAAAAAGCAAAGTACATATATTAGCGGTAAAGCATTGGGCCGAGACGCAACAAAAACTAATGTTTCCCATGCACATGAATATCGACTGGAGTATAAATACACTTAATTCCGTACAAGTAATGTTTTGTAGACATTGAAAGGACTAAAGGGTAAGGTAGAGGAATTTCCCCCCAGCTGCGGCTTTCGTTGGATTCCTATGGTTGGATTCCTTAGGAAACCGTCCAGGCGTGTGTCCGTCTATACGTTGCCTCGCGTTGAGTCGCGCAGTCATTATACTATCGTTGCATCGTCGGTACGTGTCTGTTCCATAGGACATTTGGGTGTACGGGCAGGACCTTGCCGATCCTCTCCGCGGCCTCCGCCCAACTTTTTTCGCCCCCCCCCCAGCCGGGACAGAGGCTCGAGCCGTATCAGAGATCTCGGCGTAACGCAGCGAAAGAGGCTGATCTCCCCCCCCCCCAGGTACGAGCTTTGGTCACGCATTGCATCATAGCCAAGGACCGCCGAGCAACTTTAACTTATGAAAACTCATTGTGCCTCCCTTCGCCTAAACTTTGTTTTCGATCAGCCAATGAATTAGCCGGCCAACGGACTGGTACGGAACTGAGGATTCTTACACGATCCTTGTCTCTGTCTCTCCCCCGCCCAATCCCCAGATTAAAATTCTGGTCGAACAGGTGTAAGTAAGTAGATGATCGCGCGGTCGCTTCCCGACAGATCCCGACCTCGAGTCCGAAAAGTCCCCAAGTACCGAGTCGTAAGACCTAATATGGTCGCCCATGGGATTTTAAAATCGAACGAGCGAGTCTCTTTTCGTTTCAAGACACTCTCGGCTTTTCCGTATCATCATTGTTCCCGTTGCTGTACGTAGCTGAGAGCGCCTGGCCGCCGGCGGGACTTTCCGACAATCGATATCCCCGAGTGTTTCGAAAGGCAAAGTTCGAAAGGCCGTTATAAAGAAATGCATGTATTAAATGGCCGAGCTGTTAAAAGCTAGTGCATAAAACTCGCTTTCCTTGGCGGGCAATAAACCTCGTATAGAAAACACGTCAACCAGACATTGCATCTAATAACTCGTGGACGAGGCGGAAGAGGGCTTTAACGCCAAAATTAATTGTCAGCATTTGTATTTGGTGATTTATTCCGCGGCAGTCGTCTATAATAACGCTCTCGACAATACCTCTCATAAACGGCCAAATTACACCTCTAATAGAATTCCACACATATATATATATATATATATATATAAGAAGTCGAAAAAAAACAAAAAAAAAAAACGTTAACGAGCTGCGCTTACACTTTCTATGGCAATGGATACGCCGAGGAATCCCGTGTCCCCCTTCTTAAGGCTCCGAGTGCACAAAATAGTCCTCAATACGTTTATATATATATATATATACACGTATATGTGTATATCGTGAAAGTCCGTTACATCGCATATTTAAACTGAACCTGCCCCGCTAATGTAATTTTGACACGCGAGCATGTTTACGGGGGAAAATTCACCAACTACGTGAAAATACCGCACGTTAACGCGGCTCGTATTCAGAGATTCTTCCTTGTAAGAAACCTTACATCTTCAGCTTACTTATACTCACACATGATGCAATAGCGTTCAGTTAACGGCTTTTCTTTTTTTTCTTTTTCTTTATTTTTTTTACACTAAAAATCGATATTCCCTACATTATTCAAAAACTCGATTATACGTATTTTATTACATCCAAGTCAGTTACTCCGCCGACATTTACATGCTTTGACATTAATTACAAACAAATGCACGACACTTATAGCTTCGTCAAAGTCATATGATACGAATTCCTACAATGTTCGATCGAGGTCTGCTCTTTATTTTAATAAAAAAAAAAAAGTGGCCGGCCAACGAATTACATCACATAATTTATGTGATTTATACATTAGACATTTCTATCGTCAATATATCGGCAAGAAGAGTCCTTTTTAAGTTTCTTACTTTTTCTCACTCCCTCTATCTCGATCTCTTTCTAAAATTTAACATCTCGCCGGCTACGCTCTTACTCGCGTGTATTGGAAACTTCGACAGACTCGGCAATTAATTAATCGCTTTACATTTATTTTGCGAAAGCCTCGAGCAAACACGCCGCGTAAAATTGCAAATCTATTAATGACTATGAAAAAAAAATCGCACTTTTTATATTCCTACGCGTGTAAATAAATTTTCGACAATATGACGAGCCTACAATTATAACAAATGATACGCTAAAATACAATAATACCTATTCCATCAGCTACCACGTGACTTGCCACTCGTCCATAATTCTAAGCCTCCCGACAGTTTTATATTACAGATACTTACTTTGCTTACTCGATATTACGAGATAATAAAGTAACCGTTGTTGATTTTCACCAAGGCTTGTAATTCATATGCAATTACACGTACGCCTCGGATAAACTTGGATTCGCGAATACGTAGTGCCGTGCGGCTTGTTATAAGGAGGAATAATTTTCTCAAAGCGCCGAGGTTATGGATTATTTGGGGGAAAGTAATTTTCTCGTTCCCCGTAGTCAATCACCACATTTTCCCACGCTAATTCGTAGTAATTATTTTAGCGACGAAGCTCGGGACTCGCTCGTTCGCCGGAGCTCTACTATTTCTTCTATGATTCAGCAATTTCAGCAAGACAGCGAACTCTTAGCCCAGTTTCCATTGCAGTTTTTGTCATTGCTCTACCCATCCTAGTATCCCACTTCTCGGCCCGCCCCTGCAATTAACGGAACGAGAGCGAGCGAGCGAGTGAGTGAGGAGTGAGAGGGAGCCCTAAATTAGGCTGCACCTATAGTACGCGTGGTTCTGGATGGGTCGCGGGATAGGGGGCTGGCTTACGTCCGATAGAGAGAGAGAGAGAGTCGCCCCCGTCGATGCGTTGAATATTCTTTGTCTAGAGAATTGCCGGGCCCCGGGGGTGAGGGCCTCCCGAGGCTCCCAATCCTCTTCTCTCGTCGCCTACGAAAAGCGATGAGCGCACCTTCTTGTTTTTTGCCCTCTTTCACGGGCGTTAAGTGAACGGAATCCACGTGGAAACGCCGTGAAATCGAAGGTTATCTTAGACAATGGGCCGGCTTTGATATGTTTATGGCGAGAATTTTTCAAATAATCCAACTACCAGGAAGGCTGCGCTATCTTAAAAAAAAAAAAAAAAAAAAAAAAGGACGACCCCATTACTTTTGCGGTCTAACTGCGAGTGTCCCCGTCCTCCATGGAAACTCGAGGTGTTTCCCTATATCTCCTCGAGAAATTCAGCCCCAAATTGACATTAATGTGAGCGAGAGAGGTGAAATATGGAGGTGTAATGTCGGACCGCCTACATGCCCTCCATATTCTTCGAGGCAGCCCCCCCCCCACCCTCTCTCTCTCACTCTCTTCTTACCTATGTGCGATTTCGTATTTATTAATTATTGGAAAGTATATAATCTCGGTAAATGTTGGATGACTTTGTAGTAAGGGTATCGCTTATAATGGAAAGTTCGACATTTCAATTATAATGGACGTTAATTGACCCCCCCCCCCACCCCCACCCCCACACTCCTGTATTGTTACACTGAAATTATAGCACGTGGGCACATTAGTACCATGGGAATTTTGTTTTTTTTTGTTACTTTTATTTTTTAAATACTTGTAATATCTCTAACCGAGAGTCAGATAATGAATAACTTTGTTAGTTTTGCAAAAATCTTTCCTTTTTCGCAAAGTCTTTGAAACGCGCAACGCAAGCAACCTTATTTCACTGTACAATTATACGCTTCCCTCTCTCTCTCGCTCTGTCACTGTCCCTCCCGTCTTTCAGCTATCATTTACCTGTCAGATATCTGGATTCTTTTTAATGCATACCAAATAGTATTAAGCTCTAAATCGATCTAAGCTACAATTAAAAGATTAGGATCGAACTGTTTCATCATCATAGTTTTAATTGGGCAAAATAAGCAACATATCCACGAGAATATATATCGTATATATATACATATATATCCTATATGTATATATATTCATTTTTTGCATAAATTTCAAATGATAATTCCAAACGAAATTATAATCTCGAATGCTTCGATTATGATGTAATTTGAGGTCGTTTGCGAGTGCGTGTTAGAAAGCCATGGAGCCGTTTACATTTATTGAAAAATTTTTAAAGCATCCTCTAAGCAACGTTACATGAATTCATTATAGGCGAATTTAAACGCTGATTATATTGAATTGGACTGCATTCTAATACGACCTTTTTTTTGTTTTTTTCTTACAGGTGAGTTGTGGAATGGTTGCTACTGCACTCTATCTCGGCTGTTACGTAAGTTTTAATGAGACATGTACACGTGAGGGGAACGAGTGTCTGGGACACGGAGGATTCGCACTAGGTCGTAAGAAAAATTTTTGATAAGAGAGAGAGAGAGAGAGAGAGAGAGGTAACGGATATATTTTCATACTAGTCTGATCGGGGGTAAATAGCCGTCCATGGCTGCCCGAGTTTGGGTGTAATTGAGCAATCAGTGGTGGGAAAGGAAAGCAAGGGTATGGAAAAAAAAGCGTCCCGCAGCATCCGGTGACTCGACCTCGGGCGCAGTTGTTTGTTTTCTCGATTTTTTTTTTTTTGAGGAATAAAATAAGAAGAAGAAGAAGAAGAAGAAGAAGATGAAGGAGAAGAGGAAAAATGCAGCGGCAACTCGACACTGTTGAACGGGGCTCGAGGCTCGCGCACGCGCATCTGCAGTCGGCAGCTGCAGCCATGTGTGGGCCGTAAATGCACGGAGGCTTAAAAAGAAAAAAAAAAGCTCTTTGTACGTAAGATGCACATTTGAAATGTAAAAAAATGCAAATACGGCGCAGGAGTGTGCGTGGCTGGACATTCTTTGTTTACGATGTAATCTCGGTATAAGATCAACTAATTGCGGAGAACTAAAGCCGGCTCGGGAGTACCACTGGCGGAAGTGGTGGTCGGCAGGAGGTGGTGGTGGCTGTTGGCGGTGGCGGAGAGGAGAGCGCGGCCGGCTCCGCGTCGGGAGGTATATAATTGTCGCGAGGGATCCTCCTCTCTCGCGGGGCCGTCGGGGCGGCGGGGCGGCGGGGAGGCATAAAGTTCTCGGGCGCGTCGTAAATTCGCCCGTGTAAAAAGTAAGAGTAAAAGTAAGAGGCGGCAGTGATGGTGGTGGTGGTGGTGGTGGTGGTGGCGATGGCGATGGCGATGGCGATGGCGATACGGCTACGGCGACGGAGACGGTGACGATCCCGACGACGAGGAGAGGAACGGCGGACGGTACAGGTGTGGCGGTAGGGGTGGGAGGAGAGGCAGGACATCGCGGTCCGATAAAGAGAGCGAGGAGAGCAGCGGCCGGACACGCGAGTCGACCGTCCTTACAAAAGGGGCCCGGAAAAAGCGGCAGGGTCCACTAGAGCGGCGCAGAAGCGCGCGGACCCGCGTCCCGACGAGGTACCGGCATCGGGCAACAGTTTCCCTGGACGTCGATGCTGCTACTCCTCTACCGTTGCTCTAGCGTTACGCGGTTGCCTCTGCTGCCGTTGCTGCTGCTGCTGCTGTTGCTGTTGCTGTTAGTTGCTGTTAGTTGCTGTTAGCTGCTGTTAGCTGCTGTTAGCTGCTGCTGATGACGGTGGCGGCAGCGGCAGCGGTAGCGGCAGAGGCAGAGGCAGAGGCAGAGGCAGAGGCAGGGCAGCGGCAGCGGCGGCGGTGGCGGCTGCGTGCGACGGTGGCGCTGTTACGGCGGCGGGACGGACGGGGATAGCACCGGGTGGTGGGCAGGAGAGAACGGCCGAGGAGGCGAGGAGTCTCGGCGAGTCTCGACAGTCGGCCAGCGCTCGTCGCCCGAGCAGCAGCTTCGACGGCCTTACGCGTCCGTCCTCGAGAAGGGGACGGCGAGCTAAGAGACGGGCGAGTGCGCGCGAGTGTGTTGGTGGGAAATTGTGGTGCCCGGTACCCCCACGTGGACGTGTCGGAGTCGTGGGCCCGACAGAAGCCATGAGCCGCGCCGCCGAGCCCCGGCAACCTCATCCGCTCGGCAGCCGAGTCGTCGACGCGACCCGCCGGCTTTACCGAGGTGGGCCCTCAGGGTCCTCGGCCTCCGAGTGAGGGAGGGCCGCTTTAGGACGCGGGCGGGAGCATGAGGACCGTCGGGCCCATGGGGAGAACGGGGCCGACGGGCCTCGATAATAGCGACTGAGGAGCCGAGGCCGGTGACGGCCCGCTCGGATCTCCGATACCCAATGGTCTTCGAGAAGATCGAAATGCGAAATCCGGGATTCCTCTTCGAGGACGCCAGACACGGATACATACAGTACATCAGGTGAGATCCCCGATCCCCTTCCTCTTCCCCTTCCTCTTCCACTCTTGGCGTATCCTTTAAAAACACTCCCGCGCCCTCCTATTAATAATCATACGTTATTAATCATAGGCCGTAAGCGTGTTTCCTTGGCCTCTGCTGCTCAGTGGCGCCTACTTTAATTGCACACATAGACGAGGTCAGAGAAACAAAACAGATAGAGCAGGGTTTTACTCGGGGGGGGGGGGGGCGAGATTCCCTCCGTTCTTTCATCATAGCTGTAGAAATCCTTCGTTCAATCTCAACGGTCCCCGTCTTCTCGCTAATAATTAGCACATTCGTTCGTGTAAGTAATACAAGGGAATCGAACGCCGCCTTTATTTCCTCCGTGAATCCTGATCTTTGACGCGTCGTACTCGCTGACATTCGATGATGTATCAAATTATAAATCATTATATAATGCGAATCCTAGCTGTTGCAATGCGCTCCCGCGTCTCCGATTCATTCGGATTATCTAAAGAACAGCAAAGAGACGAGAATTGTTCGCTAAACCGGAATTTCAATCGCTTGTCAATCATCCGTATTCGCCCAAACTCTTTTCCGAGCATAAACATATGTGGAAGAAATAAATTTCGAGTGAAAAATTCAGCCGACGAGATGGCAAGAAGTTAATTTTATTGTATCGTAAGCATCGGACGAATGTACGAACTTTTAGGCTTTAATGTTGATTGGCATATTCAGTAATCGGCGGTACTAACCTAATAAAACTTTTCAATACATTTTAGCATTTCGAATTTCGATTTCACAAAATTAATTGATCCCTCGATACGGACGCGAAAGATCAAATTAAAAATACATTGTACAATCGAATTAACGAACCAATACATTCAATTGGATACATTTTCAATATATATATATACGTACGAAGATAATACTGCAACGAGGATAAATAAACGAAGGATAAATTAAATTTCTCTTTTATTAAACAAATTTATTCCCGATAATTGTCTCGAAAAAAGAGTCCTCCGATAAGTACAAAGTATTCATTTACTTGGCCCAGCTTATACTTAGCCAACGTCTTTGAAATATAATTTTTTGTAGAAAAAAGAAAAGAAAAAGAAAGAAAGAGAGACAATATCCGTTTCACGGACTGACCAACGTAACTCGGCCGCTTAAACAAAAAAACCATCGATTTCTTTGATGAACTCTTAATTTGTATTATAAATTTCCCGACGAAGCCTACGGTTCTACATAATATTCTGCAATGCAGGATAAAACGGAGTTTCTATATTTAGATGACTCTTAATGTCAAAAATAGATTATAATTACTTAATTACTTTTTCTTGTACTGCAATGACTTATATAATATCCCCATCTTTATGAACTAAATTTGTACGCGGTAGATTTTAAAAAGGTATGGGTATGTGCCTACGTACACGCGCGCGTGAATTATATAATTCACGTTGCGTGAAATACGCATGCGTTATTACTTGTCAAATTCTTTCAAAATCTCTTTTGCCCGGGAACGCCATTGTACGTAATATTTTCTATGTATTTTTAATTTGATATTATAAAGGTTCCAGCAGCGTCGATCCTTCTTTTTATAAAGTTCGTAATTCTTTTTGCCTCGCGAGCCGCTGCACTACGTTTTTCTGCATTTCGCAGGAAAAAGTCGCCATTACGCCTTTCAATTTCGTGGCAGCTTTTACGAAATTCAAATGCTGTACGTTACGTAGGTTCTTGTTTTTTTTTTTGTTTTTTTTGTTTTTTTTTTTTTTTATATATCTTTATCACTTATGCTCGAACGGAGCATAATGCGCGTTTGAACTTTCAAAACAATAATTAGATCTATACGATTCCTTATTTGTTTATTCGATCGAGGCTTCTTCGCGAACTTCTCTCCTCCCATTGTTTACGGCTTTTTTCTAAGGTTTTTATTTTTATTTATTTATTTATTTATTTATTTATTTTTTGTTTGTTTGTTTGTTTGTTAACCTATGCTTCTAATGATAGAAAATAATTCTTATACAATGCGTTGGCTATGCACGAGTTGGAAATAACCGGGAACATATAAAATGGCATGCAGAAGCCAAATATTAGTTAAAGTATCCTTTAGTAATTGATGCCATTAAGTCGACTCGTTGAAAATTTTAAGAATCTCTCACTTAAACGTTATAATTACGCAAAATTAACGATAAATTGTTGCCAGTTTTTAATAAAAATAACTAATATTTACGGCTCTTACTGAATTAAATCTAATAATTTATTTAAAAAAAAAAAAAATGTAATTGGGTCATCGATGAAAATGCAACATTTGCGTGGTAAGGATATAAAATATATTTTAAAAGAAAAGTAAATCAATTTAGGATGAGTATTCATGCAAGTCACCAGTCGGCGTGTTATGAATAATGTACAATTCAATCAATTGATGAATAAAAGTTTTTGTTTCATTGTATTATCCACTCTATTTAATGAGTCTCTTCCATTTTAAATAGCGAATGCACTGGTTTTTTTTTAATAATAATAATAATAAATAATAAATAATAAATAATAATAATAATAATAAAACAGGTTTTTAAATTATTATATAAAAGTGTGTCGAACTGACTCGGTCTAAAGAACTAAAAAATTCATTCTTCTGTTTGTGTTGAGTGAAAATTTAATTATTCAAAATACGTTTTGAAATTCAGGGAGCAAAATTAACAATTTCAAATTAAGTAACTTTTTCTCAAAAGGGTCCATGGCTTAGTAAAGATATTAAAGTAAAAACTAACTGAATTGACGGCAATTTGAACTTTATATTGAAAAGAATTAAGAAATAACCGATCAATTACAGACTGAATTAGACAGACTTTTAACCTTTTTTGCTCAAAAATCGATCCTGTCTACGTACAGCTGTGTGCGCGCACATTAAGATTACTACGAACGACTATAAGGTTAAAGAAAGTTTTAGATAAAGTCACCCTACGAAAATCAATCTGATTTATTTATAATAGAATTAATGCGGAATGTCCTACTAGTCTATCTGTAAACCATGTATTTCTTGTTTTGTAGTTATTGAGAACAGATATAAGAAAAAAAAAAAATTAAAATAATAATAATTGTAATTAATTGACTTGAGTAATTGAATGATCAATCGCGCCTCTCTGTAGTAGCACGTTATAGATCGTTCCAAGTGAGAACACGTATCCTGTTAATGTCCCTCATAAGAGAATCAGACATTCTTTAAATAACCGTCCCGGAGAATCTTTCATCTAAGCATAACTAATGCCTAACCAACGTAATGTCTAAGTCAATGTAAATGAAGAAGTCTAGCTTGGTCTTAATGAAATAATATCCGACTAGCGAGCAATGTACAACTGACTAAATGCTCTCAATGATGATTTTTCAACGTCGCGTTAGAAAACATTTCTAAATTCCATGTTGACCACGAACCGCTCGTGCTTCTGTGTATATATATATATATATATATAATGTACACACATATATATGCATGTACGTACGTATACGTATGCCGATGCGCACGCCTAGTTTGGATAAAAAGAGCATTAGAAATTTTGTTGACAGGGGGGGGGAGATGCGCGCGTCGTAGTGGAGGTGGAGTTGGAGGTGGAAGTGGAGGTGGAGTTGGAGGTGGAGGTGGAGGGGTCGCCTCGCAAAAAGAGATCGAAAAGAATTAAAGAATTATATGGTTAAGAAAAGGAGTATAACGAGCTTAACGCGAGGGCATAAAATTACCTCGTCATATCGAGTACCAGAGCCGGATAAGTGCGCGCGGATAGACGAGCGAAGCTTACACGTAACGCACATGAGAGTAACTTGTGAGCGCGCGCGCGCGATGCGATCGGTGAGCGTCGCCCCCGTCATCCCGTCACCCCGTCACCCCGTCACCCCGTCAGCCCGTCACCCGATGCACACGCGGCGTAACGTCACGCGCTCCTTCCTTCCTATATGATCCCCGCTCCCGAGCGCTCATACCTTATAAATGCACGGAGGCATGGCCGAGAGTGCGCGTGCACGTAGGAATTGGTAAGCCGCTGATCGATAACGATCCCGATGGATTATCCGAGAGAATGGAGCGCGGGCGGGACGGAGGGAGGAAGGGCGGGAGGAAGGGAGGATAGCGCGCGGTGGTCGTCGGCCCGCGGAGTCGGGCCTCGGCGCGTATATTTGTTATTGCCGGCCTTGCGTCGCCGTTCCGCGTAATGGGACGCGCACGACTTTTGCGAAAACGTATCCGAGAGAGAGCCGGCGGGAAGCGGGTGTACCGCGGCTCCGAGGAGCCCCTCGCCGGCTTTTCCGAGAATTAGCCGAGAGCCAAGAGAGCCCCGTCTTTTCTCTCCTCGGTTTATCTTCCTCTTCCTGCCGCTACGCTCTTGTTAAAGTGCCGAGCTCGTCTCCTATCCTCTCCTCCTCCTCCTCCTCCTCCTCCTCCTCCTCCTCTGACCAGCTCTCACTGGCCTCCACCCGATGCCGCGGACCCTCCGGGCACTCTACACACTGAATACCCGAGCCCGCCCGAGTCTACCGCAGACAGAAAGAGTTACTTTCCGCCGAGCAACTTATTTGAAATTCACAATAATCGAGCTTGGGCTTTCCGAGGCTCGAAGACTGCCGCGGCACATCGGGAACCTCGGAGTCGAGCGCGAGCGGTTCGCTGCACCTGAAAAAAATAATAAAACGAAGCGCGAACGCGCGCACGCACGCACGCGTACTCGTGCACATATAGACAAATACCCACGGGACTCTTGAGATATTCACTCGAGCCGAGAATAGCGAAAAATCATCAATCGGATCGATAGATTACCGTGATAACGTTTAGCGCATTAAATTCTGTCCGCAGCGGTTGGCAGGTAAATAAGTAAATAAGTAAATAAATAAATAAATAATTAAACGAATGAATAAATGAGAAAGAAAATGAAGGGAAACAACAACAATAAAAAAATGATAGGCCTGCACCGATGGATTATTTATAGTTACTGTGCCGCTACGCGAGTGTATCATATGGTTAAAGCGTTTCGGTGTTGAACAAACGCGATAATCGTGGCGGCGATTCGATAAATGCGATCCAGGGCCCGCGAATCGCTGCTTACGCGGATTTTCTCTCTCGCTCTGCTTTCATCTGGAACGAGCGATAATTAACGTGCAATAAATAGAAAGGCTCGCCCGATTAAGATAATCAATTAGCGGAGGCGGCGTTGGCGACGGTGAGGGAGGTAGGCTACGAGTACTAGTACTAGTAGTAGCATTAGTAGCAGTAGCAGTAGTAGTAGTAGTAGTAGTAGTAGTAGTAGTAGTACATGTCCGATGGAAAGCAATCGTCGGTACAATAATTTTTAAGAGATCCCTTTTAATAGAGAAAAAAAGTCATTGCCAGCAGCAGCAGCAGCAGCAGCAGCCTCTATTAATATCAATGGGCCCGCATTATATATATATATATATGTGTGTGTCTGCGCTAGTTTAGGTGGTGATGGTGGCCGTAGTAGCCGTAAACGCGTTCCTTCTCGAGTGGTGCCTGACGAAATCTTATTAAGAGGAAAATTTAAGAGCGAGGAGGAGGAGGAGGAGGGAGAATTGAAAAGAGGGATGGCTGCTGAAGTTGAAAAAGAAGAACACCCGTGAGGAGGGGAGAAATGCCCCATTGCCAAACGCACCGGTTGGGAAAGGGAGAGAGCGGGCGAGGGAGAGCCTCTCGGTACCTGTCCGAATGCGCGTCGTGATCCTGCAGAGAGTCTTAAATAAAAAGTGGGCATCAACCGGCGACTGCAGCGCCCGTGGCGGGACGGGGCGGACGGGTGGAAAGGGGCGGAGCGGGAAGGGTCGGGCCGCTGCCTGGGCTGAGGGGCCGACGGGGCGGGGGGAGGGCGGAACGGGGGCAACGGCAGCTCGATTCGCCTCTCAGTGAGGGAGTCCGAGACCCTTTGCAGTGGCTCTCAACCACGGGCCTCGACCTAGGAGCATCGATTTTATTGCCCCTATACCTAGCTCGCGCTCTTCCTGCTTCCTCCCACGACCGCTAACTGCAACCACGAGGAGAGCGGCGTCGCCACCCCTACCCCTCCCCCACCGACCCTTCGAAAACTTTATTGTCCGTCCGGCAATTTCGTTCCCTGCATTTGCATTTTCTTATTAAGTGCCGAGACTGCGGACGCTCGCGGCTATTTCTCTTGATACTAGCTGCGGCCTGGCTCTGCTTGTGGCGTCCGGGAAGCAAGGGGGTTGGGGTGGTAGGGTCCCGACGAGGCGACGGGAGGAGTCAGGTGGGGGCGAGCCGTTATCGGAAAATCTCGGGATGTTCGAGGCACCGGCGTGGTCGGTCAGTCGGTCGGGGTCATCTTATCACCGGTCCATCCACCGGCCGCCAGGACTCCACCATCCTTCCAGAAACAGAAGCTCCCCTCCACGCCCCACCCCCCTTCCCCAGAAGCCGGGAAAGTGACTTTTCGCGCGCTTTATCCTGACCGCGTGACGATTACTCTCCCCGTTGGATCGAGCGAGGGGAGCGTTGTTGCTACCGGGGCGCAGACCACGTGACGAGGGGCCCCCAAGGCGCCTACGAGTAAATCGATCGGGCCGCCGTCGCAATAATAAGATCTTCCCGGGCGAATTAGGCCCTCGGAGAGCCGTTGGCTGGCTACCAATGTAAAGCGATCCCCCCCGCGCATACCGGTTCTTTCGAACTTTCGGACCGATGCTCGGCCCGGTGACCGGCGCGTACGAGCTGCGCCGCTCGGTGCACCGCGCCGCGCCTGCCTGTCCCTTCCTTACACCTCGAATCGAGGGAAAGACCGAGAGATACTCCCCGTGAGAGGGGCAGAGGGAGGGGACAGTGCGGCCGCGGCGCGCCTTACAGCGAGACCGAGACCGAGACCGAGAGCGAGAGCGAGAGCGAGAGCGAGAGAGTGAGGAGGGGGGCAAGTGGCAACGTCGCAACGGAGAAACATACGCAGACTCTGGTATCCGAGCGAGTGTCCTTCGCAAGCAAACGGTCTCTCCCGCTCTCTCTCTCTCTCTCTCTCTCTACCCTATCCTCTTAGGTATCTCTTTGGCTTTCCACTCTTTTGGAGAAGGAATAAAGTTGATTGGATCGCGCTTCCTGGCTAGATAAAGGCTATTTGTTCGAGCCGATCGACAGGCCTGCGCGGCAGGTTAAATTTCTCGGGGACCATTAATCCGGCCAATAATTATTATAAGACCGCGCAATCGCGATCGCGATTAAGGAATAATTATCGGACAGTCTGTACCCGTGGCCGCGAGTCGAGTCGAGTCGAGTCGAGTCGATCGTTTATAATAATTGACGTGATCGGATGCGTATTGTGTAAGGAGCAGCAGCAGCGCCGTTATTATAGCGAGCGATCAATGGCCAATGTCCGGTCCATCGTTGTCAATTAGCGTTGGTGTTGGTTGTCGGCGGAAAGCTTAGTGACGGATGGGTCGCGCTTAGCCCCGACTAATTAACGCCTCGTTGGGGAAGGTAATCGAGAGTAAGGTGGCTTGGGTTATTGGCACTCGATCGAGTAACGAAACGAATTTTTAAAACAATGGCACGGAGTCGGAATAACGATCGGCTGTCGGCTTTGCCTGGGCCGGAGCGCACCTGAAGCCTTTGTAATTCAATAGTACCGAGTACCGATTGCCATTCGTTGGAAATAAATTCTTTAAAACGACCTCGGCTCGCGTCTCATTCCTCAGACCGATACGTTACGAAAGGGCATTTTTCTTTGTCTTCTTCCACGGCGTCACGTGCACCGAGACACGCTCGCTCAGCACCGTCTAATCTCGATGGGATCCCACCTTCCCCACTCCCACCCCTCCACCCTCTCTCGCTCTCTCTCTGTCGCTCTCTCTCTGTCGCTCTCGCTCTCTGTCGCTCTCTTATCAGACGACTGGCTTAGCCAGTTCAGCGCGCTCTGTCCTCGATGAGCCAAGGCCATGAAAAAGAGCAACGAACCCTTGACCGGCCCCTTTCTTTCTTTCTTTCTTTCTTTCTCCCTTCGTCCTCAAAACAATCCGGGCGCATGGAATATTATCGATTAATTTGCATTAGAGTATCCCGTCGATATCTCGACCTCTCGATTTCGTAATAATGCCAGCCAGCGCGGCTCGCGAAAATTATATCCACCATTGACATAATACTGAAGACATTTGACTCGCTGAGATTAGTGAAGTTTCAGTACTCGGCATGCTCAAGCTGAGCATTTCCGATTACATATCACCTCGCTCCATGCATTTATCCATTATCCAATTCATTAATTTCACGTCCAAATGCAAATAACTTCATTACAATCAATTTTTTTATTTTCTTAAATTGATCCACAGACCGTATTTCTCCAATTGATATTATAAGTTCTACGGGGAGATTATTTAAAAGAGTTTATCGATGGAGCTATCGATGGAGTACTGGATGGAAGTACTTGCTGTAATTGAAAAGTAGCGCATCATTTTCAATGGACCTCCCGCCATTTTACAAAACTCCACGATTGCACGTAAGACAGACGCCGTCGTTTCTTTATGAGGTTGCAAGGTACTTTGCAATTACGTCCTGTCGTTGTTTTGTAACGTAAACTGGTACAGTAAGGATACTTGGCAAGTATTGCGCGGTCAGCAGCCGATCCACATTTATTTCGCTATTTCCTTTGCCTTAATACGAGCGCTTGATATACGTAATATCGACGCCTCCGTCCAGAATCTTACGCTATCGCCGATGTTCGTTATCGCCGTTCAATTATCGCTTCATCGTTTAACGCGAGCGAATGGCGCCGAGGATTTATCAATGGGTATCGATCGGTTTGTCCGATCGTCAATAAACGAAACGGATCCTGCCCCTGCCCCTGCCCCTGTCCCTGCTCCTGCCACAGCTCCCTGAAAAAGCAGCATCCCGTCCCTCCTAGATAGATGAAAGGTTCGGCTTGAGCACCGCATCCCCTCGTCGAAGTCCCGCCGCCGCTGAGAAGAAGAACGAGCTGCTCCCCTCGATCCAGGCTCTCACGCTCCCACCATCTTCCGGTTGTCAGCTGATGCAACAGCTGCCGCCGCCGCCGTCGGCTGGATTTGCGTGTCCCTGCATCTTGGGGATAGTATAGCGCGCTCGCGTCCCGCAGGAGGGCTAGCTCGAGGACTTTTGGTCGACTTTTTTTTTGTTTGTTTTCTTTTCTTCACTTTACTCTCGAGGGTCGGACACCCGCCCCACCTCCCCTCCCCTCCTCCTCTTCCTCACCCAGCCCCTTGCCAGATTTCGGAGCCGGTCGTGCTGTCGGAGTCGCGGATTCTCCGGGGGTCGGTGGCCCCCTTTCCCCGAGAATCGTAATCGTCAGCCAGTCGCTTGCAATTCTCTTCTTACCTAATGCCGGCACGGCTGCGTAAATAAATCATGGGATCCGCCAATGTGGAAAATTCTCCTACTCTCGGAGCTCGCTTCGCAATACTTCGAAACCTTCTTCCCCCTTCCCTTACTAGCGATCCTCCCGATCGTCCTACTGCCTGACACGACGCTCGTATCGTCTATATCGTCCTCCTCGCGAATCGATCCGGTGGCCGATACCCTCTTCTCGCCCTCCTCCCCCCGGACGCTCTATTAACTCGGAAGAAAGGGGTCGAGGGTGCGTATAAGGGATAACGGTTCGAACGGTTCGAACGGTTCGAACGTTCACTGGCCTGGCCAGTGTGCGCCCAGGCACAAATCAGCCAGTGCAGGTCCCCGCGATCATTGTAAGTGGTTTCATTGGTCGAGCATCCACGGATTATGAATATTTGTCATCAGCGCGCGGCAATGGAGGGCCACGTACACGCACGAGCTCGGGAGCAACAAAGATATCTAAAAGAAGACTGCTTCGGACCGAGTGGCTCGAACGGGTCAACAAACTTCCACTTCATTTACTGCCTGTCTGCCTTCCTCCCTTTCGCCATCTCTCTCTCACTCCCTCTTCCCTCGCTCGCTTACGCCCCTCCCATCCATCCATCCATCCATCCATCCATCCACCCACCGACCGACCCACCCACCCTCCTTTGAGTACAGTGGGTGCGCGAGCGAGAGAGGTAATTAAAACTTACCGTGCTTTAATTGGAGGGGATTTAACGGAAAGCAGCGTAGAGGCGGGGAAATACCGGAGACGATAAGAAAGAGAGAAAGACATACTGAATTAGAATGATATGATGGTTAAATTAAAGCGGGGAGTTATAAACCGGTTAGCCTTATAGTTATTAGCCGATTTCGGATCTCTTGCTCTTCGCGTTTCTTCATTCTAGCGCAAACATTGGCTAATACAGGCTCCGGCTACCGTCTGCCTCGCACCGCCGAAAATCTTTATTCGTAATATTAAGTAAGTGCGCAGTAAGTTGGTTAATGCGTGCCCGTCAGTATTAAAAAGCCCTTAGATCGATAAGTAATATTATTCAAATAATTATCGGCAATAAATTACCTGTACACACGAGATCATAACTGACGTACGTTCATCAAATTTTCAATTATTCACGATTGAATTAAAAATCCGGATAGTTAGTTAAACGCCCGATAATTAAAGTATTCGAGCCTTGAGGACGTTTTAATTAAATTCCGATCGATTTTCAGGTTCTTTACTTTGTTTATAAAATCGATTAAGTAGCCTTTAAGATCGGCGATAAGCATTGAAATTTTAAAGCTAAAAAATCCGAAAAGGAATAAAGTTCAATGCTACTATGGCATTATAAACGAATGTGACGCGCGCTTGTGTAATAATAATGTTCCTCATCGTAAAGTGAACGTAACGCATTTCATAAGAGTCTTGACTTTATTAATCGATCTCGGCGTCGGCTCAGCATCGACTTTTTCTCCCTTTTTATTTCTGAATTTATGAAGCACATAAGATTTTGCCGTGTAACGGTTAAGTTAATCGCAATGTAACGTCAGGGAGATAAGCAATGGACGGATCGTTCCTTTGTGGGCAAACTATTGAAATCCATCGTTTTGCGTAATCCCGGCCGGATTTACTGCATTATCCCGCGATTTCAAATAATATCAAATTGTTATTATTATTATACGCCGAAGATAAGCAATCATAATCTAATCTTCGACAAGGATAATTATACCAGTAAATTGCGAATACGTATACAATTTAATTAAAAGTTCATTGTATGCCTTATAATGCTTTCGAAATTAAATAATATTTTTGGCCTTATAATTATATGCTATAATGAGATTTATTATACAGTGCAATACTAGCCGCGTGTACTACATGCAGTTCTCAGGGAAAAGTAAATTCTACAATGATTAGTTTTAATTTCTTCGGCCATTCTTCGGCCATTCTTCAGACATTATTATTATTATTATTATTATATATTGGAATAGAAAAAAGAAAAGAATTCTAGTATATAGTTGGGAAGGGATTTCACTCGGTGATTATGTCCCAGATGTTTCAACAATTAGTCCCAAGTTGGCACGAAAGGATCCAATCGCTTAAATTTCTTGACCAAAGTCTTGTTGCGCATAATATTACGATTGCAAGGAGTGAGCCGTAGGGCGTCCAAGAATAATTATTCCGACGACGAAATCCTGCGTACACTGAAACGTTTAAATAAATGAAAAGTCGATTGAGGTATTTAATAAATAGGAAAAAAGGGTTTACGAAGCTTTCAGCACATTTCGCAAACGGCAATGTAAAGAAAGAAGCTCTTACATTGATACAAAGAAGCTTTTATTGTTTAGTAAAAAACTTACTTGAGCTACTAATTATATACGGTTTTTGCAAATCAGCGTGTTGAATAAATACGTATAATTGAAAAAGTCGAGGAAATAGAAAGCTCGTTAAAACAATAAGTTTATTTGGTACGGTTCAGTGAGCCTGAGCGTACATGTAGTATGAGACGCAAGACAATGTGAGCCTGTGATCATGAGACTCGTGATTGCGCGCGATTGTAGGAAAGTTCATAGAATAAAGCAAATTGTAATATCTTATTATTAATGGAGATAATGGTGGGCAGTGTCGAAACGTTCGGATTTCCATTGGTTCTCATCGCTTAGTGCCGATAATCTATAAACTCGCGGTTATTATGAAAAATGCCATCCCGTAATCCGCAATCAGTGGAGAATAATAGTCGCGCAAGACTGACAATACTTTATTTATTGGCTTCGGTAATTTTATAGGGATCGCGCACGGAAAACAATTATGAAGCCGCGATGAAAAATCGATCGGACGTGGACTTTCACTTTAATCGGAGGTGAAAGCCTCGATTGCGATCGCTTAATTCCCCTCTGCTTACGACTGGCTCCCGCCCCGCTTCCGACCCGCTTCCGACCCGAGGTCGCGTAGCCAGTAGTAGGCTTTTTTCGGTAACGAAATGAGGAAAAAGAAGAAAAAGAGGAAATAATAATAATAATAAGAAGAAGAAAAGTGTTTAATCATTGATTAGAATGTTAGAACCAGGTGCGGTGTTTAGGATCCGTTGTCTTGGTAACCGGTAACCGCAACACAAGACTCGGGAGTCGGGGCGCCGCCGACAACGAAGCCCTGTCGCATGTGTGGCGAGCGACCGGGCCAACTTATGGGATGATCCGGCCGGGTGGTAGGTATACCTCCGACCACATTACATCGGCCCGCACCTCCCTCCTTCTCCCTCCCCGCGACACTTTACAAAAAAAGTCAGGCAGTTTTTTTAACTCCTGGGGAAGATATCGTAGAGCTATCTCCGCCTATGTTATTAAATGCCTTCGAAGGTAAAAATTTAATCTAGCCTACGCTTCCCCCTTTCGCCCCCGCCCCTCGCCCCTCGCTATGCCGGCCTACCACCCGAAACCATCGTAAAAGCGAACGACCTACATATCGACTACAACACGCGAACAGCACCAGCACCAGCACCAGCACCAGCACTAGGAGCACCAGCACGGTTTTTAACCGTCAGCTCGCCGTATATCCGAGTCTATACGTTTGCGGCAATAACGTATCCGGGAATATTGTACGGGGAGGTATATTTCGAGGGATCGATGGATCGCAAGGTATCGCCGAGGTGCCCCGCTCGCTCTGACAGCTTGCCAAACGAACGCTTTCATTTCGTATTTATTTACATAAGCGAGGCAGCGGCATCTCGGCTGTCGTTGCCTATTAAAAATCTCAATTACCGAAGGATACCGCGAAACCGAGGTGCTTCGTTGGAAAGGGCCAACCTTGGTCTAGGTTTTTCTGCAGGCCGGCCGGGGACGGGAGGACAGTTATAATTCGAAAGAGGAAGAGGAAGAGGAAGAAGAAGAAGAAGAAGAAGAAGAAGAAGAAGAAGAAGAAGAAGAAGAAGATCAAGATGTCGAGGAGGAGAGGCTCGGCTTTTTCGCCGAGTAGAAACAGGCTTCTCCTACACTTAGACCTCGTCTCACAGGGCCTACGCGACGAGCACTTCCTATTCCTCCTGCCGAGAGCGCGGGACGGCGGAGGAGGAGTAGGAGGAGGAGGAGGAGAAGAATGAGAATGAGGAAGGCGGATGGGCGGGCACGTCTACACGCGGGTGTAGGAGCGCGCAGGGAAAGGTCGCGCGCACCGCAGCCACGTCGGCGCCGACTTGATTCGAGGCGGTTGATCGATATGTCACTGCCCCTAGGACTCGCTGGCTCATTCTAAACCTCGACGCCGCTCTTTATTACGCGCCCCCCTCTTCACATCCAGTCGTACTTTTATTATTATCATTATTGTGCTTTTTTTTCTTTTTTTTTTTTTTTTTTTGTTTTTGTTTACGGTGCCTCTCGTACCGTTTATCGCGCGGGATGGTGTTTCGTTGGTTGGCTTGATCGATCGATACCGAGCGAGCTTAGACCTTTGACTTTTTCCTTTCTTATTCTCTCCATTTTCCGCCCCCCCCCATCTCCACCCTCGGCCCGACCCCTCATTAATCCAACTCGGTAATGCAACTGGCGTAACCAGTTGACAGAAAAATTCACGTATCACTAGCCAAAGACCGTATTTCTCTCTCTCTCTCTCTCTCTCTCTCTCGAGTAAATTGCTCGAATAATTAATTTATCGAGCTATTACGTGACGGTGAATTACCTAGTAAACCAAATTGACGCGCGTACCTTTCTCGGGCTACGATATAGAGCATCATCAGACACGGGCGCTCCTCTACAAAATGTCATTGTTAGCAACAATATCGTACGAAACGTTTGTCGCGCGGCGACTCGATTACGTGACGGCTAAATTTCAAGGCTTATTTTCGTTATTAAGTCCGACTAGCCGAATGTCTTGTACGAAAGAGGTCATAAAATAACTCTTGAAACTACATATAATATGATTGATAACCTTTCGTCTACCGTTCGCTCATTCGTGAGCCTTAAAAATGGCCACTGATTTCGTCAAATACGTCATAAATCATTGCCGCTTTCTCGTCCTCTGCCGGGGCTCGTCCCTGCCCGGCTGTTCATTTAACTTTTGCGTGACGCGTTAAAGAGAAAAGAGACGAAAAAAAAGAGAGAGAGAGAGAAAAGAAAAATGCAAAGGAATGAAAATGAAATAAATCGCTTTAATAAGGTAATTTGCAAGAATATCACTGCCGATGTATTGGCCCTCCCGTAGGTGAAATAAGCTTTTGAAAAGACGTGGCAGAGGAAGGGTCGAGGAGAAGCGAGAAAATAAAGGGCAGAGGGAGAGAGAGATAGAGAAAGAAAGAAAGAAAGAAAGAGATCGGATACGCAACTCGTAAATGTTCTTCGGCTCGTTCGGTTCCGGCACATTTAATCTGTTGGAGGACTACGATGACGAGGACAACGTCGACCAACCCGGCAGCTCCTTTATTTTATTTTTTTTATTTTTTTCCCCTCTTCGTCCCCGTCGTCCTCCTCCGCTCGCTTCGTACTTTTTCCCCCTCTCTGGCACACAACGCACACTTGCGCACGCACGCACGTGGGCCACGCACAAATAAACCCATCGTTATGTGCGATTGTGCTCGGAAAACTTTTATAAAACGCAATTGTACGTATTCCTATAACTTCTCTCTCTTAACTTTATAAGTAATATACTTTTTGCGTTAAGAGTATAGGCGTTGCAAAATATAGGGATACAGAAAAAACAAAAAAAACAGAACAAAAAAAATAAATAAAGTCAGGTTTACGTAGGGGATGATAATGAAAGTAGTATACTTTCGAGGTAATCCAATAACAAAAGACATTTTTCTCGCTGCTCACCGACTTTATTACGCCTTCCACATTTGTCAGCGATCTGTCCTTCTCTCTAGTTAGAGTCGCCTACCCCGCTTTCTTTCATTCCATCATCTCTTTACGTGGCTCGCAGAGAGAGAGAGGGAGAGAGAGAGAGAGAGAGAGAGAGAGAGAGAGAGAGGAGTAGGAGGAGGAGGAGGAGGAGGCAGGTGAAACCCTCATAAACTCGAATGAACTCCTCGGAATTGCTGGATGCAGTTTCCTCGTCTTCGATCGGCGGCCTCTTCTTAAAATTTCAAATTCTTTTCCTACGGATGTACCAACGGCTTACACAATTTATGCCAAACAATGATTTATGCCTCCCATGTTTGTTTGCAAGTTGTTGTTTGCAAGTACACGGCCTTACGGGCGACCATAAGGCTCTATGAATTCCAAGTACAATATATATTACGGCTCGGGGCGCTCCACTCAATTAGTAATTGTATCACTATTTAAGGATAAGATACGCGTTATTGACGGCCTCGAGTTCTTGGTAAACAATAAAATTCGAACATTGAAGGTTTCATTATGTATTTTGTCGCTGGCAATCCAGTGAAATTGAACGTTGTCTTAAAATCGATTTACAGCTCAGGTTACCATTTCACGGTAACCGTGCTAGTTTATTATTTCTGTAGTTTCACAAGCGTTAAGTTTATACATGTAAACGGCATGGAGAGGACGGCGAGTGATTCCGTTAACGCGCATCGCATCCTACGCACATTTGACATTAACAATGAAATAAATAATAAAAGAAAAACGAGCCGATGGTTTGGGTTTGAAATTACGGGTCGAGTTACGCAAGGGAAGAAAAATGTTTATAATATTTAACAACGGCAACGTTCCTGTCTTATTAGCTCGAGATTGATCGATCGATCGATCGATTGATACGACTTGTGAGAATCATCGTGAGATCAAGCTCGTTTAAGAGCTTCATGACTTGTTTTATTATTAAGCCTCGTAGAAGAAAGCTCGTATAAAGGGTCGGGTCGATTGCTGAAAATTAAATTTTCGGCCTTTACCGAGGTAAAGGATTAAATCGCAACGGATATCCGCTGAAAATGATCAGAGCGGCTGCTAATTGATTCCTTGAGCGGCGGCGGGCCATGCAAAATGCGCGCCACGTAGCACTGGGGACTGTGTAGCTCTTACCACGAGACACGAGTTCAACGTGTAGATTGCGCACGTAGTCGTACGGAGGCTCTTATTGCAGGTAGAAAAAGAGTACCGAGGGACTTTATTGATTTTAGCCCTCTCTCGAAGTTCTGGCTCGTAGCTCGTAGCTCGTAGCTCGTGGCTCGTAGCTCGTGGCTCGTAACCGAGAGCCATCCTGATCCTGGATCCTTACACACAATACGCGCGCAGTCGGTAAAATATATAATATATAGAATGCGACGGTGCGAGGAAAAGTTTTTACACGACGCGGTACACTGCCGCTACGTGACAATGTTTCATTATTGAATAGTCTTGCGGCTGGGGGAGTGGGGGGGGGGGGGGTAAAAGAAGGAGAGTTACGAATGGCCGATCAGAAGGAGGCGAGAGGGGCGCGCGCACCGATGGCAAAGCCGTCTTTGTCAGTCTTACGTTTTTATGTTTTACAACGCGTCGCGAGTTCATGAAAAATACATAAGTTGCAAGGGAAGTTTACGGGAAGGGCGTACGGCGCTTTGAAAACGCTCTCCCGACAAATAAACGGGCTTTATTAGCAGGTAAGGAAGAGACCCGCCCGTAGCGAAAAGCGATCGTTTCGTTTCCGCCCAATCCTAAGGAATATTAAATCTTATGCAATCGTCTTCTTGCATGAGAACGTAAGTGTAGAGACTTTTTTTTATCCTAGAGATATTGAGATAGATAGAAAGTGGGGCGGGGGGAGAAGAGAAGGGGGAATGAATAGAGAAGCGTCACGTCCGTTACAAATTCGTTATTCGTATAATTCCTATAACTATTTTCAAGATTTGGATGGATGTCTCGACGGTTCCTACGTCCCCTGCGGGGCTCGCCCAACGCTTTCTTCCCCCCTGCCCCATCCCCTCCGACCCTTCATCGCGCAGCCTTTGATTTTCGGCAAAGTTCGACGAAGGCTTCGGAGTCGCGTATGCATAATGCATAATATGCGGCAATGAGAGGCTCGCGTTGGATGCCTAACTAGTCCTCGCATGCATACATACATGCATGCGCGCGCGCAGAGAGAGAGAGAGAGAGTGAGAGCGCGGGAGGGGCGGGCGAGTCGAGAGATGAACCGATGATATCGACGCGCTACGAGGATGGATAATGGGCCGTTTAATCGGGCCCTCGAGTCCACGTGGCGCATAAATATGCAATTACATCCGCGGCGACACTTGCGCGTCCGCGAGCCACGAACGCGCTCGCCATCTCGATGAAGACGTCCAGGCCGGACCGTGATTGCCGCGAGCGAATCGCGACCGAATGGCGACGCTCCCGCTCGGCTGGCACGCAAGTGACAAAGCCAGCCGACGCCGATCGAAGACTGACGGACGTGTACTCGTAAATTTTTCAACCCCACCCACCCCCATGCCGAGTAGATTATTTGGCGCGCGTCGTTAATTACGTTCCGGGATTATACCATTATACGCAGATAATATAAATCTTGCCCCTCGGTCTTCGTTCCGACTTTGATTTACAGCGGCTTTACAGTTTCTAGTGAATATACTTTTTTCCCGGTCCCTTGTCCCCTCCTGTAGCGCTTCCTTCGCGTACAGCTTCATCGGGCGCGACCGGGCCTCGTTTAACCACGACCGCGGACGGACGGACGGACGGACGGACGGACCCGACGGGCCGTCGCTTTTATTTCTCCGGTCGCTTGCAAATACTTCGCGCCGTATTCAGAGTAACGGCCAGACGAAACTCTCGGAGCTCTCCATCTCCAGCAGATCGTTCCGTCCAGTCCGCATGCGCCGAACGCACTTGCCTCTTATTTTTTTCTGTTCTTTTACATCGCGTTGCGTTACGGATGCACTTGGCCATTGAGTTGGCCGCCTGGCTCATGAACTTTATGTACCTTTCTTATCTCCCGTTTCGTAATTATCCGAGCCCGGCGAATAAGTTATCCTTGGAAACCTCATCGAAGCCACGTAGAGTCCATATCAGGACAATGATTAAAGGGAAAACTTTAATGGAGTGCCGAGTGCCGAGTGCCGACGATTAAATGACCCTCCCATCGCAACGCCTCACCCAAATCCATAAACGATACCATTTAATAATCACGATATTTAAAAAATAATGCAATTTATCATTAAATGTATATTTTATTTTGTGTTGCAGGTATGCCTTGAATTATCGTGAAGCGCTTGTTGGGGTGCGTGCGTCGAGGCGGGAAGCGGCGGGTTTCGTGCTTAATATTGATTTTGCCCATTTCACAGGGCGATGCTGTCAGGTAATAACAGGCACCTAATGTAATTCCGATAAATCTGCGGCTAAAGCGAATCGCGTAGTTTATCGATGGTTATTACGAGCCGTGGCTCCGATAGTCCAAACAGATTGCCGCTCCGCTCGGTGCACGTAGAAATAAATCCCTCCACGGATAATTGAATTACCTTCATATAGCAAATATCGTAGATGTATGGAATATTCGTTGGCGAAGGGAGCGAGGGAAGACGAGGGGGGGGGGAGGAGGGATCGATCCTCCGATTCGGTCGACGTTTCGTCACAACGATTGCATCGGTGATGGGGGTAAAAAAAAAAAAAAAAAAAACCCCCTTAGAAACGCTTAGGGGGAGAAGAGAGGCTGCTGATTCGTGGCTTTTTCGTTTATCAGCAGTAGGGACGGCGGCAGCGGGTCGAGAAAAGCAGAGTAAGGGTCTTCCTGAAAAGCAATCGAGCGATTCTCCAGTGGCGATGTGGGGGTGGGGGTGGGGGTGGCGGCGCTCCTGAATTATCCCGGCGGCAAGAGTCTCGGGAACGAGTCACTTAAAAGCCACTCGGGGTTACGTTTTTTGCGGATAGGGTAGCCTTCCTTGCACCAGCGGGTCAAGCGTGAGGATCGACGACGGCGACCGACCTGCTTCGCGAATATAACGCTACTTATTCCGGCGGCCCGATCACGACGCGCCGATGATTTTACTCAGCTCCGAGAAATCACGGGGCAAACGTGCGCCCGCGGCTCCAGTCTCACCCTCCCGTACGTACCCATGTGATGATCCTTTATCCTGTCAGAGGAGGGAAGGACTGGATGCATCCAGGGTCTTCATATCGATAAGCTTCTTTCATTCATTCTTTTGTTTTTTTTTTTTTTGTACATATATATATATATATATATATAAGCTTACAAACCGATGCTGTTATTGAGAAGCTTATCGAATTTGTTTGATTTGCCTTTGCAATAAATCCCCTCGATATTTATCCGAACAGGTTGCAAGAAATATTCTCCTTTGTCGAAGCTATCGCTGCACACGAATAATTGTAATTTTTCAAGGTCACGCGCAACACCTCCAGCCTCTCACTTAACTCATTACAAATTTTTCGCATTCGTCTTATTATACTATTATTATTCTTGTTGTTGTTGCTGTTGCTGTTGTTGTTGTTGTTGTTATTATTAATTATTATTACAAGGTCGCAACGGAAGTGTTCGTTCTCAATTTTATGTAATGATAGATGGTATAAGAAAAAAGTTACGAAAAATATGTCAATTGCAGTACAAGCTTATTTCATTTTTATTATATAGCGGTTCGTGGATTTATCATCACTGCGGCAAGAAAGTTAATATTGCCCGTGTCAGCGAAAGAGTATCTATGCAGATTCAAAGTCTTCAATGCGTAAATAAGTACCCGGTACACGTATATTATTAAATCTGCGATTCAGGTACGAGACGTAAATTTAAAATGAATTGAAAAGCAGCACGTACTTATGCATTATCCTAATGTAGGAAAAGATTTTTTTTGTTTTGTTATTGCTGATAGCGATGAAAAAAAAATAAAAAAGAATTATCGACGGTATATTAGAGCTTATTGGCCCGATTACTACTCTGGAATTGCTACTACTACTATTATTATTATTATTATTGTTACTACTATTATTATTATTGTGATTGTTATTATAAATGCAGAGCTAAGTGAGTGAAGCATGAGAGACGGCGAGGAGTCTAGAAAGATCTAAAATGCCTGTCAGATGTTGCTGTGCAATCTCAACGAAGAGAGTCGCGTTACACTGTCGGGCAAAGTGTACGCACTCGTTACGCATAATTAAGCCTAATGAATAAAACTCGTAACGCGAATGGGCGACTTGAGTTCGTTCGATTCCAAATGAAGGATGAAACGCAAATATTTATTCTTGATGAAAGAATGCAGACGGTTTTTGTTTGCGAGTCGTTTCCAACCTCCGTTTCCGGCTACACAAGACTTTTTTTTCTCTTTCCTCTTTTATTTTCGCGACTGACGCGATTCTTCACGTACAAAAACGGTCGGTCCCTCTCTCTCTCTCTCTCTCTCTCTCTCTCTCACGCACACTCTCAGTCGCTCGGCTGGATTACCGTTTCATTTATTTTGCAATTTTCTGATGCCGAGTTAATACGTCGAACGGTCGATGGCTGTAGTGCTCCAATCCAAGCAATTATCTCAAAATGAAAAAGCATAATTCGTATTAAATTTATAAAACTTAGTCCATAAATTAATAGGAGCTAATTACGTAAAGAGAATAATGATATTTATTCGAATGAAGAAGCCATGATTATTCCTACGTTTTAATGAACATGTGCAATATTTGACAATTTCGATAGATAATAAACAAGCCAGTGTATGTATTGGGCCGTGTATCAGGGCCGTGTATCAGGGCCGTGTATCAGGGAGCATTTATTGCTAGTTATTGATTCGTAGTGTCGATAGGTGGATCAGATTATAAATATTAACGACGAAATGTATAAAAAATAAAAGCCTCGGATGGCCTCATGCAAAAACTTGCTCGTAACAATGCACTTTGTTACGAAGGAAAGCCGCTTTCAGAAAGAAGTTGTATTTCACTTTTATTTTCTTGGGAATGTACGAGAGCCCCGTCCACATCCTCCTCAGCTGTACTCAAACAAAGAAATTGTCTCGGCAGCCGAGGAACCCCTCCGAATGTTTCGTCTCGGAAGGGAATGATTTTAAGGGATTTCGGTGGATGCTGCGCCGTAGATCTCTTTGGATTTGTTGTTACATTATTTCTCTTGGAAATTATGTTATGGAAGAGATAAAATCTCTCTACGACTTTGGCTTTTATCATTTGCATTATTCTCTTATGGGGGCCAAGGGCCAGAAGCAGAAGCGATCGCATAAATTCTACTCGATGAGCCCATGCCTATTGTCGTAAAAATTTCTTTTCGGAAATAGATCTTCGGAGAAATCACAATCAAACACTCGCTCGCTGCTAAAAACACAAAAAACAAAAAAAAAAACAAAAAAAAAAAAAAAAAACAAAAAAAAATGAAAATTCGGAGACACCGACGAGAAGCGAATCGAATGCAATAATAAATAATGAATAACTTTGTCGGAATAGCGCGGTAAGCATTTAACAATTATATTTAATCGCATGAGTTGGAGCACAGGAGTACCATTAAAGCACAAAACTACATAGGAATGCAATTTTTATATTTTCCTAGTAGAGTCGCACAGAAATTTATTACAACCAATAAACATAATTCCCGACGTCCTATAGAAGCTTGTTCTTGAAACTAGATCTCGTTAGAATAATTTCTGCGCGGACAGTTCCAGTGCCTAATTTATTCGAAAATACATTATGTATACGTATACGTTTATACATATAAATAAATATATACGCAGGCGCGTGTATCGTAGTAGAAAATAAATATAAAATGTTAATAAGGCCAAAGTAAGGCTACTATAAATTGGAATAGCATTAGCAATGAGATGTGGGCGGCAGGGAGGGAGAGAGGGAGGGATGGATGGATGGATGGATGGAACCGTAGATAGAGCTAAATGACTCGGGGGGGGGGTACATTAAATCAGTCTGGGCGAGAGGTAGGAAAGGTAAGCGATCGGAAGCTAATTGTCGACACTTGCGCTGTAACGGGGGCAAAATAAAAATCTCGGTATCGATGAATCGTGCAGTGGGAGGGGGGGGGGGGGGGGAGCCTAGCAGCTATGGCAGCATGTGACCTAGGCACGAATACGTAGCTGACGGCCCGGATCAACTCAAGTCCACGGCTTCGACCTTTCAGTGGAGAAAGTTGCTCGGACGCGGTCGCTCCAAGTTAAGAGTGTTGGACATGGCGCGGGACCGATGGCGGGCCCGATCGCAAGCCCGATACCTTCCTCGCCGGCATTATTACCCTATGAAATCTGCCAACTCCTCGGGCCAGCCTGAGCTCCTCCGACTAAGCTCGTCTTCTCGAGCGTGGCTGTAGGAGCCGTAAGTTAAATAATCAGGCTGGAGCGGAACGTCGCGCGGCTCTCAATCCAATTTCGATTTAATTCATCTCTCACTTGGCTCGATCTCACTCACTCATCGGTAATCGTCCTCATTACCAACCTATAACGCGTACATTTTTATATAGACTTTTCTGCCTTTGACTCTTGAATACGAATACATCGTAGCCCCGTAACTTTTTCATAACAATATACCTTTTCTGCGTTTTTTCCTTTTCCCCTCTTCTTCTACTTCTTCTTCTTCTTCTTCTACTTCTTCTACTTCTTCTACTTCTTCGTCGTCTTCTTCTTCTTCTTCTTTTACTTCTTCCTTTCTCGCTCAATGCATATTTATAAGTCGTTACCAACGGAATTCGATTATCGAATGGGAATATTATCATTTTCTAAGAAGTGCCCCATCCGACATGTATATTCATGCACTTTTGAAATTTAAATAAATCCGAGACCTTTTTTCTTTTTTTTTTCTTTTTTTTTTTTTTTTTTTCTTAATCTAATGAATTGACTTTTAATTCAAATTTTCCTCTACGTATCTTCTGTTTTCTCTGCGCAAGCACATACTATTAAAGGAATAACGGCTTCCCTGACCTCTCGTCTAACGCGAAATTATATCGGATAATTTTTATACTGCATTTATCCACCTGAAAATAAAGGCTTTTAATACGTAGTTTCACATAATACAGTTTTCGCCGGCAAATGACAGTTATTTCCTGAAGAAGCACCACCGAAGGCTCGGCGGTAATGTTTCACATAATTGTATCATATTTCACACGACATTCAAAGCAATTGTATTCTAATCTTCCGAGCTGGGATTATTTGTTCCATACGACTCGTGTGCCCTCCCCCTCCCCCCTCTCCCGTGAGTCGGGGCTAACGTAGTACGCGCAGAGACAGAGAGAGCGAGAGAGAGAGCGAGAGAGAGATCTCTGAGCATTTGTCTGAGCGGACTTTACAATCGCCGGGACAAATTTATATCACATCCGGTAAAATTTTCCTTAGAAATTTCATAAATTTGCGTTAATATACGGTCGATGCGGGTCGTTTAGGGAGCAACATTTTAAGAGGAATAACTTAACTCCCTACTTAAGTTTTGCAATCGCTCTTTGGCCTTTGAAATTGTTGAGATAAGTCTGCAGAATGAGCTAGAGCCATGCCTATAAATTTACATATAATAACGCGTAAGCGCAATCGAAATGAGAAATTTTAGATTCGCGCGCAGTAAATGTATCCTTACAATAGACTTTAATGCGTTATTTAACGACGGCGACAGCGGGCAGAACAAAAAGTAAGTAAATTATCGTTTATAATGGAAGCGCGCGCATATATAAAATATATATAATATTTATAGCTATTGATTGGGACTCGGATTATCTCAGGCAGATGAGATATATATATATATTTGTCTCGCTCGGCATTCGCTTCCATTAATTTACACAGCATTTAAAATAACGACGACTCCCCGCCCAGGGTATACCGAAGCTTATCGTTATTTATGCGACTGTTAACACTTTTACTATTTCAATGAAATAAAAACATCCCTATCGAGACGGGGAGGCATCGAAAGAACGGGAGAGAAAAATAGTTTAAAAAATATTTTTAAAAAAAATAGAGAAAATAAATAGAGAAAAAGAAAAAAAAAACAGAAAAATAAGAAATAAAATAAAATGGAAGGCACGGGCTTTTAGCGATTCGCGAGCGCGCCGAGCGATGATTATTCAACTTTCGTATGTAAAGCAGTAATCTTAACAGCGTGGATCGATAAAGAGAGCCATTTCGTAGATAGTGCTGTTGGCGGCGGTGCTCGTTGCAAGATAAAGAGTAGTTACGAAAAGTGCAATAGGCACAATGCGTTTTTCAGTCGGAGCCTCGGCAACGAGAAGGGCAGAGTCATTAGTCTTTGAACCGTTAGATTAGCTAATAACGGCGAGAGCACAAGTCGCTCGCTGCTTCGCACACGTGTTATCTCCGGCCGTGTATTATTATTACTCGTCACGAGCCCCCGCCACCCGCTATCACATCACCCCCCCTCTCCCCGCTCTCTCTCTCGCTCTCTCTCTTCGCTCTCTCTCTCTCTCTCTCTCTCTCTCTCTCTACCCCCGCCCACGTTCCACGCCACTTTCTCTTCCTCTTCCTTTTCCTCTTCCTCGCCCCCCACCCCTGATACCTGATCGTGCATTGTTAGCTTAGGGCATTACGAGTCGGTAAGAAGATGGCAACTTATGATTTTATATGAGCGAATGAAAGGGAGCCGTTTGTTTTCTTCGAGTCGCGGGCCGTTAAAGCTCGTCAGGGGGGAAAAGCTCGCCGCCACTGAACTCGGTGAATATTTTTCGGTGAGCCAGGGGCCTCGAATAAGCAGCTGGAGGAGGGGGGGTGGGATATTGATAAATGCCTCGTAAACGTAGGCGAGGGATCCTAAGTTTGGTCGTTGTCGCATTGAATCAAGGAATAATAATGCCGCATGCTAAAGTTATAAATCCGGGCGGAGCAATAATCATAAAAAGACTTAATAGGTCACATTGCCATCTCCACCCCCGCCCCTCCCCCTCCACGCGCGCTTAATAGATTGGAATTCAAATGGGAGTGAGAGGCTTTTCTAGCCTAAATAACCGGGGGGCCTCTACTTATTGACCTCGTCCACTCAGCCGAATTAAGAGAATCCATTATTACCGTATTTTCACAAGTGTGTGTGTGTGTGTGTGTGGGCGGACCGTCCATTGGCGGCGAATCGTCCACGGATGTGTGGGAGTCGAGCGATTACGCGGCCCTCTCCGGGGGCGTAATTTGACAATTGCCAGAATTGATCTATCGATCAGGACGGGGAATTCGCTTTTCGACACCTGCCCCGACCGCGCCCCCTCCCCGCCGCTACTGCATTGTCGCACCCGGTTTCGCTCTCACGTTGCGCAACAAGTGCAACGTGCGCAAGCATGCGAGCTAATTCACCCGACTAGCCGGCTCATGGGATTCTTGACTCGAGGACATTGTTCATTTATATCGCGCTAACTACGCGCCACCTTCTGCGAGAATATGCAAATGCAAATGCATGCAAAAGAGTTGGAAAAGTTCATTGGCATATCGAGTACGGGAGCACCGGAGACATTAACGTCAATCGATTTTCTCACATTCTCCCACGCGTACGGGAAAGCTTTTGGGACATTTAACAACAACAACAACAACAACAACAACAAAAATAAAAGGGATATTTATGAATGATCCGATCGCGTTCGGTGCCTCTATGCCGCGTCGTTTTCAACAACGAGAAGACTACGAGCTTTCAATCGTTCACGATTCGTTGTATCGAATACATGCGCGTAGAGAGCGCGTATCGGTATACATTTTCCAGGCACGGGATTTCGTATTAGTAATTTCATATACATGAGTGTACGAGGCAGAAAAAAGCCGTATCGTATGGAATCGTAAAATTTTTTGATGAATATTTCTCTTCGTCTCATTGAATTGTGAATATAACTTAGAGACAAAAACTTCATTAAGCTGATTTCATTTTATATAATAAGACTTATTATATGATTCTCTATAATAAACCCGGTCAGTTATATATTCGTGTTTAATAACAGGTGACGAATGGCTTGAAATTACTTTGATCTTATTATGTCATTATAAATAGCCTCCCGAGGAAAATGAGCTTGTTTATATACGTATACATGAAGCTACGAGGTACGGATTTATTAATCAAAAAGTGAATGCTCGTGTGATTTAATAAAAAAAAAGTAGCTTAAACTATCGAGAAAATTTATTTGCGACCTCTTACGCAAAACCCTTTACATTCCAAATTATATTTTATCTTACGAATTTACTAGTAGCACGTCGTACCTTTCCATTACCTCCTCCTCCTCCTCCTCCTCCTCCTCCCCCTTCTCCTGTTAGATTTTTAATTTTTGAATTATTAAACGTTATTTGGCATAAAGTTAGGTAATGGAGGACAATATAATTAATGAAGACAAGAAGCAATTGAGATCAAGGCTACGTTTTAATTAATATTATATAAATTAATTTAATAAACAAATATCCCTTGTAGAAGAGGCTCGTGGTATTCCGTTACCCCTTAAGTCTCCATGTTCCGCAAGACTTTCTCAATCAATTCTATTTAGATTTCATGTATTACTTCTAAGTATCGAATCCAATTAAATTCTATCAAAACGAGCATCTACAAATATTCTATGGCGGGATTATAAACAAAAAATGTATGCATGTATGTATACAATTAAGTGGGCGAGGGGGAAAGCGCGCGCGCGCTTGTAGGAGAACTTAAGAAAAGCCTCATTAAATGGGAGTAAGTAGTTACGGTCGCATTGGATAATTCATATGATTCATACGGTTTTTCTTATTATAGGAAGTCGAAATTTTGAACATTAAATATTTTTTGAAAGTTATCAGGAACACATAGATAATTCCTATTGTGCGAATGCTAAGAAGTAGTGCGTTCTTCATTCTACGAAATCCTACCCACTATTTAGACCTTGAGCTTTGAGAGTAGAAATAATTAATAATTATCGTACGTTACTCGCTTATTAAACTTTCGCACAATAAAAAGTTTCGAATCGCTGGCTTTAACAGATCAAATATTTATCATTTCCTTGGCTTTGGTTACGTAAAATATTCAACATAATTTATTGCTTGTACTCTAATGGTACTGCTGTAAGCCAATGCAACAATATATTCGTCCAAAGCGGCGTAATTATTACATATAATATTAAACGGTATACGAAACAAAAGAAACAAAAGAGGAAGAAAAGAAGAATATAATCAGCTCTTGGTATTGAATTATTTCCACAAGTGTGCAGGAAACGGTTGTTAAGTGAAAATAAGTATAAACATTGAGTCTGCGCGTGTACACTTCACGCAGACGGAGATAGAAAAAGAATAAAAAAAAAAAAAAAAAAAAAAAAAAAGAAAGAAAGAAAACGAAGAAGTAGAATAAAGAGGGGAAACAAAGTAATGGTGTACACCTGACGTTTATATTTGTATTAAAAATGTTCGCGTCACTTGTACTTTTATTTCTCGAACGTATTTATTTAGCCATTGTACCATTGGCGGACTTAGTATTTGTACAAGGCTTAGCCGTACTTACCACAATCAACTATATAAATATGGCACACTGTTGTCTAAATGCAAATCACATGCAGAGTTTGCGTTTTCAGATTGAGAGTCCGAGTCTCGGCTCTCCCGCATCCTCTTCCTCTCCTTCCTTCCATCCACCTTCTTTCGGCTTCTTAGCCACCTTTCAGCCACCTTTCAGCCACCTTAGCCTCCTCCGCTTGCATTACCGAACGTTTTTATTAATTACCTAGGCCCTACTTTACCTTCTATCTCTTCATCCCTCTGCTTCTCGAGCTCATAACGTTAATAAATAAGGGAACGTGACGCGGACCGGCTCATCTGTTATATATATGCATATATATATGCACTTCCAACTATATAATTTACGCGTAAGAGCTTGAAAATCCCAAAGTTATTATTTTCATTCTTATTTTTATATTCCGTTACGTAAGGGTTATTATCGTTGCGAAACCTGGCATGTTTATCAGCCTCGGCAATCTTTAATGAACTATTATTACAATTCAATTATTATAAAATATTACAGTATAATATACTGTGCTTAAAAACGTGTATGATCTTTAATATTACATCTTTTGTACAAAAGTTCCAATCCATGTATTAATAAATCCCCCTCGGAATATTTCATTTTCTATTTCGTATAATTCTCGAAATGCTTTGCTTTTGTTTTAATGATCGGAAAGCATTTTGAGTATCGATCGATTCTTAGCGAAAATGTTATCTCGTAAGGAGAGACGTGCAACGCCATCTCAGTTGGGGCACGTATCGAGCGGTCAATTAAGTATTTTAATTCTCTCCGGATGCAATGGGACCATTTTAGCTTTTATCGATCCACGCTCACTATCAGGGTACAGACTCGTTAGCGAGCATTTAAAAATATTTCTAAAACATCTTTCTGACGTTACAATTACACGCGCGAGCTATCCTTACTTATATCCTTCACGCGAGGCATGAATAATATTTATACACGTTATTACGACAAAGAAAATCGTAAAATTATAAAATTGCAAACCGTAAGGTGAAAGTAAAATTACAGCCTCGGAGTCCTACGCGATTCCACGGGGAGATCCACTATTTCGGGTTAAAAAAAAAATATAAAAAAATAAAAATAAATAAATAAATAAATAAAAGAAGAAGAAGAGGAAGAAGAAAAAGAAGAAAGAAATCAGACGGGATTTCGTTTTCTTTCAGCCGTACGATTCCCACAAATAAATCTTTTGAATAATTCCAAGCGATTGTCTTGTCTGCCGTTTTATTTGTATAAATTTTCTTGCCTGGGTAAGACCTGGGTCGCCGAGTTTCCCATACGTGCGCGTTAACGTTAAAGTAAGCTTCGCGAGAGGCTTAGGAGGTGAGGGCGGGAGGACTTTTGATTTTTGAAAACCTTGTATATTCTGTGCATGGACGGCGCAGGTGAGGAATTTGATAATACGTGGACAACGACGCTGGTAAACTCGTTAAGGCTTAAAAAAAAATCGACTCGCGCAGACGTTAGGGAGAGACAGACAGACAGAGAGAGAGAGAGAGAGAGAGAGAGAGACGGAGACGGAGACGGAGACGGAAGAGGTTATCGGCGAGCTTGGAACGACTACGTACCGATTCGGGTTACAGTGTGTTGTTGCATCGTTCCTAGAAGCGATAACACAACATTGGCGCGCTGTTGCATGCAAATGCTTCCTCTGCCGTTACCGCCACTTTATTTCCGAGAGCTAATACGTGAGACAAGTGCTTAAGTGGTCTGATCCGCTGTCCCTCCGAGTCCATCTTTGTCTCGATATAAGACCTCATAGAAGACTCGTAGGGATCTAAGTTGGAGGGAAATGGAACCGAGGGAAATGGAAATCAGTGATGATGCTCGAGCGACAAAGGAAGGAGTGTCGAATGTGGAGGAGTGCGACGTTCTCCCCCTCGCTCCTCACCATCCCCGTCATTATAGCTCAGTTTTCATATCGATAAGTTAATCGCCCGTAAGCACTCCGAGTTTATTATAACCAACGTGACACCTTACGACCTCGTTTCTTCGGTCCCTTTACAAGCTTCACTCTCTACGCAATTATCTCTCCCCCTCCCCCCTCCATCTCTCCCCCATTTCTCTCTCTCTCTCTCTCTCTCTCTCGCAGTTACAGACACATTCACGGAAATTGAAGAGGAAGTGCCGTATCTGTCAAATCGATTTAGTAGTCCAGGGACGTTTTCATAACCAACACGCTTCTTGCACGCTTGCCCACTGATAATACATATGCGTTCCATTTAATGACAATTTCTGAACAGAATCTACTCAATTTTCCGTTACAATTAATCATTCAAATATTCTATAGCAAAACATAGGAAACGATAGGAAGTGATTATTACTTTTATTACTAGTAGGATATACATATCCTACTCACTAATACCTGCATTCGCATCTATAATACATCTAATTGCGAACTCAGTCGAGAATTATCGATCGCGTTAGGCAATACCTGATTTTTCATTGTTGATCTTCTGTAATTTTTGACGATCAGTCATTGCTGTATCCGATCTTTGCCTCCTCGTAATGCAGAGGAGTTCGGAAAATAAATAGGCAATAGCTAGAAATAGGAACGGAAAGTAAACGTTTCATTAAAAAAAATCTGGTAATTATAAAGGCGTTGAATAAAAAAGGAGTACTAGTAAGTAATAAGTACTAGTTAGTAATGTTGCTCGGTATTTCTTATGAGACTTGTTTGAAGGAACAGTATTGGTGGTTTAAAATCTTTCAGGCCATTATATTTCGTATACGGTGTTTATTACTCTGCAGTTGGCAATAGTTAAAAATATCTTAAGGAATGATATAAGAGACGAGCGGAACTTAATGATCCATCGGTGTAGAATTTTAAGGCGCAACGCATATTAAGGAGTAAAAAAGTAAAAAAAAAGATTTCAGTTATTGTGCAGTAAGAGGTCGACTTGAATTGTACAGGGCGTTTGAAAATTAATTAATTTTTCTTTCTTATGCAAAAGTGTCAACGTTATTTTGTTATCAGCGAAATTCCGAAGCGCATGGGCACACGCGCCTTTTAAAAATACGCAACAACATGATTTTCTACTTATTGAACGTAGTCGTGAGTATAGATCGTAGTTTAGATTCGTCCCGTAGTACGCAAAATCAATTAATTTAATTATCGTTTCATCGGGTTTTAGGAATTTTCACGCACTTGCTTATCCATTATTAAACAAAGCGCAAATACGTTGGATTAGATGGGCCCGGGTGAATAGTTGAAATGCAGTAAATGCAGCGAGTCCGTCGGGATTAAAATTCATCGGCCACGTGCACGTAGTTGTGCAATTAAACGAAAACGCGTGGCATTTCTATAAGAACGAATGAATTAATGTATAAAATTAGCATTTTTATTAAGGAGTCGGGCGCACGGGTTAGCAGTAATTTAATAAAATACTTAACAATTCGTCGTAAACGTGGTAATGCAATATGCAATATGTCGACAATGCACACGCTGCGCTGCACTGCACTGCACTGCACTCGTAGGCTAAGGGTGTTGACGAGAGATTAGGGGCAGGGCGATCCCGTTATCTCGTAGACCGGGAAAACTTTTGGCGAGGGCGTCGTCGCGATCGCGAGGCAAATAACAACAACAACAGCAGCAGCAGCAGCAGCAGCAGCAACAACAGCAAGAAGAAGGAGCTTACGTAGTGGCCGCGTTTCGAATGTGTAAGCGTGGAGCCGTAACAATGGCAAGAGCACATCCGCTGCTCGTGTACCGGCTACCGTAGACGTTCACGAAATGCTCGGTCACGACGTATCCCGCATCATCTCGCTCCCGAGGACGACGCTCATTGTTGCATTTGCGATCTTAATTGAATGGCTCACGACTGGCACTGCTGGGCTACAAGGTGGGGTGGGTCGGGGGTGGGGAGGTAAGAAATTATCGCCACGGGTTATCGATTCGCGCTCTCCTTTTTTTTTTTTTTTAACGAGAAGTGTGATCGGCAGCCGAGATTGGGGCATCTGTCGGTCCGGCGGTAGCGGCGTCGCCTGGAATTTATCTCCTCTCCTTTCCGTCAATGTATCCGACGTACGCGATAAAATACCAAGGAAATAACATGGCGTCTCGACTAATCTTTCGAAGGTGAAGAAACGAGATCCGTCCGCCCCGCGCGTCTCCATACTCGTTGCCTCGGTTATGAGTTCGTCGTATACGACTCTTGGGGGCTAAGGGCGGCGGGAGGGGAGAGGGGCGAAGGCAAGTTGTTCTGTCTTGTGTTCCACTCGGTTGAATACTCTCCGATAAGCCTTATCCGTTTCCGCGATAACCTTGCGAACTCCATTGGCTCTCAATGCTGTTTCTCGACAACGTCGACCTCGAGGACGTCGCCTCCTAGTTTCCCTTCGGCCGTAATCGCCGCTCGAGTTTTATCGCTCGGCCAGTAGAGTTCCGTCGGTACCCGCGAAACGACTTAATCCGCGCAATCGTCGCCCGGCAGATTGCAACGCGTTGGCACGGCAGCAGCTGCGGATTTTTGGCATCAGCGGGGGCGCGCTCTTGCGGATCTAAGCGCAGCAATGATCGACGAAGCACCGGCTGCTTCAATGATCCATCGGCATTCAAAGCTCCATGCCCGTAGCGCGTCTCCTTGGCACCCGAGGGAACTCACTGGTGGCTCCGGTACTCCCATCCGCGGAGCTCCTTCCCGGCGCAGCGATTCCCGGTCGCCACTGGGATACCCCTGACGGTTCCCGGACCGTCTCTGTCCCCTCCTCCCGATCCCCGACCACCATTCTCCCCAATTATCCTCCTCGTCGACGAAAGCTCTCGTTAGCCAAGCGAGGCGAGCTTTCCTCGCTGGCACCCCCCCCCTCGCTCCACGGGCTGGGAAATCGGGCTGCTAGCTGGCCAGGATAGGACGCCGAGGACACGCTCAGCCGTCCTCGGCTTTGTTCGTGCTGCCAGAGTCTCTCGGGTGGCTTTTCCCGGAATCGGTGCCGCGCCGTCCCTCCGGCCGCGCTAATAATAACCGATACTCGTGCCGCGCCGTTTGCGCGCGCGCTCGCTTGCCACCAAATCGTCTCTGTCTCTCTCTCTCTCTCTCTCTCGCCCACGTCTCCGGAGAGCCAAAGAGCAGCAGCAGCAGCAGCAGCAGCAGCTCTCACCTTAAGCTCGCCGCGCGAGCAGCATTTTCAGTACCTCGTCGGACGCTGGACCCGCAGCTTGCACCCTTATCTCCCTGCCCTCCCCCCCTCCTCCCGCCCCCGTTACGGTTCGTCATCGACGTCGTTTCGTTCTCTCTCTCAAGCGCTCGCTTGCTCGCCAGCTCGAGAGCTACCGACGTCTCGGTGGAGAGGCTCACGGAGTCGTTTCTTAAGGGTCGCTATTAAAACCGTGTCAGTGCGATTTTATCTCGAGTGCAGCAGTGGTATGTGAAGCCGAGTCGGGCCCCGACGAGAGAGAGAGAGAGAGAGAGAGAGAGATCGTTAATCGGCCTAGAGCGAGGGTAAGGGGAACTGTCCCCCAGTGGCTCGGTGCGCCGAGTTTTCATCTCGCAAGTTAGTCGTCTTCTTATCAGCGGGGCTCGTTACGAAACACAGTTATCCCCAGGAAGTGATCGTTGGACTTGAGGACGAGTTCGGTAGTGCGGCTGGAATATCGCGAGTCGGTGATTATTTTGAAGTGCCGGGGGATTCGAGGAGCCGCGGGAGGGGGATCGGTAAGGTAGCTGCTCGTGTGCGAGCCCATTGAATTAAAATGCCTCGGTTTATCGGTAACCGATCCACGGCTGCCGTGGGGCGATCTTAACTGAGCGAGCTCGTGAGAATCGCGCCCCCGGGCGCGTGTCGATAACCGCTGCTGGTCTCTCCCCGCACGCCCTCAGTTATTAGCACGTTAAGCGGGAAATCGAGGAGACAAGTAAATTCACTACGTTCACTCAGCGGAGGTTGGGCTTGTTGGGCTCTCAAGGATCCATACGAGGAGCGTGCATCCGGCGATTCAGCACGCGCACGCCATAACGGAGAAGGAGGTCCCGGAAGCCCCTGGGCACTCGGCGGCTCCAGGGGTCGCACCAGCCAATCCTCGGCCAATCGGGTACGTCGAGCCGCACTTACCAATCAAGGCCATTGTTGTTTAGCTTCGGATGCTACTCGATATCCCCCGTACCCCTTCCGTCTGACAGCTTCCCTCTCTCTCTCTCTCTCTCTCTCTCTCGCCCTCCGAATTTAGACTATATCTCGTCGGCGGCAAGCGGCTCTTAAGGGTTCGCCGAATCTCATCTCCGTATAAGTTGCCTGTCGGTCTTTAACGTCCCCTCGGCCCCACCAAACGAAATTCAATCAAAACCACTGGCATCGCTCGCTCGCTCCCTCGCTCGATTTATCACCTTCGTGCGTCGATTTCTTCTACTTCGACGTCGCGTTAAACGCACCGATTTTTTTATTTCACGACAAACGAAGCTTGTGGCGAAGTTGTAGCGAGAATTGTATGGCGGGCAATTTTACTCGAACGTGGAAACTAACTGATCGATGCAAAATCTATGAAATACAAGCGATTTAAGAATACATTGCTTTTTCCTAGATTTATTTAGGAAATTATCGAATTTTTAATATTACTAGGAACACAAGATACAATATATCCTCATTTCTTGGCCTTTTCTCACAAGTCCAATATTATTTTTAAATATGTATATCTATACCTATCTGGGGAACAGGTATCGAGAGCGAGAGAGGGGGTAGGAAAATTGTCCAAGCGCAAGGTACGACGCAACGTACGTGTAGCGGTTAATGCATCATCGGTGGTCGACTATTAACGAACGTTCCAACTTTTCTCTCGACGCCAGTTCTATTATATTAGACGAGCTATAGAGATTTAATGGTACGCGTGCATTAATCGCTTGGCTATCGATGCTCTTTCTTTTTTTCCAAACAATAATCTGCGAAACCGTTTATAAATAACTTTTATCGACGCGAAATTTGCTTCCCCTTCGCAATAACCCCCCTCCCCCCTCCCCCTTTCTCTTTGCCCTCTTCAACTAATATCTAACAAATGGCATGTGCTTAGAGAATAGTTGTCGCGTATCCCGCGCGCGTATTATTAATTCGTGTTCGCGCAGATCCCAGCAGTCGGCCGATAAATAATCATTTGCGACGAGTCGATTATACGAATTAAAGCAAATATGAGTCATTTATTAAATTAGCTACGGTTCGGCAATGCGGCCGATGTTTATTTCCAAGCACGGATTTTATTACGATGGAAATAATTTTATTTGTATAATTACACATTATACTTTTTCATTATACCAGTTCGTAAAGCAGAGTTTAATGCTTTCCTTTTCTTTTCCTCTTCCTTGCTACGTTTAATGATTATTTATAATGGCCAGCGTGTGGACACGCTTAAATGTAGATATAACTAGAGGTATTAATTTGGAAAGCAAAGGATGGAAGGGGTGGAAGGGGTGGAGGGAAAGGGGAGCAATACATCTCCCGGTTTTCTTCTTCTTCTTCTTCTTCTTCTTCTTCGCATAAAGCACTTTGGAATACCACATCTCTTTATATATATGCTTCCGAATATATTGAGCTGCGCTGAAGCTTCAATTTCATAAGCCGATTATGGAGTAATGCGCCTACATATTATTATTCTCGTAATTAAAAAGTAAAAAGAATACGCGAAGAACGCGCGGGCATCTTTGGGTCCATTGTAATAATAGTAGTGGCAACAATGATGATAAATGATTAATAATAATAATAATAGTATATGGTCGTTTTGTTGAATGAAGGCAGGACCGAGAAGGAAGCTAGTAAAAATAGGAATAAAATTTTAGCGTCTCGTAAAAATGTGAAATCGTTCGGAATGAATAAAGGAAGGATACTTGTTTATTGTGGAGAATGTGCGCAGTAGGTATAGTGGTGATTGTGCGAAGGGGCCGTCGCCTCGGCTGGACATAAAATCAGCTGCTTAAGCGAGCCATTAGCTTATGGAACGGGAATAAATGGGCGAGCGAGGGACCGTCGGGGGGGGGGGGGAGGTCAACGAAGCCGTCGGCGAATTTCGTGGCCAAGTAAGTGGGGCAAAGATCGGGCGAACGGGCAGCGGCTGCGGTTCGTGCGCACCGTCCTCACTCACGAAGACGCTCCTCGGTCAGTATGGTTATTAGCGCATCGGCATAGTCGCGCCTCCCAAAGCAAGGCCGCCACCGCCACCACCGCCGCCACCACCGCCACCGCCGCCGTCACCGACTCCGCCGCCACCGACTCCGCCGCGATCGTCGCCGATACTTTTTAACGCTCGCGTGAGTAAGTGCTCCTGAATAATTGCGCTAGGTGCGCGAGGGCAATTGTTGGCATCAGCATCTCCTTTTCTTATCGACGGAAATTCAATTAGGCTGACGGCTCGCGCGGTGCCGGGGAGCTCGCCGCCTCCACGCCTCGTCGTCGTCGGCAGGTTGCCGATTGCGCGCGAAAACTCGTTTCCGCCCACTATCTATTATACCTGCCTCCTCTCCCCTACCCCCACCCTTGCCTTTTATCTTGATTTGCACGACCCCCGGTGGCGTGTACATTTTGCGCGAGGTCTCCCCCCCTCTCTCTCTCTCTCCCTCCCCAGACTCGCTGCTTGACCCGATACCGCTTGGGGAACAACGGAATTCAGGGTCGAATTTAATTAAGAAAAGGTGGTAGAGGTGGTGTGTGTGCCCCCCGCCCCACGCCCTCGGAGAAAGCAGCCCGATTGTCGGAGCTGTAATGAGACGGCTGGCAAGCAAGCCCGCTCTCGCTAACTATCGCCGATATCCTTTTAATCATTCAAGGATCGCAATAAATAGCATCCGCAAGCCTAATGGCCTTGAGCTCGAGCACTCTTTTAGGATCCTTTCTTAATGCATTCGGCATTAATCCCCTTTCAAATAAACCGTAAATAATAAATTTACGTTTCCTCGCCAAGGATGAGCGGCGTCCAAGGCATCGTCGTCGTCGTCGTCGTCGTCGTCGACGCGCCGTCGACCTTGTCAGAAACTGCATCGAATACCTCTTCACCCTCTTCATGGGGATATCCCGGATTCATCATTTAACGAACTCTGGACGCTTGCACTCGTACGTTGAATATTTCACCGCTACGTACAAGCCTCGGAATTAACGTTATTTATAAAATTAATTATAAAACGGGGCGCTCGCAAGAACATTCGAGCAGCAAGTCGGAGTAATTCGTTAAATAGGGGCGAATGTTGCGATCTTATTATAAAGTAATCTGGTTTTATTTTATCTGGCGGTCGTTACGTTAGTTATGACTCGTCTATTTCGGTGTCGAAATGAATAATGAAGTGGAAAGTTTCTCGGGCTCGTAATTAATTCGACATTAAAATAAGGATCGAGAGGGAGGCGGGGGTGGGTTGGGTGGGTGGGGTGGGCGAGGGGGAGATGATTGTGAAAAGGCGGGAACGCCGAGCGGCGTTTTGTTGAAGTCGTTGCGCGTTCGAGACCGTTCGAATGATAAAAGCAATGCGGCGCAGATCTATTATTGGAATCCGTTTGAGCGAGCTTGGAGGTGGCGAGATTGCGCATTAGTGCGCAAAGAAAGCGAGTGCACGGGTGAGGGGGACGGGGGAGGGGGCGCGCGATAGGGAACGCGAATGCGTAAAAGCCGAGCTCGCGGCCCGGCTCGGCGGGCGGGGGGAGGCGGGGGGAGAGAAGGGAGCGCCTTCAAATTCGAATGCACTATAAAAATCCGTTGGCACGACAATTTATAAACACAGGAGGCAATGACTACGTTTGCGCGTTAAATCGAATTACGCAGTAAGTCAGAGCGGCGGCGCAGCGACGAGATAAAGAGCGTCACCCTGGCTTCGGCCCGACGCCCCCCCCCCATCCCCCACCTCTGAGGCCGTTATCGCTACGGCGAGTCGGTAATTGCCTCTGGGATTTGGATTCCGTATGACGGACAGAGCTGGGATCCCGGCAGCAGCATCCCTATGGCTCGCGTGGCTGTCGCAAAGACGAATCCGGTGTCACCGTATCGGTGAATGCGAGGCGCGAATCGACGAATGGGGAAAAGAGCCGAGGAGCGTACCGACTCGCATTCCCGGGGGGGGTGGTCCGGGAGGAGGACGGTTAATGGAAATTCCGGCGTGGCTCCGCCATCGTTATGCCGCCCCCGTGGCCCGGCAGCTCGCGGTTACCGCACCCTCTCGGAATACTAAAACATCGATTCGCCGACTTTTTTCCGCCTCCCCTACCCTCCCCTCCTCCTCCCTCCTCCTCCTCTACCCCAATAACCCCTAGGATGAATTTATGAATTTATTATGGCCCGTGGCTTGGTCAACTAGCTCGCTCGCTCGCTTGCCTACCACCCACCTACCTACCTACCTACCTACCTACCTACCTACCTACCTACCTAGCTACCTAGCTACCTACCTACTCCGGTTACTTTGGTCGCACAGGTGCAGAGATGATGCTCTACTCGGTCTTCTCGGGCAGAAGACTCGGCTCGTGCACCATGCCGTAATTATCTTTGCTTACTTTCGACGTCGGGAATAACCGTCGACCGATGCCCGTGTATTTTTAGCCTTGAACGTGCCACTCCTCACCTGTCGTCGTCGTCGTCGTCGTCGTCGTCGTCGTCGCCGCTCGCCTCTTCGAACCTGCTGTTTTCCAACTGCTCGCTACCTCGAGCGCAATAATCCACCAATGCCACTGCGCCTATCCGTTCCCCCCGTCCGTCGCGGGATTTTCACCTGCGCGCACCTTACCGGTACATTCACCTAAGGACCCGCTGTCACTTTTACTAACCTTTTGCCGCTGCTGCAGCCGCTGTCCGACGTACTCCCATTTCCCGTAATCCAATGAATTCGGCCAATTTACCTAGATCTTTATTGTAATATTATATTCAACACATACGGATTCAGTGTATAGTATATTTTTGTCAATACATTCTGGCAGCTTTCCCTTGTAAACACGTGATCTCGTCGGCTAAGGAGATATATATATATATATATATATATATAGTCTTCCTTTTATCTCGAAATAGCAGTGACGTAATCGAAAACGAAGCTTTCCGACGAGTGAATTCGACAATACGTTGTCTTCTTCTTCTTCTTCTTATTCTTAATTTGCGTTAGTAATTTCTAGAAATTACTGATAATTGCCGATTATTGTTATTTTAGCTTGGAAAATCTTTGGAATGCCCTATCGCGTGAGAAAAATTTGTAAAACCAACGTCATTGATCGAAGGCTTTTATTTTCTCGTGATCGATGGACGTGTACGTATTAATATAATCATTTGTTATTGTTTGTTATTAATGCTAGATGGAGTCGTGGAGCTTCGGATGGACTGTACGCGTTAGAAATGCGAATGAGAAATTTTTTGTAGTCGAATATGCGGAACCGAGGCGGGAACGGCAGGAGGTTATTGGGGTTATTGGGGTTATTGGGGTTCGTTCTCTCGTTTCCATTGAGCGTCGCGCGTCGCGATAAGCCCCATTAATTGAGGAGGAGCTTAATTGACTCGGGTCACTTTTAACTGCTCGTGTCGATAAATCATAAAGTCCCTTCGTTCGGTCCTTACTTTTTCGTTTCATTGAAACTAGATGATTGGCATTCCGTGTTCGGCCAATTATTCCCGGCCGTCTTCTCCGCCAATCGATTAATTAAATCCGTAAATACGCGCACTCGCTGTTCGCTTACTTTTCCAAGCGAGTCTCTCGTCCCGAGTGCTTTGAATTATTTCGAGTGACACGCTCTCGTGCATTAGTTACGGAATTCGGGCTCGAGTTGAAAACCGACCGGCGACCGATTGGTGTGCGGAGAGGGGGGACACGTGTGAGTGTGTGTGGGGTGGGGTGGGGTGGGAGGCAATCTCCTCGATAGCTTTATTTACGAAGAATGGCGGTTATCGAGCCGCGAGTGGAGAGGAAGCCTCCCGAGGAGTACGATAACGGAATGCTAATCTCGGCCCTTTCCCTCTCTCTTTTGCAGCCTGAGCGAATGTTACTTCGCGGGGAAAGGTGCGGCATTGGTCTTGCCGCCGAACGAACGAGCCCGGCCATCCCGGCGCGTCTCCGCGGCAGGATGCGATATACAGCAGCATCTCCAGTCGATGTTTTACCTGCTGAGGCCCGAGGAGACCCTGAAAATGGTGAGTGACAGACAAGGACTTTCTAAAGACGGATCCAACCCCCCTCCCCCCCCCGACCCCGTCCCCGTCCCCGTCCCCTTACAATCTACTACCTCTTGTCTCAGGAGCGACGGTTCTTACCTATTCGTCATGACGACCGACCTCGTCGGTTAATTAAAGAAAATCTCAAACATCTAGAGTATCTGTAAAAATCCTGCATCCCCTCCGGTTCTTCCTTCTTCTTTTTCTCCGCTCCTTCTCCTCGCCCCTCTCCATCCTTTACCTCCCATCTTTTAACCTGGCCATGCAAACACATTATACCACGCTCTTCTCCGAGCGCCCGTAATATTATTTGTCTAAGCTAAACACTTTTTGTACAAATAGAATATGTATATGTGTATATATATATATATATATGCGCTGTTTGTTCAGGCATCTCTAAAAAGAACAACAACAACGTCATTCACGAACGGCGATACTCTCGCTTATTTATTCTATTTAACGAAGCCTAATGAGCGGCACTTATCTCCTCTCTCCCAATACTTTTTCTTTATAGACCCTTAATATATTTCCTATTGGAATCTGTATAAAATATAAAATTGACGCGCGAAACTTTATTTATGCAAATCGAACTGATTAATTTGGTTTCTAATAAAAAATTTTTAATTACACGCATAGCTAAAAGCTCATTTGTTACATATTTATCAGGAATCATTTGTTAACGAGCCGCCGTCGTACGCGCATGTGCAATAATAATATTTTTAATACAAATATTGCTCGGCTCAATAAGAAGTTGTATCGCAAATAAAAGCGAATCCTGCCAATCGGACGTAAAATATTGATTATACAAATAAATTACTACGAACTATCGGCGGACCGAAAGCGTCAAGTAATTTTTCGTCCCATTAAATCCTTCTTTTTTTTTCTTCTTTTTTTTTTCTTTTTTTTTCCTTTGTTGAAAATTAATGATGGCAGCTCGCGTTTGATAATTGACGCTCTTCAATGGAACTGATATTTATCATTCCGGTAGAAAAATCCCCGCCTCGTTTTGATCATTGATACGAAGGTTTTTTTTTTTTTTTCAGCTCCGCGGCCGAGCAACTAATTAAGACGATATTTTCTATTCATGATTTTCTTATTAAATGGAGCACTTGAACGGCGAGTCGCTTCTTAAGTCCGTATTTACAGATCGACTCTGTACTCGTAAAATTATACGCACATGGCAATATCCCCGTCTCGTGCAGGTCTTTCATTCATTTTCCACCGAGATTTACATGATAATGACTTCGATCGAGCACTATTGTAAATTATAAATAAGATCGTAAATTGCTGCTTCAGTCGAAGCTCGGCAATTCACAAGCTTTTCTTACATTTCATAAAAACATTATTATTAATTTGCGAAACAGTTTGAGTTTTTCTATCGCAAGCTCCGTGTAATTGTGCAATAAAATAATAATATATATATATATATAATGTAAAAGCAAAGAGAAGCGGCAATTAAGTAAGGAGAAGAAGTAAAAGAAGAAGAAGTAGAAGAAGTAGAAGAAGAAGTAGAAGAAGTAAAGCGCACGGGACTGATTCCGAGAAGACATATTAACGATATTTTCTGCGAAAAGTTTTTGTCAGATCGTCGCAATTGTACCGAATCGAGAATTTAAATAGCTGGATGTTAACGAACTGCAATTAAAAAGTTTATGCCCGGGCGATCGCTCTCCCTCGCTATTATCCGCTATGCTGATCACCGAGCGATCTATTAGATCTATTAGAGACTAAATATAATCGATCACATCATCTATGCTTCATTAGGCAAGCTTACAGTTATTATACGTTATCCAGTAGCTAATGAAACCGGTAATTTGAAATAAATTTTAATGCCAGTATTTCTATTAGCAATTAGCCAATATCCTGTTGGCTAGGATAAAGGACAAAATAATATCATATTTTGTCTCGATATTCCGTTCCAATGTCACGTAGACCGAGTCACGTAAATAATATACGGGATACGAACGGGAGCCATGCCCATAGTATCGTGTCGATCTATTTTCTACAAACTCGACTAATTATCGAATAAAAATGCATTCGTCATGATTCATATGTATCTCGCTCATGTTACAGTCGTGTTTTTCTTCCTTTTTTTCTTTTATTTTTTCTTTCTTTTCGTTTTAACAATCTGGAGCTCGTAATCACCGATTCGCCATAGATATATAACCATTGTTTGATTTGATTTTTTTTCTTTTTCTTTCCTTATGTTGCTTAAAGCGTTTATCGTTTGGATTGTTTAAAAGGATTATGTATTAAAGAGGCATGGAGAGTGCGTTTATGTTTTCGTGTGATAACGTTGAAGCTAAGCGTACCTTCGGAAAGAGAATCGTAGTGTCGGCTCGGTAAGCTTCTGCACGAGGAGGATAATGTATTTTCGTACGCAACGGATACACGTGCACCGAGCGAATGAGGAATAGTCCTGGAGCATTGTAATGAATAAGTGGACTTATTCGCTCCCCGTGACCGCTCACGATCTTCGGCCTCAAGGAAAGTTCGGATTGTCCGGGCTTAATACAGCCGGCAAAGGGATTCGGCTACGAGATACGGCCTCCGAGTGGAGGGCCCGCATAAATTGAGATCGGCCTCGTTCTCCCCGTTATTTACAACAAATACACGGACGGGCCTCGTTCGTCCCGTAGCTTTCAATGCCGAGCCGACGATTTATTGGCGCTGGCCGAAGAAGAAGAATGAGGAGGAGGAGGAGGAGGAGGTGGAGGAGGAGGGATACTCAAGCTCAGACCGATCGCCGCGATTCTCAATTGTATAAGTGCCGTTCTCGCGTCGGGCCCCGTCCCCTCGTCACGTAGCGACCTTGAACGACGTGTCGCGCGCTCCTGTCACTTACCCTGCATCAGAACGACCGGGTAACCTCCTCAACGGTGCCCTCTGACATGCCGGACCAACTTTTTTACCCATCCTGTCGTTAAGAATGCTAATAATGTTCATTCTCGCTCGTAATTATCCACGTGCTCGGCGCGTAGAAGAGCATCCGCTCTAAGCTCCGATAACAAAGAGGACGAAAGTTTTCGACGAATGCTCGAGGGCGCTCTCGTAATTCGACCACCTGTCCTCTCATCTCCTGACCTTAAATTAGAAAAATGTTTATCCAGACAATGAGCGCGCACCGTGTATCTCCCGTCAAGATCTTAATCTCTCGCGAGTGGAGTAACCCATAAAATAATAGTTCAAGCCTCGAGGACAAGCATCCGCGTGATGTCTCTCCGTCTCAGTCTCGCCTCCCGCTAGGCCGGCTCTCGATACCTGGCAATGCAACGCGCGCTATACACGTATACGAGCGCGCGCGCGCGCACGTTCAATACACAATTGCATGCGTGAGCGCGAGCGTGAGCGTGAGCGTGAGCGCGCGGACTGGAAACGCGAGCGAGGACACGAGTGACCTTGAGGCTCGGGGCGTTGTTTCGCCGTCGTTCCAATTAGAAAGCGCCGTGGAGTTGTAACGTACGCGTAACGGAGTGCGACTCTTAGCTATCGGCATTAAGGGAGTGATCGGGAAAGGGGAATAAAGGGGTAAAGAGGGAGAATAAATGGAGATTACCGATAAGCGATCGAAGGCGTGATTTTTCATCCCGATAACGAAAGCATCCGCGCGGGACCTTCCGCGGATTTACGATTCGGTATAATTATCCTCGAGGCACACATAACCCGTCGTTCCTTCAAATGAATACGTAGGCTCCCTCTGCCTTCAATGACTGATCCTTTGTTCTTCCCTGTCATCGATCCTCCTAGGCATGTCTTTATCCTCCGGCTTCTTTGTCTTTCTTCGTTTTTCCTACTAAAAAAAACGAAAAAAAAAAAAAAAAACAGGCGGCGGCTACGATGCCTTGTTTGTTATTTTACCGAAAAATACAATATGACGGGCACGGTTTCTAATCCATTATTCGTCGCTGGATTTCAAATGTATAAGAACCTCGCATTAAAGATGATTCACCGAGTTATTAATTGCCAACTGCGTCTTCAAACGTTAATACCTCGAATTTCATGTATTATTATGCATGAAACGCGACTCCCGGTGCGCAAAATATCAAGGATCTATTGCACACCGGGAGCACCGAGTAAGTACATTGAGAGCAAAGGAAAGGAATGCTCCATAATAAATGGAGAATGCAATGCTCGCTAATAAGAGTTCAATCTGGTTAATGAAGTCAATGGATTTTTCGACGCTCGATATACATTACGTACGAGGTACGAAACTCCGTGCGCACAATGTATCGAGAGCCCGGCAAGGAGAATGAGATTTACGGAGCATAATGACTGGTGTTTATTATCGAAAAATGCCGCTTACGAAATGAAAGGAGCAGAGAATACAAATATTAAACGAACGAGCCTCTACGTACGAGCGCCGTCTTGAACTAGAAAGATATTATCATTTGGAAATATATTTACCGACTCGGATTATTGCGAAATACTAATGCACTGCGGATTATATAACATCGACGAAACGAGAATAATAATAACGATGGAAAAACCTCTTCAACTGCTGTACGTTTGTGTGTCCCTAAGCGCGGCAGACGTGGCTTTTAAAACAATTATATTGCCATAACTTAATAATGCCGGTAGACAACGATCCCTCGACAATAATAACGTTCCGCGTCAAGCGCAATGACAATAATCACTGTAATCCTTTATCGGCGAAGATTGCCGATCTACGGACAATTACAAAGATCTAACATTTCTTAAATATCCTCGATTTCGTCGATTTCGTCGATTTCGTCTCTTAAGTCGTATCTCTCGTCGTCCAGGACGAATCGGGTATGAAAAAAAAAAGGGCGAAAAAAGAAACGATATTCGGTCACGATTCAACGACAATGCGTATATAACAGTATTTGTAAGAAGAGCAAAATTATGCACTCTGCTGCAGCTATTTTTTTCACTGGCAGTGCATTGAATTGTATTTATTTCGTTGGCGAATCGGTGTATTTACTCGTTTATTCGTTTTTGCTACAATGTCCTAAATAGCTCGAGTTAATGTTGATTTATCGGATTCTCAGCGTGTATTGTTATTATCTAGGAAGAGCAGGGCCGTAGCGCACAAGATACGCCGCCGGGGATCACGTAACAATCTAGGACGATAGAGAAAAAAAATCATTTGAAAATACTGCGTGCGATTAGTTGTCGAATGCTTTCTGTTACATTGACGAATGTTTTTCGACTCGCGTGTAAATCTCCATGTAAATCTCCATGTAAATCCGCATGTAAATCATCGTACGTGGCCTTTTCTGCGTGGAAGGAAGCGTGCTAAAGGAGGATCGCCAAAGACACATCGGATGTCATTTACCTTCCTTACGATACAAAGCCGAACGAGAATAAAAGCATCTCGTGGTAATAATAATAATAATGATCGCTCTTATTTGTAAATTATCGAACAATTGCCGTGCAATTCATTTAAAAGCGATAGCGCCGAGGTGCTTCGTGATTCCGGCCTCGGATAGGGTCAAATACGTTTTTAGATCTTGATTTTAGATAAATTTATCATTGATGCTTGTCGTTTGCCGTAGCGCTCGCCAGCATAAATAACGTTGCGTCCCGGACTCGAGACTTCCGTGTATGCTTCGAAAACTCTCGATACCCTTACGCGGTCAACGATGTCAACTTTGTCAATACGCAGCTTCATCAACGTAACGTCGTATTTTCGTCTCTTTAGAGCCCAAAGATCTTTTACGGATTTCCAGAGCGTAACGATTAGCTTGATGATAATTATTGGTGCTTCTCTTTCCTTCACCCGATCCGTTGAAGGTAATTTTCCCAAAGTACGAGCCTTTTACCCCGCGCACTGTTATTTAAGAGAATTATCGGCGGTATATTCAACATGGGCGTGCGGTGCCGCGTGCTTTTCGTAATCGTTCCCTCATCTTGCGGAGCACCGAAGATCCCCCGATAGTGACCGCCGGATTAGAAGCTGTGCCCCGGACGGACGTGCAAATAATATCGAATGCAAATAATGCACCGGTAACGACCCAACCGCTCAACTAAGGGCTCGCTCGACCTTCGTAATGCATTCGTCTCTCCCTCCTCTCTCTCTCTCTCTCTCTCTCTCTCTCTCTGTACCTTCGCCCCGCCCCGCCCCGACCCGCTCAACGTCTCTTTCTCTCGTGCGTTATTCCTGAAAATACACGGCTCGGCGCTGTTCCTACAAGCCGCGTCCGTACGTCGCTTGCGATCACGAGGTCGAATAGTGCCCCGAGCCAAAAGAATGTGTAAAAGTTGAGAGAGAGAAAAAAAAAATAATATGTTTTACTTTTATTGGGTTTTGCGTAAGATTTTTTTTTCGTTTCGTTTTTTGTTTTGTTTTTGTTTCTCCTGTCGGCCAGAGAATGTATTTTATTGTAGATTACGAATGGCAATAATTTACAATTGACCCGATTGCAATAACTATATATCCGAGAGTCTAATGGCTTGGCCGTACTTTGACTCGCGAGCAGCGCGATTATTAATATTTCAGCCATAACTAGATGTTTTTATAATTTTACCCGCCCAATGACGATTACCGTTAAGATTAAAATAATTCCAGGAGCAGCAGCTCTTTCTCTCGGAAGACAAGTTTCGCAATCCGCAGTACATTGTACGTACGTTCACTTTATGTCCAAGGCTAATGATTTGATCTTTTTATAAATTCATCCGTCAAATGATTACGCCGCTTAAGTGTCCGTCCCGAGTACTTTAGTACTATTGAATCAAGATTGCCGCTCGCTCGTTTTGTTCGCTCGAAAGCGAAAATTGACATCGGATATTTCCCGAGGAAGAGCCAGCCGTCTGTCTACACTGAATAATCTTGTAAATATTTAATGTATCGTAAGAGAGTCCGTATGAAATAATTGCTTGTCAAACGCATTCGTAAGCGTAAAATAATATAATATAATATGCATCGAGCTTAGCTCGCTCGTATTTTTTTTTTTTTTTTTAAATGTAATTTAAGCGAACAAGTTTTATTTATCCGGCCCGCTCTTGGATTAATTAATCTTGATAAAGGAATTTGGCGTCGGTATAGGGAGGGGGGGACAGGGGCCGGAGGATTTAAAAGACAAGGCCAAGAAGAGTCCTCCGATACCTAAGGGTTTATTACTCCTCCTTTACTCACTGACCTCGTGTCAACAATTGTATTATTTACGATACTTTCATTAAGTCGTTAAAGCCGCGGAGCCCCGAGCGCGCGGATACGAAAAATACGTATTGGCTTACATGCGCAAAGGCGAGTCGCGCGCTCTGAATTGTTCTCTCTCTCTCTGTCTGTCTCTCTTCATCACCCTCGCCCCTCCATTGAAACTCAAGGCCTGTACAATTATTTTATTGTAATTCCATTTGCAGTCATTACGCTATCTCCCGTGGTTCTGTAAACCCAATTATCCTACAATTCAGAGAAAGGGTTAAAGAGTGCCGAGACTTTTTATTAGACATTACGGAAATAGGCATTGCGTTCGATGTAAAATATTTTTATTTACAAATTATTATTACGTTTCGGTTCAATGAACAAAACATCATTTTTCCATTACGCGATTTTGTTTTTACTTCGATGCTGCTTTTCAGCTGGTAAACCGAATAATATTCCGACTATTCCGAATCGCCAGACTCTGCCAATGTAATAGTAATTTTCATTAAAGACCTGATTACCATATTCCATTATAAACTATTAGAAATTTAAATTAACAACCCCATAGAATAAGAAACGCATTGTAAAAACTTCAATGAGATTTGGAAATCATGTCAAGTTAAAAGTTTAAATATAAATAAATAAATAAATAAATAAATATTTATACATAAATTCTATTTATATGTAAAAAATAAAGAAGTAACGGCAAATACAAAGGTGATTAATGACCGAGTAAAGAGTTTAAGAAGATCGATTTCCGAATATTTGTATTCCATTGTTGCTATGTAGGATGGGACTAAGATGAAGGAAAAGGATCTTATGGGACAATCGCATTGTATTATCCCTGTAAAAGGATGGGGATTCAAAATTGATGCACGCGAGGGAGAGAGAGTGAGAGAGTGAGGGGGGGAGGGAGAAGATGGATAAATGAGCCCAACGTGCGCCGTTCGTTTAAATACGAAGAAAGTCGAAAAGAGTCGGCGGGGAAGTCGGACACGTGACCCCACTTATAATGCGAGTATAGCCAGCGAAACTTATCAGCGAGTTTGGCTCTTCCCCGTGCTCAATATCCTCGTTTCCACCATACGTGATACGATTACCAATCCTTTTAACTAGACGTGCCACGTGAATATTTTTATTACGCGCTCGGACTTAACGGACTTTTGGCAGAAGGAAAAGAGCTAAATTATCCGGACAGACGACCGTTTCAGCATTTCAGCTACGCTCGTCGTAAATTATGTTGTTAAGCATTTTTTTTTTTTTCTTCTTCTTCTTCTTCTTCTTCTTCTCTAGTATACACGAATGATATTTAAGCATATACGTAATTTACATTCTTTGATGTAAGCGGTTCGTACTTAACAATATTGCGTTCCTTCTGCGTACGATTCCATTTTTTCCCCTACGTTATACGTTAACGGCCATTGGCATTGTTATTATTAATGAATTTCTTCGTACAATAATGCCAGTATTTACATAATGGGCATACGCGCATACATTAATTTTTTTTAATGTATACGTATTAAACGCATTGCTCTGAGTCATGTATTTTATAAATTATTGCACATTGAAATTCCGCAGCTTTCAGAAAATAAACCCACTAAAATGCTTTTATCTATACGTGATTAAGATTCGTAAATTTAATTCTAAACAGCCGGTATTTATATTAACATTATTATATTTTATGTTAATAGAGCCGGATAAAATTCTAACGAATACATTGTCATAAAGAATGAATGAATAATGTAGTCATGAAAAAGTAGTTTAGCCGAACAGTTTTCACATCGGCAATGTAATGTGACGTTTCCGTTATGTTTAACTTTCCCGATGAAAAGAATTCTAATGATTGATGCAACAGGATAATTCTCTCTCTCTCTCTCTCTCTCTCTCGCTCTCTCTAGCCAACAATGAGCTTGTAACGAGATTAATTTTCTCTTCCTAACGCGCTTACAGATCGTCGATGATTAATGAAAGTCGGCTCGGAAAGCTTTTTAATGAATTTGGCCGAAGCCGTACAAGCATTAATAATTATTCGCCATCGTGTGAAGTTCGCCGATTAAATGTTTTAAAAAACAATCATAACGCGTGAATATATATATATATATATAAAAAAAAAAAAATCATTAATATTACGTTTATGAATTAATTTAATGTAAATGTCTTTTGTTTATTCCAGGTGAGTGTACCGGCAATTTTCCTTATCGACTTTTCCGACACGTAAGTTTAATACAATAATCCTCCCAGTGCACGCGCACGCACCCACACCCACGTAGTTGTAAGTATAAAAATGTTATTATCATTAGAGCCGAAGCTCTCGAGGGGAACTCAATTTCTAAGCTATAAAGTAAGCAAATAGGTAATACGTCATCGGCTAATCAAGCAATCGCTAAAAGCATTTTCCCTCCACCGCTTTGGCACTTGTATCGGGCTTAGACCATCTTTTGACGGCCGACGAGCATAAGACACTTTTGCGCGCGGGAACGAAGAGTCGTTTGGAAGTGTATTGGTGAGAGCTCGGGGCATGAAATTTCGCCGAACGTAGGGAGCGATCGCGATAAGCGGCACCGGGGCAGAAGAAATATCGACTCGCTAGTCGTCCGTACGCGATCGAATTCGATGCCCAAGATCGCCCAGAGTCATCGGCGACCCACTTGGCCCACGTGTGCGTCTCCGTCTCGACGAAGACGGGGATGCGGAGGATGGGCGGCGTCGGAACGTTGCGTCGCCAGGCCCCCGGGCGAATCCGTCCCAGCCAATGAGAGCTCGTGATTTCCGGTTCTGCACGCAACCGCGAGTAGATTCCGGGCCACCGATGACCTGCTCCCCTCGCCCTCACCTGCTCCGCGCTTCCGAAGATTGATGCCCGTCTCTCTTTTTCTGCCCTACCAATATATATATATATTCTCAATACCTTTCTTGTATTATATATATATTCTAGAATGGTTTGTCAGACTTGTTGATGTCCCGTATCGAAGTCTGCCAGAATCTCCGTAGCACTATCCAATGCATACATTCATAAAATATACGAGTAATTTCCATGACTTCTGCATTATTCCGTCCACTTGATTTTATTTGTAATTGAGGAGCCCGAAGAAGGACACGAGGGGGTGGGTGCTCGTGATACTTTTAATGCCGGACTTGTCACCGCTTGAGTATATAAAAACAAAACAAAACAAAACGAAAAAAACAAAAATTATATTTGGCTTTTATATTTGGCTTTCGGCCGATACGTACTTTTTGTTAGATACGTAATTACAACGTCAATCGATACGTAATCGCATCGACTCCTGAAGTTTTAAGTCCTTCAATGGAATATTAAAGCTTTTATCTGTAATTCTTCCATTGTGAATTCGCCCTTATCTCGTATGAAATTATTCTGAGTAAAATCCGGTTACTGTATATCGGAAAGCGATTGGTCGTGCATAGATATGAGTAGCAGCACCTGTTAAGTCTTAGAACTCGTTGTTACAACGTATGCATTTGCCATATGGGTTCCCGCGTTGCCGAAGCGTTGCCGTCCATTATTTAATTCCTGTCGAAAAGTTATATATCCAGAGACGTTTTATATGTAAAACGAGCCGGGAGTGCTATACAAGCGAGCTTGTGTAAAAGTGATCGTGCAGACATACGTAACATTTACATACGTAAATAAATAAAATTTCAATTTCCAATAAAGTTTTATTCTAATTACAATTGTCTGGCGATTCGACAGCTTTATAAAGATTTTGCATTAACGATAAGTTATTATCCTAGAGATTTTCTTATTTATTTGGCACGTATGGGAAATCATCACTCGTTAGCAAGAGCTGATATTATCAAGTACAATACAAAAATCTCCGATTTTCATTAATCACTCTTCTTTCTATGGAATAAGAATTTTATCTACGCTTTCTTCCATGCCATTAAGCAGCAAAAATCTAAAAGTCTTGGAACCAAGCTGTTTATGAGTAAACGTAACTCACATACACACAGAGAGAGAGAGAGAGAGAGAGAGATAACGAAAATGAGCTACATTGGCGAAGGTTATTCTAAAGAATAGTTTGGCCATGTGGCGAAGAGAGGGTTTACGAGACGAAACCATTGACAAGTCCAATAAGCCTCAGGGAAAATGATAAGAGCGTCCGGTCCGCTCATCCGTTCATTTCCCTCCACGTGTGCTCGAACCTTTAGTCTTAATAAGAAAAAAAAAATAATAAGGTAAAAAGTCTTGATTAGGTGGCTGGGTACGTTATTCATGCTCAGAGTTAATTTATCCCTGATTCACGAGGGCTGTGCCAGGGCACGGCGAAGAAAGGCGGTAAGAACCGAGCGGCAGCGACGTGACCTGCTAGTGGGGAGGGGGCGGGGGTGGCGCGCGGTTGATTATAAAGCCGTGGGTCCGAAATCGTAGATTTCAGACGACTTTTAAAATCAATTTTAAACGTCGTTGTCCATTGTACTCTTATTTTCCTACACGTGATAAAATTAACGCGCGTTCTCCTTGTCCTGGCTTCCTTTATTCGGTCGAGCTCCCATACAACCTTCCCTGTTCTTATATTTTACTTACTGAATTGTCGTTGTCGTCGTCGTCGTCGTCGTCGTCGTCGTTGTTGTTATTAGCAAATTTATAATACGTACGCGTCAATGGCCGCTTGAGGTCGGACGTAAAGCTTTTAAAACTACTACGGATCATACGGATCTTGGTAAGAGATGCTGCTCGTGTCAACGTGTGTGAAATTCAACAGTGAATTATAGAATTATTGACAGCGTTAGAGCAGGCAAAAGAGCGCATGCGCTCGCTTCAGCTTAGCGTAAATTTCACTTCTAAAATAATGGCCATGTATTTATTAGCAGATATTGGGGGTTATTAATTACACGTCGAACGAACGATTATGCCGCATAAGTGGCATAATAAATTGATTTATATAAAGCATAAGCTCGTGCACCTGCTGTAGCGCTCGGGTGTTATTGTTATGTAAATTTACGATCCAACGAGCGAGAGATTTTAAGAGCAGAGCCTCGGAGCTTTATTTATTCGGCAATTCATAAAAGCAGCGCATTGACGACGAGCGAGTTCGCTTTGAGCTCCTTGTCTTTGCTTTATATCGCACCGACTAACCTACGGAAGATCCTTTGTCTTTTCATTTTCTATTTTCTATTGTCATATTGGCCGGACATCGTTAAGTCGTTAAGCTCTCGTTGCGAGAGAACTCGTTCTGCAAATCACCGCGTGTCAAACGGCTCGGTTGCCATTTTTCACAAGTCGAGTTAAATAAATTAGAGAGAAATATCCGTTCCGGGTGCTTTGCCTGGTCGATCGATCGATCGCATTGTGCGTCTTCTTTTTTTTTTTTTTTTTTAGAAATCCCTCGAGTCGCTCGGTCCCAGTGACGGACGGTAAACGTTCGGCCGAGGTGTCTCGCAAGGGGGTAAAAAACCTCGCGAACGAGAGCGCGAACACCTCGAGGATCGCGAGCTATGCAGAGATGCGCATAAAGGGCCGGAAGTGCACGAGCGAGCTAGCGAGCGAGCGAGCCAGCGAACGAACGATCCGAGCGATTAATGGCGGACTCCGCCGAGGTCGCTGACACTTTCCGCATAAAAGGTTCTCCTCGTCCGTCTACTGCGTCCGTATGCGCGCGGTACAGGCAGAGCGAGCGAGAGAAACGGACGAGTACGTTGGTGGCGTGTTGGCGGCGGCGGTGGTGGTGGCGGTGGTGGCGGTAGTGGTGGTGGCGGTAGTGGTGGCGGCTCCCCTGTAAAAAGTAACGGACCGGCGAAAAAGTTATGGTATTATCGCTGCTGGCCCCGGGCGGGAACACGGCGCGGATGCTCCGGACGATCCTCGCTTTTGTTCAGCCTCTTAGCGGCTCCTCGTGGAGGGTGGGTAGGTGGGTGGGTGGGGGCGAGGGGAGGATCTGCGGCTTTTCCCGCGTCTCCGAGACGAATTTTCGCTGGCGAGGATACGCTCGCGAGCGCCGCCACTGCGCCCCGGAGTATTTCGTAAGCGTCTAACGACGCGAGCCAAGCCTCGGAGCGACCCTTTGTTTTTCTATCGTCTCACTTGTTCTCCTCGCGATATACGGATACGAGATTCATCTGCCCTCGCAGCGGCGAGGCTCGCGCCAACAAAACAATCACTTAATAATGCAATTAAAAACCCAAGATTTGTTGGCCGCACGTTATAAGGAAAAAGGATCGTTAATTTTCCTCCTCCTCCCCCTCCTCCTCCTCCTCCTCCTCCTGCTGCTGATGCTGCTTCGGTTGCCGTTGCTGCTGCTGACGCTTTTCAAGGCGATTTTCATTCGATACGCTCGCAAGATTGTATTGAAAAGTAAATCCACTTTTTGCCTTTGTAATTCATGCATAAACTTCAATGTAGTCCTCGGCTTTGTTTATACAAAAGTAATCGCCAGCGAATTAAGATCCGATTCGTTATCTTGTACGAGATTCTTCGTGAATATTCTTCGACTGACTCGATTTAAGTCCATTAGCACAAAAGAGACAATGAAAGGACGTTTCAAAATTCTATTAATAGAATAAAAATAACTTTGGAATTGAAGCCTTATTCCCGCACTTAACTATAATATCGCTTTTCTCTTCTTCTTCTTCTTCTTCTTCTTCTTCTTCTTCATCTTCTTCTTATATTTGATCCTTATTCCTCGACAAGTACATTTTGTACCACCGTACGGTGTCACTATATTTCGATGCTTTAATAATAAGTTGTACGAGTGTTGAAAGTAAAAATCCTTAAATCCGTGGAAAGGTTGAATTAACTTGGTCCTCATTTATAAAGTGACATTAAATACGCAACGGTTATCGTTCGAGTTTGTAAATGGATTTATTTACATGGAGATTCGCGGCCCGCGGTGAGTCGAACATTTCCCGTAATGGCGACGACAACTACATGGAAAGGAAGATATTAAACTAGGTATTAAGTAGGGGCAAGTGGCGAAATAGGTCTACGAAACGGAGCGACATTGAAAGTACGGCGCGTGGAAACTACGGGCCCGGAGAGCTTAACAATACATTTTTAAGAGTAAAACAAAACGAGCGCGTGTGTAAGTAAGTTGGAGTGCGGGTAGAGTGGCGCGCTGCGGGGGGCGGAGGGGGGGTAAGGAGGAGAAAGCAAAGAATTATGGCTGACGCCCACGAGCCGAGCAGCTTTGTGGTGGGCTCTCAGGCCTCGTGCGCGCACCTCGAGCTTTTTCACGTCACTTATAAACGTGTGAAGGTCCGCTGTGTGACAATAACCTGGCATTGTCAGCGGTACGTCACTTGTTCCGGACCGGCCAGACTCGGTCTACGCATTGTCAAAGAGCGTTGTCGGAACAGATTCTGCATGTACGTCTTCCACAGAGGGGAATACGAGTAACGAGGCCTTCATATCTTGGTGGTGATGTGGGGCTCGGGCGGAAAATTATCAACTCCCATTGTCATCTGTTAGCAATCGATAGTGCAAAAAAAAAGATAAAGCATGACAGTAGAGATTATTGGGGTTAAGGCCTCCGAGTAGTCTCCAGAGGCCAGGGTATTATTGAACCTAGTGAAACGACGTCTGCGGGACTTTGGACTAAGTGGCGAATATAAAATCAGAGCTGAATAAGTTGCTGTTGGAATGAGACGCGATGCTACGCAACGGACCGTCTTCTGCTACAAATACAGAGGCCAGACAAAGTTCGGCAGATGTTTGTTTGACAGGCTAATCGATCCGTGAACTCAATACGATAAGAGAGAGAGAGAGAGAGAGAGAGAGAGAGCACGGTCACATTAAGAGATCTCGGGTAATTACCGTGTGGATCAGATCTGCCTCGGATCGGGTTATTATAATTGACCCACGGCAAGGTCTTGCTCCAGTGACCAGGAAGCTGGACCGATGGTACCTTTGATAGAGGCTGAATCTAGTGATCCAGGCTAGCTGCTCGACCTAATTTGTATGCTGCACAGCGACAAGAAGAGCGACGGAAGTACGCCTTCCCCGTAGGCTTTAGCAAGGGAAATAGAGCGAGCCAAGTCAAAGGAGAGTTTGATCCTCTTCCTCCTCCTCCTCCTCCTCCTCCTCCTACTTCTCGTATTCGCCGTTGAGCACTTGCTCTGCTTATCAAGCGCTGGTCCAATTTTTTTCCATTTCTCGATCCGACCAGGTATTTGAGACTAGTGTTTGCTCGGCATTTCTCGAGGACCGTCTTCATCAAAAGCCCTAACGGATTTTCGACAGATTTTTAAAAAGAGCTAAGAATCATCTTAGGAATAACTGGAGCTTTTGGCTCTCGTCAAAGAACTTTTTTTTAGTGCTGCTTTTCGTAAATTCATCACGCCCGCGCCTTTGAGGCAATAATAATCAAGACTTCCTTGGCTTTGCTTGCCTTACTTTTACGTAAAAATAAAGAAACTCCATCGGATAACGTTTACTTTTTTCTTTCTTTTTGTAATATTCCAATTCTTTGAACAACTCTTAATAAGCCAGTGTTTCTTCTTCTTCTTCTTCTTCTTCTTTTTTTAGCGCAACTCTGACTTTATGTTAAAACTGTCTATAGAGGGAAAAAAAAAAGAAGAAAAAATTGATTTCGACGGATATTTTTTGTTCGACTTACATTTACTTACAAATGTCGTCGTTATATCTTAAAAATACGAAATTCTTGTGCTTCCGTCCTAAAGTTACTCCTTCTCTTATTGCACATTGAAGCATAAAAATATTATTATTTTTTCTTCTTCGAATAATTCGTTTTCTGTTCACCAGAGCTTCTTCTGCTTCTTATTCTTCTTCTTCTTCCTTCTCTTTGCGTAAAAATCCTTACAGCGCATACAGGTTGGCGCATATTGAGGCTGTAATGAGGTAAAGAGAGCACGGAAAGAGAGAATGCAGAGGTGAGCGAGAGAGAAGACTGAAACAAGTCGTATGAAAAGTCAAACGGGTACGCGCATGAGCGAAGAAAGCATGAAGCGCGGGAGGGGGAGGATGAGTAGGGTGAGGGGGGGAGGAGAAAATGAAGCAGAAGAGGAAGTCCGAAAAGCAGTTGTTCACGATAGTAGCACCTCTTTTTGCTTCCTTTCAGTGCAACGCCGCTCCCGCTCTCCTCCCCCCCCTCCCGGCCTCCTCCGACCTCTTCACCTTCTTTCACAACTACGACGCGTGAATTTAAAACGCAATCTTTTGTCACTGGCGATGTTTTCGTGAAAATTTCACGCTCGTCTGTCGCTGACAAATCGCTGCAACTCCGTCTCTCAATTCCAAGCTACTCTTTCCTCTTTCTCCATTTCGTTACTCTACTTCCAACGACGTAGACCTACTTTATTTCATATGTCTTGACCATAATGGCGTGGCTCTCTTTACAAAATAACAACTATCGCTTCGCTGCATAGTTTTACACCTCATTTTATACCTTACAATACCCTACAATACCCTACAATACCCTACAATACCCTACAATACCTTACAATACCTTGTTGTATGTAGTAGTCCAGATGATAAATCGTTATTTGACTACCGCTTGTATTCGAGTCCGGCATTCGATGGACGTGGGATAGACATGGTATGGAAGCGAGGCGTTTTTGTTTTGTTACTACGAAGGATTCGAACGAGTTTCACGCCATTTTTAAATAAAATATGAACCGGAAAGGCAAAACTAAATCGTATATATCGTGGCTGTTTTTAATTACCCCGTGACTTTTTCGTGGACGTAAGAGGCGTAGAATTTTTAATAAATATAATAGACGACCTTTTAAAAAAGGGGGGGGAATATTTCACAGGCGATCTCTTGTAAAGATTAATGTTTTCAAATATCTGGTATCTATCGAGGCCGAACTTATCACGCTTTACAATGGCAAAGTGATGCGCCATTACGTACTGCTGCTGCTGCTGCTGCTGCTGCTGTGTTGCTGCTGCTGCGACTATTTCCTCTCTCGTGAGTGTAGGAAGGGACGGGACTGGCTTGTATTATTCACGATTCTCTACTCTTGTTACGATTATCGTTTCGAGCCTTAGAAGCTGCGTCATTTCGTAAAGTAATATTGACACGTTTCAATTGGAACTCCGAGCGCGAATTTCATTGTATTAATGCCTTCGAATGTTGAGTGTATTTTAATTGAAATTGAAATTAAATCTGGACAGGATAATAAGGATTTCCCTAAACTTTTACTTAATAATATCCTCTGACAACAGGAATGTGTAATTCATCGATAATAATTTGTACTTTGCCGGGCTGCCTGCCAACCCTTTTCTTCTTTTATTTATTTATTTATTTTTTTTTTTTTTTAACCGGATGGAAATGGCCTTTTTTTCTATCTGCACATTCCGCCATCAGCTTTTAAACAATTTCGCCAACAACGCTGACACGGAATTCGTTAAAATAATACATCGCGATTCGCAATAACTATGGCAATCGAAATCCGTCACTTTATTTCCCCATTAATTTGACTATCAATTAAAAGGTACTTGTTTACAAACTGGGGCAGCTATTATTTCAAGCAAGAGGGCAGGAGGCCAGAGGGGCACGAGAGCACGAGGGCACGAGCTGTCGTAAGAGTGAAGTCAACCCTTTAGGAGGTGGAAGAAGGGACGGTCTGTGAAAATATGTATATTATAAAGTCTTGGGCTCGTTCGTTTGGGATTTTTCACTTTTCGATGTTAACAACAAAAAAAAAAATAACTACAAAAAAAAACTACAAAATAAAAAACAACAACAAGAGAAAAGAATACGAGCGACTGTTGATCAAAGCTCTTTGCGGTTATTGCAATTACGTTTGGCGACTCGCTCATTATGACGAAGCTGAAAATATTTAACGTTTATTCAATATCGAATGGGTATATAGTTGTCGTAAATCACTCGCCGCAATGTTATTATTCATTGGGAATTAAATTTACTATTAATTAATTTGCATGTAAGGAAAGTGCTCGCCCCGTCGAGCTATAACAATGCGCAATAAAAATGCCGGAAAAAATGTTCCACGCAAGCTCTGAATCCAGTGGGAATCCACAGGCAACAAAGAAACGAAAGAAACGAAAGAAACGAAAGAAACGAAAATATGATAAACAAAAGATCCGGCTGCGGAGGACCGATGCGCTCGTCTCCTTTCAAAAAGTTTCTCCTTTATTCGCATAATTTAAGAGCTCGTTTATACCGGGCGACGGGACAACGTTTAAATTATATTCCAATAGCCGGCCCCTGAACAAATAGCATCATCTAGAACGTTGAGCACGGAGAGGCGTTGCGCAAACTCGTCGCGCGCGCGAATGCTCACAAGCCATTAACATTAATATTAACATTAACGAGCTTCCTCTTTAACGTCTTTGCGTAGATTCCTCGAAATGTCGTGTCGGCCGACATTGCAGTGCAGTGGATTAATGATCCGACGATCATTCTTTAATAGCTCTTGTTGATTTCGCGTTGGGCTGCCGAGTGCGATACACAATAAGTCATCGCATTATTGATCATATGTAATTATGGAATTCATAGCGGACGGTAAATGTTTTTGAAAATATAACGTGACTGTGACGTACGTTCCCTTATGGCGGAGCGTTTAATCGTCGGTTGAACTTCGCCGTGGGCGTAGGTGGTTAGTTAGCGAATTCCCGACTCCGGTGGATTTACGAAAATATTTACTTTGAGGACTTATTGAGGAAAGCCGGTGGTGTCCGTATTCTCATCTCGGAACGAGCTTTAGTTTCCCTCGCGCTTAAGAGGTGGCTATTAATAGCTTTAGGTTATTGGCGGTAAGGAGAATGATTTAATTTTCGAAAAGATCGGTAAAGGCGACCTTCTTCTCTCTTTGAAGCTCTGGTGTTTGGATTTTTTTTTTTTTTTTTTTTTATTGAGGATTTTAGAATAATAAATCGGAGCTCGGGTAGTTTACAAGCGAGGCGGCCAAGTACCGCAAGAACAAAGAGACTCCTGATCGTAATACGTGAGGGGAATAGGTTTGTCTTATTGTAAACATGTTTCGCCGGAATATGCGGCGAACGTGAGTTTCGTCGGACGCGTGCCACCGGCCAGACAATACCCAATAACCGACGACAATACTCTCCCCGCATGAATCCGAATGAATTCGGTTGGCTTTAGTCGATGATCTGGATCGTCATCGGATCGTCATCGGATCGAAAAGGCCGATGTTGTTTCCGACGACGGCGCAGCGGCCCCGTTGCCAAGACCTAGACCGAAAGCTCTTTCCCTTCTTCTTCTTCTTCTTCTTCTTACTTTTTTTTCCTGTACAAAACATATATAGGATACAGCAAATTAAGGATAGATTGAAGTTAAATACGATTGCACGTTCCGTAATTGCAGGATAAAGATCAATTGAGCTCGATGTAAATGTGTCGCTTGATATTTTACGTTCATCATTATAATGAAATCCGCAGGTAGAGGGAGGCGGCTCGTAAGGGAGACGCAGAGAAAGAGAAGATCCGCGGGAGCATCTCTAGTGAAGCAGCGTCCTCTCTCTCTCTCTCGAGCTCCTCAACTAAAGCCACATCGTGGTTGCATTTTCATAAATCAAGCGATGGTTAGCATCGCGTTAGAGGTCGTTTGCGCGGCTGCTGCATCTCTGCCTCCTTGTTGCGCGCGTCGTCGTCGTTGTCGTCGTAGTCGTCGTCGTAGTCGTTGGCGGACGGGCGGAGGAGGAGGAGGTGAAGGAGGATCGTTAAGGCCGATCGGACGTGCGTATAAAGCGAGAAATATACGTCGAATCGAGCCTCGAGTCTAGCTCCCTCCCCAGCTTCCCCCCGATCACCCCTTCCCAACCCGGCTCGATGTATCGCTGGGTAAGAGCCTCTTTATCACGAGCACTTTGCTGGGAACGCGTAGCTGAAAGCTACAGCTACGCGGCAGGACGTGGCGGCAGAACTCTCCTGTCCGACGTACCTTTCCGAGGGCAGCAGCCGGAGTCCTTGTCGGCCCTTTCATTTTTTTTTTTCGCGCGCGCCCGAACGTGGAGCGCTAAATAATCATCCTCCTTGTCAGCGTTCCCCGGCCGTTCCCGCGACCTCGACACCCTCCCCGAGGATTATTGGTTCGTTTCTGTCGGATTTTATGGGCGCTCCAATACGCTCCAATGTCCGTAGCTCGTGGAGGGGATTTTGCCACTCTTCGTAAGAAATTCCCCGTAACGAATCTACCTCCCGCCAATGTCCTTATCGAATCATAAGCGACACCGTTGCGCTCGGAGTCTCCGGTCGCATGGAATGAAAAACGGATAAACGGTAAAAAAAAACAACAACAAAAAAAAAAGAAAAGAAAGGAGAGTTGTCGTTGGATTCGAAGGGATACGGCGATGGACTTCCAATGATCCCCGGAGTATGTAACGTGAGGCTTGTCGAGGAAAGGAAGGATCGGCCGAACCGGGAGAGAAAGAGAGCTTGTGCCGCCATTGTGCGGCGCAGTTATTTCTAGATTATCGGAAGAGGGGAAAATGCCTTGAAATTGCACGTAGCCTCTCGCGATGTGATTCCCGGGGAGCCGATGAGCCAATCGCTTTGTTTGCTTATCGGAGTCACACGGTGACACGGATACTCGGATTAATTATGTCACGTACAATTGCCGCCGATGGGTCGATAATCTTACGGGCGTCCACTCTGTGCCCCTCCCCCTCCTCACCGCGCGGAGCGGAGCGGAGGCGTCGCGCAACACTTCGCGACTCGGGAATAGGAGGACTTTTCGCGAATACGTGTCTGAAGTTGCTTGTCCTCGCAAGCCAACAACTCGTGATGAAAGCAATTGCCGCGGGCGCCTATCGCCTCGCGTACACCACCACCGCCCAGACCCAGGCGTTCATTGACACGTGGCGCCCTTAATTCCCGCTCGCGTCCATTCATTATCATCGCCGCACGAATGCTTAATGACACGATTATGCATTTGCCAGCCTGGCCCTTTGGATAAACGCGAGATTTTGAAAGGATACGTCGCTAGAGCTCGGGGCGATGTAGCTCACGACGAGGCCCAGTCCTCGTCAACCTAAATGGTTGCACGGCCATCTCGAGCCTCGCTCGCTCCCTCGTTGATTCGCGAGGAGCGTTCGTTCGAATAGCTCGAGAGCACTTGTAAATTGTGAAATTGGAAATTAGCAGCGCGTGCTCGTCTCGTGTTCTGATTACGCGAATTGCCGAGCGTCGCGAAAGGGGTTATTGGGCTTTGGTCGTGGTGGTGGTGGTGGTGGTGGTGGTGGTGGTGGTGATGGTGATGGGGGGGGGGCGTGGAGAGCTTGGCTCCATCGCAGAAAAGGAATAAAAGCGAGGAAGGAAGGAGGGAGCCGTAGTCGTCGTCGTCGTCGTCGTCGTCGTCGTCGTCGTCGAGACGCGGGCAAAAGAAATAATAATAATGGGGTCGGCGCTAAATGTCATGCACAATGAGCCTCCCTGGCATTGTTTGTCTGGCTCGAAAACCAATGAGCCCAACGGGCGCCTGCCTGGCTGGCTGCCTGCCTTGCCTTGCCTTGCCTTGCCTTGCCTTACGTTAGTTACACGCACCCACGGATACGACCGCATGGACGCATACATCTACTACGTCGCGATTCATTGTAGTGCGACCTACAAAGTCTCGAGCGCGCGAACGAGCGAGTTATTTCAATGAATTTCAGGCATCGGACATCGGGCATCAACTCAAACTTACTTTTTATCGTGATATTGAAAGGCCCATCGAGGATTCCGATGACCTTACAGCGGACTGTTTTTTATTTTATTTATTTATTTTTTCAACTAACGTTCGCCTTTCTTTGGATTATTGTAATTAAAAAAAAAAAAAATTCCCTTCAATTTGCCAAGCTTCTTCTTTGCTTTGATAAGAATCTTAATAGCGAAAGGCTTGGGATGGATGGAATCCTCTATTCGACACAAGAGCGTGTTTATTATGTTACATTTGATGAGGCAGTAATTAGCAGTTAGTCGGTTAGTTTTATTTTGAATGAAACATTGTACTGAGGAGTTTGATGCTATTGCGTTAGATCTATCCGTCTGACAGTGCGAAAATTTGTAGCATCGAGTTCCACTTGAGATGTGTAGGCTCTATTCACGAAAGCATTTCCATATGCCTTACTAAACTCGTTACTTAATTTGAAAAATCTTTCGAAATCCTTTATGTAAGCGTATTGCGTAATTTTATAAATTACATACCCTCTGCAGTGCTACTACGGGAAACTCAATTTACGAAGAAGGCTTTGCTATTAATAGGTCTAATCTCCCCGACATCTACGTCATCTACGTACTCGCGAGATCTACTAATCCGGTCCCTTTAACATGTTTCGTTAATATTATTATTGTTGTTGTTGTTGTCGTCGTCGTCGTCGTCGTCGTCATAGGATAGATATTCGTTATGAAGGAGCAGGAGAAGAGTCGGAGCTGCGTGCGTGCAAGGCACAATTAATCGTTTGTATTGCAGTGCCGGACGGACACGGACAAGTATCGCCGTTGCAATTTTCATTTATCCGTGCTTTAACGAAAAGAAATAAGAAGCGTTGGGGGGGGGGGGGAGTGGAGGTGGGAGAAGGTGGACTCGAGTGCTTAGACTTTGATCAACAACATTAAGCGAGTTTGCGTCAAAGAATAGCGCGGTCCGTCGTTCGCCTCTGCCGTACCAGCTGATCAAAATGCATTACCTGTAATTAAAGCCAAGCGTTTACGAGCTCAGGATGAGTAGCACAAAGCGAGGCCCGCTAACGTAAAAGGTACGAGGCGTTTCTCGGTAGCGGAGTCGCAAAAAAGAATGGGCGGGAAGGGAGCTGCTCATCCAGCGGGGAATTGAAAAGAAACCAGTTAACAATGCCCCGGACTTTTTCAGCGAAATTTCCGAGTGTCATCGTTGGCCTGAAAGTCTGAAAGTCGCCTTCGCATATGGAGGCGCGAGACTGGATATCGGCAGGCATCCTTACTGGCCAAGGGGGCGTAGAGAATCGGCGAGGCTCCATCCGTTCCCGCGAACTGTCGATAGGGCGGAAGGGAAGGGCAACCAACTAACCTAATACCTAAGCCAGGCAGCTACGCCCCTCCCCCACTCGACTCCCCCACCCGACTCCCAGACAATCCGCGGAAAGCTGTGGAAATTTGATTTGTCGAGCTGGCCAAGGGGAGATGGACGGACGGACGAATTAGGAATCGTGATCGATCAGCGGCAGTGAGGCTGGCAATGTGAATTCGGGAACGTCGTTGTGAGCGAGGAGGCGTATTATAGAGCCTCGACGTCGCTGAACCCATTTGACGCCCGCGGGTCGTGTAGCACTTGGGTCGCGACGTACAACAAAGCGACTCGCGAATGAATCGAGCCCTCGTGTAATTAAAGTCGCGAAGGCGCTCGAGAACCGGTTGCCCTCATCCCCGCCTCCCTCCATCCTCCTCATCCTCATCCTCATCATCATCCTCATCCTCATCCTCATCTCTTCCCACGCCATTCACCATCCATCCCGATAGCCCGTACGCACGCGTGCACTGACTGCAGATTTGCCAAAAACAATAACTGCTCCACACCCCACCCCACCCCTCTCCGGCCCACCATAAGTAGTATCCGCACTTAATGCAGCGTCACATTGTTCGCGTTTCGTTGATACGTTCGCGCGAGCCCACGTGAGTGAAAGTTTCCGTAATTTAGCGTTTCCTTTTCGCGGCTAACCACGTACGCGTCTCTAGCTCACACGTGTAATTACTTACTTTGCCGTGGCTTCGTAGCTTTCGGTCACGAGCCTTTATGATACTACGTATTATACATAGACACGTATATGTAATATTTCACTATATTGCCCGTGGATATTTCGAGGATAGCCAATAAATCATGTGCTCCGTGCCGGCTGATACATAGCATTTGCAATATATAAGGAAAGAGTGCTATGGGGAATCGAGCGTAATTGTGCGATTTTCGGTCTCGGAGAGCTCGGTAAGGAGTATTAAAGCAAACTATAATATCGGATTAGTGATAAATAAATTAATTGAAGGAAGGACGAAATAGGACGGGTATAGGAAATTTTACGACTTGCCCGATTACAGATTGGTTTTATCGAGCGGCGATCATTACGTATGGTCAATATAATTACCGTAGCGAACGAGATGTTGAGAATATCATCAATTGTCCTTCGCTAAGTACAGAAACTGCTATAAATTCTAATCGAGCGAGGCTTGGTTAACCTTACGCTAGTCGGCGTACGTAATCCTTTCGCATGATCTCCTTTCGAAAAGCTCAATGGGCTCCCGATGCTCCCTTGCCTCCCTCCCCTCCCTCACCGACTCTGTGCGTAAGTAAGCTCTACCCCCCTCCTCCTCCTTCTCCTCCTCCTGCTCCTCCTACTCCTCCTCCTCCTCCTGCCGCCCCCGACAAGTCGAGGGAAAAAATCCACCCCGACTGTAGGCGAAAGGGGGTTTCTTTCAGCACCGATTGTATATCAATTTACCCATTAGCGGGACCCCGTCGCCGCCTCCGCCTCCGCCTCCGCCTCCGCCTCCTCCGCCGCCGCTTAATTAGTAGAGAGGGACTGGCTGGCACTGCTGTGCCTTTAAATTTATACGAATTAATTGCCTTCCAGCTGAAAAAAATCCATTTTATATACGGGCAACAATAAATTCGTAAGAGAGCCGCGGCACTAACGATATCACTATACGTACGTATTCGCCCTGGCTTTATGTCTTTGTAATTATGCTCTACGCGTACGTAATTTAACGTTCCCCTGCATAACTTGCATTTACTTGTCGAAAACTCGAGATAATTGAAATATAATTTACTTTATTAATGCTAATTAAGGGCAAAGGTTCTAATTTTCATTGACCAATAAAGTCTCCTGTCTGTCGTTAATTCTTATCTACGAATAATTGAAACATTATAGTCTAGAGGCCTAACCGGCCGTCTCGATTTTATATTTCAGGTAAATATGCCTTTTGCGCCCAGGGGGCAGCTCGTAACTTATCCTGGCTAAGTTATAAGTAAGTCATGCACAAGACCATTATTGAGAGAGGCCGATACGCTCGCCGAGAAGACTATATACGTATATACGTACGATAAAGTATTTAGATTGTCAAAAACGTTATATTGAAATCGAGTGAACGATAGCACCGAGATTATCGTTATCTAGATCACGTAAAAATAGCTCAAATAACGATGCCCGTTTCGTGTAAAATCATTAAAATCATCTCTCGGTTTATTCGTCCAATGAGGCGGCGAAGAGGGAAAAAAAATCCGGACTCCTATGATCAGATTGTCATTAGAAAGTTGAAAAATACATTATGGAATCCGATAGGCGCGATTTGTTTATTTATCCCGAGAGGCGATTACGCGTTGCCGCTTATTGTGAAATGTTTGGGATACGATCGTTGAAACGTTCACGGGGCCTCCTGCGCTGCTGCATTGGCCGGCCGGGGCCCAAGAGTCGCGACTCCGCTATCATCCGAGCATCATCATCCCGTACCGTACTCTCACGAGCTTTTCAAATACAAATGTAGCATACACACGTTCCCGTTGAACTTTCCTGCATGGCATGCTGAGGTCGTCCTAGAGGTTTTGTCGTAGAGGTTTTGTCGTAGAGGTTTGGTCGTAGCACTGGCCAGGCCGAGGACGTTTCCGTCGGAATTATTAAAATTTTTATCGACTCTATATATATATATATATATATAGGCGATTCTATAATGCTGGCTAAAACGATAGATTATTTTGTGCTGAAGCCGATGAAATTGTGCGATGCTCGGCACGGGTCGAGCCACGCGAGGCTCCGCGAACCAAGGTATTCGGCAGACCGTACGTGCAATTTGCAACGCCAGCAACGGGAATGGCATTTTTATTTCGGACCCGGGTGTTGCAACCACCCGCCCCTTCCCGACGTCTTGCCACCGCAAACATCGTCGTCGTCGCCGCCACCACCACCCAGCCCCGCCCCAATAACCTCACCAGCCGTCAGTAATAGAAGCGGGGGCTGGGACGACGGCTTACGGTTCTTACAATTTCAAAGGAATTAATATCGATCGGCGGTTGGCGCATTGCCCTCCTGAGAACGAGAGCGATTGTCTTCTCCTCGGCCTCTGCTCTCGGGTCCATGAGAACCCGAGGTTCAATAGCTTCTGTCGTTAAGTTTAAAGGTCCGCCTGAGTAGCTGGAAATACCCGAGGAAGCTGTAAACGCGAGCTAATCCACGGACCTTCTCTGTCACAATTTAACAATTCTGCGCTCTATTTAGGGGGTTGGGGTGGGGGGGGGGGAGGTAACAACGCGTTTTTACGACTTTAACGAACGAACGGAAAGTGTCACAAGCCATTCATTGTTTCATGCCTTGCATTACAGGCAAACTTGTTCCTTTCGCAGGGGATAGGATTACTTTTTTTACGTTACTACGTTACGCGTTACACGCACGCGATGCAATGGTAAATTGAGAATTTGAAAAGAAATAAAAAAAAAAAAAAACCAAATAAAAAAAGGGGGGTTCATAATTCCCATTTGTATTTGACGTTTTGGTGCTTTTTTTTTTCTCCTCTTCCGAACCGACACTGAATCATCATCATCCTCATCGTCGTCGTCGTCGTCGTCGTCGTCGTCGTCATCATCCTCCCACCACCACCAGCACCACCAACAACACCAGCACCACTATACTGGCACGTTTACCGTTACTTCGGCCGCAGCGATACGATTTTAGGGAACCGGCGACGGTGATTCGCGTAATCGCTGAATCCGTCCACAGCGGTTATTCCACTCGGCAACTTCAAAACATTGACGTCATTTAACTGGATTTAATCGCCTGGGTCTCGGTACGTCTTCGATTCGACTCGCCTACGACCTGACATTGAATTTCCATCGCGAGCTGAAAGCCAGGTCGACTGCGTTGATGCGGTTCGCCTCTCCGCGAGGTCAATGCTGATGCTAATATAATCGTCATTTACAAACACTGTACATTCGCCAGAAAATATTCTCTTACGCAAAATGAAAATTTCCTTCCTCGCGCTTGGCCCACATACATTCTTTTTTTTTCCTTTTTCGTTTATTTTTATCCTAAATAAACTCGTTATTATTGTTGTGTCGTCGTCGTCGTCGTCGTCGTCGTCGTTGTTGTTGTTGTTGTTGTTGCCGTTAATGGCTATTAGCTTCGTTTATCGATAGTTAGAATAGTAACGGTCCCCGTCTTAACTGAGCCAACTGCTCATAACTGAAATGCGAATATTTAAATGCCAGAGTTAAAACGAAATTGTACACTTTAAGCAACGGCTACGAACTCTTAAGGCCGTTTTCGAATGTAATAACAACATTGCTATCCTCAAATTTTCCTCAAATTGCTCAAGGTACGATAAATACAGTGTCCCGGATACAGAGCTCAGTAGACAAGTATTTACGAATATCTTTCATTTATCCGCGATTCAGAGGATAATTTTGCCGAAAAATCGTTTCTCGTTTATCTACAAAACCAAAGCCAATGTGAAATAGTTTATAAATTGTCATTAAAATGCATGAGAATCCTAAAGCTTGTAAGTCATTCAACGCTACGTAATGCTCCGCGGGTCGTAATATTTTCCTAATTCTTCAGGACACGGCGTTAGTTAAATTTTTGACGAATTCGTATTCTACGTAAGCCGAGTCTAATTTTAAATCCATCCTATTTAAAATGAAAGACGGCGGATGTACTTTAGCAGTCGAAGTAGAATTTAAATTTATACTTTAATGAGAGTTCGGTCTGACTTCCTAATCCAGTTGTTGTATTCAATGTAATGAAGAGAGAGAGGGTGAGAGAGGGTGAGAGAGAGAGAACGTGTTCGTTGAACGTGACGTTTGTGTATGTGAGACAAGGTAGAGAGCCAGTCAGGGTAAAAGATATACAGGTATTAATAGCTTAAAAGGACGGGACGAAGTTGCTCAAGAAGTAACAAGTCAATACGGTAAAGAAGTCGTAACGGGTAATAAAAGCAATTAATAGTATGTCCATAATGCACGCGATTGACAGGCGACAAAGTAAATAAGCCATCTGGTAAAATGGTTAAATAAATGAGCTCGCGTATCTTATAATTCGATCAATAGCTTTTACTTGTCTTTTATCTGTCTCGCGGTCGGATTATTTTCAGCCTTACGATCTGATTTTACGTTTTTAACACGCCCCTTGCGGCTCGAGGAGACTCGCGATACTCTTATTGTCTCTCTGTCTCTGTCTCTGTCTCGACACTCCGATAAGCCAATAAATAAAAGCACAGGGAACGTCGAGATTTAGCAGTGAGCGGTGCGAGTGAATTTTAACATTATCCGGAGTTCGGAAGCTATCCGCGGCGAGTCGAACCTCTTATCCCAGTTCTGTTCTGTTGAATTAATTAACGATTGGGCTAGCCCGTCAACTGAAAATATGGCCATTAGCCGTTTTTATAGGCCCGCGCAGGCTTTTCCTGCGCAGCTTTCGCCAGATACGTAGCTCGAGGTTTCACGTGCCGCCCTGTGTCCTCCCGACAATGCTAATAATTATACTAATGGCATCCAGCCGGACACGTGTTTCAATTAGCGAAATCTCAACTAGCGGGGAAAACCGCGGAACTTTCGAATGCGCGGGGTCAAGCTAATTTCAAATCCCGATCACAATTGAGATTCTTCGAATTCTTCGGCCAATAATAATGCCGCTTCTTACTCAAATATAGGACAATCGAGCCTTGAAATTTTACGCGGATTTCTATGGTTTTTATTAATAGGGTCGCGCACTTGTCTAGTCGGTATTTGACCCCCACCCCCCCCCCCCCTCTCTCCCCAATAACCACGACAACTACCACGACAACCACCACGACAACCACCACGACAACCGGCACCAGAACCAGCACGGCAATCCTAAGGGAACGGGAATCGCCGCGTAGTTTTTCGTTTTCGCGATTGCCGACACGATAAAGCCTCGCGCGGAAAACTTAGCCGCGCTGCTTTCTATTTCGAAAAGTGCGAGTAAACCTCTGCAGCCCAGTTGCAATTAAAGTCCTTCCGTTTAAACCGACGACTCTGACATTGATTTCCCGCCGAATCGTCATCGTCCCCGGTACCCAGAAGGAAAGCCTCAAGAGTGGGAGGGAGGGGGGGGGAGGCCGTCATCCCGTATCCCTTTTGGATTTACGGGCTCGAAGGACTCGAAGTGACTCGCTTTCGTTTCCAGCTGCTCTAATCCGCATTCCGATTCTCTAAACTTGTCGTCGCGCTCACTTTCGCCAATACTCGATTCCCCGAGCCGCTCGACTTTCCTATACTTGGCCAACTACGTTCGCGCCTCAATTCACGTGGTTTTTTTTTTCCCCTCATCCTCTTTTATAACGTACGACTGAACTTGATACACAAAACTTTTACTTTTTTTCTGGAAGGCTAGCAAATGCCAATAAATAACCGTTTTCCCCTCAAAATATTCCCACATCGGTATTACCTTTAAGCTATCGACTTTTCACCTATGCTAACGGCATTTATTTATACCTTTTCAGCCGGCAATTGTCCGAATCTAAATTTTTTCTAACTATCCTTTTCTTTCTTTGTTTTATATTATTAATTGAATGCTATTGAATGATTTTTTTTTACGGGAAAACCTTAAAGCACGTATCGTAAGAATTAGATGTAGTTATAAAAAAAAAAAAAAAAATGTATGTCTACGTGTACGCTTGTTATGATCGTGCTTTACGATAATCACTGATTGGACTGCACGGAGTATCTGTAATCGAGTAATGGGTTTACTTCTAGGACTAAAATTAATTTTTATGGTTACGTACGAGCTCGCGTGTTGATTATTTTATTGAAATTAATCAATTCGATATAAGTTAATAGCTTGTTCATTAATCGAGAATTCGAGTTAAATCGAAACAAGATAATGTAGAAATCTACCGTAAACCAACAGTTCCGCTTGCGTATATGTAAATTCAAGGTATAATATAATTCGCCACCCCTTTATCTCTTGAATACGTAGAGTATGAAATTCGTGAAAATCTTGCCAAGTATATGCTAATATATATATATATATATAGGCGGAGACAGATGCTAATATCCCTGTATCATCAACTTCTTCTATCGACTTATCCCCTCCGTCGATCCCCAGACAAACGTCATCGACGTGCAGTAATCCGCTACACTTTAACAGACTCTACCACGACTTTACCTTGAAAGGGATCGATGAATAACGAGTGCTGAGAGGTCGTGGCATCTTGGGATCGGTCACGTTGTCAATAATCCGAATTCCCGCTTGGTATCCCATCCCCCCTCCCCCCTCTCCTCGCGATTGTCATCACGAGCCGTCGGAGAGCAGCCGGAATAGGAGATATGCCCTATCAGTTATAGGGATCTTGACCTTGGTCGGAGCAGTCCAGTCTGCTCCCGACTAGGGCGACTGACCCTCCAAGGTCGTTGACGCCGTAGCTTTCCTTACCCCCATCAAAAGCGTTTCCCTTTATAGGGTGAATCTCCTGTATGGTTGATTGAGAGAGATAGAGTCATATATATATATATATATAGAGAGAGAGAGAGAGAGAGAGAGAGCAGGACGGGGGGAGGGGGACGATGCTGTTGGATAAGAGTCTAGTCTAGCCAAGTTTATTTCGATTTCGTGCCCAAGATCTTCTTAGCTCGGCAGTTTTTTATGCCCGCAGACGTGTCGCGCTCGGCTCGATGTCGATGAAATCTGATAGAGACTAGTCGGACGATAAGGATAATTAGCGTTGGATCTAAGCGATTATCGGCTGAAAGCTGGCGTACGAGGATTTATTAAGAGACTCGTCGCGTTCAGGCGCCATTTTCATCGTACCTCACCTCGGAATAATGAAAATTGAGCACGAAATTAAAAATCCCGAACCTAATAATACTAAATACGTAATGGTCGTAATGGCGGCCCGATGTAAGTTATTGCGCTTAGAGGTCCCGCTTTGAAGATTATTTATCCCAGTGAAAGGTCACATTACGCTCAACACAAACGTTGAGTAATGATTGCAGTGCACGAGGATTTTAGCATCGATCTCTCGGAGCGAGGAGCCGGGCGGGGGGGGGGTAACTACGGAGAAACATCTCGCGGGATTTCTCAAAAAGAAGAAAAGAAGGGTGGGCTGGAGGAGAGGAGGAGGAGGAGGAGAGGAGGAGGAGGAGACGTAAGCCGCGAAAATATGGCGTCGACTGGGCACTTAAGCAGCCTCTACTCCTCTCGCCCCTCGGCCTTAGCCAATAACTTTCCATTATAACGCACCGAAGCTCCCTCCGTCTATCTATAACCTTAAATGCTCGATGCTCCCCCTCCCCCTCCCCTCACCCAGTCCTCGGTAATTTACCCATTACCGAAACGATCCGTCGCTCATAATTGCGCCTCTTAATCGTAATCTTGCGCAACGTATTTCGCTACGGCCAATAAGAATTGCCAGGTTTACGTGCATGTAGACGCGCCCCCTTCGCCCTTAAAAATTGCAATTCAGCTCTCGGATGCCAGAGAGTGTCCAGAGTTAAAGTCCGAGGCATTTGAGGCAGCTTTCCTTACAAATGTCATGGACGACACCTGCGCAGGCCACTCTGTCGCTTATTTTTAATGATCGCTCTCGCATCGGATCGATGCGTAGAATTATGTTTATGTTTTATAAGGGAATACCGTGGTCTCGATCCTTATTCATTATTTTGCTGGAATGACCGTCGACTGGCGGTAAAATAAATAAACAAATGGCCTCTTTATTTAGAATATATATTGATAAAAGGGCCGATGCTCCGCATTACGTTCCTTTTACTTTTCAAGCAGTCAATAAATTTCGTATTTTACTCCGCGGTCGTGATAAAACAGAGTTTTTCGATGTTATTATGCATTCGTCGACGCACGCGCGCAATATAGATCTCGGCTCGATCTCGCTCGCGTTTCCCGCCAATAAAAGTATTACCTTCCCCGTATATATATATATATTCCGTGGGCACTTTTGCTAGTCCTGTTGACTGCACGCACACGAAGGGACAGTCGAAGGGCCGAGCAGTGCGCGTGTGCCGAGCATTTCATAGATACTTAATCCTTAATCGCTTAAAGTCATTCGTTCGGACATAATTTTCAGATATACGAGTTTCCCCTTATTTTCTAGGCAGAAATTTAACGCCGAAGTGCAGGAGCAGCAGCAGCAGCAGCAGCAGCAGCAGCCGCGCTGCCTTTCCAAGCCAATGTTCTCAAATAAACCTTTACGGCTCGCGTTTGTCGATTATCGATTATGCTCGGTACGATTAGCGCCGAGTAAAGGCCTTCCCCCCCCTCCCTCCCGCCGCAAGGGTGCTCATCTGCCGAGTATTTCTTCCTGCGCATAAAACTGGATACTATTTAATACAATTGCTACAATTTGCATTTAAACTGCCTCGTTAATGAAATAAATATTTCAGCTACCCTATATATATATATATATATACAGCCTGTATAGCCGCCGCGCCGCCTATATAATATTATAAAAAAAAAAAAAAAAGAAGAAGCTTCTTCCCTCTCGGGTTCACGGAAGCATTAAGCCTCGGATACGTATTTCTAATCAAAATCAAAAGGAAAGTAAGGCCGTCGGTGAGGCGAAGAAGAATTCGTCGGGTGGTAAGTCCACTCGTCACGGCAATCAACCGTAAAAGCCATCGGCTTAGGTAAAAATGCCGATCCGCCCTGGAATCCGCGGCAACTACTTTCGACTTCCTTATTATTATTTCATGCGTTATGCATGCATGCTTACAAACATAGTTCCAAAGACGATGGCGATGGCGATGTCGGCGGCGGCAGCGGCGGCGTCGGGGCAGACTCGAGAATGATGAGCGCCAATGGAATATGGCGCAACGGTAAAAGTCCATTTGCGGGATATCGCGAAATGACGCCCGTGATTTATGACGTTCCTCATTCCGCGAGCTTCGTAAGACTCCGACTCTGAAAGAAAAAGCAATTTTGCTCCCGCGGGGAAAGGGAGGGGGGCTGCTGCTGCTGCTGCTGCTGCTGGTGGTCCCGGTGGTGCTGGTCATGGCCCTGGTGGTGGTCGTGGTCGTGGTGGTGGAAGGATGGACGCGAGGGGGAGGCAGAGAGAGAGAGAGAGAGAGAGAGAGAGAGAGAGAAATCATGGCGGTGCGGGCAGATTGACTTTTTTGTAGATTTTTCTCCGAGTCGTCGGCCGTGTACACAAGGGACGGGACTCGAGTCGCAATTCACTCACTCTAAATATCCTATATGATATCCATTCGGCGATACGGCCTCTCTCTCTCTCTCCCCCACACCCCGCTACCACTCTCCCAAGCCTTTACATTCATTATTGTCGCAGGATGGAAAATAGGATGCGCGAGATGATTGGTCCATTATCACCGAGCATAAAATCGATAATGTCTCTCTTGCTTGCTCCGTCCCTGGCAAGTCTGACCTCGGCAACTCCCCCCCTCCCTCCCGCCATCGCTCTCTCCCGACCCTATTCCCTCATGAATTCGTACTCTTCGCCTCTGCACGCGTTCCATACGTAATTTCAAATGGTTTGCGCGTCACTCGCCTCACCCCGGACAGGGCTGAGCGCAGAAGGGAATACCGCGTGGAAACTAAAGAAACTGCTTACACGTCCGTGTATAGGTGTTGGAAATTGTCAGGCCAGGCTGTGAGAAAAGGATCCAGTCGATCGACGCAGTGAATGTTTGTTTACAATTCACTAATTTCACGTACGTGGCAGTGGTGGACTGCGAGAAAACGCGCATTATTAATAATGATATTATGTCAAATGGTAATGCTCGTTTACCATCGAAGCCGCTGTTTTAAATAACAGCGACGCCTACCAAGTATCGTATCGTACACAAGACATCGAATTATTGCAAATAAATGAATATTTATAATGTCATTGCTACGAAGGCAATTGACGAGGCAAAGGTATTTTTTTTTTTTTTTTTTTTCATTAAATATATCGTCAAAGTCAACTACCAACACGCATACAACATTTCACGTAAATCCAAGTAGCTTGAATTTATTATTATTTATTTTTATTATTATTTTTCTCCCTTCTTCTCCCGTCCTTTCTCCTTACTTCCCCGTCAACTCTTAATACAACTTTCATTCTCCGTCAGGTAAAGATGCGTAACTTCTTCTTCATCTTCTTCTTCTTCTTCTTCTTCTTCTTCTTCTTCGACTGGCTTTAACGTACTATTACGCTTCGTGCCCCACTAAGTTTCCAATCGCCATTATTAAAGCGATTCTCCTCGTATTCGTCGTACGGGCAACTGACGGCACACGAACGAGTTTTTCCCTTTCGTTGAATTTTTTGCTGGAAATCCCATTACTAATGTATGCTCAACAACATGTTTTTCTTCTCTCCCCCCTCCCCCTTACCCTCTATTCGGACGCGCATCTATGCAACAATCCTTGTTTTTCCTGCTCGGAGGGCAGTGCGGCCTAAGTAAGTCGTTCCATGGCAAGTAATAAATAATAAAGATAATGACAATGGCAGGGGGAGGGGAACGGTCGATCAGGAGGGGGCGATTAGTCGGGCTCCGATAGTTGAAATATTTCAACGGTCGGCAAACAAAAGGTCATTCGTCACTTAGTATTCAAATCATAGTATTTTAAATAATTATGCGAATAAACTCGCGATTGAACTGCTTCAGAGCGCGCTTGTAAATAACTTTTAGCGCAGAAAATTTAAAGCGATCCTCGACCACGAGTGCGGTTTTTGCAATTTATGCATCTGGAACAAGGGGCCAATTGTTACGTATACCTTTCAAGAGAGAGAGAGAGAGAGCGGGAGGGAGGGGGAGGGCGGAGTCATCCAGCGAAAGGCGATAAGGAAGGTCTCGGGGTCTCGCCGGGTCGTGTAACCTCAAAGGGATAAAAGAAGAAGAAGAAGAAGACGAGAAGGAGGAGGAGGAGGAGGAGGAGGAGGAGGAGTACGATACCTTGAGGTAGTCTTGATTATTACGTGCCATCCTTGACGATGTCTTTTTTCGTCACTCTCCCCCAGCCGAGAGATTAGGAGTTTAGGAGTTCTCCCTCATCCTTGGCTGCGTACGGGTGCATCGAGCCGATTTCAGTGTTGCCACGAATATTCATACCCCCTCACCCCCCCTCGACGAGTTTTAGCGAGAATGCTAATACGAAGCCCAGAACGAATGACGAAGCTCGCGTTAAAAGTTCTCACGTCCCTTGTTGACTCTAACCGGCCATGCCCTCTTATCGTCAACATTTGCACACTCTCTCTCTCTCTCTCTCTCTCTCTCTCTCTCTCTCTCTCTCTCTACATGGACTCCATTTCGTTATCACCCATACGACAGGTTGAAATATAATCGGATTTTTAAACAAGCTTCTCACACTCGAGACTTGCTTACTACAAGAATTATAAATACAAATAGAATTCTTATTACTTATTTATGCTTATTACTTTCATCAATATCTTTTTCATGCTTTAGCAATAAAAATCCAATCACTTTTATTAAAGGGGCTATAAACCGCTGATAAATATGTAATTCGCAATCGCTGTTTATAAATACATCGATTCTTTACTATGAAAAGAAAAAAGATCTCATACTGATTTATTAAACTTTATCGATCACTCTGAGCCATTAAATATCAGATACTCGCATTCAATTATTCTTATTGTTCAAACGCCAAAGAGTATCGTCAAATAGCCTTTTTTAAATTATCAATGTGATTCATTGGAGTGCGCATTAATACAATCATATAGAGATTTTTTATTTATTTATTTATTTATTTATTTATTTTGCCTTTCAAGCGCCAAATTAAAGAAGTCATCGTTGATGGGCTGACAAGGGGGCTGAAAAAAGGCTTTTTATTTATATAATGATACATATAACGCTATACGAGGGAGAAAAAATTATAAAATTTGTCGGATCTATTTTATAATACCGTGGATTACGATTTATAAATAAGACGGATCGAGCGTAATACAACGTAATACAATAATAAACAGTATTTTTGCAAATAAAATTCGTATTTTTGCAAAGGCGATGAATAATATAAATATAAATTTCCAGATAAATAGTTTAGTCCTAACTTTGTAATACACCGAGCGGGTAATAAATACTCGTTTAATAGATCAAGTAGGATGGATCTTTACGTTGTGGCGCTGGGGCGGGGAGGGGGGCGAGGGTGGTGGTAGGTAATAGGTAATGATCGAGCGATGGGGATGAAGGATACATTACAAGCCGTTGGTAACTACAAGCACTAAAATCCTCGTAATGGAAAACGGGAACGAGTGCCGGGGCCCCTCGTGTTCCCAGGATAAAAGCATAAATCACTTAGCGCGAGTCGCATTATAAGAAGGCTACTTGCGAAATAAAGAATTATCTTGAAAGTAAGATGCTGCATTCGATTAGCAGCAGCTCGTCCCACATGCAGCGGTGTTGGCGCACCGGTGTGAAATTCGCCAAAGTTCGCGTGTGCTCGACTCGAGCTGAGCGCGACGATGACGGGGACGAGGGTGACGGGGAGGATGAGGTGGGAGAAAAAAGCAGGTTGCGTCAGCAAGTGGGACAGAGGCTTGAAGCGGCTCTCGAGGAACTCACGGGCGTAAACTCTGGCCTAATTAGCCGTCTTATGAAGTTAAATGCCCGGGAACGTACGCGTGCCGGAAGGAAGCGCAAGAAACGTAACGTAACGTAACGTAACGTCCCGTCCCTTGCCTTCCCTTTCCGACCGGGGCTTCTCTGTATCGGGTGTGCGTACGCGTGGTCGGGTCGGATCGGGTCGGGTCGGATTCGCGTGGCCGGCGGTTTTTCCGGCCCAGCAACAAGAAAAAAGGCGGTACGCACGGGGCTCGTCTAGACGTTGCCGATAAGATCGGCTGTCGAATGACCGACGGCAAGGAGCGCGCGCGCGCGCGCGCGATCGTAAAATCTGTATTCCTCATTAGCTGGTGGTAGCCTCTGGACTTCCTACCCGACGGGCTCCTCCCGTCCCACTTCCACCCCAGACTACGTGCACTCGGAATAATAATAACTCGATATTCCGCTAAGAGTGAAAATGTCGCGGTCGCGCATCTCCGGTCCAACTTACGCACTACTGTTGATAAAATAATAACGAATATATAGATGCTTGGGGAGGGTTGTTGGCGAGAGGACGGGGACGGGGACGGGGACGAGGTACCGTTCAATATTAATTATTACATTTCGGCTATTGTGAGGGAGGGAGGGAGCTATTTCTATTTCCAAATAATGCCCATCGTCGATCCAATCTCGTGATTGGCCATTTATCAGGCCAAAAGGGCTCTCAACTCCCAGGTACTCAAAATGCAATAACCTCGAATGCGGTTCTCGAATTCGGCTCCGCGTTAAGAATCGGTTTGCCGTTTAAAGGAATGTTAAATGGAGCGCGAAGGAAAACTAAATGTCCCCGAATATGCGGTAATTGCGGGTGATGGCCATGGGGGCGGGGGGGCTGGTGGTGGTGGTTAGACACTCAACAAGGATTAAATTAGTTTACATAGGGATAGTCTCGGGTGCGGAGAGCGAGCGCGACCTGCGAACTGCAAACTGCGTCGCGTCGCGTCGCGGATAGACTTAGACACGCCCTAGGAAGGTACGAACGGTCGGTTTATTATCGGCAGGGGCAGCCAATAATTTATCGTGACATTCATTGTTACACTTATATGCATGCTCTTGCAATATTGAATCGCGGCAGCGCACTCCAAGGGGCCTCCTTATAATTCACGGCGGTGTCGATTGTATCGCTAGCGCAACGAGTCTGTTCGTTTTAAGCCAAGGGGATCCGAAGGAGCCATAAATTAAGGGCGACGATTGCTTATTACAAATACGCTTATCACTATTTCGCCTCGTCCCGCCTCGTCCCGCCTCGTCCCGCCTCGTCCCGCTTCGCCAGCCCGGCACCGCCATCGCAGCGTTTCCATTTTCTTTAATTAATAACTCCCGATATCTTTATGCCTCATCCGACGATAATGCGCTCAATTTTCATAAATTCAATCGTCTTCGCCTACACGCACGACGAATCGATCAATGAAAATCAACGGCGTTAGAAAGACAAATAGATGGCCGGTTTTGCAAATAAAATATACTCGAAACTCTCGTTAGACCGCGCAATTTTTCCCCGCCCCTTACGTATTACCGAACAACCCATACATACACCTGACTTTGTTTTTTTTTCTTCTTCTTCTTATAAAAATCACGGTAGATTGTTTAATAATAGCATCGGAGCGAGCAGAGACGTGAATTTATTGGCCTTACTGTGTACAGCCCAGTACAAGGCTGGACCGGCCAACCTTATCGTCTTCATAGCGCATCTTTAAAGAAAACGGCGCTAATGCGTATAATTTTCCATGGGAATGAGTGACGGCGGTAATTATAAAGGGGGGCCAAGGATAGTTCTTTCGAAGCTCAGCTGTGATTTCATAAATAATTCCAAGGGAATAGATAGATTAGCGGCCATTATGGAAACGAGGCCTTTATTTGGCCTCGTGGTGCTCACAAGGTCAAAGAAATGTCACTTGAGCTTGGGAAATCTCATACATTACTGTATAGTTAGGGTCCATTATACTTTACTCCGCCTCGCTTTTCCCTTGTCGGCGAACCCCTTTTCGCCGCTTTTCAGCCCAGGTTGACGAGCTCGAGAGCACGGCCTCTTCAGATTTCTTTGTTTTTTTTTTTTTTTTTTTTTTTTTTTTGTCACGCACTCTTGAGATTTCTCTTCATTCATCCCCCCCTCCCCTTGAGCACTTAATTTTAGATCAAGATGTGCAATGCAAGCCCTCGGATGCCAACGGGGGATGCACGAGTGAGAGTAAGGAGTCGCGCAGAATACAGCTAACGAATTTCCATAATTGCTGCTGATATAATTTACGGAGCTCCGAGAGCTGCAGCTGAGGCGACTTTTAGTGAGTCGGGCATGTTCAAAATCAAAGCTGACAAGTTAAAAAACGTAATGTAACGAGCGCATTGGGGAACGGGAAGAGGGAGCGGGGGAATTATCGCCGTAAATGTAAACGTTCAGTTGAAAATTATACGGCCCGTTTTGTGTGTGCGTGCGTGTGCGTGTGTGCGTGTGTGAAGGTTTCGCCATACGACGTTTACGTAACGTACGCGTAGTTTATTATTCTGATAAAAGTCCATACGACTCTTTATAATTATCGAGAGACATATTTAACGGTATAACGTGTAGGCTTCGTTGGAATAAGCGAGCCATGAGACAACAATGGCCCAACACAATACGCGAACATTGTCATACGCGGCCAATAAGCCAATAAGCAATTACTTCATGTCTCGTCTGGGGAACTATTATCCAAAGTAAAATGGTAAAATCACGTAGAAGGCCTGCCGAAAGTCATAAAACCGAATGAAGGAAGGAATGAAGGAAGGAAGGAAGGAAGGAAGGAAGAAAGCAGCCTTTCGTAAGCGACCAATGGGTCTGAGAGTCGTCCCGTTAATGCCCCGGGGCAGCTTTACGGTATATTATCGGTAATTGCGCAACTCGCGCCCGTGATCGCGAGCCCCACATTTATTTCTTCATTTGCATGTTTGTTATGTATCACGGGCCGGGATGCGGAGAGGACCGGGACCCTCGTCCCACACGTGCCCCCCCCCTCTCCCGCCGCGCGCGCACACACACACGCGCGCGCACACACATCGCGGACCATCATCTCCCGGGTGCATTAATTGAAGCGGCGGTATAAAGTGCCGGAAAACCGCCTCGGCTCTTTGATTTACGCTCATAACTACTCTCGGCTCGGACTCCGACCGGAAGAAAAATACCGCGCGCATAATAACGTGTGCGCGTGTCCAGGCAGGAAAGGCGCGATCTTGTCAAATATTTTCCGCTTACGTAAGATCAAGCACTTCCGCGCGCAGCAGCCGCTCATCGACGATCCCGGAGATGCATCTCGTCTACATGACCGCTCACACACACCCCCCTCTCTCTCTCTCTCTCTTACGCCACGGCTCGAGCCTCGGTCCCAATGGACGCGTGAGGGGGAGGGGGTTGGGGGGCGGGGCGGAGAGGAGGTCCGGTCAACGTACCCGAGGGCTTATTACTAGAGGCTCGAGCGCAATTAATCCCAATTGACGTATTGTTCTTTAGCGGCGACGACAACATAGATTTCAACTACGTATCCGAACATGTTGAACTCGCGCGTGGTTCGTTAACCCGTAAAATGGATTTTCTCATAATTATCCAATCTGTGATCCGAGAGAGATTAACGGCCCTGGTTCTGACGTCCGGGCCGTGGCTCAACCGAACGCCTCAACGAGGAAAAGTAAAACTAACGATACGTCGTTGCCGGCGAAAAACCTCTTTTCGATACAAATCGCTTAAACTCCATCGCGAGAGACGCCGAGTTGTTCTTATTCGTTTAGAATATTCAATCATCCCGCTCGCTTAGACTTATTTTTAACCGAGGCCTCATCGGTACGTGTTTCCCCCCCCCCCCAATATTTTCCATAGCAATACGCAATAGTTTTCGTCTCCAAAATATCCAAATATCTCCAAAAAAAAAAACCCCAAAAAACTGTATTTATTATAATGGTAAGTAATTTTGTAGATTCGCTTACTTTGGAATCGTTGTTCGTAAAAGCCGTTGTTTTCTATAAAAGCTCGTTCGCTGCTGGGCCGAGGAAGAGATTGGGCTGCGTTTTAAATAACAGTTCGGAGTTCGGAATAGTAAATAAAAGCTCCTGGCCAAGGGTCCACAATATTCACGAAAAATTACGCAACAAACGTCGTGAATCAAAAAGAAAAAAACAAAAAACCAAACAAAAAAAACAACAACAACAACAATACAAGCCCCCATGTTGGAAATTAAGATCTGGTGCTCGGGCTTAGGTAGAAAATAAACATTCATCATCGGGGAAGAGGAGTAGTTGCCCTCGTATAAGAGCGTATGGGAGCTAAGGAAGGCAGGTTCTCAGCGAGCCTTTCGCGATAATGCGATTCTCCGCTCTCCCGGGTGCATAAATCCAGCGGATCAGCGCCGCTCCGAGCTCCGGCACCGAGAAAGACGGAGAGCGAAACACGTGAACGGCGGTAGCCGCGGCCCAGGAAGTGCAGTCAGTCAGTCTAGCCTGTATGGGCGGGCGGTAGCCTTTGAGAGAGCGGCCAGCGCAAGCAGGACGGATGGATGCGCAGATAGGGGGCGAGAGAGAGAGAGAGAGAGAGAGAGAGTGCGAGTGCGAGTGAATCGGGCAACGTCCTCTTTTTCGCTCGGACGATTTGAATCTTGATTTACTGACCGATCGTCTCAGCTCCCGGTTTCGCTTTGACTGATTTATGACGATTACGCATCGTTTTAAGCCGCAAAGGAGAAAGGACTCGTGATGAGGTTCGCGGGGAGTCCAATGAGGAAGAGAGGAAAACCGCGCTTGATGGATGGATGGTGCCTTAGGAGAATTTGGCCCGATCGCATTGGGTACCACCACCTCCTTAATTACCGACCCCCCTTGGCCTTAAAATACTCCGATTACACATTAGATTATAACAATGTCGTCGTGTCACTTGTACCCCCCCCCCCCCCTCTTCGCAGCGATCTCCGATTAATCATTTTGCACGGCTGTTTTTATATTCATCGAGAGTACGACGACAGTGTCGAGCATATTGCAAATTATTATTGTACTTTTGCATAATGAAATGAACGACGACGTAATGAGTACACGTGAAATGGTGTAACGATGATTTGACCTTGGATATCTTTTTTTTGCTTTCAGGCTGTGAAGCTAGAGTCGGTCCACCCTGGCAGAACGCGATACCTCGTAGTGGTTTCGTGCACGGGTCGACAGGACGCCGAGGAGAGCTGCCTCCTGGGGATAGACTGCAACGACCGCGCGACTGTCGGACTGGTCCTGCGGGTCTTGGCCGACACCGCCATTACTCTCGACGGCGATGGGTCAGTATAGCCCACTTACCACACTTTCCTTCATATATACCATTTTCTATCCAATACTTGTACTGTATATCTATGCCAGAGACCGAGAAAGAGGGGGGGCGAAGGCTCTGACTTCCCGAGGATCCGTCGTAATACAATTCAACGTATGCCGAACTTAGGCAATCCTCGCATGTTTTTTTCGAATAATTCGATAACCTACGTCTGCGTGCTAATGATTTGTCTGCAATCGTATAGGCTATTTGCCGCTAATGTACGAATTACTCGCTACTGATCATTAAATCGCAGTTATTCGGCACTGTTTCGTGACTCGTTCTCGGACTCGTTGCGTTTATTTGAAAATGCAATTGAAAACTGATTTATCGTAAGAAAGCATAGGAGAAGCTCGTTTTAATAAATGCACGTGCGACGGTTAAGGAAAACTCCTGCGTTTCTTTACGTGTCGAGCTTATCGACGGGCCGCGATTTCATTGTGATCGACCGCAGGATTCCGTTCGCGTGACATCCCTCGACATTGACACGCCCGACGAGTGGCTTTCGCGGATAAGACAATCTGCAAATTGTCTGCAAGCGTCTCGTTTTCCCGTCTAAAATATTTTCTAGCTCCAATAACGTCGGCGCTCTCAATCAAGCCTCTCTTACATAATATTCGGCCATTACGCAAAGCAAACTTTAATTGGGGGCTTTGGTGGGCGAGTTGGTAATGGGTGGGGGAGGGGGAGGGCAAACCGCGTATGCTAAATTTACGTTATCTCCCGGAGGTGTCAGTAATAAGCTTTCGTACGCGGCTGGGTATACGTGTATATGTGCGGGAACGCACGCATACGTAACGTATAATACCGCGGGGATTGGGATCGGGTCGGAAAGCTGGAGGGGCGGTAGAGGGCCGGAGTATCGGCTCATCGGCGGGGCGCGCTCGATCCCTTCATTTTTCTCAGATTAGCTCCTTCCGATAAATCCGTCACTTTCCCCGTCCTCTTGCACGCTCGATGCACGTCTGGTAGTACGTCACGACTCCTTGATTCCGTATGTCCCGATTTTTTCGTACTCCGCCGCCCCCTCCCCCCTTCCCTTCCCCACCCTTCCCTCCCCTTCCCTTCCTTTTGATGAATGTTCCTTAATTATTGAATGAAAAGCTGGCAACGGTATTGGAAAAGTGGTTCGATTATTACCGATAATTGCCGCTGCCTTTCATGCGCTAGAAAGTTTCCTCCCAATGAGTTCTCGTACTTCGCTTTATTTTCGTTAACGGACGGTTTTAATTGCTATCGGTGCTATCACGTGCTCCGCTATGCGAGCGGGAGAGGCAAGGCAGGGGTAGGAAAGATTTATACCTTCGATGTATAATAATTTTTACACGATTTTTTACATATTTATTCATCGTTATTCAAGCCCGTGCGATGATTTATAATCATTGCATTTAGCTTTTCCCTTCTCTGGTACTTATAATAAAATATTTTCAAGTATATTGTAAAATTGCACAAGTGGCTTGGCTAATCGAGCCTATGAAATCAAATAGGAGAATGGGAGAAGGTATTTGAAAAGTGTTTTATCCCTTCGTCGAGTCGATGGACTTCGCATTACTGCGCGCCATTATTACAGATTAAAGTGAAGCTTTATCGTTTGTATTAGCATAAAAGCATAAAAGTATGTTAATAGTTGAGAACATACGTGTGTTATCGCGTCGCGCATTACGCTCAGCAGTAAACTGTATCGCGAGATCAGCAGCTCCGATACCGGCTTTGCGTAATCCAGTGAATTGTTCTTTGAATATTTATCATTGAAAATCGATGATATTTGAGATCGAAGCGAGCGATTGGCATTTAAGAAATTATATATTGCGCCGGGAGTGTGTTAGTGGAGCGAAGTGATAGATAAGAATCGGCGGGCTGAGAAAAGCCCAACCACTCGTACGCATTAACGCCGTTAATTTACGTAGTTTTCATCGATCATTAATGTATCTCGTTTCGCTGCTTTATCGATTATCCATCGATACGGTTCTTAACCATGCCACGTGTGTGTGTGCGCGCGTATTATATTCACGGAGCTGTTGCCCCTTAGAGAAATTCATCGTGGACTTACGTTAAATTCAGCTTTTTGTCGTAAACAACGTGCCTATTGGGACAAAGAGAGACACATTGGGTGTTAAAAGTTCTTTTGGTGCCCCAAAAAGTCATATTGTTGCATGTAAAATCATGATCAATTGACGGACAGCTATACTTACTCGTGGAGAAAGTTTCGTCGACAAATTACGATATTCAGTGACAACCGGGTAACCGACGCACTAACCCTCGTAACGAAATACCTGTTATTGAAAATCCAACGTAATTGGAATTATAATATTAAATGTCTTAATTGTAAATGTGGATAAGATTAAAAGTGAAGGGAAGGGAAGGTGGTATGGTAATGTGACGGAGGCAAGAATTTTCTTCTCATTGTCGGAAATTGAAAAATAGCTCTGCTCCTCTACTCCATCATCAAACACACACACACATAGACACACGCAAGGTCGATCTTTCTCTTTCTCTCTGTCCCCTCGCCCCGATGGCCAGTAATCCTCTCACTCGCGGCTCAAAGCACCGAACAGGATGCGACTCATCAGCGCACCAGGAGAAGAAGGGGCTGAAGAAGATCCCGGGGGTCGAGGTGGAACGGGGGGGGGAGGGGGGAACGGATAAATAAATGCCTTCTCTTCGTAGACTGCCGAGAAAGAGAAAGAGAGTTGCATAAGCCACTTGATCCGAGTAGAAAAGGCGCTCTCGGGAAAAGGCGTCGAGTTGCGCCAAGTCATTTTGCAATTGTCACAACGCCGAGGGTAGCGTCTGACCTCCTGGACATTGGCCTCACAGTTTTCGCCTAGAGGATTGACGAGTAATTGTTGCTTATAATTACGAGTCGATGATGGCCGATGGATCGACATGGATGGCCATGTTTGCTGAAGTCGTTTCATTGTTTTGAAACTTATTACGGTTTCTCGGCTATCAAATATTGACTACCGAAACTCAACATTAATCGTCATTCGGAATGGCGAAACATAACGTAACAGTCATTGCGTGCACTCTATGCAAGGACTAGAACATATGATTTCTTTTTTTAAACTTCTTTTCTCTAAGCTTCATTCGTTGCTTTTGTCCCTTTTTTTCTTAATCCTTTGTTATTTTATCGAATTACTCTGTGCCTTATTTGCAATTACTGCCGATTATTGGCTCACTGTGATATTTTCATTACTTCCAAGACTGAACGTTTGTTGTGGTGGGGTGGGGCGGGGTGGGGAGGTATGTGGTATGTTGGAAATGACCGCTCGACGTTTGTCGTTGGCCGCGGAAAAATAATATACAGAAAAACAATTGAAGAAAAGGCGCGAAGAGTCTCGGGGGGGGGGGGGCGACTTCGCGCGGTGGTGCATCCAATTAATCTGATTACAGACACGAGGCCGTACAGATCGAGTGAGAACGCAGAGCATTTTTTCTGATTCTTCTCACGCTGCCCACAGAATATTGTTTGCACGAAGGGATAATTTCTATAGGCAAAGAAGCCTTAAAATATTGGCATTAATATTTAACGATAGTGTACATCACTAACTAATAGTTATATTTAAAAGAAGAAAATATTAAGAAGATAACTTGACAAATTTTGTATGAGCCTGTACTCTGTAACGTAAACGTAATTAGTCAAGTACGGTATTGTAGCGTCAGGGTGGGGGATGGCCGAAGGATCCAGGCTCCGTAGACGAAAGGAGGGTGTGATCTTTTACGTCTGGCGCCGATACTCAAACTCGAGTTCGGGTGACGATTCCGATCTTTTGCAAAGAAAAAACAACCTTTCCTGCTTTCTCGCTCTGGTTGCACTATTTCCAATTTTTCTAGAATTATTTATATATATATATAATACTACGCGTGTAGAGAAATTACTGCGTTACCGTAGCAAGCGTAGTCGTGATATTATTCCAGTCATAAGGCTTCGTGTTTATAGTAAACAGAATCAGGTGGGATCTCTTTAAATTAAATAGCCGCGTTCGTTGTCAGTTTAGCTTATCGTGTCCCCATCTAGCGGGTATTTAACTATTAAAGCTTTAATATAAGTTCGATTGCAACGGGTCCGAGAATAGATAAAGAAAAATTAGCGCTACGGCGCCTCGTGAACGCGCAATCGGTTAGGTTAGAAGAATTACAGAATTGAGGGAGTGACCTGATGGAGACACCTCAGGCAACGTGAGGTCTTCAGCCTCGACTGCAGGCTATCCTCGTTTCGATAAACGACGAGATGTGGAAGGAAATGAGAGGATAATGTCGAGATCGTCGAGACTCGACCCGAGCCCTGACGTCGTAAAATATATACGGAAATACGGGATAGCTTACTTAGTTTAACTAATGAAAGAGAGGTGTAAGGGACTTCGGTTTTTCTTAGCTAATTCATTCTCATTGACGCAACCGCCAGAGAAGGGCTCTCTTTCTAAGCTCCCGGACCTCGATTTGCTAAAAATTTTCAGGCGAGTATGAGAAATGGGGAGATTTCCCGAGATCTCTTTACCGATCTCGTGCATAGTGACCCTGAGTCGGATTTACAGAGCATTGACGAAACTGCCGATCCCGTCAGCCGGGTGGGATATATGCCTGGTTTCTGGACCAAGCCAACTGTTACCGGCTAACTCGTACCGTTCGTGGCAGGTCATTCGAAATGCCAAATTTAAAGAATTAACGTTGGATGCGAAGGCATTCCCCACCTTAGTTTTAGAGGAAAGCGCACGCGTTCTAAGTACCGAACGTGCTACGTTCTCGTATGGGGAAAAGAGACTTGGACCGTCCTTGCCCTTTAAACGAGCAGAAAGAACCTGCCACGCGACCAATATGGAAAGGTGCGGTTTGTGCAGCCGGTCGCATTCGTTACAAGCGTGCGCAATCTTTATGGTCAAGCACCCGCAGGGGCGATTTAATATGGCAGAACTGCTGCAGGCCTGCTTCCGATGCCTAGGGCCGCATAGGTAACGGCAGTGTCCTTCCAAACAACGCTGCCAAAGGTGTCAGCGCGAACATCGCACGCTGCTTTATCTGGGGCAAGAGAAGCTGGATGAGGAGGTCCTTCCCAATAACCCCAATAACCTCCAATGCGGCTGAGACCAAGCCCGCAATGAGAAAAAGAGTAGGCGCTCACGCAGCTTCCTTGCATGTCCCGAAAGGAGTGACCTTGTTGGCCACAGCACGTGTACAAATCGAAGGACCGAGAGGAGTTAGTGGTCGGCTTCGAGTCTTATTGGACCAAGGCTCCGAGGCATCCTTCATTCGGGAGTCGACTGTTCAGGCCCTGGGACTACCAAGGAAACGAGCCGAAGTCCATTTAACGGGAATTGGAGCCATGAAAGGCGGGCGGACTCGTGGAGCCAGCTGCTTCATACTTCATTCTCTGGTCAATAAGGGAATGTCATTCACCATCGAAGCTATATACCCTACCCCGTTTAACTTCCAAGCTGACAAGGACCGGGATCTGCAGATTCCCTGGCGACGGTTGCCAATGAATGCACTTGCCAATCCTGAGTATTATCAATCGGGATCCATCGATTTAGTACTCGGGGCCGATATCTACGGTCGCTTGTTACAAGACGGGGTTAAAGGCCTCACAGGAGCAGCCATCGTAGCCCAAAATACTGCCCTGGGATGGATCTTGTCTGGACCCACTAACGAGCCTGGAGTACAGCGAAGAGAAAGCTCCCCGAGCATACAGTTATAAATAGCAACACCGGTGCCGACGACATACATCTTAGTACAGATAAAACGGTAGGAAGTCTGGATGGAAAGGGCTCTATTAAAACGATAGATAAGGAGGAGCCAGTAGTCAAGTAGTCTAGGCATCTCGTGGCGATCTGGAGACGATGTCTTTCATTTCAATGTGCATAGGATTACAGCCCTGGAGCAAGCATCGACGATAAGGGCGATTTTGAGCAACGTTGGACGTTTATCCCACCCAATACGCCATATTATGGAGGAATATGGGAGGCTGGAATGAGCTTTTCGGAATAAGACCCTGACTTTCGAAGAATTTAGCACCGCGCTTGCGGAAATAGAAGCGTTTTTACATTCGCGACCATTACGCGCCCTCAGCGCCGATGTCGACGACCTAAGGGTTTTAACTCCGGCCCACTTTCTGATAGGGGATCCGTCCCTCGTTCATCCCTCGTTCATCCCTAATCGCGGATGCGGAGAACGCGGACATATCGGTATCGGTTAGTCGGCGATACAAATTGATGCGGTCGATACGCGATCAGTTTTGGCGCAGGTGGTCAGTCAGGTATACGCAACATTTGCAGGAACGGGGAAAATGGCGCGTGGCGAATAATAATAAAATTTATATAGGTCAGCTAGTGCTCCTTCGTGACGATCGTTATTAGCCCCCCCCCTCCCCACAAAATGGCTCTTAGGAATGATTACAGAAGTTCAGGCGGGTAGCGATGGTCTCGTTAGTGTAGTGTCGATAAAGATACACGCGAAGGTGTTAAAGAGACACGTCGCCGGGGTATGTATCCTGGCTTACGATGGAGCCGTAAACGAAAAGGTTTCGTGGGGGGGGGGGCGTGCGATGGAAACGCAGGAGTAAAGACGACCGCGAGCGAGATTATATTACGACTTAAAGGGACGCTAGAACCGCGATAAGCAGCAAATATTCGTCTAATGACGAAGGAGGGCGGGATGTTGGAAATCCTTAACCAAATGCGAACGAACGGGTGGTGGGTTGGGATGGGGTGGGGAGGTATGTTGGAAATGACCGCTCGCCGTTTGTCGTTGGCGCGTTATTACGGCGAAACAAAGTAATAGCTAATATTAGCCGATTTTCGTGTAATAATGTAGTACGTAATCGTACGTAGCTGTAGCGTTATAATTGATATTTTATGCAATAACCGGTTATTAAATTAATAAATATAATCCGCAGCAAGCAATTATCTTTTATTCATTATTCCGTAACAGTATTTGAACTTTTATAAAGGAAAGAGTTTTCTAATCAGGACTGTTAACCGGTAGCGATGATGGCTAAAGTATCAAAGAAATGACAAGAAAAGTAAAGAAAAGAAAAGAAAAGTAAAGAAAAGAAACGAAAGGAAATAATTGTGTAGACGTATTTGCTCGAGCGTAAAAAAAGTTTGAAAGAGCCGGTGAAAAATACTTGCCGCATGGGTCAACAACAAAAACAATCGCGTCATTCTATTGTAGGCTGAGAAATTGTGTGTTTTCGTCCATGTATTACGCCTACCCCACATAAGTACTATATGTTGTTCCCATCGTTCCCGCCTCTTTTGTAATTGTTAATTTTTGTTTGTTTTGAATTACCATTCAACTTTTCGAAGCTTCGTGGTAAATAAAAACGACACGTTCCGGCATTTATTATTAGAAATAAGCGCTCAATGCTTGTTGCGCTTGTTGTTGCGAAGCAGTTTTTAGCCTAACTCCGTAATTATTCGTTATCGTTGAAGGCCGGTCGGTGGTGGCGCGGAGCAGGGAACGAAGGGGGGAGTGGGGGGCGTAGAGGGATCGGCCGGTTACATGACCGATTATTCGTACATAATGCTATGGGCGTTACAAAACCGTCCGATTAAAAAGTCACAGGATAAACGCACGACAAGTTCATGGCGGCTTCCCTTATGTCCTTGGGCGTAAAGCCGAGAAGGTAAAGGGCCAAGTGCCGCGATCGTTTGTCCTTTCCCCGCAGAAAGCCTTTTCGCGATAGTGACTCGACTCGGATGGACGACGTGTCCCGGCTCTGGAAAGTCCTTAGTTAGCCGCGATATCATGGATACGGTCCCCTCCATCCCCCCCCCCCATCCCCCGTGCCAGCGTATCCAGCTCGTCGGCAACGTCAGCGCGTAGAACAATAAAGCGACAGGCCGAGCGCTGATCGATTCCCCTGTTAGGCGAAGAATACCACCTTTCCCTCGAGCGTGGGCGTGAAAACGGAAGCAGGCAAATGGAACGGGCGAGCGAGCTACCGTAATAAATCCTAGGGCTCTTCACGGCCGGATGCAGCCCGAGAGATTACGTTCACGCATTGGGCCTACAGTTTTTTTCTTTTTCTTTTTTTTTTTTTTTCTACTCTTCTTGCTCCTTTCGTAACTTACGTTTACCGCGTATACGTAGGCATCGGGGGCACCTCGTGGTCCCCGTGGTCCCCGTGGCCCCCGTGGTCCCCCCCCGTGGTCCACGTTAACGTTTGTCCTCGCAGCTTCTCTCGCGCCAGTCGAATATAAATTAACTTATTTTAATGAAATTTCCCATCGGCCCGCCCGCGCACTTAAGAAAAGAAATTATTCGTATTGATTTATTGGGCGGAAAAGGGGATCTTTGGCCGCGTTACTTGTTAGACGAGCCGCTTCGGCTCGAGTGTAAAAAGAAAGCAAACAATGGACTTTCACTCGGGCTGCTGTTCGGGTTGTCGCAAAGGGAAAAAGTCCTTGGGGAAGTACGGGCCTGATATCGCTCGACAGAACTAACCCGGTATCGATCAATGTCTCCGTAAGATCGCCGGATTGCCAATGCGTCGAGAGTACGCCGGCGTGTATATCGGCGACATTAGCCTTAGGCCTTAGATGGATTTTGAATTCGAGTGACTCTGCTGGCCCACTTCGTCGCAACAATAACGTCTCACTCATATAGCGGATAGATCGCTCATGGCCGTAATAAGCGTACGAAGCGCGTAATTGATTTTCTAAAGAGTAGATCGAGTGGCCGGTCGATCGCCGGCTTGGAAACTGGCCGGATTACCCGGATAAGTCGTCCGAGCGACACGTTCTAGCCAACCTTTTACGTGCGCTCAAACGGGCATCAAACTCAGTTTGGCCGAAACAGGCCCGAGTCGTCCCGTCGATCCGGAAGCTCGATGCTGAGATGCCGATATCGTAAAGGGAGCGCGTCACCTTTTTTAACATCCACGAGAGGCCCACGTAACACATGTAATTATCTCGAGTCGTAAAAACGTATGAAAATAGTCCCAGCTTGGGACGAGTGGGGAAAGTCGCATAGCGTGTCTCTGCGTCTGTGTGTATTGAATAACGTCAATAGGAGTCTTGGTAAAATATTGCTTTCACTTTCACACCGAAGCCCCTCCGATTGCGTTAATTGCTTTGTATGTACACTGGCCTGATATAAGGCGGAGGATCGATCGACCGGTCGTCCAGGGGATCGCGGATGCTCGGACCTACAGTCCGAGAAAGCTCCAGTGAAGAGTTCCCCGGTATTACTTGTTTTTTTTTTTTTAAGCTCCGATGGATCCGCGTGGCAGAATAAGCTCGTCGTCGGGTCGGTCAATGGCCGACGCCTCGAACGGCATCTTGGCGAGTCGCATTGACGGCTGCAACGGTGGAACAAGGCCTCGATTTAGATCTCCTACGAGCTCCTTTGGCTATTTAAAAGTCGCCCATTCGAGCCAGCCAATCGGCATTGCCCCCGTCCCGAGCTTTCACGCCTCCACGCGCCACTCACCGACTGGCACGTAATTTAATTAATCATCGATCGGACGAGGGTGATCCAAAACATTACCTCCTACACCTCTACTCCTCTGCTCCTCTACTCCCCGGCCCCGATCACCAAGTATCGTTGCCTCTCATCTCATGCCGAGCGTGGCTCCCTCCCGTCACTCGAGGCAAGTGATACACGCTTTCCACGTCCGTCCGTGGCCGTTTTTTTTTTTTTTTTTTTTTTTTAAAAAGGACCTTTGGATATCTGGAGCGACGCCCCCCCCTCTCCCCCGGGGCTTTGCGCTCCTTTCCCCCGCTTTCTTTCTATCCTTCCTACATTGCCGTAAATAGCCGAGCGCTGCCATTTGCACGTCGCTAATCGCGTATTATCAGCCGAGCCGAGCTCTCCCTACGCCAGTTTTTCCTCCTGCCCTTGGACACTTACACTTACTTTCTAGATGGCTGCCGCGATACTCGGCCTAGGCGGCATAGGGCGGGCGGGGCCTATGCTAAATTAAGCCGTACCTCTATATCAATATGAGAAATCAAAATTGCCGCTCGGGCACTCGGGCTGCCGGCCGCCGAATCTCCTCGATCTATAACGATTTTAAAACGTCCCGCGCACTTTGTTTGCCATTGTTACAAGCTTTTCATTTTATTCTTGGCCATCCTGAATAATTAATCGGCCCCCGATAGAAAGCAATACGGATAAATAACCGCTAGCGCGTACGACGTATTAAGCGCACAATGTCTTCAAGGTGGTGGGAATGTGATTTTTAATCGATATCCGTTCACCCGAGATCTCCAATGCCCCGTTAAATTTTATCCCCATTCTAATTACGCGCAAGCTCTGCGTTCGCGGCTTAAAATACGGCAAAATATCTATAAAAGTATCTAATCTAGCCGACTTGGGAAGGGTTTGGATAATAAATACATCGTTTAACCGGCATAAGATACGGACGAATGTTCATTTCGTACATTGTCTACGCTTAATACGAAAGTCTTCTACGAAGAAATTAGTTTTACCCAAGGGACGCATGAGCAGCGGAAAAATGCATTTATTATAAACGTCTTCCTCGTTTGGTTAAAGGGAAATTTATTAAGTATCATCTGCATGGATGTCGGTTCGCTGGGAGGGGGGGGGGATGGGGGAAGCCACCCGGCAGTCCCCGCAGTCCCCGCAGTTTACATTGGCGTTGGCCAATCGGGTTGGCAGGAGGAGGAGGAGGAGGAGGAAGAGGAGGTGAGGTAGTATCGATGGCCGTTGAAGATTTTCCTAAAAAGAGTATCGGCTCGAAACGGGAAAACAATTTGTTAGCGTCTGAATAAAATAAAAGCGAGCGATCGTCAGATACTCTGGAAGACAAATCTCTCGGTAATTAATTTACATGTGCCCCTCCAACCCCCCCCCCCCCCCTTTTTTTACGTGTAATGCAAGTGACTAAGTGACTTGCACAGTGCGTCGAGCCGAGTGATCTAAAAATAGCTGATGTGATGTGCGTCGGGAGAATCGATGAATGGGATCGATGAACTGGCCGATAATCGCACCAGGACCAGCTTCACTCGTACTAACTTCCGCTTTTCTTTTTTTCTATTACAGAGGCTTCAGTGTCAGCGTTTGCGGTTGTCAGCACATCTTTAAGCCGGTTTCCGTCCAGGCTATGTGGTAAGTCCTGTCGATACTCGCTACGTTTTTATTATACTCTAAATCTCTTGTGCAAAAAAAAAAAAAAAAAAAGGATCGTTATAAGGGCATTGGCATTGGCATTTTAATTGGCTTATCTAAATATGCATAATTGCCGATCCCGGGGAAAGAAAGCCACGTAAATTAGAATAATTTATAAGGCCCCTTCGTATTTTAAGCACAAGATGCTCAATGCTCTTATGGCATTGCGTTATATTGCATTAAGATGCACGCACACGCACCCACGGCACGTAGTCTTCTTAGGCTAGGCTACGCTAGGCTATGCTAGGCTAAGCCAAGCCAAGCCAAGCTAAGCTAAGTAAAATAAGCCAACCGGTGTAATTGTAACTCACGCGTGCGCAAATATACGCTTGTATTTGTATTTGGCCGTTATCGAGTCTACGTACCCAAGTATCCGAATCAATTATTTTTAGTTAAACATTAATACATAATTTATAAAATCGTAAATGAAGGATGAATAATGCATTTCGCGTAAATCGGAAAATTATTTCCATTACAATGCCGGAACTCGAAGGAAATACAGGTATAAGAAGCGGCGGGAGTGGTAAAATTGAGGGATAACGTTCGTTTCTTTTCACGAAACGAGACCGATGCAATGACTCTCCCGAGCCCGATAAATCATACTTTCGTTGCCAGTTGCCGTTTCAAATTGAATGCCCCGATTGTCTGATGGGAGCGCGCGCCCCTCATTATCATTGGCATTCTTTTAAGCCCGAGAGCGATTACGAGATGATTTAACGTGGAAAACACGTGTTTGCCGCGAAAAGAGAAAGTCGACGACGGGTGCGTACGAGCTCCGTGACTCGAAGGCAGCGCGCGCGCGAGAGAGCGAGAGAGAGAGAGGGGGGACGAGCGCGCGATAAACTGAGGGTGATCGGTACGAAGGGGCGGGTCGATGGGTGGATGGGAGTAGGAGGAGGGGGCGGACGCGGCTCGCGGAGTCAGAAATGTTAAAAGCCAATGATGAAACTGTCCAAGGGCCAATTTACAATTATCTCATTGACTTTCCAAGCTATCAACTTTAAACGTATTTTAATGACTCACAATTAACAAACGCTAATCGAATTTAAAGCACGCGAAACAAATAAGGCCCGCATTTTTTATAATAATAAGCATCTAATTATAGATTGCTCTAACGATAAGATCGTATAAAAAAATTTGTCTATGCTGATTTCTTAACGTCGGATGATTGCTTCCAATTAAGCGCTCTATGACATGTAATAATAAAATAATTGGCAGGGTCAGTCACTGTGCCTCTGCAATTAGTTATTAATTATCTGCTTAGCGGCTTAAACGTATTCGAATATATATACATATACATATACATATACATATATATATATATATACGCATATGGAACATCCGTGTGGTTAATGTTGTAAAGACTTTAACGATACACGCGTCCGTCCTGTACGAGCGTATTTTTAGATAAGCCTTTTTTCATTAGATAAAAATGGCTTTATAGCGGCCGAGCAAGAAAATCCGCGTATACTCAATTGATTTATTGAAGGATGAAGGCACGCAATTTTTTGCACTTAAAAATTGCTATTATAAAACTATAATAGGAGATGTAAGGGAAGGACGGGATAAAAGCCGCGGCCTCTGCCACTTCTGTGTAAAATTGTGTGCGTGCGCATTCACGAGTCGCGCTCAATGCATACGGATATGAAGCGCTGCCGCGGCGGCGAGTCCGTTTCGAGTCCTAGAAATGAATTCGCAAGAGCAGCTACCAGCAGCCTATCTCAAGGGTATAAAGAAGAGAGAGTGTGTATGTGAGAGAGAGAGAGAGAGAGAGAGAGAGAGAGAGAGAGTCCTTAATAAAACGATTTTCTTAAGAAAACTCGGCACCGTCCGCTGGAGATGCAGGTGTGAATTGTGAAATCTAGGAAAGTCGCTGGCCAATTGTTCGACTGGATTGGCAAAGACCTATTTTTTTTTTTTTTTTTTTTTTTTATTATTCCCTTTTCACGGGCAGTCGCCTAGCGAAGGAACGAAGAAGGAAGAGGGGGGGAAAAAAAAATCATTGCCACGTATTAGCTCGTAACTTTTATATTCGCTAATAAAAAGCCGTCGGTCCCCTCGAGCGGAATAACACAGTTGAGCGGGCGCAATTACTTGGGACTTGCCAAATACTAGCTGGAATTTGCATTAGTTAGGATAAAAGGCAGGCCAGAAGCCGGAGTTGGATATCAGTGGCTCGTACCGTACCGGCTAATAACTCGCCCGCTAACGCACTCGAGCTTACAATAATAGCGATCGAGCCCGTCAGTAGCTCCGTTTCGCAGTCACGCGGAGAGGGGTACGGGGCAGAGAGAGAGAGAGTGAGAGAGAGTGTAGAGAGAGAGTCCCGCCGTCTCTCGTGGCAGCCGCCGAGTGACCGATTGGTGGTACGTCGGCTTTGCGGAGGCGAGGATTGTAGATCGGGCCGTACGCCCCGGGACCCATCAGGCCCCAATGCACGCAATAAGCACGCGCGCGCAATTATAACGGGTCTGCCCACGCCTGTGTCGTGACATTAATCGCATAACACGCGGGGAGGGAGGAGAACAATGCCGGGAGGAGATAAGCCAGGCGTAGGCGTGCCCGATCGATTGGCCGTGCACCTCTTTCCGGGCTGCGTTGATAAAAAACGACAGAGAGAGAGAGAGAGAGAGAGAGAGATAACAAAAAAAAAAAAAAAAAAAAAAGCTCCCCGGAAATCGGGCCGTTAATTATCCCCAGGTACCGAGACGAGGCTCATCAATTGCGTCTTTCTTGAATGATCGTCGAGCCCGCGGAAGCTGACGGTTTTTTCTTTTGTCTCCTTCCACGTTCGGCCTGTAACCCCGGCCCAATCCCCCGCCGCCGATAAAGCCGCGCGTCCCCGCTGTTGTATAAATATTGTCGGTCAAATGTCAGGACATACGGCCTGGCTCGCGATGATCCGATTATCACGTCTCCTCCCCCCCTCCCCAGACCAAAATGACTTGCTCTCTTACGAGCTCGGTAAGTATCGCGTCTCGCTCGCTCGCTCGCCCTCGTCATTTATTTTTAATTCTAACGATTACACTTTTATTATCGGATACGTACTCTCGTGAAATCAATACTTTCGACTAACGGCATTTATCCTTACTTTTATTACGATTGCTGTCCCTCAACCGTGGCTCAGAGCTGGCAAATAACCTGAAAATACCGATGCTTCCTAGACATTTGATTCCCGAGTCTTCCTCGTGATATTTTATCGAGCTTGAAAACTGACCTGGGCAATTAAAAAAAGAGAACGGCTCTCTTGTCCATTGGTCGGCCTATCTCTAGCTGCTAGTGGGACGGGGGAGGGGAAGTCGGCCTAAGTCGAGAGGGAAGATCCAGCAGAGAGGAGAACCGCATTGACGGCCTATGCACAATTAATACAAAAAGAAAAAAGAAGGAGGAATAATGAAAGAAGAACAAGAAGAAGAAGAAGAACATGAAGAAGAAGAAATACACTCGATACCAGAGCCAAACAATCCCTACTTAACCTCGTTTCACGGGAGCGGACAGAGAGAGAGAGAGAGAGAGAGAGAGACCCCAGCGAATATAAGCGTTCGGCGGTGAAAGCACGTTGCCGATCCTTTATAGGCATCATAAAGCAAACGATGAGAGAAGTTTGAAGATAAAAATTCGGCCAGCAGAAGCAACAGCAGAAGCAACAGCAGAAGCAACAGCAGAAGCAGCAGCAACGGCAGCGGGCTGTATAAGCCAGTCTCGGCTGGATCGCGTGCATTGTTCTCGCTCGACAAAGCGAGTGTGACGGCCCACGGGGTACGGATAAGCGATGACGCGCGTTTCAATTTTATCGTCAACTGGAAACGGACAAAAATGTCGTCGTCGTCGTCGTCGTCGTCGTCCTGTTTACTGCCGCGGCAAGAAGGGCGCGGGGTGAAACGTCTTCTTAGAGCTCGGCCCTCTAAAGGGTTGGTACATGAGGGAGCAACGGATCGCAAGCCGCAAACAGAGCCTCTCGCGCGTAAATGTCTCGGTTATCCTTAATTTAGCCCCCCCTCCCCCCAACCACCACCATCAACCACCACCACCACCACCACCATCACCACCACGCCACACCACCACCATCACCACCAACCACCAAGACCACCAATACCACGATCATGTCCCTCGAGCTCAGTTCTCGGTCTCTCCTCGGTTAGAAAGGCCTCTCCGTTGATTTACTCCTTTACGTAATGATAAAACTTATTGTAATTCATTAGGAATTTCGGCTCGGGAGCGGCAACGGGCCCGGCGGGGGAGTTTTCAATTGTGCTCTCGTTCAATGCTTTTGTTAAAGGCATATTTTCTTTTACCTGGTAGCCCAGTATGCGCGAGCTTTATTTCTTGTCCGGTTAAGAAACGAAAGCCAGTTGCTATGAGTCCATAAATTACTTTGGCTTTGAAAAAGACATCCTTCGCTATTAAAATACTATGCTACTTTGTAAAGTAAATGGCGTAGGTCTGCGCGCGTTTATATAGGCTAATTTATATAGAGCTATGCGGTGCGGTATAGGTGGCACGGGAATTGGAGCAAATTATCACGTGGAGAAAAGTAATGTTGTCCTGAAATATTGTCAGGAGCGAAGTTATTACCGCGCGAGGAGGGTAATATTAATTCGAATTTATGGAGGGTGGTGGGGGGTGGGGGTAGTAGTAGTAGTAGTGGAGGAGTAAAATACGACGACGCGACGTGGCTCGGAAGTTCAATTCAATGCATTGTCCCGCCGAATCAAGAACACTTTCATCCTGTCGCGCTTACCAGAACTTCTTTACCGGAACGGAGCTCGCAGTTTTATTATTTCTCATTATCCGCTTGTAGCGGCCCACGCCACGCCACGCCACGCCACGCGATCGGTCCCCATGACCCTCTCGCTCTCGCTTTTCTCTGCAATTACTCTCTTGATATACATACATACATACATATATATATATATATATATATATATACATATTGTGTGCGTGTACGTGCGTGTACGTGCGTGCATGTGCGTGCATGCGCGGTGCGCCAGTCATTCTCACATTATGTATTCGACTCCTAAACCGCGTTTCTAATCTCCGATGGCTTATGAAATATCACTGCCTGCGCACGCATACTCCCTCACACTTAGCCGCACAATAGCTGAGATTCACGGTGTCATTCACGGAATAGGCTGCGCACATCCTCTAGCCGATGATGAAGGGTGGATGGAAAATGAGTTTGACTTCCTTGGCTTTTCTTCGGGCTCTTCTCGTAAGCGGGGACTCGGAAACATCGCCTCCCCGTTCCCTTTGACTCCTCTTTTCACCGAACTCCCCACCCCTCCCGCAATACGCGATTGTAATTTCACGTTTCTTATTTGAGAGTCGAACGTTGGAGGCCAGCGGATAATGTCCATCATTACGAGTAGCGGCAGGTAGGTATTATTATTAATTCTTGTGCTAATAACGATCCTTTGATTGAGCTCGAACCTTTTGCATGTTATTTGACATTGGCGTAGGCTCGGTTGAAATTCTGTTAAGAAGAGAACTTATAAGAACCGAGAGCGTGAAATTAAAAACGTGAAATTACGACTTGAATTCGCATTACGCATTACGCCTCGACGTCTTATAGATTCTTAGTCCCGATGGTCGCTCGATGAGTCGAGACGATTTCCTAGAAATCATCCATGCCGCTGCCAAGAGAGGAAACCAATGACCCCAATAACCTCTCTCTCCCCCACCACCACCACCACCACCACCACCACCACCACCCAGTACAGACCTCTCAACCCCGTACAATTACATTTATAATGACGCCAATGATAATAGCCAGGCTGTAACGCTAAGAACGAGAGCAGCGGGGGGGGGGGTGAGGTAAGAAGAAGAAGAAAAAGAAAAAAAACCAGACCTTTTTCATTTGCTTCGGACGGTTTTGCATGGCCATCCGATCAATTAAAGGCACGAAGCCGAGTTTTTAATAGGAGAATTCGCACAAAAGATTAAAGATAAAGATTCACAATAAAAATCAGCCGGTGAAACAAAGAGGTTTCTCCGAGCTAAGGAAAAGGATGGGAGTAAGTAAAAAAAAAAAGCAGCCGCTCCTCTGACGAGGAGGCTTTTAGACTTTCAAATTCATCCGCTAATTGTGCTCTGGGCTCGTTAAGCGGCGACGGGGGACGGACGGCGCCGGGCGGGGACAGGGACGAGGAAAGACCCGTAATCCGAAAGCGGCCGAGCATTATTATGTTATTGCCGTCCCCGGGGACTTGCGGCGGGGGCACCTACGGGCTAATCCATTATGTGACAGGCAATCGACGGGGCAATCAATGCCCAAGCCGATCTGTCCAGCAGCATCCCTTCATCTCTCTTCTTCTTTTTCTTCTTCTTCTTCTTCTAATATTATTTCATCGTCGCTACTGGCCATTTTTGACCCCACCACCCCGCCCCCACGCCGATTCTAATATTATTCAACAGGCACTGGCCAGCAGGGACCCGGGGCGACCAATAATACAAACGCAAACCAGCGATAATGAATTCATAACCTTTCACTGGCTCGGAAAATAGAGCTTTTATTTCAGCTGTTATCGGCTAAATATTTAGCACAATGCGCCCGAATGGCTCACAAGACTTTTTTCTCCCCCCTCCCCCCTCCCCGCCCCCAATAACCCCACTATTAAGTGAATTAAGATTAATAGAGCAGAATAACGTTACAGTGAATGTATGCTTTTCACTTTTATTAATTATATGCCTATACAATTAGCTTTTTATTGGTGATTATTTTTCACCTTTACAACGTATTTCACACCTTTTACTTTGGAATTTCACTTGCAACACCTTCGTTATTTTATAAGTAAGTCACTTGGATTTTTACGCGAAGATGAAAATATAAGCTCGCGGATTGAAAAGATGCAATTGTTCACGATCACGTGGAGCTCTTACGTCACAGCCTTCATTCTTTTGCACTAATCCCTGATTATTAAATAACATTTCAGCCTTAAACATTACTTTTACGTTCCTACTGATTTTACAAGGTTATTTACCTACCGTTGTTACTATTATTTATTTAATTTAATTATTTATTTATTTATTTATTTAATCTTCTTTTTAAATATTATTTTAATAGAACGCATCGTAAAAGCTAATAAATCAGTGCTCTCGACGTTTATATTTAAATCGGCAAAGGACAAACGTGCAGGTCAATGCGAATAAGAAGATTTATGAAATTATGAATAATAGTGCATTTTTACGGTATAACAAGATAAAAGTACTGGTACGATAATTTATAAGGAGGGAACTATTATTAGTGCATTGCTGCATGGATGCAACGCGCGCCCCTAAATCAATTCGTCAGATCTAATTCTTATAGGTTTATCATTTATCTATCTATCTATCTATCTATCTATCTATCTATCTATTTATCTATCTATTTATTTATTTATTCTTTTGTCCGACTTGTCCGGTAGCGTCCTTACGATTAATCATCCTTTTTTCGCGGTAATGCATAAGCTTTCGCGGTATTTATTGCTGTTGCATTGGCGATGCAGTGCGCCGCGACATTTCTCGCACATTACGCCAATTCATCAAGCTTAAGGGCGAGCGAGCGAGGGGCAGCGTGACTCTAGGAATTATTCAGCCCTCGGACCCGTTCTTCTCCTCTCCGTCTTATTTTTATAATTATAACAGCCGGGCACGTTCTCCTTTGCATGGTAATGAACTTCTGTCCCGCGCTGAAGTATTATTACGCAACATCGGCAGCGGAAAAATTATGCGGGAATTTTTTGCCTCTGCCGGTAAAGTAGACAGTGCCGGAGTCGGCTGCCGGAGCGAGACTCTACACTCTCAAGCTTTATTATCCCATCGATTGAAAACTGGTATAATTCATAGTTACGATTACGGGTAATTTTAATCGCCCGCAGTTTTATGACAAAAAAATTGTGTCTGTGCAAAGTCTGTTCACTCGTGGCACACAGGTGCACTCACTGCTCGCTCGTTAGGATGTTGGCATAAAACGTCGATTTGCAAATTATTGTTTATATCCTTAGGATACGCGCGCGCGCGCGCGCGCAACGCTCTTTAAATAATAATTTTCACTTAAAGCTCCTTGGCACTTTGTAAATTTTCAATAATAAATCCGCTCTAAATATAAATCATCTCGCGCGCCTTTTGTTGTAATTACATGAAAAGTTGGCGACTTTACTGCCACAGAGAGATGCGTACTCTGAGCTCATCGAATTTTAACGAGTTGGCAATATAATTCTCGGGGCTTTATTTATTTGTTGAAGAAAACGCGGGAGAAGAGTCCATTGGCAGGTATTTGTTTATGCATTGGCTGCGAGAGCGTCACCTTTTTATCGATAAACAGTTGATTTTATAACCAAAGTATGAAATAAGTATTCCGTAAATACAAAATAACGAACACTCGCCCGGCCGTCGAACTGGTAAATGTATTGGAAAAGCTCCATTTGGAAAATGTCGAAAAGCCTTGAAAAAGCGAGTCTCGGTTGACTTGATGGGCAAATACATTTTTTAACGCTTTCTAAATTCTCGAAAGTGAGGAGGAGGATTCGCGTACCAGAGAGCAAAACATCACGGAGTGCGCGAATCCTCGATCGGCTTTGTATCGACTGTAAGTTTACTCAGGCTAAAAGTCAATTTCCCGGCCAATAGATCGAAGCTATTGTTCTTTCTACGATCGAGCGTGAATTAGCTTGATGTTTTTGTAAATAATCACCGTCCCTCGGAATCCCTCGGAATCCCTCGTTTCCACTTACTTACATTATAAGGATATTTATATTACAGATAAACAATCATAAGGAGAATCACAAGGTAATAATTGTATCGGTATCCCGATATTATCCGTTTTTTTTTTTATCATTCGCTTATGTAACAATTGTTTGCGTAAGCCACGGCTTCTCTACGTACACTAACTCCGTGTGACGAATTTACTGTGAAAAGCTCGTTTTTTGTTGTTGTTTTTTTTCATCCACGAAATAAATAAATTGGGCGACGTTTATACGAACGCTGTCATTAATAATTCGTAATCACGGATATTTGAATATCGTCTGCGCACGGTGTTATGGTGTTCCGAGATGAGAAATAGCTGTTGAAAAATAGAAAGCCTTGGTATCGCAAGAGCCATATAAATAGAGTGTAAATAAGATGGGGGGGGGGATCGATCAAAGGGAGGAAGAAATCCTCCTAATTCCGGGGCAAATCGGGAGATCGGAGTGAGTTGTGAGTAGTGAGTAGTCAGTCGTCGTCGTCGTCGTCGTCGTCGTCGTCGTTTTTCTAAATCGAGAGTTTAAACAGCTCCGAGGCGCGCAATGTAGGCGTCGGGTAAAAAAATCCGGAGCGAATAGAAAAGAGGAAGCTGTTAGAAAATCGTTAGCCGACGAGATGGACGGTAGAAAGAGCGGCGAGGCGCGATTTCCCCGGGGGAAAGTGTGTTTTTTACTCGGGCGAGGCCAGGGTCCGCTGGGAGCCGTCGGTAGCCGCGGGCTTATCCTATTTTCGGCTGAGCCTCGTGGACGACGCGAGTAGTGGGGAAGTGGGCCGACCGACCGACCGACCGAGCGAGCGAGCGACCGAGCGACCGAGCGGCCGAGCGAACGACGGACGGTCGCCGCGCCATTTATGGCTACCTCGTGGCAGCCGGAGCGTCGCCTCGCGTCAGCTACCGAGCGCCACCAGGACTCCGCCGTTGGCATTTGCCAAAATTTACACGCGGCTCCCCGCGAAGGGCAGCAGAGCTCCGTCTATTTTCAGAGCCGATTATTATTCTTTCCCGAAGCCGTGGCTTTCCGATTAGTCCCCCATCTCCCCCCACCCTCTACCTCGACCGGACTTTTTACAAGCTTTACCACTTGACAATTGGTTGGAAACGCTGCGCCTCCGAGTGCGCCGCAACTTTTTTCAATGAGCAGCGAACGACCCGCAGCCCGCCGACTAACTTAATAAGCCATTTGACAAGCGTTTTATCGAGGTTACGGCTTTTTCTGCTCGACTGTCACATGAGGATAAATTTCTCTCCAGGCGATCTTACGTCTCCATAAAGCAAGTCGCGCTCGCCTTACAATCGGCCACCTCCTCCTCCTACTCCTCCTACTCCTCCTACTCCTCCTCCTCCTCATCCTCCACGTGCCTCTGGCCAAGGCGCGCGTTAGCGCAGAGATCGGGGCCCGCGCAAGCCCGACCGACGGTCAATTAAGGATCGAGTTAATTTGAGATAATTTTGTCGTTGGGAGCACGCTACTCGCTACGCCCATTTGAATCCACGTGAGATGTTAGAGCGAGCCCCCGTGCGGGGAAAAAGGGCTGGCTGGGATCGTGCGACTTCTAGGCCGCTATCTCGGCCAGGTATGGCAAAAAAAGCCGAGAAAAGTCGGGATCTCGAAGCCGATCGGGGTGGGGCAGTGGGTGGAGGAGGATGTGCGGTGCCACGCAGTGGCCACGGTGCCGGGGGTGAGGGGGGAGAGATGGTGGATGGGTACGGAAAAATCTTGTATGCGTTCGAGCGGCGAGTCTTTCGAGATCTCGATCGAGGCCTCGAGGCCGATCGGCGGAAGCCGGTCCGGCGGTCCCACTTTTCTCTCTTCTTGCTCTTCTTACTCCGACAGCTAATTAGCTGTTCCATTACCGCGTCGATGCCCGCAATTAAAGGTCCTGCGCGATACATTTTCATAGCGAGACGTCGACGGCTTCGTTTTACTCAACAAACTTCACCGAATATTACTCTACACTTGGACTAGCTTAGAGCATAATCTTTTAATGTAATATATATATATATATACACACATATATTATATCACGGAATAACGTCTCGGTATTAAAGCGACTATTTTTCAGCGGCTACATTAGAACGACGATCCTAAGGTTAATAGTCTAGTAATATATATTATAATCCCTCGTCTTTGGAAATTAATGTAATAATTTGTATAGGATAAGACAGGGGAAAAAGAAATTGCAAATTGTCTTTCGCTATTGTTGCACATTTAAATGAGTTTCTTTTTTAACGTAAAAACCATTAGGTATGGCAAAAATAACGGCCGGTTGTGTGATACAGTGCCTTGTCAGCGATGTATTTGCTCAAATTGAAAATTTCATTCCAAGTAAATAACCCGTAATTGTTTTTCTCCCTCGTCTTCTTTTTCTTCTTCTTCTTCTTCTTCTTCATCATCATCATCGTCATCTTCATCTTCTTCTTCTTCTTCTTCGTCTTTTACAAATACAAACTTTAATACGCGGAATGCGATGATATTAAGCGTAAATACTTATTATTATTATTAAAGTGTAATGTGGTATTACAGAGAACTTCCTATATTATTCTTAAAAAGCCAATTATAAAATTACAGCTCTCATTCTACCGCGACGTAAAGCCCTCTTCCCCTCTCCGTTGGCGCACTTAAACGTTATAAAATGTCACGGAAAGAAAAAATTGTGTGCAATAATTCGAGGAAGTAAAATTTTTAAAACACATCCCTCTCCTCAATTTTGTCATTAGTTCGTTAATTCGCTCGATATGTTCTTTCCCCGGCAAAGTAATTCACGGATCTTACGGGGAAAGATCAGGGAATATAACACGAACGACGACATGCCGAGCTCAACACACTTTGGTATATTATATTCGAGGTATTTTTTCGTGCCCAACAGTTGATTCTTGCTAATGAGCCAATGATTGTATTTTTATCGATTAGATCGATTCCCGATCGCTGTTCACGAAACAACGCATGCACTCGACTTGTGACCGGTGTAACCAGTTCCAAGGAGATTTCAGAGAGCTTTTCAGAAATCGCACGTGCATTTTATATTGTACTTTATAGTATGCGTCGCAACATTGACTCCGCTCCGCGCTCGTTTTATCTCCTTTTTTTTTTTTTTTTTTTTTTTTCGGGAAGCGTAAAATAAATTCTAGTTCCGATAAGCACCGACTCGTTGTTGTCGTCGTCGTCGTCGTCGTCGTCGTCGTCGTTGTTGTTGTTGTTGTTGTCGTTGTCGTTGTATTGTAAGGCTGGAAGGCTCGTCGTGGCGGGTCCGCAAAAGGATTCCCTTGTTTTTCGAATACAAATTAAAAATTTATTACCAAAGAAGAAATTAATTTGTGCGGCGGTTTTCTTAAAATCGAATTGGACGAGCCAGGGAAATGCTATTCTCGGATCATGAGTCAGATTAATCAGAATTTCCTATATAGTTACGTCATTAAAGTAAATGTAACGCCGTTACTTTTATTCCAATATCAAGACCTAATAATCCATTATGGTAATACGATCTCGAGATTTTAAGCAATAAAGAGATTTTCTACGAGCTCATATATTTTACTAGTCAGATTCATTAAAACTTTCGTGACTCCGATACAATTTCAATTCATCCGCGTACAACAATAGTTATTATCATAATCAGCATTTTACTATAGATTTTCTTTCAATACCATTAAAATAGGATCTTACTAAATTATAAATCACGAATAACGGAAATTTCACCAATTAACAATTAATTACTTGACTCGTAAGTAATTTATTCAATCTATTTAATGAGGTAGTCTAATCGTTTTGCTTTATATAAAAGCATAAAAGTAAGATTTAGTATTGGAATTAATCCGTTTTCGGTACTAGTTTTAATTTTAGTTAATACACTACGAGCATATTCGTTGATTTCTTTTAATTGTCATACGCAGTCGCTATTTATACGCTCGCAAACGTTCATTCCTAATATAATTTCTTGTATTAACTGGCTTAATGTATTCGACGCGAATATTACGAAAATTCTTTTACGCGATGATCTTGCAAGCAACGGTTATTGTTAATATTTATACAACACAGTTTGTCCAATTAAGGTAATAAATGGCAATTAATCTTTTTAGAAATAATTATACGGAGTATTTTTAATGGGCAGGTTATAGCGACGCCGACATAACCGATTTCCAATACAACAAAAGTTGTCGTGTATTTTAAGAAAATTTATTCAGCGCATTTACAATATTAAAAGTACCTAGAGAGATTTTGATAATATAATAAGTAGCCAGCACAAGAGAATTAAGTTTCGCAATTTCACGACAGCTTGAAAGTATTGGCTCAGGCCTCGCTACAGATTATTGCTTTATTATTTTAAAGAAATTAACTTCTCAATAGTAATTTTAAATTTTAAATACACCGGATGCCGATAGATATTTCTAGCGTAAAGGCTCGTTCCAACCGTATGTTCACGGGAGGGGGGGGGGAATGTCAATGATATAAATTCTTTTTCCGAATTTTATCATTTTATTTATTTATTTATTTATTTATTTATTTTTAAAAATCTTTTTCAATATGCTTTGTGATAGGTAAGCCATTATATCATAATAGTAAGTAAAGTGGATAATTTGCATGCAAGAGAAGTCGTGGGGTCTTGGGTGAAACGTCACCGGGTCACCTCTGACACGACACAATTCAGGAGTCAAGCCGATAAAACGTTGGTGTATTATTGGCTACGTAACTTATTGAAAATGGCCATTGAACATTTCAGATAAAAATATCTGCTATTAGTCATATCTATGGTTAAGGCGTAGGAATAGAGCGTATCCGTATATTGCCGATAGACGCTCAAGCAGTAGGATTTTTATATTTGGAGCGGCACCCGTGCCGAGGAAAACTTTCAAAGCTCTCTGCGTAAATAAAAACTAGATTAAACTCTCCTTTACATCGATTCCAATGTAAATCGCACCTACATACTACAGAGATCCTCGATCTCCAATGAGCCTCCTCGATCGTAACGGTAACTACCGATTATACGATTTTTTTCCCCTCTCGGTCTCTCCGTACGTTTTCTCCAGACGAGTGAGGGGACCGGAGGGGACCGGGAGGGGGCCGTGAGGGGGCAGGGAGGAAGAAGCCGACGCGTCACATTGGCATCGACGCCTCGAAATCGCGCGGCTCTTCTTAGTTATTAAGCCTCTCCTTTAAGTTAACTTCCAGCCATTATCGTAGTAATGCCGCAGAGCGGTTATCTCGTAACTAAAAGTGCGGAAGGAAGCGCGGAGGTTTATTGATAATAAATGCTCGAGGACAAGCTAATTAAATACCGTTCTTCTTACATGGCACATCGATCCAAGGAGCCTAAAACTTTATTATTATTTCTCAGCTCTTGTTCTAAAACGTTTTACAAGAAGAAGAAGAAGAAGAATAAGAAGATGAAGTAGAAGAAGAAGAAGAAGAAGAAGAAGAAGAAGAAGAAGAAGAAGAAGAAGAGAGGAGGAAAAACAATCCCCCGAGCCTATAGAGGTTCGTTCGGGATCTTCGTTCGAGAGCTTCTTAGTCGCAGGTTTAATAGTTGGCCTCGCGAATCTCATACCTGGACAGAGCGGTTTTTTGCCTCTCCCTGGTCGTACGGGAGACCGCGGCTGAGGTCGATTGATTGGCGATGCCAAGATCGAGGTAAGGACTAGTAAGAGCCGCTTGTTTATCGCCTCGGCTCTAATCAAGGCCAAGGGGCCGATGGCCAAGTCCTCCTGTGCGTGACGTGCGGGTAGAATGAGCTTTTCGCGGGAAAGAAGTTGCGGACTTGAGAACCCGAGGATCGTATCATTATCGTATTGCTTTATCCGCTCAGGTGGTCTTCGTTGACAGTTCTCATTCTCTCTCTCTCTCTCTCTCTCTCTCTATCTATCTATCTTACTTTTCAATTACGATATGAGTTATTTAAACAGAGACAGATTCGGACTCGACCGCTTCAATTATCGGCATTACGCTTTTATGAATAACCTTCTTTTCAGTTGTTTTTCTTCTTCTTTGCAGTTCTTTTTCATTTTTATCGACGCATCGTAATTATAGGATATTACAATTGCTTATCTTTCAAATCTTTCAATACCTGTATTCATGGATAACGACCTAATTTACTTCTTTCACGCCTTTAGATTCTGTAGATTCTGCAAAGTCATTTTTTACACGAGTAATGTTGTACGTCTTACCAAATGAACAGGAGCAGCAATTAAAGGAAGCAGTAATTTTCATTAATTCGCGGAACTTTATAGCCAAGTATTGGGAGTACATTCGACTGTAACGTAGATTCGTTTCGAAAGGAGGCTGGCTTTCGGGTAATATAGAGTCCCCATTGGCTCTGATAAGATCTTTTAACAGAGCATATTGTGAAAATTCCGAACGAATTGAATAAATTCAGACACAATCCGTACGTATATACAATACATACCGACACACACACACGTATATATATATGAAGAATTGATTAATAGTTAGAATCATTTAAACAATCGATAAACGAGAAAATGTGCAACGAAACAGTAAAGAAAGCTGGCCATAAGTTACAGTGACATTTGAATGAGCGCTACGGCATAACGCAATGCTTCTTGTGTGAGTGAGTTGCCAATAAATGTATAAAGATTCGCGGGGAGAATAATTCTCTTTAAATTTCTGGTATTCTCGCATCGGAACGCTGCGCAATACTACGTTAGGAGTTAAATAATACGTAGCTGCGCCGCTCCTGCGTCGATGCGTCCCAAGTAAAGTTTGGATCAGCTTTGGAAATATCAGCCTTGGGGCCTGAAAATAAAAATAAAATGTAAATAATACGCCACCGCGCCGGATAAATCACTGTCGGTCTCTGCCCGTCATGTTTGCGGAGATGAAAAAACAGCAGTCGGTCGGGAGCGGGAACGGGAACGGCGATGGAAAAAGGACACGAGCGTCATCCTCGTCGGCGCAGGTCACGCACCGCTCCCAGGATGCCGCTCGAGCATTCACATCCGAAAGAGTCGCTCGCGTTGCACTTGATACGCAGCGCGGGATATACCTGCTTCTTGTCCCGTCTCGTGCCTCTTTGTTAAAGGATGCTGTCGGCCGGCAAGGAGAGCAGGTAGCATCATCATCATCATCAGCAGCAGCAGCAGCAGCGCAGCAGCAGCAGCAGCAGCAGCAGCGGGTCGCTTCCAAACTGACCTGAAAAAGAGCGTCGAGGCTCGTCTCGAGGGACGCTCGCGGCTCGGGTTTATTCCACGTCCGTGGATCCGGAACCGGAGCACGCGCTTCACCCGCGGACAGGTAGACTCGGCGCCTCGGCTCGATTCCCAACTATTTCCTCGATTTTTCGAAACTCCGACTTATCCGGCCACAATAGACGCATTTAACGACGCTACGCCGAGTTTATTCGTCTCGCGTCTCGCCCTCGTCCCCCTTAATTCGGTCACAAAGTCAATCGTCTGCACGTAACAGCCTCTCGGCCTCTCTCGGGGCTTCCAATCGTCTTCCCTCAGCTGATTAACTAAGACTTCGTTCGCTTAGATTACCATTATTATCGTTGTTGTTGTTGTTGTTGTTGTTGTTGTTAATAATAGTAATAATAGAAATAATAATAATAAAGGTCGGGACGAGAGGGCTCGCTGAAAGCGCTAGTGACGACGTGCACATCGTGATTTCACTCGGTGGAACGAACCTCTACCTCTACGCTCGAGAACATCGGAGCTTAATCGAGTCAGAGAGGCTCGAGCCTCGGCTGAAAATAGTTTCACAATGTACTTAAGAAACGCACATCGATCGTTAGGACATACCTCCACGAAATGCCAAATGCAAAAGTCACGATGTAGCGATCTCTGCCCCTAAAATATCGGCGATAAACGCTCGGATCGATGATCCCTCAGTTTTTCTGTGTTCAGGCGAAACGAAGCTGGAAGATCTGTTGGGCGCGAACCGAGGCCCCGTAAATTACGTACCCGGATAAAGATTATCCCCCCCCCCGCGCGATTAGATAAGATAAGAGGACCGCGGGAGGGAAAGAAAGTCGGAGGCAGATGCCACAGCGAGTCTCGAGCTCTTAATGTACCGAGCAGACTCGATATGTGGCCAGCAGGGGGGGGGGTGGAGGAGTCCCCGCGATCTGGATGATCTATATAGGGCAATTTCGACTTGTGGATCACATTCAAAGATTCTTTCCTCCCACCTGACCAACTCCAACCAACCTGACCGACGCTCCTCCCCCCCATTCTCAAGATCGATTGTTCGCTCGCTAAATAGACACGTGAAAATATCCCTTACTCCTCGCGTATCCTATCTATCACTATCTCTATCTGTATCTCCCTCTAAGCTGCTACGAGCTCACTATGGCCGACTATATTTATTGAAAGCATGTTCACCTCCGTCTCGACCAGTGCTATCATTTTACTTTAATTGTACGCAATGTAGTTTATAAAATTATTATCCCTTTCTCTTGGTTGGATTGATCTTTAAAAACATATCGGCGCATGGATTTACAATAAATCCTGCTCTCGAGATTTGTTTCGCAATCCCATTCAAAGCAAATGGTTTCACGAAAGTTGCTTTACTTCCAATAATTCCGAAGCGTACTTGCCTTTTAATAATGACCATTACTCATAAGTTTATCTGTATGCCTGAAGTTTAACGCGTTTCGCAACACTTGCACTAAATGCAATGGAGCAAAAAAAAAAAAAAGATTACTGATTTTCATAAGAGCGCTGCTGCCGCTGCCACCGCCGCCACGCCAATAAGCCTTCGCCACACGGTATATTAATCATGACCAATAAATTCTTTTATTCTCTACGAGCACGTGGTTTCTAACACGACCAGGTGCCTTGCACTCGTCGACTTAACGAGTTGTGCATCTATTTGTCTTTGATATATATATATATATCACAGGATATATATAAGATTTTAAGGATATGACACCACGTTAAGAGAAAATGAACTTTACATTTAGTTGTTTTTAATTTTTTACAATAATTAAGTTACAATTATATGGAGTACGAGTGACATTTATCCCATTGTAAACTATGCAAGAGCAAGACTAGTAGTAGTAGTCTTCCCCTCGCGAATTCGCTCTATTTATAAACGATTCCTTGTCCTTGAGTAGGGATAGCTTTTTAATCCACGTTCCTTATTGGCCCGGGTTATTGATATTTTTGGGAAAAAGAAATCACGCGCTCCCGTCCGTCTTCGCTTTAAGCCCGAAAACACGTGAATTCTCAGGCGCCGATGCGCCCTTGGCTCTTCCGAAAATTCCTTCTAAAGGCCGTTGCTTACAAAAATCTCAAGAAATTTATAACAAATTCGCTCTAATGACCGTCGCGATAAATTTACAGTTAAATTATATTGCGTTGCTGCGTTGCAGTTAAGGCTAGGTCTTAACGTATTCATTTGCTCTTATTTATAACGATTTGACATTACGCTGACGCAAGGCTCACACGATTCGTTTTACGCCATTATAATATAATATTAGTGTTTACTTTGCTTTTAACAAATCACAATATGGCCACTCGGCAAACTGATGTAAGATCTGTAGTTTCATTAGATCGCGTATAATGAATCATTTGTCCGGAACGCGGTCGGGTTGCTATTAAGAGGCTAAATTCGAGATTTAGTGGTTCGTGAGAGAGAGAGAGAGAGTTAAGTTTGTCCAGAGTTTTCGCTAATAGGGAAATGGTCGGGGGGAGGGGGCGTTTCTCTGATAAATGTCGCTTGAGCTAATCGCTCCAGCTCCCGATATTCCTTATAAATAATCATGCAATGGGCGTACCTTCTCATTACGCAATTATCTAAGCGATTTGTAATTTTCATTTCAATAATTTTAATTAATAACGCTAGTTATCCGTACGACCAGCATATGGTTTCTCTGCTTTTAACCATAATTGTACTTGGCTCGGGAAGATAAAGCGATAAGAAAATTTTAATTGGTTTGGATGGCTTATTTGATCTTTAATTTATAACGAGAATATTTCGATTTCGAAGCTCTTTTACGTCGTTTAAGAAAATTATTTCATTTATTAGGTAATTATACCATTATTCTTATTATTATTGTTGTTGTTATTGTTATTGTTGTTATTATGCAATCATGTTGAAACTTTATGCGCATTTAAAATACAAATATTTTAAACACAGAAGTATAGTTTTAATTCGTTTTATACAGTTTAACGTAACTGCATTAAAATAACTATAACAATAGATGGCTTAAATATATGTCGGTAATTTTATTTAATAATTTACATAATAAAGTGAACCGCAACGCGATCCTTAATAGAAATTATGTAGCTAAACCGTAATATCTCATTAAATAAGTCACGAATATATTGCGTTACGAAATGGATATGCACATATATATATATATAATTAAATTAAAGTATGAGCCTACGAGACACGTTAGAATTAGCTAGCCCATCTTCTCTAGTAACTCCTGGACGTTTTTTATTTGTTCTTGGGGGATTTATAAACCCCCAGGACGGACGGATCTTACGCAACGGAGGGACTCGAAAAAGTCTGAGGGTTCTTGTCTCCCGGACAGGGAACTTCGAGTCTATCGAGTTTTGCATCTCCGAACCGTTCACGATATCGCTCCCCTTCCCCTATTCTTTCATTTTACGGGAAATTTCGTTCCTATTCGCCCACAAAACGGCCCACCTTAGGCGGAACCATGAATTACGGGCTATTTTACAAGTTACATATTGCTAATCTTATGAGCCTTCATACGAGCTCATTTATCTTATTATTCAGAATAATGTTAAGTTTTAGAATATTGAAGAGGGAACGTTGTATATAAGTAAACATAAGTAAATGAATTGTGTTTTTATTCTAAAGTCGAAATTATGTATGTAATTCTGTATAACCATAATTGCGCTCTTTTAAACGTAGACTGTGAACTTTTTTGGGCATGCTCAATAAAGATAAAAGTGATTACTTCCATAACGCTTGATTCTAAAATAATTTATAATCGAAAGTGTCGATAAATTTGTATAATTTTGTACAATTTTATAAACTGATCAGGCTTCTCTTGGATTTTTTTTTTAATAACTAAACTATGAGTTTCGACGAGACGGATAAAGTCATTAGGGAACATAAAACATTGCATTACGTAATATTCTGAAGTGATTGGCAAAACTTTTTAACTTTAAACGTTTCTACACTCGCCTCGTCCACCGCGTTTTCTATGAATTATTTATTTCATCCTAATGATCACCGGATCTGTAAAAGCGTAATAAGGAAGCAGCGGAGGAGATCCGGGAAAGGAAGGGGGGAGAAGACGCGTCGGTACAATATAACGTAAGATTTTACAAAACTTCTGATATCGTTTCACATCGCCTCGGTGATAAAGAAACTCTATACTGTGATAATAATAACCGTTGGCTTCTTACGCGAGCAGTTGTTAAGGTCATCATGACTAACCCCTGCTCGGATGGAGGATGCCACCACTGTCGAGGGGACGGGGCCTCCCTCCTACGTGAAACGGGACTTGGTTAACCGCAAACTCGCGCACTCGCGCGCACACGCTCGCAGGCTCACGCAATACGAGCCGGGTCATTCGAATGATTTATGTAAATTAAAAATTACTGGCTGTATTGATAAATTCATAAGATATAAGCCGTATGTTATCGAAATTAATAAAGAAAAGAAAGAAAGAAAGAAAGAAAGGAAGAAAGAAGGAAAGAAGAGAATAATTGTACGATCGGAATCGGGAATGATCGCGTTTTAATTGCGTCTGCGCGTACACGCTCCTGTCCGTATCCACGCATACGTACGTGGTATATACAGATATATATATATATATATATGTATACGTATGATGCGAATGGGAGCACCGATAAAAGTGCAAATCAGTTTTTTTGCGCATAAACACTGAGTCATTTTTTCCAACTCGCTCGAGCGGTCTGGCACATGGCTTTCTTATATTATTATTTAAGAGCTGACTGCTGTAACGCTGGAAGTTTCCGGCGCGCCGTTGTGACGAGTCGTCTCGGGTGGCGTGTGCCAAATCGACTTTGAAGCCAAATCTTTTTGAAAATACGTCCTCGCGAGGACGCCGGCGCGGACTTTGTCCCGAGCCGGACAAAGAGTGGACCCGATTATATCTATCCGCTGAGCTGCTGCGCGTAGTCCCCCCACCCCCACCCCCACCCAGCGCAGTCCCTCACGAGATCCCGCCTCAGCGGATGCTGGACCAGCAGGTGGCTTTGCCGATATAACTAATTACCCAATGAATATTTCATAGCCATTGTACGTGTCTTTGATAAATGTTATGTTTAATTGTTCTTTCTTATTGTGTTGCAGGTAAGCAAGAGTTCGATTGGTTCCCTAAAGGTCGCCACTGCGTGTGAGTAACATTACGAAAACTGTTAATATAGTCTCGTTTGGCTAAACAAGTAAGATTACGAGGTCTCACCTCTAGCTGCAAGATTTCTGCGTGACCGCGTGGCGGCTTGGGTCTATACTCTCAGAGAGGCAGAGACTGAGACAGGGGGAACCCAAACAAAAGAAAAACACACACACGCGCGCGCGCATACGGGGCGGAGGGGTCGTGGTTGGGGGGGGGGTGATGGAGTGCCCTTTTCAGGAGGTGGCTCGTCGCCGCATCTTGGCACGCGCGAGATAAGCCTCCAGGATCTCGATATCTGAATCGAGAGGGCGGAAAGTTTTAGCGAATCAATGGCTCCCCCCCCCCCCCGAGGGACTGCTAACTAAATGCCAGGTTACGGTAAGAGTCCTCGACAGGGACAAGCCCACGACGTAGAGGGCTGTGGCGGGGGGTGGTGGAGTGGAGGCCTTTAATAAAAAGCTTAGGGGGAAACTGGAGTCGAGACGAGCGGGCGTTCGGATGCCGTTGCAAAAGAGCCTTGAGAGAGGTGGTTATTGGGGAGGGATCGACGTATGGGGCGAGGGAGAGAGGGGTGAGGGATAGGGAGATCGGAGAAACTGGTAGCGCAGTTCGTGCTCGAACAATGTTCTTAGCTACGAAATGTTAGCGAGGAGCCAGCCGATAGCCCGTGGCCCATGGCGGAAGCCATGCAAAGCTTGCACGTCGCGTGCGAATGACGTCAGAAATGGTTTTCGTTCCTTTCACCGGGATAGTCGAAGCGACGGCAGGTTGCGGGACCGGCGGGGCTCCCTCGATGCACATAACCTGCGGTGTAGCTATCGCTCCCCCCCAACCCTCTGGCCGTCCTTATCCACTTATACACGTAAATATGCAGCGCTTCTTACAGCTCGGCACTCTTCCCGCCTCCCCTCCTCGGGGGCCCCACGCTCCGCGCATACACGTACGTACACCCTTGAGGCGGCCGGTATGCACGTAACGGGGAGTCGGAGGAGCAGAGTAGCTACGGCAGCGACAGGCTACGAGGAGCAAAGACATGAGCGGTTGCATCGTCACGTTCGCGGCTGCGGACGAAATCGTGACTCGAAAATGATCGCACGCGCGTATCGTTAGCCAAGATCATTTTCTGTTAAGAGGAGTGACAGGGCGACGTTGCTCTTGGCTTGACTCGTTGGGAGGATTGTTGCGCGATCATGGCTAGGATTTGGCTGCGAGTCCGCTCCGAACGTTTCAATCTCTTTCCCGAGCGAGCAACGTCTCTTCGTTGGCTTGCGGGGAGAAAAGCTCGAGTCCCTGTAAAGCTTTTTAGCTCTTTACAACGATTTTCTACTTCTACATGATTTATTTATTGTGATTTATGCATGTAATTTAAGATTTGCCCGATTTCGATTCATTTATGTTTGATGTTAATTTGGAATTGGTATATTGGGGTTATTGATATTTCAAAATCTTCATATCTTTAATTTATTTCCTATTTTTTTTTTTTTTTTTTTTTTTTTTAATTATATTAAATCTGCGTGGAGTGGTCGGCTCTACATGAAATTTTTACGTACGCTTTTACTAATAAATCGTCAACGTTATTTATTTGAAGGTGAGTAAAGCTTTTAATTATTTTTCTTATAGGAATTTTTTTTTTCTTTTTTTTTTTTTCTTACTTATGGTTTTTCCTGTATATAATTAATGATTGTGTGAAAATTCAAATAATCTTCTCTTTCTATTTTAGTTCTAAAAATAAATGGAATGTGACACTCGTGGATGAAACGATTAAAGAAATTTTCCAGCTAATAATATTATAATATTTGGTGCCTGACATCGAAAAGCATCAGAAAAAAATAACTCAAAATCTTTGAAACAAAGTGTGATTCATCGCATTTTACTTGAGCATATGAAATTTCTCGAATGTTATGACTAATAATAATAACAACAACAATAACAATAACAACAACAACAACAATTATAATAATAATAATAATAAATATTTCGTAAATGAAGCAATCCGAATGATACGCAATGATCTACAATTAATGTCGCAAAATACACTATATAATTTATATTATGTATTCTAGGTGCTATAGAAATCACGTATGGATTTCTCCTCAGATACTCAGATAGTCAGATACCTAGTAAATCCAATTAGGTGTTATTTCTTAAATCTCTTATAAGTTAGTACAATGATTTAGGCATATAGTTATAATTAACAGTCGTATATAAACTATTAATACCCAATGATAGTTATTACTATTTAGGTGGCTATAAAAAGAGAAAGAACTTTTCGTATAAAAGCCTATATTTAGTAAATTTAGCGCACGTTTTGATTTTAGCGCACGTACATTTGAAATCTGTTGTACAAGATTTGCATTCATTAGTTGTGCAATATCATATTTTTAAAGACGTTTCTAATTCAGCGTTGATCGTACGTCGATATTGCAGAGCTTTTGATGTACATTAAAAATGCAGATCACTTCACTCTTATGATTTAATATCGAAGTGACTTTTTAAGCAATTAATCTAATCGTAGGAGTAAGTTTTAATTAATGTTTTTTTCTGCAACAGACGAAATTTATCAACTATGGGTTTTTATGGCTCACCATTACAACATATCTTGTCCAACCAATTAATGCTGTTCAAGTCCAAACACAAAGTAGTTCTATAAATCCTCTTGGATCTAATAATCATGGACCATTACATTTTTTAACCACCACTCAAAATGTACCCATAGATATTCAGAATGTACAAGATGAACATCGATTGAATGGCCAAATAAATTATGGTTTAAATTTAGACAGTTCGAATCCGTATGTTGCAACAAAATCGTCTAAACTCACCGAACGGGATTTAAGCCCTCAACTTAATCCTTTAATGGGAAAGCACTCTACCATCGCCACTATACTTTCAACCAAATCCCCATTAAAAAGAAACGTGTACGTAGATAGTGCACCAGTCGCATCAAATTATTTTGGCTACAAACACAGTCACAGTTCAAAAATGCATAACCATAATGCTAGACATGATCACAATCATGGTCATAAGCATAGTCATGGTCACGAGCATAGTCATGGGCACGGTCATAGCCATAATCACCATCATGAAGGCAATCATAGGCATGATCATTCTCATCAAGGTGGTCACAAACATGGTCACGATCATAAGCACGAGCATGATCACAGCCACAAGCATAATCACCAACATCAGGAACAGCATCAAGAAGGCCATCAACATAACCACGGACATGAACATAGTCATGATCATAAGCACGACCATAAGCATAGTAACAAGCATGAGCACAAGCACGACCATCACGGAGACCATCAACATAAGCACGGTCATGAGCATCATTCGGAGCATAAGCATCACGAAGAGCATAAACACGAGGGAGAGCATCACCATCATCATAAGCATTCCCATTATAATGAGCATCATCACCATCACGACCATCATCATCATAATGAACACCATCATCATCATTCTCACAAAGAAACTGAAACCCATCATCATCATCACGGACACGAGCACAAAAATGATCACAAGCATGGCCATAAGCATGACGAGCAAAATCACCATTCTCATGATCATCAACATAAGGGAGGCCATGAGCACCAACATGCACACCACGAGGATCATTCGCACAAGCATGGTCATAAACACGAGGGTGGCCATCACCACGATCATCAACACGGTCACCACGACGACCACAAACACGGACATCAACACGATCACAAAGGAAGCCATCAACACGATCACAAGCATGGACATAATCACGCTCACAGTCATGGTCATCAGCACGGCCATCAACATGGCCATCAACATAAGCACGGTCACGACCACAAGGAGGACCACAGTCACTCCCATCAGGAAAGTCACCAGCATCAGCACAATCAGGAACACACTCATGGTCACCACGGAGATCATAAGCACAAGCATGACCACCATGAAGGGCACAAACACGACCATGACCATAAGCACCATCATGACCATAATGAAAACCATAAACATCAAGAAAACCACAACCATAATGGAGACCATGGACACAAGCACGAGCATAAGCACGATGAGCATCATAAACATCAGGAAGCTCATAATTCACATCATGGACATCTTCATCATCATGACGATTTTGCAGACCATCATCATTCAGCTTATGAGAATCACCACCATAAGCATTTTGACGAAAATCATCATCTCTTTAGTGCTTCTCAGAATCACGAAGAAGTTGCATTTCCAGAAGATGGTTTAGCAGCGTCGAAAACTGCTAAAGCTCTTAGCCTGCAAACTCCATTAACAACAATCGCTCCTACACCATTTGTCATTCAATTAGTTTAACAAAGTATATTGATCAATGTAAAGCTATAGCAATGAATGTTATCATATAATTGTTCTAAAATAAATATAATTATTTTTCAGAAGAAACAATTTCTTTCTTGAAATTCCATATTATTAACTCATGTTTATTATTTAAACAAATTTCTCCATTACAGATAAGGCTTAATTAGCGTCCATAATTAGCGGCATCGAATGTCAGCTCAATCCATGCGATATAGTTTTTCCCTTTTTTTATTTTATCACAACTAGGACTCAGAATTATTTAAATATTCACGTAGTTTTATATACTAATCCAGCAATTAAAAAACACGTAATGGTATAAGAGCAAAACAAACAGTTAATTTTAATCAAAGTTTTTTTTATTTATTTATTTATTTATTTTTTTTTTTTTTCATTTGATTAAAATCAATACCGTAGGTATTAAAGAAAATAAAATTGCACATATCAATAAAGTAATAATGAAGAATTAAAAATCAACAACAAATAAATAGATAAAAGAGGATAGTTTGATACGTTGTATTATATAGTGAATCTAATAAATCATTAAATCGGTTCAAAATCTAAATAATACGATTAATTCATTAAAATGCTAATTAAAAATCAAAACTTCGTACATCGTTAGTAAATTAAATCACTGGGATTAAAATTCCTGTACTAACATGGAATCGAAAAACGAATGTATTTATAAAACCATCGAAGATTTGCAACAACAAAAAATAATAAAAAATAAAAAAAATAAAAAATAAAGAAAAACAGATCCCATGAAATAAATAAATGGTGGTAACGAAAATAACTTGAAAATAGATTATTACTAAATCATTGAAAGAATGAGAGAACGATATAAAACGAACTTTTCATATACAAGCTAACGTTTAGTAAGTTAGTTATAAAGAATAAGAGTATGGAATACGTGTAATAATATAGCATGATTTTTTTAATTTACGCTAAAAATTAATATTAATCTTCATCCTTTTTTCTAACAGATAAAGTGCCTCGTGTCTGGGTATTTATGGCTGTTCGCTTTGACACAATTTGTCGAGTCATCTAATGTACTTCCAGCTTTAGAGCAAAATAATTCTATAAACCCATTTGGATTTAATAATCATAGATTATTACATGTTATAAATTCAACAGAGACCTTACTTTTAAATTCTCGTCATGATGTGCAGAAGCGTCAACTTGGCCAACAACGAGAGCTCGATTCGGCGGATAAAAATATAAATTCCGAGGCAGTCTCAGGAGACGGAGAGCGGCAAAGCTCATTGAAACGTCTCGCCGAGCCTCCCGTGGCTCCCTATACTTTACTTTCTCGTAGGAGCAGGGTATTCGAAAACGATGATCTGGATAATTTAGAAGCACATTTGCATAGGATTAAACGCGGATCGACCTACATTAGCCACAAACACGGGCACAAGCACGGCCATGGCCACGATCACCATCATCATTCGGAGCACAGCCATCAGCACGGACATCAAGAGGAGCATAGACACAATCATGGTCATTCGGACAGTAGCAAACATAACCATCAGCATAAGACTAATGAGAACCATGCTGAACAGCATTATCATATGGGTGAGCACGGGGAGGAGCATAGCCACCAACATAAGGATAGCCACCATCATGATCAAAGTCATAAGCACGATGATCAGCATCACCATCAACATGGCCACTCGCATCAGCACGAGAATCAGCACGATCACGAGCACAAGCATACTGATCAGCATCAGCATGGCCATCATCATCACCACTCATCGAAACACGAACACCACGAAGAGCACAAGCATCATGGAAAACATCATCACCATCACAAGCATGACCATCATAATAAACACCACCATCATCATAATCATCACCATAAAAATGAGCATCACCATCATCATGAGCATAAAGGAAAAGAGGAGCATCATCATCACCATGGACATACTGGCCAAAGTGATCATAAGCACAGTCACTCCCACGATCAGAGCCACAGTCATGCCCACGGTCACAAGGAGGGGCATCAGCATGACGAAAGCCACAGCCATCAGTCGAGCAATAAGCACAGTCATCATCACGATCAAAAAGACAATCATCAGCACGGACACAAGCACGATCATAACGAAAATCACCACCACAGCCAGACTCATGACCACAAGCACGATCATCGCCAAGAGCATCATCACAGCCACGATAGTAAACACAATCACGCCCACAATCATCACCAAGCACATAAACATGACCATGACCATAAGCACAGTCATCAGGAAAACCATAAACACAGTCATAATGCGAACCATCATCATGCGCATTATGGAAATCACAGGCATAATCACGATAGCGTACACAAGCACAACGAGGATCATAACGCAGGCCATGCGCATCATCATAGCCACGGGCATCATCATAATCATAAGGAGAGCCACGACCACCACGAATCCCATAAATATCAAAGTAATCACGGGCATAACCATGATCACAAGCACAGCGAAGATCATGAGCATTACGAAATTTATCGCAAGCAGGATTCGGACAATATAAATCATAAATATCACGAAGATGTCGATCGCGGCATTTTTGAAGGCCTTGGCAATAAAGATTTTCAACCGTCCTTCGATGCAACACAACATCACGAGGAATTCCTATTCCCTAAAACTAAGTTACCGACAGTAAAATCTCTCATTGACAATAATCAGGAATCAGCAGTAACAACACTTCCGCAAATATTCAGTGCAAATAATTCAACGAATTAAATAAATCTTTCTTTTCTTAACCTAAAGTATATAAGAGCTGTAAGATTAATTTTACATTCCGACGAACCAATTGAATTATTTAGTCTTATCACTTTTTATGACCTTTCACTAATCTTCTATTTTTATTTTTTTTTTTATCTCCCGCCTATTACTAAGTGTTTTTTTGTTAGAGGTATAATCGTAGTTTTATTTCTTCTTAATAAAGATGATGATTTAAAATGAAACTGATTACTTTTTACTATTATATTTATACCATGCTTTTAAAACGTTTTCAATTACACAAGAAGTTAATTACCCAAGATAATTATTGTTTTCTTGTTGTTGTTGTTGTTGTTGTTGTTTTTTTTTTGTTTTTAATCGCGGAAACGTTTTTTTTATTGAAACTGATTTCCGAAGGAACCGATCAAAGAAATGTTCTCCACATGCATACGTGTGCGTTAGTGTCGACTACTAAAGATTTAATTATTTTAAAATTTACGAATCTCGAATGATTTTCAATCGTTCCTTTAAGCCTCTGAATGTAAACACCGAAAGCTTCATAATCTTAAGCTGTATTTTGTGAATTAAGTTTCTTCTACTTTTTTTTTTTTTTTTTTTTTTTACTTTAAATATACAAATAGATACGAAACTAAACAGACAACAAACTATTAATGATAATTCTTACTAAGAAAATCTGTAAAATGTTTAGAGAAAAATTTGGGGCTCCTGTATGTACATATATATATATATATATATGTATATAAAGATGTATTTTAGTGTTCCATGAAGCAGTAAAAATAATTTTCTGTATACAAGCAAATATTTAGTAAGTTTCTTATGTAATAAAACCATTACTGTATAATGAATAATTTTTTAAGCGTGCATACGCCAAAATGTATAATCTCATAAATTTCGTGTTTTTCTTTGTAACAGATAAAGTGCCTCATTTCTGGGTTTTCGTGGCTAATGATAACAACACATTTTATCGAATCAACTAATGCAATTCAAGTTATCGATCCAATTAGACCATTAAATAGCAATAGAAATTTTTATTTGAGTAACGGAAACTCGTTTGTACCTACGAATTTGCTTAGACAGCAAAATACATATTTTTTTAATCCTAATAATGACGCATCTATAATTCAGGCCCAAACATCGCAATTGGCCAAATACTTGGAACTTGAGAATTTTGATAATAGTGCATTGACCCATAAGCAAGTTAAACGTGATCACCATTACAGTCGACACATGTCCAAGCACAGTCATTCTAACAAGCATACCCACGGACACAAGCACCAACACAACCACCAACATAAACATAATCACGAAGAGCAAGAAAATCATAATCATGGCCACCAAGCGCAACATCAACATTATCACGAGCATTCCCACACACACGAACATATCCATGACAATAAACACCACCACGAGCACAAACACGTTGCCCATCACTCACATAAAGGAGAACATCAACACAAGGCAACTCACAAGCACAATCATAATCACAATAACAAAGAGGGTCATAATCATCGCCATAAACACAGTCACCACAATGAACATCATCATCATCATGATCACCACCATCATAACGATCACCATCATCATCATTCACACAAAGAGACCGCGACTCATCATCATCATCACGACCACGATCATAAAAACGATCATAAGCATGAGCATGGACATGACGGGAAAAATGTTCACACGCATACGCACGAAGGAAAGAACGAACACGCGCACGAACATAATCATCAAGAAAGCCATTCTCATGGCCATAGTCACGATCATAAGAACGGGCATGAGCATAGCCACAAGCATAGTCACAGCGGAGATCATAAGCACGGGCATCAACATGATCACAAGCACGATCAGAAACACGAAAATAAACACACTCACAGTCATGACAGCAGTCACAACCATAATCATAAACATGGTCATGAACACAAGCATGAGCATAAGGGCACGCATTCGGAACACCATAGTCATCAGCATAGCGAAAACCATGGTCATCAACATAACGAAGACCACAGGCACGAGCACCATGAAGATCACAAACACCAAAATGATCATCATGGATCTCACAAGCACGACCACGATCATGGACATCATCATGATCATACCGAACACCATAACCATAATGAAAATCATAATCACGACGGACATCATGCACATAAGCATGATCATAAGCAAGCCGAGCAGCATAAGCATCATGAGAATCATCATTCGGTCCACGGAAGCCATCATTCTCACAATTACGATGAACATCACACTCACAAATTTGATAAAGGCTATAAACGCCGTTTTGATGATTCGAAAATCGATGAAGGGATTTTACCGATAATGAAATCATTAAGTGACATTGAGGATACTTCAATAACACCAATATTACCTTATCACTTTGAAACTCAACTATCATAATCATATAAGCCTGTTTAATAATACAATGTAATAAAGGAGCAACTTAAATATAATTGGAATAAATACTAATAAATAATTCTGTTTCATTAAAAATATTAGCGATGTTCCGTTTATTTAAAATCGTTTAATGTTTAACGTTCTTATAAAAATTGAGCAGATATTGGCGACCACAGTTTTTACTTATTACAATTTTATATAATTTCAGTGTAAAAGTAATACTACCATACTACTACGTAGTATTGATATTTAACTGTATAATATGCCCACGATCATCTATCTATCTATATATATATATAAATTTATATTTATACAATCCATGCTTTATAATTTAATTGCCAACAAATTCCATTCGATACTGTATTATTATTATTATTGTTGTTGTTGTTGTTGTTGTTGTTATTATTTCTAATGGATCTTTAATTTATATTTATTTGTAATTTTATGCAAAATTATATGGATAATTTAAAAAATGTAATGAAATATCTGGACTGTATTTCTAAATTTCGAGTTTTCGATACGACACCTTAAATTCTATTGATGAATGTATGTGTACATGTACTTAATGTAGTACTTGATGTGATTATTTAGTGAATTTCAGTAGAGCGAAACGAACCGCTTACTCTAAATATTCCGGATGGAATTATTTTACGAATAAGCCCAAACGATATTAGAAAATACTAAGGACGACTTAAAAGAGAGATTAGAACGAAACGATTGGGAAGAGCTCGTAGTTGTAATAAATAAATATACTAATGAAAAGTCTTGGAAAAGGCCTTGTCTGTATGATATGCTAATGACTTGGGAGCATTGACTGATTTCCTTATTCTATAACGTATTCGGACGTCGACGTACAAGGAAGTACGTACGCATTGTAATATAATTGCTCCAACGGCATTGTTAAGCCGAATTCAAAAGAATAATTGCTTGAATTGCTTGAATCGCTTGAATAAAAATGAGTCAAGTCATCGGAAAGATTTGCTAATTCGGAATAGTTAATGGGGAGTCGGTCGGTCGCGGCCTAAATCTCCTCGGTAATCGAAATTTACGTGGCTCCCGACGTAGGTAGGGAAGAAACTCTCCTAGCGGGGAAATAAATGTTTCGGCGGTCCGTGTCAGGGGGCTACAGGGGGCAAGGAGCAAATGGGGGCGGGGGTGAAGGAAAGCCGGGAGCAACAAGGAGCTTTTAAAGTCGAGTCGTAGCATCGAGGTCAGGCGGATAGTTACTCACGGTCTGGCACGGAATAGAAGTACCTCGCGACGACGCTAAGAGCTGAATCGGTGGCGACAACTCGTCTCCAGCCCCGGGCACCCGGGCACCCCGACACCATCTAGCCTCGCGCACCTCCGACTCGTATCCTCGGTTCCGTTCAGCCGCCGCAGGCAGCAGCGAAGCCGCGCGCGCACGATGCTAAATTTCGTTTAATGGCCAATAACTTCTCGTCGCGTCCGGCAGATAGAGTAGAGGCGAGCTAGTCCTCGGGGCCCAGGTCATGAGCTGGGGGGGGGCGGGGGGAGTTGGCGCGGAGTGCTAGGCGTCGTCGGCCGGTCGAGCGGTGCGGTGCGGTGCGGTGCGGTGCGCGGCACGGCACGGCACGGCGGGAAGGGCAGGGCAGGGTGAAACGAGCCCGAGTTCCGAGCGCTCGGAAGATAAATTATCCCGGCTGTGAGCTGCTAGCGGCGAAACTCGGGCTCGTTTCGCGAATACGTCAGGGCTACCGGTATTTCCCGGCATCATCCTGGCTTTTCCTGCACCGGCCCTCGCGGCACGTGGGCGGCTCGGAAAAAGCGGTAACGGCCGATGCGATTTTCGCCCGCGGACTCGCCTCGCTGCCCAACGGAGAACTCGATTTTTAATGGCTTGGAGGGCTTTACGGCATACACCACCTCCTCCCCCCCCTCTCACCCATCTCCCCCCTCACCCCATCACCCCTAACCCTGCCCCTCTCCCGCTACTGTTGTACCACAGTTATTCCACGATTTCACGTTCCTTCACCATTCCCTTTCCCATATTACTCGAAAATATTCCATTATCCCCTCCCCCCACCTCCACCTCTCTCTCACTCTCTGTCACTCTCTGTCATGGGTTTTCTCGGGGCGCTCGCTGCGACGTTCTGTTAATAAAACTAGTATAGCTGAGACGTACTGACGTAACGATCGGTAGAAATCCGAACCCTCGATATAAGGAGCAGAGTCATGCTCGCGTAAATATGCATTTTGAAGCTTCGGGATTGAAAAGAGAAGAAAAAGGAGATGGAAAATAAACAAGCCCCGGCACTTTCATGATGCAGAGCAGTAATGTTATCAAAGTCCATGTTTTGTGTGGATAATGGTCGAGGAAACTTTGTCTAACGTAATACGACGGGGGCAGTTTATGAAAAATAACTCGCCGCCGCCCCCTCCCCCCTTCGCCTCGAGTCCCCGGCGATGAGCCCGTGGAAATTGCATTGCATGGAGGAGGAGGATATATTTTCACTGGCCGGGTGGTACTTGACTGGTATTGGTAGGCATAGGCGGACAACGACGAGCGAGGAGCAGACGACCGTCTGCTTAGCTAGTCTCCTCCAAGATGTCATTATAGGGGCCCTCGGCTCTCCTCGCGTCTGCAATTATCGGCACGCAACTCTCTGAGGAGAAGGGGGAGGGGGAGGAGGAGAAGGAGGAGGAGAAAATATTAGCCAGGCCTCTTTTAATGTCTACGTGCAGCTAGGCTCGGTCGCATTAGGAGCTGGTTCGCGCGCTACCTTGTTATTCCTTCCCATCCTCGGATACCCTCGGCAAATGCTAATGGGTCCACGCCGCGATGACGCCTGGCTTTTTATGATCGATAGCCCTCCCCCCATCCCCACCTACCTTCCACCTAAATAGCACGCCGATATCCGTTCTCAACCGGCATTCGACAATCTGTATACACATTCTAGAGTAACGATACGCTCGCTCTCACTCCCTCGATGCACGGAAATATCGGCTCGGTACGACTAGATTTTACAATCTCCTCCTTGTCCCCCTTGCCCCCTTGCCTCCTTACCCCCTTGTCGCCCCCTTGTCACCCCCCCTTACTCCATGCGAGAAGCACATCAATTTAATGTTGAATAAATTCTCGTCTCCGTGGATGAAGAGTCAGTCGTCCGGTCGTAAGTACGACTCATTTATTTACGAGGCTCATTCCGTTTCAAATTTAGGATGAGGACGTGGGTATTTAAGCTAGGAGGATGAATTAATTAGACGCCAACGGGAAATGCAAGGCTCTTTAGTATCACTAATAAATGCCATTTGAAATTTTATAGGATCATTTTTTTTTTCTTTTTTTTTTAAATAAATGTTTAAGGCTCCGCTTCCACGACATTGTTAATAAGATCGTTGTATTTGACGCTTAGCAATAATAAATCAATGAAATATAATGATAGGCGATAGTCTGACGTTAAGCAGACGTTTCAAGTACAATGGACAAATGGAAAATATTTGTAGAGGCGTCCCATTGTTTAATCAATGTTTTTTTTTTTTTTTTTTTTTTTTTTTTAACATAGAGGCTGCCTCTGCGTCTATTAGGTTGTACAAAATATAAAATAAAATCAGGCTAATGTTTGATGAGAGAAGTCTCGTTCGAAAGGTAGTCTCTGTTTCGTTTGGAGGTTTCAATATTTTCAAGTTAAATCCGTACGAGCCGATGCATTTTATTATTCTCCCTCCCCCGCCACCCCAGCGCCACCCCACCGGCACAACAATTACTGTATTGTACAATCAATTATTTCCATAATTTAATAAATGCTGTTTCTATTAAATGTAAGATAGATTATTTTCCGAGGTTATTCGAGAACTTGCGTCCAAGAAATATTTCTTCAATTTTCCACGGACTCATTAGGTTATTGATACGCAGCCTTTCAGCGAGTACTGGAAAACTTGGGCTCTCTATCTAAGGCTTCTATGTAAGGCTTGTCGAACGTTAGACGTGAGGTTCACTCAATTAGGAATTGAAGGGAACGGAAGCGCGGCCGGCCCAAGCGATGCCATAGGGTTATCCGGTCGAGCTGGTCTCCAGGAATATCTGGAATGATGTCTGGTGGAATAATTTGGAAAAGCCTCGCGTGACGCGAGTCTCCGTGAATTCCCTTCTAACGGAGCTGGATTAGAATTTTTTGCGACGAGCAACGACAATGGCCCATGAATGCCACGGAGTCGTGGCAGCACGAGCTCCTCGAGCATTGTCTCTAGTTATGTCCTCGCCTCGGGGCTCGACTCGATCCGCCAGCGGCTTTCCACCTCGAGCGCTTTTCCAGCGGCTCCCTAGCAAAAAAAAAAAAAAAAAAAAAGAAAAAAAGAAAAAGACGTCTAAAAATAATCCGCGGCTCGGCGTGTAAAAAGGCTTTGACGGGAGAGGGAGGGGGAATCGCAGCGGAGCGGCGGCCGTCGTCAGCCATCCTCAGGGCCGAGCCCGAGAATTCCGAGTCGCTCTGTTCTAAAAACAATAACGGGCACGGGGTGGGGGAGAGCCGCGTAAGCAGCGGCGCCCGCTCGGGATGAATTATTTAAAAGTCCTCCTTAAAGAGGAGCGGGAGCGGGAGCGGGAGCGGGTAGGTAGGTAGGTAGGTAGGTAGGTAGGTAGGTAGGTAGGCAGGTAGGTAGGTAGATAGGCGAAGAGTAGGAGGAGGAGACTGGACGGAGCGCGTGAGCGATTATTCGTCCGGTGGTGGTGGTGGTGGTGGTGGTGACGGTACAACCCCGAGGAGGAGGCCTCTGACTCCGCGACCTTGAAGCGACGAGCGCCAGACTGGATGCGCCGTCGAGCCGCGAGCAAAAAGTAAGCGGAAACGCCGCTCCTGGCGACGGGGAGTCCTCGGACCCCGGAGGACTGCGTGGGACTTTAATTGAAAGCGGGCCCTCGCGCCTCCGCTTTTCGTTGTCTCGAGCCGTTGAGCCGTCGAGCGCTAACGTCCGTCCTCCTCCCCCAGCCCCTCCTCCCCCCCTTAATGTCGCCATTCTCCGATCCGAGTCCGCGATACGTATCCCATCCCGTTCCCGGGATGATACCGCGACACGCACACACTTAACCGACCGGCTCCTCGGAAGTTCGTCGTTAAAATCAGTCGTTCGACAATGCTAATGAGGCACGGGACGGCATTCTTCTTGCACCTGACTTGACTAAGCCGACGTCGATCGACTTCCGCTCGATCCTCCTGTCTCGTCGATAATTCGCTACTCCGTGACCGTATTGGATAGAACTTTCTCACGGCCGATCAGTCCGCACGTCCCAAGCGCTCGAATTATCGTCCCGATTGATTATCCGCCGACCGAACGCTCAATATCTAGGCGTATTTGCATATCCCCAAGCCGATTCGGGTTAAACGTCTCGGGTTATTGCGGCTTCAGCTAAATAGCTTTCAAATCCAAGCAGGCAATGATCGATCGGGCCTGGAAAAGCAACAACGACGTTTCTTCGATATCATGCATGCATTTCATTCGTTGCTCGTCTACCGAGCTCGGCTTGCTTGACCGGCCCTGACGTGACGTCACTCCTGATTTATGACGTATCATCGACGGCCCGGAGATCGAACCCTCTAGCCGTCGCTACCGGAGAAGAAAGGGGTGGCCGTTTTACCGGAACTTTTAAAGGAAGATCCCCGGACTCGTACGGACGAATACAGAGTCGTCGTCGTCGTCGTCGTCGTCGTCGTCGTCGTCGTTCGTCGTGTTGTTGTTGTTGTTACCCTCTCCTCTACGGACGGGCGATTAAATTTATTGAAGGTGTAAAAGTGTCGGCGGTAGGCGTGCGCGCATGGGTGTTGGTGCATGGGTGTTGGTGCGGGTGCACGTGTGGCCCGGCCCACGGCTCATCGAGATCGTAAATTTAGAAAAATTTAAAGCCTTACTTAGAATAAAAACTTTTAATGACAACGATTACCTTATTACTTTGAGCCTGCCCTTGCTCTCCGGGCGCGTATCGACGACAATAAAAGAACTTTATGCCCCCATTATCGTCGGCTATATTGTTCATTCTTTTCCGCCTGGAGAATAAGAAACTATTAAGCCTATAGGGAAATAAAACACGTGCAGGATTGCTTAGACAGTGAAACGAAACGAAACGAAACGAAACGAAACGAAACGAAACGAAACGTTTTACCCATTCATTTTTGACTCTTGTTATTTCGAGTCCTACCTTAATAAGCGTATTGTATAGAATTCTATTTGAAAAATATCTCGATGCTCGTTTTATCAATATTTCATTATGTACACATAATGAAGTGGTGCCCAAGATCAGATCACGTGCACGTCTTTCTAACATCCAACCCCGTCCAATATCGAGCCCTGAGCGTCATTTAAATGCAAATTATGATGAAATCCCGGCAAAATTCGACTCAGTCCCATTGAATTCTGTATTAATTGTAACTTTTTCGATTCTCTCGTCGGCATACCGAAATCCAGGCAATTAATTTTATTATAGTAGTTAAAAGTATCTCGTTAGAATGGTTTGTAATTTAAAACTGGCCAATAGCCATTAATCTCCAATTGTGTTCGCAAAGGGACAACAAAGTAATTCCCGATGATTATAAAAGCTTCGGCATTCGCGACATTAATTACCTTGGCTCGGTCGATTCTTGCATTCGGCTGTTTGTCCCGTCAATTATTTCAACTCGGTCTCGGGCATTATTATTATTCCCCCTACGACGTATCCACCGCCGTCCCCGGCACGAGATGCAATTGATCAAATGCATTAGGAATACGACACGGCGGGCTCGCGGCCTCCACCTCCCGAGCTCCTCCGCCTCCGCCTCTCTCCGCCACCGCCTCCCCGATAACCCCACCCCACCCCACCCCAGTCACCGGCAAGTTATCGCGTGGTCGGCCTGCCGCTCTCTAGGCTCTTGGAATGGAACGATTTTCCGCGGCCGGACGCTTCGATCGATCGATCGATCGATCGATTTCTCGCCCAGTCGAAAGTGTTTCATCCGCGTCTACGCCTCATTATTTCTCCCCTTGAATTAGTTACCCGGATGATTGGCTACAATGGCGTATGCATGATTCAGGGGGGGGGGAGATTATTCGAGGAGCGCCCCGGGGTCGTCAATTCGCGCGGAAACTGGGCTGCCGCGGCATACGATTTGGAAAGTTATCTACGCTCCTCGCGGGAAGATATATATATATATATATATAAAGAGAGAAAGCGACGTAACGAGTGTTGGTGGTGGTGGTGGTGGTGGTGGTGCTGCTGCTGCTGCTACTACTGCCCCCTGCCCACCTCTCCCCATGCCCTCCCGGCGCCACTGCTGCTCGATATCTTGGCATCGACTCTTCAAACAACGTTTTCGGCACTTAAACCGCGCCTTCGTATTCCTTTTCCTTTTATTTCTCCCCCGCCGCTCTTCCTGCACAAGCCGCGCACCTCTTCTGCCCTAGCTTTACTTTATTTATTCGTAGAAACTCGGCTGAGCGGATTTTTACTATCGATTTTACTCGATTCGCCTTTCCTCGATCTCTTTTTCAAACAATGAAACCATTTTTAACGGTAGCCAAAGGGAAAGGAGTACAATCCGAGGCTTAAAAAAATTATTCCTAGCCAAGTCCGTCGGCTCAATAAACATCTTTTTTCTATTCTTTTTTTTTTTCGTTTTTTTTTTTTTCATTAAAATGGATCCAAACGATTATTTCAGGTTTCTACTTTTAAAATACATATTCCCAGCGAAGGCCATATTTTCATTACCTATACACGCGCGCGCGCGCCGCAATATATATATATATATATATTTGAAAGCCATATTATTACTTTCTTTTGACGTTTCACAATATAATTGATCTCTATTTCTTCAAAAGGTGAAAATACTTTTCACCTTATTTATTCCATATTGAAAATTTCCTTACGGCCCTGCGCGGATGGAAATTGATAATACAAACATGTACCCTGTAAAATTTGAATACCCGCGCTTCAAATTCTACTGAACCATAAAACCACCGCCTAACGTATTTTTCATTATAATTTACCAGTCCGTGTATTTTCTATGGAAGCACTCATTGCCGAATTAATCATCATACCCACTATATATTATTTTATTAATCCCTGATAAATTACAATTTTATCGGTCTCGTGTGTTTTTTAATTTTAATTCTTTAATCGTTATATCGTCATTGAGCTGAAATATATTTGGATAATATCGGCGCATCGTAATTACTGTTTACGAAGGAAAGGGTTTAAGAAACGAAAATTTCATATTTGACGCTCACTGACGTAGTGGATGCTTTAAAATAGTTAATTAAACAGATCGCGTTTATGCAGAAGTAAATAAAAATAAAAAAAGTATTCCTGTATCAAGCATGGCTAATGTTTTTATATTATACAAGATCGAATAGATTGGCGTAATATTTCAGTTTCTCTAGTAAATGATTAAATTCAGGTGATTGGATGGGATTTATCAATGCGTTCCTTACACTGTGAAAAATACCTTCCCTCCACTAGTGTCAAACCAATATTAATGACGATAATTATAATAATAATTGCCTCAGTTGAATATAAATTGAAGTTTAAAATGAACCTTTGAAATTTTATTCATCGCGACGTATATTTTTAACCGTATTGAGGGAATGAAGTATAAAACGATAAAAGGGAACGGTTTTATCTATTTTTATCTAGGAAAATGAAAACGAATCGGAGCGGTTTATATACTTATGTATGTACATTCTATATATATATATATATAACTGAAAACACGATCGATATAAAAGTTAAATAAAAGATCATGCCTTGTATAATAGTAATAGTAATAATAATAATAATAATAATAACAACAACAACAGCAACAATAAGAACAATAGTAATAATAATTTCAGACTTCTAATGGACGTTAGAATTGCAAATTTCGTCGTACGACGCCTACATTCTTGTTTCGTGCATTGTAAACGTTACCGTCTGTCTTGTAGTAAAACGAATAAATTAATCGGTAAAATAAAATATCGTACCCAAGAGGAGACAAGTGGTTTTCGGCTCGGATTTTATCAAAATCAATTAAGAAAGCAAGCGCATGCAATGAGAGAAGACGAGCGAGTAGTTGATCCCAATAAGAAGCAATACTAAAGTCAATTTTTGAAAATAAAGATCCATATCTCATGCGAGTAGGGGGTACCCTTCCCTCCCGTCTCACCCCAATAACCCCATAATTCTGCGCGTCTCGTGCTTCCGAATTCGGTAACCGGACCAAAAAATCGCACGAGCTCTCGGCCCAAGAGCTGTCAATACTAAATATGGCGACCCTACGTCTTCTAGCGCTGCCCCCTCCTACGTCCACCTGCCCCGCCACCTGCCCCACCATCGCCATCGCCACCGCCACCGTCACCGCCACCGCCACCGCCACCGCCACCACCGCTACCGCGACCACCGCTACCGCCACCGCGACCAATATTCCCGACACCGCGGCTACTTAGCATCTCGACCGCAGCCACGTAACCCACGCACGGCTATTTAGATCTCGGCCGATGCTTTGATTTTCTCGCAGACAGTAGTCGGTGAGATCGAGCCACGCGGACCAGACGCTCATTCGTCCATTGTTTTTCGCACCGTCGATGGGCCCAGGATGACGATAGGCCCCCCGAGGCTTATCCAGAACGAAACAGCACTGCCGCTATATTGGCCCGCGAAGTCTCTCTCTCTCTCTCTCTCTCTCTCTCTCTCTCTCTCTCCCTCCCCCCACACCTCTCTCGGTCGTATGCACGTGGGTGGCTGAGTGATTGAGAGGGTAAGAGAATTTGGAGGGTAAGGAATTTCGTGATGCCGGCGCTCGAGTCCTTTTACAACTTTGCGTTGCTCCTTCTGTCGCTTCTCGTCTGGATGTCAAGAGTATTGAAGACTAAAGCCCATGCGGACGTCTTCTTTAAAATAACGCAAGTCACGAGGTACGAGGCTCCTCTTTTTTATCGACCCCTTGCACTCGGTACCGGAAGAAATTTACTTCTCTTGCCCTCTATATCTCTCTATATCTCTCTATATATCTCTATATCTCTCTATCTCTCTATCTCTCTATCTATCTGAATAATAATGACGAGCAAGGCCGAGCAACTTACCACTTAACGTCCCGTGTCCAAGGGCTAGTGAATTAGTTAAGGCGCGCGTTGCAGCTTCGTTATGTAAACATTCGGAGAGATTTTCCTGGTGCGCGTGAGCTCGATCGAGTCCGCGCGCCTCCTTACTCCAATAGGGAAGGGAACCAATTACAGCGAATAAAGAATTCATTGTCATTGCACATTATTCACAGTCGCCGGCGCGAGATTTCGATTGGAGGATACAATACCTAACATACATAATATATTGCTAATCCTCCCGAGTCGGCCACTAGATATACCATTACAATGATATATAGGGGACTTTGATAAATCTTATTAAATCTTCTTGTAGTAGTGGACGGAGCTTATTCTCGTGTGCTTGAGCCCGAACGAAAGCTCCCAATTACGTCCTGGCGGCTCAATAATTTATGAAGAGCTGACGATTACATTTTATTTTGGAAGATATTTAATGAGCGCGAGCGGCCGCTCTAAAATTAAATCTGTTTGAGATAAAGGCGGGCAGCGGCTCTACGGGAAGAGATGCGTTAAAGAGGCAAGAGAAAAAAATGTAAACGTTAGCGACCGTTTGACTGGTTGAAATAAATTTATAGCGTAGCTACGCGTCGTTGGTGCGAAGAGCCAAGGACAATGACAGAGACGCCGGTGTCGTCGCTGAGACCTCGACGAGAATAGTCAGCTGGAGTGCGGGTGGGGACTGCGGCGTGCGGTACGCGGGACGGGTATAGCGAGAAGTCATCGAACGGTATTATCGTTCCTGATAATTTATAAATTAAAGCCAGCAAGCTCCAGATAGAGAGCGAGCGTCTACCTTCGGGAGTCCTTGGACGAAGGGGACGAGGGGCGGGAGGCGGGGGCCGTGTTGAGTAGCAAATGTAGCGATTGTGGGCTGAAGGAATGAAAATATGGGGGGGGGGTGCGGGGAAATAGAATTCTAGTGGATCGGACGCGAGAAGGTAAAGAGGAATGAGGGGGTGGGGGGAGGGGCCGACCGCCAACTCCATTAATGTCGTCGTCGTCGTCGTCGTCGTCGTCGGATTAGCGAGTCCGGGAGGAATTTCCCTAGGAAGCCCAGCGAGCGTCGAGCCATTAAAAGCAGCATATATAACTCGAAACGAATTCATTTGTAATATCCAGCGAAAGAGTGGTGGGGTGTGGTATGCATTGAATCCCAATTGAGCGTAGATGACGACGAGCAGCGCCGTCGCTTCTCTCCCGCCGACTTCAATAAGAAATCGCGCGCGTTGAAGTAGCCTAACGACCTCGAAAAAGACAAGACGGGCAGCCGCCTCCCACTCGGGTCCAGCTTCTTCTCGCTCGCTTTGTCCCCATGGAATAAGCGCTCTCTTCTCGGCCATCCTCCTCCTCCTCCTCCGCCCCTCGATCGCCCTCCACTCTCCACCGACTGTCAACGATGCGCTGTCTGCCACCTCCTCCCGTTGCTACACCTCCCCCCTCCTCCTCTCCCCCTACGGCCAACCGCTGACCGCCACCACCGTATTACGCGCTCGGTGCGGTGTAGACGCAAGCGTTTTCCTAACCTGCCCCCCTCCCTCCCACCTACGGTCCCGTCGCCTAGCCGTACCCTCGTCGCTCGTCGACGTTTTCATTACGTCCACCGGCTCCTCATTATCATCCGCGGAGAGTAGTTGGCCAACAGTAGTAGTTTTCCCTCTGACTAATGCCACTCGGTCAAGTCCTCGGCAAATAATACGATCCGCCCGACAAGGAATTCCGAACTCCGGCACTCTCCGAACTCGGTGCATTATTCTCTTGACGATTGCGCAAGATCTGTTCTTGCGATCCTGGCCCTCCGCGTCACGTATTAGCTAATCCCGGAGGGGCCGAGTTCTAATATTCCCCGGCAAATCACCAATTGGGATTGCCAATCGGGTGCCGTACCTTCGACGCTTTTGCCGAGATAAAGTAATTTATTCGGATTTATTCGATCCCAAGTCTCAACATCATCGTCTCGAATATGCGTCTTCGTCGACGCCCGAAAGCGCTTGCGCAGCCAGCGACTGTGGAACTCTGGGACGGTGGGAGAATGCTTAAATCTAAATATTACAACTCGTTTAATGCATAGCCGGGAGCTTTAATGCATATCAGAGGGGGGGGGGCTCCATCGCGCGGACCTGGTGACGACGCTGCGTATCGTCTGTCATCGGGCTACGATGACGATGGGAAGGAAAGGAAGCGCGACCTGGACGGCCCCCTTGAGTGGCCCACCCTTACGATTCTCGATCTCGAGGGGAAGTGTAAATTCGTCGGGAGCGGCGTTCCGCATCCTCGGCAATTTCAATTCGCGGATGCTGCGAACCCGAGTTAGGGACCAAGGGACGGGGGCGCCTTTTTCCTTTCCTCCACGGGCCGTAAAGACCGGCCAGCCGTGGAACGAGGTAGACTCGGTAATTTCCGTATCGGAGAGTCGAAGCGATCGGATCCGTTGGTGGATTTTCATCCCCGAGCTGTCCCAGTGGTATGGGGGGAGGGGGAGGGGTGAGCGTGGTCGCGCGGCCGACCGCTTACAAAGGAAATCCCTGTGCTGGCGGGCGGGTAAGGGGGTAGGCGTGCGTGCGCGGTTGGGCCGGTGAGGGGGGGTGGGGCAGGGTGGAGGTGGGAGGAGAGAGGTAAGCCGGAGAGCAGCCCCGTCGGCAGCCCGGTCGGCAGCCCCGTCGGCAGCCTTTCGGAATCGGGCTCGCGAGCACTTTTCACATTCCTCATTATACCGAGGACCAAGGACGCCCAGTAGTGGCGCACGCGCGCGCGCGCGCAAACTCTAGCGGCGGAGCGGTCGTGGAGCGAAGCCCTCGAGGAACGGAGCGGCCGAGGACGATTTATCAACCGAAACGGCCCTTATCTCGCCCAGATTACCATAGCCGCCCTCCACCTGCGAATCCGCTACGCTTTCTCTTCTCTCTCTCTCTCTCTCTCTCGCTCCAAGCCCCCTCCCTTTATCGGTGCCCTATCAGCCCGTATCGGTCAGCTCCTCGCCACCGACAATGTTTTTCTATTTTCCGAAAATCCCCACAACAGCGCGAATTCCTTAGGAATTTCTTGCGTGCGCGTCGGTGCTCTTCAACTTCAAAAACCAAAAATTCTTGATGGGAGCGGGAACGCTGTTACGGCAGCGAGGTAAATGAAGGTACCGAGTCCGGAGTGGAGAAATTGGTTGAAATTATATTCGTACGGCTATCGGCTTCTTCCCCCCCCCGCCCGTTCTTCGCCTCTTAGTTCTCTCTTGGCCGTGGCCGCGAGCTCCGCTCTCGGTGATTCCCGTCCCTCCGCACGCAACAGCATCTTTTTCAAGGTTATTGGGCATTTTCATACTCTAGCGATTTATATAAGAGCGCTGCTCTTGAGGGAAAAATGGCGGATCCGCGGGATTTTATGGCTGGCCTGTACACACAGGCCTGGATGATCTTGCACTCTCCCTCTCCCTATCCCACTCCCTCTCCCACTCCCTCTCCCACGACCTCTCTGCCGCTCGTCCCGGATGAATTTATGAAGCCGGTTAATCAGAGACGATCCGGATTATTATTACTCCCTGACTCATACGCTTGTTTCTTCTTCTTTCTTATTTTTTTTTTTTTTTTTTTTTTGTCACTCTTAGGTAACGCGTGTATTGTATGTACATATATATGTGTGGGGACGTACGTGCATGTGCATGCTTTGCGGTTCGGTTATATTTTCATTGGGAAATGTACTCGGGTCGCACGCGCTTTTGTATTTCTATAGCTCGTGATTCGCGACGTTGGGGAGCGGGGGGGGGGGGGGGCGGGATCTACTCCCGGGACTTATAAATTAAAATGAAATTGTCTTGGCGAAGTGGAAAAGAGATTCATGCAGCCGATAAGTTTCGCTGGATAATGCCGATGTTGTTACGAGATATCTAAAAAGTACGTTACTTATAAGTTATAGTACTATTATTATGCACTAAGCTGCATTTTCTTTATTTTAATGATATAAATTAAGTCGTTGAAAGGAGGATCCTTTTGTTGGGCTCGACTTTGCACGGAGCTGCATCATCCGGCACTGCACATTTAGCATTCAATTATTGTATATGCACTTTCTGTTTTGTTAGGGATGATCGAGGGGCGTGAGTGGGTGTGGATGATCGGGTTGGTTGGTCGGTGGGTGGTTGGCCGGTTGGGGAGGGGGGTAGGAGGGGCGGCGGCGGCGGCGGCGGCGGATTTATCGCGCGGCTCGAGAGCTTCATGGCCATTCGCGTATTTCAAACCGATCACTCGATAATAAACTCGGATTGCAGCAATGAGAAGAATTAAAATAAAAATTGATTTATATTACAACGGAGCTGGGAAATTGTAAATAAATCGCATCCTCGCGAGGTATCGGCCGCGAGGAGAGCCGCGATGGACGATAAGCCAAATTTATGCGAAGTGAGCGCTTTCTCTCTAAAACATTAAAATTAAAAGAAGAAGAAGAAGAAGAAGAAGAAGACTCGGGAGCAGGAGACGTAAATGGAAATTTCTCTTTGTCGGTCACGTGACTCCGCCAAGATCTTATTAATAATAAGAAGAGACACGGGCGTTCAACAACGGGAATACGCGCGGCGAATTCCCAAACGCGGGGAACCTCTTGCACCGACTCGTTATAACCGGTAGCCTAATCTCGCCGATCAGACGTGCGTGCATCTGCGAAAGGCAACAATTGCAGGGAAGACATTTCTCCGGTCGGTCATAGATAGCCACGGGAGGGGAGGGTCCCGAGTTCGGCTCTACTCGACGATTCGCGCGTTCCCGAGGAGAAATAGAAAGTGCGTGCGCGGATCAGGCTTCGCCAAAGAAATTCTTAACTCCAAGGGTGGGATAGTAGGTGAGAGAGAGAGAGAGAGAGAGAGAGAGAGAGATGGGATGGGATGGGACGGAGTCAGTAGGGGAGGAGTAGGAAGAAGCGACTCCTAGACTACGAGGGAAATCGCCTGCCGGGGTCCCACGTTATAAACCCTACCGATATTTATTATCATTAGCTTCTTTTTGTCCGCAGACTGTTGACTTGCGCTTTTTATTCGGCTCAGTGCTCAATTACTGTAATTAATTATACATTGTGGGAGTGCTCGCCTAGGAAAGGGAAAGGCTTACATCAGCGGTCTCGGGGATATTACCTGATTTCCTTTCCTACGCGAAACACCGCCAACACTAATCCCCCCGAACGACTACGAATAACCCCAATAACCTGCGGCAAAGGCTTGATTAAAAAAAAAATAAATAAATAAAAAAACGTGAAAAGTTGCTCTTGTTAAGTAAAGTGCCGAGAGCCGGTAATAATCCTTGTTAGCAGCGCTTGTAATAACAAACAGAAATTAATTGGAATAGTTTTGTAGAGTCGGGATAGCAAATGAGCTTTCCTTTTCAATTTACGACTCGTGAAAAAAGTCGGCAATGGAGGCTGTAACGCGTTTTTACCTCTGCCCCCACCCGACCACCTCGACCACCTCGACCACCTCGACCTCATCGACAGAGCTCCTGCGTTTGCCCGCTTCCGGTCGCGTTCGCTCTCGGCTATTCTCCGCTGCCGGGGAGCCGTTACGGCGCGACAGCGAAGGAGGAAGAAGGTCGTTTTCGTGGAGCCGCTCGCGCGAGCGGAGTTGAAAATAAAAAGCCGGCAGAAGCGCGCGAACGATAAGCGACGGCGGGGGGGGGGGGGGAGGCTCGTCGTCTAAGCTCCGATTAGCAGCGATCGAGCGGGACGGAGGAGCTCGATTGCATTTATTATGGAAAGGAGGACGAGGCGGCGGCTCGCCGGCATATCGGTAATGGCGTAAGGGCGAGGCCAGAGGCCATAAAACCCTCGAGTTAGCCCCCTACACCGCCCCTCCCCCTCCCCCCTTTTCCCGTACCTTTTCCAAGCGTCGACGAGATCTTTATTGCAAGATATTGTGCCGACGGTTATTGCAAAATGCACGTAAGCGTCCAGGGTAAAATCCAGGGGGGAGAATTCACTGGCTCGGAGGTCATTCGAGCTGCTCGGCTCTCTCCGCGTATACGAAACGAACGATTTCTTTTTCGACTACCAACAAACAAGCCTATCTCATCCATCCATTCTGCTCTTCTGCTCGTCTGCTCGTCCGCTTTAGCGCTATATCGCTCTTCAAAGGGAGTCTCCATTTGGCGATGGGGGCGGGGAGGGGAGGGGGGATGATTTACGAGGGCGCCCATATGGGACGATACTCCATTCCATCCTCTCAGCCATTATCACAATTAAGCAAAACATTATTCACATTGTATTTAGAATTTAAATTACCGAGTTACGGGCGATGACTCTTTTTTTTACCAGGGCCACGTTTTCTTCCATTGGGCGCGCGGATGATATTATTACGGTCGAGCGATAATAAACCGCACGCGTATCACGTCGTAATTTTTCCCTGAAATTCATTTATCCCGGCGTTTTCTCGGCGATCGGTATCGATAATCAAGCTTGTATCAATTTCACGTATTAAATATCACTTGGGTTTCGATCTTCTTAGCAGCGACGCATGTATTAGTTAATAAAAAGAAGAAGGAGAAGAAGAAGAAGAAGAAGAAGAAGAAGAGGAAAAAAAGATTTACCTGGCTCCGCAACACGAACGACAAGAATAAAATAAAAAGATAATTATTATTTGGAAACGGATACTCGAGCGCGGGGGTTGAGGGGGGGGGACAGGATGGGCACGATCTATAAACCGATGACCAGCGGATAAAGAACAACCTTCGTTTTCGCGATGTTTACGATAAATCAATATTCCAGCGGATAATGCGCTGTTGTAGCCTTTATAAAAAAAAAAAAAAAAAAAAAAAAACGAGCGGTGGTACCGTCGAAAGTCCCATGTATTCCCCGTGCTCGCGCGAGCCATAAATTGCCATGGGGGCTGTGCGTATACGCGCGGGGGAATATAAAACGCGTGCGCGTGGACTTTTGATTCTTCAAAGTATCGATACGATATTTCTCTTGGCCAAATAAGCTTAAATCACGACGACGAGCCCTGCCCGTAAATACATTGCGCGGCTGTCAACCCCGATCCCCGTATCCCCGTACCCCCGTGCATTACGATACATTACGCACCGCGACGAAACAGAGTCCCGGAGTCGATTTATTGATTGGACCTGCCGACCTCGGCCACTTATTCGTCTCAGGTAACGTCCACGTAACGCGTACGGGAAAAGGATAAATGACGGCGAACGAAACGGCACCGGAAACGCCCCCCCCCAGTCACCCCCTGCTCTTCCATCCTATATTCAGCGGCTGCATATCATGTGCCTTGCTATCCACGCCTTTAGTCGATTCGTCGTGATCTCGTTTTATTCTATAATTTCCTCGTCTTCTGTAAGAGAAAAGCCGCGCAGGAGTCACGTAATTCCTAATATTTAAATAGCCGCATTGGAAAGCGTAAAAGAGGAAATAATAATAATAATAATCAGGCTCGAAAATTACGGAAGCGTGTATTTAATATTGGCTTGGGTGATTTTTTTTTCTTTCCCTAAGCAAGATATATCATTTCTTATCCACGAATGGGGCTAATTCCGCGATTTTATTTTCATATTATTATCGCGTAATAACTTACGCTCCATCGTTATTATCTTCGTCAAATTTTTATAATAAGCCCAATATTTGTTTATTTATACCCTATCGTAGGAGATGATTACGGGTAATTTATCGTCGTATCGTCGTATCGTCGTATCTGCATCGTAAGTCTAATACATAATTACAACTCAAATAACAATAAATAGCAATAAATGAAACGACTCGCGTTAATTGTTCGTCGGTCCGAAGTTGCAGAAATCTATCCCAATAAATTCGAAATAAAAAGGCGCCGAAACTCGGGAAAAATGGGGTAAAAGAAGCATCGGCGTTACGTAACTGCCGTTCGCGTTACGTCCCAATTATTATGATTCTCAGCTATACAGGCCATATCGTCGTATCATCATCGTACGATACACAATCCAATGCCAATAGATTAATATCGTAATCATGGTAATTCGTATACGGAGTATCGGAGTACGGCGGCGTGCGAGGTCTTGCGCACGACGTAACGCGTTCCTAACCCGGGTGCGCGTGTATTCCCAATGTACGCGCAGGCGACCGACAAGACTTCGGACCTCTCTGCGATCGATCTTTCCTAGGGATCGCGATTAATTAACGACGCTGCGAGAATTCCGCGCTAAATACGCTGGCCGGCTTTCCATTGCGTGCGCATCCGCGAGCGGCTGATTACGCGACGTTACGTATTGCCCTGGGAAGAGTAGCGCGGCGTAACGTCGAGTGAGAAAGAGTTGCATTACAATGCGGGTTAATCGCGATCGACGGCAGCCGATTCCGGTGACCGGCCAACGTTTTTCTTACATCGTGCTGGAGCTGGAGCTGGAGCTGGAGCTGGAGGGGAAAACCTAACGATCGCCTGTTACGTAATCGCGCAGTCGCTCGAATCCCTTCTTCCCCTCTCCACCGAATAAATCTTACAAAGGCAAAGGGCTAATCTTATTTTATTTGAGTCTCGAACAAATTCATCGTCACTTAATTGGGATCGACGCTCGTACGCGACTTACAATGCACGTGCGTCTATTGATTCGTAAGATTGACATTAATGCGTAAAAGAGAAAGTGAAAATTAACGAGGATAGAGAAGTGCTAGATTTATATAAAAATAAAAAAAAAAAAAAAAAAAAATCGTTTATTCGTTTTGTTTTCTTACGTTAGCCCCGTCTCGCCCTCCCGTCGATCCCCCGTATCCAGCCACCCCTACCAACCTCGCCACCGGCACACCACTCCGTCATAAATCGCAGGAGCCGGGGAAGCAGCTCCTATGTACCGCCTCGACAATTTGCGAGATTTACGGGTTTGCCGGGCAGCGAATACAAGAATTACGCATTTCATAAATTCACGAATTTCATAAATCACGAAAGTCCGTTGATCATGAATTTCAAAGGATTTCCAAGTGCTCGATAAAGACCTTCCTGCCCGCGCATTACTTCCCTCGCCGACATTATTAATCCATACACTTACTTACCCCTTTTTTCATTTTCTCCGATGAGATCGGAGTGATAAGATAACACTTGGTTTAAATTAAACAATAATCGGGACGCATTAGTCAAGAGTGCGTAATATACCCACCGATTTATCAATGCCATTATAATTTTTCATATTATACTTATCCTGTTATTGATTCATCGATCGTTATGAAATTTCAGAATAAAACCAGTTGCGTATTAATTCACAAACGGAATTGTTTTATTTTTATTGCTCCCAAACAGAAAAATCTCAATGTCTTTATTAAGAGTTCGATAGCTAAGCCCTACATTGGCAACAGCCGCAGCATCAATTACAACGCAACAGCAGCAGCAACAACAACAACAACAACAACAACAACGACAACGACAATACTAATAAATAATAATGATGATAGTGAGGACGAAAGTTAGACTTGGTAAGTCTTAACGAAACTGGGCTTACAACAACAATAGAACTGAGAGATTGATTAACACGTTGTAAGTTAATTACCTCAGTTAGGTGAAATGGTATCATTATCACCTTTTACATATTACCATTTGCAAATGCATACGCAAATACGAAGCAAAGGTGTATTCCGCATCGATATTTCGAAGGCTTTCAAAATATCCTTTTCAGGCTCACTAATACAGAATCCGTATGTTTTATTCACGACAATCCTTTCAAGGGCTTCAAATATTCTGACGAAATCTTGTACGTATAATATTATCATAACGTATCGCAATTCACGAGAATTGTATAATTTATTCATTAAAGGTGTTTGGATAATCATTTGGATATGTATTTTAATCAATTTTGTAAAAACCTGTGACGGGGCTACTTAATAATAAATTGCACTTGCACAAACGCACACTCGTACGTATTTACGACTTAAGCGATTATGATTTTAAAATAGTAATATAAAATTAATCACGAATAAGTACACATTGCAAGGCTCGTGAGAGCTCGTCCCTAATAAAACTAACTTCGGATAGGGTCAATAGTGACCGTTACGATAGAATTGGGGGGATGGGGGGAGTTTCTCGAAATCAGTTAAAAAGAAAAAAGTGTGTGTGTATATATACGACAACGTATATGGAGTGTGATATGGAGAATTTATGAATGCCTGGAGCCATTAGCAAAGAGTGGTGGTAATTAACAAACCTCCGCTGAATGTCTGAGGGGATGATGGCAGAAAAAAAGAACAGAGTAAGGTAAATGGGTGGGCGGTATGTATGGAGGGTGGAAGGAGGGAGGGTGTGGGTAAAAGGGTCCCCGAGTCGTTAAATGGGCCCCGTTAAAGCTTAAGTCCGTCGAGTTCCGATAAGCGTAAATCGGTTCCTGGGCCAAAATTTTAATCGCCCTCGCTTCGATTGTTACAGGTCGGCCCTGCAGACGCTCCACAAGGTTTCCAGCAAGGCCCGCGAGCAGAATTACTTCCTTGGCGGATTGTCGCACGACTGGGTCAGTTACTATGAGCAGAGAATCGAAAGCGATCGCTCGTGCCTCAACGAGTGGCACGCGATGGATAATCTCGAATCCCGGCGGCCACCATCACCCGACAGCGTGCGAAACAAGTGAGAAGCCCCGATATTATTTCTCCGATTGCACCCGCCTATCCCCCTCCCGCCATCCCTCCCGCCCTTCACCCGCTCACGCTCCCGAGCAGTGCCCCTCCGTATCCACTTCGGCTTGGCCACTTGCCATACAGAGCCAACAACACTCCCTTCCCTTCCCTCCTCTCCCGCGGCTCTTCTATCCTCACGCCCGTGTCCTTGCAATTATTTCTACCCCACCCCCTAACCTCCTCACCCCGTCTCCTCAGCTTTAATTCTGCAGCGAGCCCTCCAGCCCTTCCCGAGCACCAGTCAATCGAAACTTATATTTAGCCAGGACGGTGGAATTTTCTCATCCCCCCTTCACCGCCATTCTTTCGTTTTCTTTTTTTTTTTTTTTGTTTTAATACAATTTCCACGAGTCCTCTTTCCATTGGGTTCGGAGACCGAAATAAGACGCGCGCCCGGACTTGGCTTAAATATAAATGGACTTTTAGGCCCAGGGAGAGGGACGAGACCGAACGAGTGATACGATCGACCTTAAAAGAGATTATGATGTCCGTCGATCTCGACGAGGTCACGTCCAAGTACATTAGGGGACGTCTTGAGGAGGACCTCGACATGGATTTGGGGGAATTCAAGCCGTTCATCGACCAGGAGATGCTCACTATTCTCGGACAGATGGACGCACCGACTGAAATATTCGATCACGTTTATCTCGGCAGCGAGTGGAATGCCAGCAACCTGGAGGAACTGCAAAAGAACGGGTTAGTTCTCCCTCTTTGCAACTTTTCAACTTTTACTCGAGGATGCAGCTTTCGTATAACTATTTTCATAGATTTGCCTGATTTCATTTGCTCGGCATCCTTTCGGAAGCGTGCGTTTGTTTGTGCCAGACAGCAATTGAATCAAATTTTTCTATTCCTGCAATGCAATGGCAGGAACGCAGTATAAAAATTTAAATTGTTCACGATAATTTATATAAAATTCCAAGATGAGCTTCGAGAAAGTTAAGTTAGAAAATTACAAGCAAAGTACAGCTCATATTAAGAGTAAATATATGAAAAAAAATTTTTTTTAAATAATAATAATATCTAGGCAATAGGTATAACAACAACAATAATAATGACGACGATGATGATGATGATGATGATGAAATAATAGATTACAACATTTTAATTAATGGTGAGTTTCGGTATAACGTAATCCTTGGCAGCAATCGCTCTAATCAATAATGAATCGCGGCATTGTCAGATTATCGTTAATTTAAAATCTTTAAACAACGCCATGCATTATTGTGTATAATTTATCTTATCGTTGTAGTGATCGGCATTCCTTTTATTCCGAATGTATTATTCGAACAATGATGCTGAATGCTCGATAAGAGAAAAGTAATTAAGTGCATGAAATGGTGTATGTGCGCGAATCTATTAGAAAAGGCACGGGTTAACGTATGCTAGCTGTGGGCATGCGTCGATACAAACAATGTAATAATTGTTTATTTAACAGAATTGCGGTTACGATTTTTCAGAGTCCGGCACATACTGAACGTGACCCGAGAAATCGACAACTTCTTCCCCGGGATGTTCAACTACCTGAACGTGCGCGTGTACGACGACGAGAAAACTGACCTCCTCAAGCACTGGGACGACACTTTCAAGTACATAACCAAAGCTAAGAAGGAGGGCTCGAAGGTCCTCGTCCACTGTAAGATGGGAGTCTCGCGCTCGGCTTCGGTCGTAATCGCCTACGCGATGAAGGCCTACAACTGGGACTTCTCCCAAGCCCTCAGACACGTGAAGAACAAGCGCAACTGCATAAAGCCGAACAACAGCTTCCTCCTCCAGCTGGAGACGTACCAGGGTATCCTCGACGCGATGAAGAACAAGGAGAAGCTCCAGCGCTCCAAGTCCGACACGAATCTCAAGTCGCCGACGATGGCGGCCAAGGACCGGACCAAGGAGGAGAAGACCGACAGGGTAGAGGGGGACGGCTCGGACCTCGCCGAGCAGTCCGGACTCGAGCTCAAGAAAACCGGACAGAGGCCCAAGAGTTGGTCGCCCAACGTCGAGATAACCGAAGACGTACTTCCTAACGGTGAGCTTCTTCTTCGGCCACTCTCCCCGCTCCCGGTTCCCCGATCCACTGCGTCCCCAAGACTCCCACATTTGTCACAATTGTCATTGGCATGCTTTCGCGAGCGTTCATCTCGACCTTAGCGCTCCGTGCTTTCGCTTCTCGAAGCGCTACTGCGAGTAGCTCGTCACCGGGTGTTTTTTTTTTACCGGTTCGAACCGGTGATTGCGTTCACCGGTAACGAATTCCCTCCGCCGCGACGACGAGCCAATCTCTTCGAGTGGAAGGCAGCGGCAAGGCTTTAAAAATAATCTTCACGGGGCATTGAAATGCCAATATCGTATCGCGATGCGACGTTAATCCCTGACCGCGAGAGTAAGCATGAAGCAGAAATACAAAAGACCGTTACTCGGTAACAATCAATCGTTGATAAGTAATTTTTATAAGTAAACCAAGTGCCGCGTGATGTTTCAGCCCCGCTGTCGCAGTCGTTGGAGAGCATCGACAAGTCGGCAAATCCGGAAGTAACGCGGGAGGAGCTTCTCCGTGGCTCGAATCCCAAGGCATGCGGCAACGGCAGCTGTCAAATGGACCAGCAGGAGTCCCGGAATGTCCTGATGCCCTGCGACAACGGCCAGTCCTACAGCGTATCGCAGAATCAGATCGTCCATCTGCCGGGGCCCGAGAGCACGGCCAGCCAGAGCTGCGTCTCCAGCACTTGCAAGCACAAGCTCGAGGGTCAGGGCCAGAAGCGCAAGGGTCTCGTGCTCAACCTGACCAACCAATTCGAGGCTGCAAGTAGTAAGCCTTCGTCGCCCAACTCATCCGACAGCGAGGGTGGCAAGCTCCCGGCTCCGCAAATACAACAGCCGCTGGCCTCTGCTATCCTGGAGAACGGATGCTGCAACCACGAAGTCGGCCCGGCCGAGCTTCCCGATGCTCAGCTGCAAACCAATCCTGGTGAGATTATTGGCCTCTTCCCTCTGACCGACTCTTCCCTAAAAACTGACTACGTCGTCGGAAGAAAAGAAATTCTAATTGATTCTCTTTGATGTTGTAGAAAAGAACGGTGAATGTCTAGTCTGGACCGCATCAGCGGAGGTCAAGTGTATCCGTGAGAAGGAGGAGAACAATAGGAGAGGAAGCCTGGACTTGAGTGCTGACGTCGAGTCGACGTCTACGTCAGCGACAACGACGACGACGACGACGACGACGACGACGACGACGACGACGACCGGGACGACGACCGGAACGACGGGAACGACGGTAACGACGGTAACGAGTCACTCGGGTCGTAGAACAAAGAAGGACGCTGACCCCTTCAGCACCCAACTGGACAGGGTCTTCGACAGGGAAGAAAGGAGGGAAAACCAGCCGGTAGTCAGGGAATCGCCGAGTAGGCAAAGCTCCTGGAGTAGTTACGACAGCGCCGTCGTTATGGACAATAACTCGGTACACAGCTCCTGGGCGACCTTGCCCTCACGCAACAGTTCCTGGGGTTCTTACGACTTGCGGCCCACCGACTCCCTCGGCTCCAGCGGACTCTTCCCCTACGATAAAGAGGAAATACCTTGGCATCCGGGTACGGTCAAGCGAACTAAGCAGAAGCTCGAGGAGAGCACGACAACCGGTATGGCAATTTATACACACTCGAGAATATTACTCGTAATACGAAGAACAAAACAAGAACAAAATTAATTTAAAATGACTTGATGCGTTTCTATTTAAATTCACGTTGGGAATGGAGCTTCAATTTTGTCAGAATTTCCATTTAGATTACAAATTCAGATCCAAATCGGTTTAGACAGACAGTCGTGCCTTTTAATGTAAGAATTTTTGGTAATTCAGGAGTCAAGGTTATTGGGGTTATTGGGGTTATTGGGGGCGTGGGAGACCAATGACATAGTATTCTAAAAGTAAACACGATCTGGTTGTATTGCAGGCATATCGAAGCGAGTGTGTACGCAGACTTCCGAATCGGCCCTCGGAGACAAAGAGCCGGTGGAAAACCGACTGACCTCGGTCTCGGAGCCGGAGATCAATCAGCCGGAGCAGCCGACCGAGCCGTACAACATACCCCTCGGACATTACGCCTCCTCGTCGCCGAAGCCCCGACGGAGGGATGCCTCCCCGGCGGCCCCAATCGACATCAGCACCTTCTCATCGCGACAACTCGCCGGTCCGAGTCGGCTCTCAACGAGCGCCCCCGCCCCGTCCTCCCTAGGAGGCGAGACGGAACTCGCACCGCTGGCGCTGCGCAGCTGCAAATCCGAGAGCGAGACCTCGAGCCCCTGCGTCGTAAAGACCCCCCAGTGTGCCTCGGTCAAGCATCACAAGATGGTCCTGGAGAACCTGTGCAACAAGCCCACGGCCAGCAGGAGCAACGACTCCCCGGAGTCCGAGAGCCCGTTGCGCGGCGGCACGTCCGGGATCGTGAAGAATCTCAAGAAGGAGTTTGAGGCGAAGTCGTCGAGCAAGCCGGAGCCGGAGCTCGGGCAGGAGAACACGGGGGGAGGGTCGAGCTCGCCTCAGGACTCGCGGCGGAAGCGCGACTCGAAGATCCGGAGCTTGCCTTCCTCGCCGGTGATAGCGCACAACGACTCAAAGATCCAGGCCTCGGCGAGCATGTGCGAGGCACCGCGCGAGTCGCGAAGCTGGACCTTTAGCAAGCGAAGCAGCGAACCTGGCCCCGAGCAACTCGCCCCGAGCAACGGCAGCATCGAGGACCTGTCGGTCAAGGTTCTCGTCGGTAAATACGAGGTGGCCAAGCCCGAGCCCAAGCGTAGCTCCGAGGTGCAGTACAGGTTGGGCCAACAGCAACAGCAGCAGCAGCAGCAGCAGCAGCACAACAACAAACCGGACACTATAGGTCAGAGCAGCCAGTGGAGCACCCGCCGGCGAGGTCGCGAATCGCCCCGGAGCTCGCGAGGCGCTCCGCGCCACTCATAATGAACCAGCACTCGTCCGCGCCACCCTTCGACTCCACGGCGACGGCGGAGGCACCGGGACGACCACCCTCCGTACCGTTACCGAGTCAACTCATGGCGAGCGTCGTCGCCAAGGCCGCGAGTAAGAAGCAGCAGCAAAATCATCACCATCACCATCACCATCACCACCACCACCATCATCATCACCAACAGCAACAGCAGCAACAGCAGCAACATCAGCAACAACAGCAGCAGCATCAGCAGCAGCAGCAGCATCAGCATCATCAGCAGCAGCAGCAACAACAACAGCAGCAACAGCAGCAACAGCAGCAGCAGCAGCAGCAGCAGCAGCATGGAAGGACGCATCCGCTGGCGAGGCTGCAGGTCAGACCGAGGCACAGCAGTCCCGTGTACAATACCATGTGAACGCGTCCGAGAGCGCGGCGACGTTTTCGCTTCGAGTAGCGATGTCCTTATGTAAATGTAATTATGTACGCGCAATTCAAGAGGTTTTGGATTCGTCGGACGAACGATTAATTGTGTGATCTCCTCAATAACGGACATAAAACTAAGTTATTTTCACCCACGTGATGTTTAGATTATTGTACGAGGGCCAACGCCCGCCGAATTCATTTGATTTGAAGCCCGCGCCTCAACACCTTTGCCTCCTCGAGCTCCACCCCCCTTCCCCCTCTCCCCCTGCCCTACAGCCACTTCCGCCCAAAACCCCGATAAACCCCGATCTTCCTGTTCGTCGCCCCTTCCCTCGCAGCCACTCACTTGTAAAGTAATGATAATATTATGGACACATGATTCCTCGAGCCATCGTTATGTGTAAATTTATAAATAGCAATTAGTACTTTCATCTGGACTAGAACACTAAGCAAAACGACCCGACTAATAGAACTCGGTAACACTGTAAGAAGAAACTCAAAAGTAGTAAAGAGGGCTTCGTAACTCATAACAATAATAACAATATGTAATAGTAAATAATCCATCGTCGACAACATAACAGTTACAAAAAGAACAACAGCAACAACAACAACAACAACAATTATAATAATCATAATTCATAATAGTTATAATAGTACTAGTTGTAGTAATAAAAGTAATATTAGTATGAATAATAAGTATAACGGTAACGATAATGATAATCGTAGTACTAGCGGTAGTGACAACTATAAAAATTATAACAATATTACTAATAATAATCTTAATAATAGTAATAATAATAATAGTAATTGTAACGATATTGATAATGTTAATTGTAGTAATAATAATTACGATAATAATGATGATGATGATGATGATGATGATGATGATGATGATGATGATGATGAAAGAAGTAAGAATAGCAAAGGGCTGGCTTCAAGTCAAATGAAAATTGCGGATGCCTATTGTGAATAGTTCTTCGTTTTAATGGAAAGTAATCGTTTGATATAGACTTGAAATATAGATTTCTTTTTGTTCAAATCAATCAATATTGCCAATTAAGTTTAGTGACGAGCAGTTACGTAGCATACGTGTGAATTTTTACTCTCATCTTTTTTGAATGTTAGATTTCACGATTGAATTGCAGCAGCAGCAGCAGCAGCAGCAATAACAGCAGCAACAACAACAATAATAATAATAACAACAACAACAAGAACAAGAATAATAATAGGCATAATTAGTAATTAACAATGATAATGATAGCTATTGTTGTTATTACTGTTATTGTTATTGTTGACAACGATATTTTTCGCTAGCGAGTCGAGTTTCAATATTTGGTCAGATCACTCCTACATAACGAGGCAGAGTCATACAAGCCAACAATTTTCAGTTTAATTGTCAAAATATTTGGTGCCTTTCACAAATACTATGAAAAAATATAAATAATCTCCGAATAACTGTTTTGAGTCGTAAATAAAATTATACTGCCATCTTTTATTCATTATGTCATTGAAATGGCAGTCTAATTGGATGGATTAACTTTGTCACCGATTACTCTTAATTATGTTAACGATTCTCAAATAATTTTAAAAGTATTACGCTATAAATGTGTATAATTTATTAAAAGTAATTTTACGGTCTGTCGAGGAGACCAAAATAAGTGAGAATAAGGCAGGAGGTATGTGCAAACGATAATTACGTGAGCTTGTGTAACGCGAATGAATTAAAATGTTTAATTCCTGTGTAATGTCATTTGCTTAGAGTCGCGGGAGACGGAATGAAGGCGAAAGAAAGGCGAGGGATCGAAGTTACGAAGTTACGAAGGATTTTCGTTCGGTCAAAGCATGAGCGAGCGCTCGGTCAGGCTGTGAATGTAAATGTCTGAGCCTCGCGTCCGTTCTGGTACGCCTTTATTCTTTGCTTAAACAGAAATTCACCTTCAATATTAATAAATGAAACAAAAAAAGAACAAAAAAAAAAAAAAAAAAAAAATAATGCATCCGCGGTGTTTACTGTGCATCATCGACACGCTCAACTACACTATTAGCAATTTATAGTGAGTAATGTGATTGGCGTGAGAGGAGTACTGAGACAAAAAAAAAAGTTTAAAAAGAGGGAGAGAGCGAGAGAGAGAGCGTGAGTGTGACAGAGAAGAGGGAAAGGATAGAAGTGAAAAACAGAAATGACTGATTTCTGCATACTTGAGTGCACGTGGTGTGATGTGCGTGTGTATGTACCTGTTACGCGCGCTTTCGTTTGCGTGGTCATATATATCTGACATTATGCGAATAAATGATTTTGAGTGTGTGTATTATTACTGCTAAATAAAATTACATCGAGACTTTAAGAACTTTGAAAATCGTTCGAGTTTATTATCATATTTGTTTCACTTTTATATCCTCGCGTCAATTTATGCATACATTTTTAAAATAAATTTTAATCATATATTTTATAAAAAAAAAAAAAAAAAAAAAAAAAAAAATCTATTGACTTATTTTTCTTCTTCTTTGTCTCAAAAAAGATTATTTGTTCCTAATTTCGACCTAATAAAAAAAAGGGGGGGTACGAAGAAAAAATGATGTGTATGATTCACATGGACGTTAAAAAAATCTAGTACTCTAAGAACATTTTAGTTTCCTAAGCTTTGTAATGTATAAAATATATAAATATATATATATTCGTTTTTCTTTTTTCTTTTTTCTTTTTTCTTTTTTCTTTTCTTTTCTTTTTTCTTTTTTATTAAAAGTGACTCGAGCGAATTTCTGATAACTTTACCCAGTCTCTCTAACTGTAATTTAAATAATAAATATAAAAATATCATACTAATTTTTGTAATGTCATAACTATTGTAACTTTATTATAATAATATGACTGATCGATTTTGTAAAGTTCGGTTCGTTAGAATTGCTTTTAGAGCTGGCGATACTTTCTCTCGTATGGCATTGACGTAAAGCATTTCTCGTTGACAGTCACAAGTCCTATCGTCATATATTCTCAAAAACCAAAAGTACAATTGTTTATTGAAAAGGATCGAAGGGTGCTAGACGCATGTATAAAAAGACAAAAACAAAAACAAAAAAAAAAAAATAAAAGATTTCGCAAGAGAAGTAAAAAAAAGACCTTAACTACGTAGTCTTGTCAGAGATATTTTTTCAAAACATATCATCGTCGCTGCAAAGTCATTGTCAGGATCACTAAAAACTAAAATATATATTCCGTAGTCGTAAAATTTAAATGTGAGTGAGCATTTGACGTATATATATATATATACACGTCAAAGTGAAGTAAAAATAGCTTAAATAGCTTAATACTACGGCTAAATAAATTAGAGAATCGGATTAAGGGGCCGATGACCAATTTTCTACAGCGGCTCGACGAGCGTTTTTCGCCATCACAATGTACAATACATCGCGAATACATTTCCTTTTCAAGCACATAATAACAATAACTATATTTTATTACTGCGTGTCGAACATAATGTCGCAGAGATGAACACTTAGGACATTGAATTTGTGAATGATTGGTATTTTATGATGAGATTGTCCATTGGTTTTTTTTTGTGATGTAGTTCCGAGAGTAGCCGAACGTCATTGTTTAGAGATTAAAACATGTACCTACACAATCGTTCGTAAGACTGTTGTATGCGAACAGGATAACGTTTCAATCGCTTTTAAGTACTTTTCATTCGCTAACCGTTTAGGGTTTTCTTGTTGTTTCCCCTTATCAGTCCTTACAAAGTACACGAAGGCCAAATAATGACGAAAAGGTCGAATGTCGTTGACGTCGTTTCAACAGCAGAATCGCGCCAGCGTACCATTCTTTGGATAAAAGTCGCTTTATACATTTGACGGATGTCTTGTCTAGATCAGGATATGATTATCTTAATTTCCTTCAATCGTGCTGGTTACTGGAATTAATTTCCTTACACATGCCTGTAATAAGCTTAAGTTCGGCATTGCGTAATAATACAGCCGCACGACGAAATATGCCCAACGCAAACAATTCGTTCGATATACAAATCTCGTCAATTTAAAAGAAATTTATTTTTTGTAAGAACAGCGTCTTAAACGTGTCAAGTTCGATCGCCACAACGCCGACTCTCGGTTACGTTAACGAATCCTATTATAACATGATATTATAATAATAAAAAAAAAAAAAAAAAACAACAAAATAAGCTAAATCAAGGTTTACAAAAAAATTTTATGAGCTTTAGCATAATTATATATTTAACTGTTTAGCAAACTCTTGTATAATATAGATCGAATTCAAAAAGATTTTAATTTCCTAATAAAATTCAGTAATTACGATATATTGTCATAATTACGATACGTGAATGTAGATTTATATTTTTAAAAAAACAGAAAATCAAGTTATGCCGGTTTTTTTTTATTACCATTGATTGAATACATTGAAACTAAGAAACATTTGAAAAAAACTAAATACAATTTATTTTAAAATTTAATATCGCGCACAATGCTGCTTGATTTGTATAAAATGTTTCCTATAGAACGATGCATATACATCAATTTTTGCGTAAACGTATGAAATAAGTCAATTATCATTTAAAGTTGTTGGTAATACACAAAGCAATTTTTATAATTGTGCTAATGGCAACAGTGACAACATCGAAATAAAATAACAGGTTACTATTAGATAAAAGTTCTATTTTAAAAAATTATGATAATAATAAATTTTGCTATTTAATATTAATAGAATTCAGTAATTAACTTTTGAAATTAATCAGCAATTATGCTTACAGGATAAAGAATAATTGAGAGTCATGATTTTTTTGAAAAACTTTCCCCCTCTGCTAATATATAATTTTGTAATATATAATTTTGTATTAAAAAGTGAAACTTGAAACCTTAATGATAATTATATATATATGAATAGCAAAGTGTAATTTAAGAAATTTCTTATGTATAGCCAATGTGAATAGATAGACTGTAGAAACGTATAGTCAAATTGAAACAACTCAATAAAGAATTTATAAATTAAATTTTATTTATAAAATAAGTTTCTTGGTATAAAGGACCGATGTATATTTTTAAACAACAAAACGAATACGAAAAATTCATCAAACGAAATCATCATATCTAGATGCATGAAATCATTATATATATATATATATATATATTTAATGGGTGAAAATTATTTTATCCTGTAATACAAAGACTACGTAATAAATATAGAATATAAAATTGGATAAATATGGTAAAAAAAAATAAAAATAAGTTTATGTAACCGACAACAAAATAAATTTTGACGAAATGAAATGTAAAACGACAATATAGAATATATATACACACACACATACATATATATATATATATATTTGCAATCAGTGTATACAAATTTGCAAGCGGTCATTGATTTTGCGATTTTACTTTCAAGGATAGAACGAACAGTTCAAAGAAATAACGAATACGAATAATGAAAAATGGAGAGACATTAGAAAAAGTATTGAATGGTAATCTCATTGGAAATATGTACGAATGGCCTTTTTTTGTCTTCGAGTGATAATGAACTACTCAATCGCTATTAAATCAAATAAGTTCGTAATATTGCGAATTCATGTGCTCAACTTAGTAATTCTTGACTTTCCTCTTCGTGTCCTTTCTTCTGCTTATATGTGCGCGCGTCTTCGATATGATTGAAAGCTGCATCATGAGCAGGAATGCAACGTTGCGAAAAAAATTATACGTTGATTCTGTAAAAATTTTGTACCATAGTTTGTATTAAATAAAATTGTTTATTGCTTGACAACGTTCGGCCTTTTTAATTTTCTAAAATGGAAAGATTTTTTTAATAAAATCTACATTCAGAACATCATTATTTGAACGTTAATTTGTTATGATAATTTTTTAACTAAGAAGTAAAATAAAAGTATTTTGTTCTCGGTAAAAGTAATAAGATTGACAATTATATGATTTTATTTGGAATGGTCGTCCCAAGTATGTAATATTCACGAACATTTTGGATGTACAATTATTCGTGGATTCTTAAAATTCTTTATTCTGGATTCTTAAAATTCTTTATAACATATGCCTTAAATTATATATAAAATGAAATTATTAACAAAATGCAACAAGATAGCGTAGGATAAAAAAAAAATCTCGGATCGGGAGCAACGTTTTATCTAAAACAAAAACTTTTATCTGGACTTTGTTATCGAACTAGACATATTCATTGCATGTATTACATAAATTCTCTTAGAACGTTCCTCGTGTAGAATTCATTGCGTTGTCAAATAATTTCCAACATCAATCGAATCATGGGAATACTTACGATAGGACATTTTATTCATACCTCGACATACGCCGATGGACCTTATGGACCCGCCGGCTACTTACACAGATGGACTCGGGCCCAATGCCGAAAAACGGTTGGTGCTGAATTTAAAAAAAAAAAAAAAAACAAAAACAAAAATATTATTTAAGAAATGTACCAATACTTTGTGATTATAATTTATTTAAATGTCGATTCGGTCCATCGCGAAGGGGAGAAACTTGACAAGTTGAATCTCTTGGGATCCGGAGTCGCTGAGCAGGACTCGCTGAGCGGCTTAGCCAACCGGTCATTGCTGTCGACACTGGCCTCATCTCTCTCGTGTCGGTCGGCGCAGTGAAGGGACTTGGTCGCGAGGGACGTAGACGATCCAGAAGTAATCGCCGACCTCGCGTACGCCGATTTCGCAGCGCCGTACGGGATCGAAAATCCATCTCTCGATACGCACGCTGCGGACCCGTTTTTCTCGACCGACTCGACTCCCTGACCCAGTAATCAGCCATCGCCCGGTAATCAGGCAATTGGGACCCCGACGACTAAGGCCCACGGAGGTGCTGACCACAGAGGTTACCCTGATAACCCAACGATAACACAGGCCAACTAAGAGACAACCTCCTGGAGCACCGCGGCCAGGGTAGAGGGAGGAGAGGACGTCATGGGCCGACCATCATCGCCACCGTAATACATAAAGCATGGAATATTTTATCCTTTTTATGCAAGGCGATTTAAAAATTTATCTAAAAAAATTTATCGAAAGCCTACCAGACGCTCGATCGCTTATCCGATTCATCTGGAAGCCTTGCGCCGTTAGCCTTTCTCGACAAAACATAAATTAGTAATAGAAAGCATTAGATTTCTTATACGTCCTGTATATATTTACATGTACTTGTATATCTCGATCATAAATTATTATTAGGCTAAAATTAAACTTCAGAATATTACGTAGAGTGTAATAATACGTACTACGTGTAATAATGTATATGATGCGTAATCTATGAAAATCTTTTACTTCTCCACGACTTAAGTATTCACAGATAATAGCTAGAACATTTTAAATTTGAGTTTAATAAAAGACCATGGACTATGTGATAGTTTAGTATACCCGGTAATTAGACTTACCGAACTACATTCCATGCGACAGAAAGACGTTTTCCAGTCGACATTTACTTACACGTTACAATAACGCAAGAAAACTTCATTAGCTGAAGAGATTTTTGTTACTTCAGAGGCGACTCGTGTCATCATTGCTAATAAATAAAAGGCACTAATAAAAGTGAATATTAGTTAGAGGGTTTTATCGATCACCGATCACATGTAATATTTATTATTTCCGTGTCCATTGCCACTTGTGTCCATTGACCGGATGTGAATACGAAATAAGCCTTAATTTTCATATTCGTATCTGTAAGGATGCGAGCACTTATATCTAATTATGCCTATAAGTAGTAAGTTTTTTTCATTTCGTACGAACTCTTCGTCGGCTTCGCGTTTAAATAATAAATACAGTGTGTAAGCCCAGCCCTATAGTTTGGTAAGAGACATCGAAAGCTACGACATGTAAAAGTTCGTAAAAAACATTTAATATATGCATTATAATTGCGTGCCTGCAATTTCGTGCTTTAATCTGAACTAAAATATTAAAATCACCAGGGGATACGTGATCAAAACACTAGATCTTTGCACTGTTGATCATAGAAGCTATGTACATAAAATAGCAAGTTGGTGTCAGGGTTTTCGATATAAAGTTGTATCGGAAATATTCTCAAAGTTATAATTGACAAGTTCGCATTTTAAAGAAATTAAACTGACTAAATTTAATAAGCTCGTAAACAACAAAATTTTTCCGATACAGAACGGATTTCCGATGAGCGTACTAATAAATAGTCGTCTAATATATCATTTGAAGCTGTGTGGCTTCTGGCCATCCAATTTCGGCTTTATTCTTCCAATCGGTTTATTGTCCATGTTCTTGATAACGTTACCATTTCAAATATGGAAAATATGCTTATCAACAGATAATAAGCCTTATTTACTGATAAATCTATCTTTGGTACTTTCTGAACTGTTACTTTTTTTGAAATACTTAAAATTGTGGATAAACAGAAGGTTCGCAAGCTTTGTTCTTTAATAAACTTAGTTTGATAAGCATGAATTCACTCCTCACCTCACATAAGTAACTTCTACATTTAATATAAATACTCGAGTTGAACAAATTAGAATAACCAAGTTTTGACTTCTGTAATTCCTATGAAAATATTACGCTAATTACATAAGCTTTGATAAAATTCTAAGAGAGTCTACTTACTTTTCGGGCTTTTACTTTTAATATTGTTAATAAATAATGCAACAATGAATAAGTAAATTAAATATATATATATATATATATATTATAGAAGGAGTTATTGTAAAGATAAAGTTGTTGGGCTTGCAGAGCAAAATTGTTACTTTACTGGACATTTTAATATTACATTTTGCTTGAATAATTCCTTGCCTGAAGTATCAAGATTAATTAACGAATCTAATTAACGTACGACAAAGTCTTTAAAAAGTTTATAATTTTTATGTTTTTATTCAAACGAAGGCTAAAATAAATTAAATTAAATTAATGTTACGAGGGAACATTGAGGCGAATTAAAAATAGTCGTTTTTTTTTGCCTATCGTAGATAAATATTTTACTGAGCATTTTGAATTTTAATGCACTTTTTTCTTTCTTTTTGTTTGTACGTCCAGTTCGATCCGAGAATCGGTACGAGAAATAATTGACGATTGGAACATAGAGACGATACCTAATGAGTGGAAAAAGAATGCCCGTTATTGTAGATTATATTGCATAGGAGATTATTTAACAAATGTTTTTGGCGTCGTGAGTTTTTTTATAGAAACCTCCGTATACTATTTCTCATCGGACTCGAGGCGCGTATTTTACGATGTGCATTACCCATTTAATTACCTGAGTTCACCGAACTTCGAGATTATATTCTTATTGCAATTGCAGCAAGCGTTTTTTAGTTGTTGTTCAGATTCAATTACGAAATGTCTTCTAATAACCTTCGTAAGTGCAATGGATCGCCAGGAAAATTTGTCGGAATACCTTCGAGCCGCTGCTCATCAGTACTATAAGTAAATAATTCTATTTACTTTTAGATTCTTCAGGTTTCTTCCCGCATAAGTAGTTTGAACCATTGCATTAGAGAATGGTCGGACAATTGTATAAAACATCCGCACGGAAGCAGCGGCACGGTTTCAGAAAATTTGAAGCACATCGTACGTGAGCACGAAGTCATATTAAAATTAGTACAGAAGATCGACGGTATTTTCAATTTCATTGTACAAATGCAACTTGGATTCAGCTATGCTACGATTGCTGTAATTGGCTTTGCCTTTGTCACAGTAAGTCACTTATGATCCATTGGCTGGAGAGCGTATTCCGAGTAAGTATTCCGAAAATATTTTCAGTCCTTGGAAGACCAGCCAGAACTTGTACCAAAATGTGTTTGCCTTGCCATACTGATCCTATCACAATCTCTGGTCGTTACTTATTTCGGACAACACCTTTGTGACAAAGTACTCCTCAATCATAAGCATTCTTTTTAATTGTTATATTAAATCGTTTGCTTGAATTTTTCTACTTAATCCCAATCTACTGAGCGTGCATTTTATAATCTCTCTACCTTATTAGGGCGAAACAATTCTCTATACATTATGCGATTCCTGCTGGTATTCTGCCAATCATTACGAGAGAAAAGTGATCTTGTATATAATAATGAAAGCACAGGATCCATTGAAAATTGCTACCGGAGGTATATTCGAGCTCAATGCCAACAGTTTCCTCCAGGTAATCTATTCACAACTATCATTTAACAAGACAAATGTTCATTTCTAAGCTTCCAGAGACATGTTATAACGTATTTTATGCAACGTAACGTATATTGTCAAACCAAACTAATTATTACTTATTAATATTATGAAACTTGAGTAATGAAATTTAATTGCGAATGAATTATTCTTTTGAGCTTTTTTTTTTATATTTGAATTATATATAATAAGTACACGTTGAAGATTTATTAAATTACAAGTCAACTTTTATATAAAAATTTATAAAAATATCCTTAACATTAATTTTCTCTGCAATAATTAATTACGTAAAGTTATTACACGGACGTATAAATTTTTTATTCTTCAAAGGAACATTATTTTACATGATTTCATAATATTTTAAATATTTTACTTTTATCCAATCTTTACCATATAATAACAATAATTTTATTGTTAAAAAAATCGTGTAAATGAAGTGAAATGTAATTTTCAATTGTGAACGCTGAAGCGTAATTTTTCTAAATGATTAAAAAACAAAAATAAGGAATCTTTAAAGAAATTTGGCAGTCTTTTTTTTTTTTTTTTAATTTATTGTTACTTATTTATTTCTTTTTTTTTTTTTTTTTTTTTTTTTTTTTTCTTTATAGGTTATAAAATCAGCATTTTCATTCTTATCAGTTCTTCGAGCAACTTACACGTAAATTAGAATACCTTATTGTGATTCTACAAAGGTTCTTCTGAAATTCATCAAATCTTCGAAAGATAAAAAGTCACCGTAGTTAAACTAAAAATATTTTTAACGATGTGCTATACTGGTAAGAATATTTAGCGTCGTTATAATAGCGTTTAAAAAAGAGAAATTATAGATGAAAAAATTATAACGTGAATAAAGGTATGAGAAAATTAAAATTAAGGATAATTAATATCTTTGGCTTTTATTAATTCGGCATATAATGAGTTGATCACAACGAATATTATTGAAAATACAGGGATTGTATCCGATCTGCAGAACGTTGGGAACGAAAATATCTGAGCGGGAGATAGCAGTGTTGATGCTACGCGAGTCCAAACGAATAACTTTACCTTTATTAGAGGACGAATAAAACGGAAATTTATAAAATAGAAATCTGATTGGTAATAAAAAGAAGAAAAAAAAGAAAAAAAGAACTGTCAATTAATGTTATATTTGCTCTATTGTGATAGGATATAGTACGAATGAAATTAGACGAATCGGATCCGATGAAAGTAATTAGGTTTTGCGTTGGGAGGAAATATTATTCTGAATTCCTATAAAATTATTAACTTTCAAAGAGACATTTCAGACACGAGGTCAGACGAATCGTATAGGCAGAATAAGGATACTTTTCCGTATAATATATGTTACCTAGTATATTCCTGTCTCGCCATCACTCTCACTTACAAATAATTGTACTTCCTCCCCCCCCCACCCCAATGATCTGGACCAGAATGTATAAGTCGTTCAATATCAATATATGCAGTTCAATATTTTGTGCAATGAGAAGAATGCGCTTCGAAATTGTGACTGGTGCACAGTGTCCTGGCGAAGGCGTGTACCGGGAGCTTAGGGCTCAAGTCAATTTTCCGTCATCCGAATGCGCTCGATGGCTTCAGAGCTCCACGAGGGATGTGGAAACGTAACGACGTAACATTACCGATCACACCCATTACTTATTAGTTTACGCTTATGATTTTCATTTCGGACGTTAAAATTTTTGACATTTACGCGAATATTAATTTAAACTTTGATCTCGAGAGTTGCGGCCTGCTTAGTACTGCTACGTACTAACTGACAAAGAATCTGTTAATAATTAATGTCTTTTGTTGTTGTTGTTGTTTTTTGTTTTTGTTTTTTTTTCTCTCCCAATGAGAAGATCTAGAACGACTTTGCTACAACGATTGTGAAGCGGCAGATCCTGTCAGATTCAGTCCGCTCTGTACTTCCACCCTTGACCCTTCCACGTTATATTGCAGTACGTGGTAAGCCCAGGACAGGAGCGGGACAAGCTCCTGTTAGTCTAGCACAGGATAAGCGTAGAGTCGATGTAAGAGGATTCCAGGTAAGAAGAGTAGATCGGGTACCAAATCGATAAGGACAAAAGCTACTTTTTATATATTTCTCACCTCATGACAACTCTTAACAGATTGAATCGGCAACAGATCCATTATCACTAACATTGTCGTAGGCGGACAATTCCTGCTTAATTTGATAAGTTTTCAATTCATGTGCTAATTTAATTTCAATACCAATCGTTATTCACTTGCGTAGTTAAATAGTTATACCCTGTTGACACTGCTTATTGCTCTTTCGTACTATGCTTATATCTCATATACATTATATATGTATAGTGCGCGTGCGTGCGTATTTGTTATTTTTTTTTTTTTTTTTTTTTTTTTTTGTATGCTACACTTATTCTCGCTTTGGTTTACCAACACAGTGTCGCACGGAGTACTGCCGCATCCCGGACAAATGTTGTACGGGAAACCCTCATTACACGTTGGTGCATCGACTTCAATGCCGTATCTACGGTATTGGTAATGTTTAATCCATATACAATACGAACTTAAACGCAATGGATAGATTACGATTCCATTATTAAATTATGATTTTTAAATGTCAATAATATTGACAATCTATATGTTTATTAATATATATTTATTTATATAACTGTTGGATTAACAATATCGCAATGTTTTTTAAATGAGTGCATTTTCTCACAATAATCAATCAAATCAATCCTTTTTGGAGCAAAACGATTCGATTCAAAAATTTTTGTTTAATTATTTATCCTATTTTCAGATCAAGGATATTTATATGCTCTAAATGCAATAAATGCTGACTATGATCTTCAAATATTCGTGAATAAAAGATTAAGAATGCGTTTAACATTATTAGTTATAATAATTATTCAACTTTTTCTTCTTCTTCTTCTTCTTCTTCTTCTTATTTGTGTAGATTGTCTTATAAATCTTGGTTTTATACAATGGCTAAATTTTAGAATTTACAAGTGCATAATTGTATAATGTATGTATAGAGTGCAGTGCAAGTGTATAATTAATACAATTGTTTTAAATTTAAGATTTATATTAACAGTATTGATTTCGAAAAATTGATTTTTAAGAACTAAAGTAAATAAATCTATTATATTAAAAATTTAATATGATTTTAGAGTACTTTTAGTAAATATTAAATTTTTTTGTTTTTATAATAGATGAAGATTTTTTTAATTCATATATATATATATATCTTATGAATTTATATTAGAAAAATGATTAATACAATATTTGTAAAAGCAAATATTAAAAAGTTATTTTCTATTTAAATTAATGAAGTTAATAATGTGAATTACTAATGTAAATATAATTACGTTAATTAAAGTGATTTCTTTTAATATAATTTGTTTAATTTTTTTTTACCATAGTATATAAACAATTTGAAATAAATTTAAAATTAAAGACACTTTGATAGTATTATTCTTAACTATTTTTATGAATTATAAATAATCCTCCTTATATCGGACATGTAATATTTTAAATTATTAAACTATGTAAAATAATTAAATAATTAAATTTTATTCCATCAAATCATAAAACTATATGGGTTTTATATTTAATTTTTGAGATATGAGCAGGATAAATTGGATTGTTTGTATAAATAATTAAATTATTAAATTAAAACTTGTTCCTCTACTTTCTTTACTGAGTGAATTTTAAATTTCTGAAGGGACTTGTGCCACATCATTGTCTCTAGTAAATTAAATGACGTTTTAAATATTGCCTTCTATAATTTTTATATTACTATTAGTAAGAATATTTAGAGGAACCCGTTCAGGACCATTTTTTTTTCCTTAAAATTTATCTTTAAAATTATATCATAGAGGAAGGTCAGTACATTTTTCTAATATTCCTTTACAGATTGTCGGAGTTGAATCAAATACAAAAACAGTAGATTTTATTGAAAAGGTTTGCAAAAGGGATATTATTGAAGAAAATTTTTTATTATGACAATCGGTTTTAATTACAGCAATTTTATTTTTATTTTTTTGACCACATTACCAAGAGTTATTGATATATTATTATTAATTGATAGGCATTTTAATACATCATATTTTTATTGAGCTGATGTAGAGGATCCACTTTTTTTATCAGCATTAATTTTGATTTTTTTCCTATCCATCGTAATTTCATATTATTTCATAAACATACGAATCCTCTCCCTGAAATTAGTAAATTACATTTTAATTTTATTGAAATTCGTATTAATTTCTCAAATAACGGTCTGTGGGTCAAGGAAAAGAAGTATTTTGGGGCAAAAGAAATGATGTATACCATAATTAGAATTGGGATATTAGAATTTATTGTTTGAGGACAGTATATATTTATAATTTCAATGCATGTTGATGCTCGAACTTCTTTTATTTCAGTAACAATTCGTACTGTTACTGAAATAAAGTGATGTTACTACGGCAATTATGGCATTCAGACGATTAGTTTCAATAACAAGTGTAAAAATTAAATTTATCTTTACAAACTTAGGGTTTACTTTTTTACTTACTCTTGAGGGAATCCTTTTATACAGCTATAAGCTATAATAGGTACAAGCTATAATGTTAATAAATATCATTATATTACCGGAATTATTAGAGAAAAATAATATTTTTGATTTAATTGTTACACTTAATTATTGCTTAATACATTAATTGCTTTCGAACTTGTGAGCGGGAATTTTTTTCTCAACTGTAATACTTTTTTTAATATTATTTCTACTTATCCTTCATTAATAAATTGTAATGTTTAAATAAAGAAGTTATGCTAAATGTAATTGGATATCAATGATGTTGAAGCTGTAAATACAGTAATTCCATTAAATGATAATACGTCTCTTAAAAAGTTAGTTGTTATTTATATTCCTGTTAGATGTTTTTGTAAGCACTGTCGATGTAATTCCTTCATTAAAGATTCGCTTATTAGAAAAAAAAGTTGATGCAGTTCCGGAACGAACGAATTTCACATTAAAGATATCGTTCCAGGAATTGGAATTTACTTTAACCAATGTCCAGATGGCTGTAACTGTTCATAGTGGTATTAATCCAATAGAAGCATTAAATACTTGTAAGTTCGATTAATTAATTTTTAAATGTTGAATAAAACTCTTTGAATAATTCGTACTGTAATCGCACAAACACTCATCACGATCTTACGGTGATTTGGTAGGTGATTGGTAGGGAGGGGCGTGTAGCGAAGAAAAACTTGTTGAACGTTTTTTTATTTATTTATTTATTTATTTTTTTTTTATTTTTTTTTTTATTTTTACTAGTTGCGTTGCGGCTGGTTGCAATCGTCGACAACAATACAACCACTCGCGGCCACAACCCTTGCACAATATCCACACACTTATAAGATACCACGATTCTATGATACGTCTACACGCAGTTACAACAATGTGATACTACCGTCACAGAGATACGCTCACACACACACACACACACACACCTTCGTGAATTCGTTTTCTGGCTTTTTCATTTATTTTTATATTCTCGTAAGATTGTCGGTTTGTCATTTTCTTTTACTTCATGAAGAGCGTTCACGAAGATCTCTCGCATAAGACTCCTTCATCCCCCGGGCCCACTCGGCGTCGCGTCCTCTCCCTCCTTTTCGGGCCCGGAAAATCCGCTTTTCGCCACTTCTCCCTCTCTTCCTGTCCCTTCGGGTGGGAGTACTCGCACCCCCCCCCCTTCTACTTCCGCATTCCTTTACCCTATCTCTTGGCCTTCCAGTCCTAAAAGTCCACTTTTATGCTTCCCCCTTCCCCCCCCCCCATCATCCCTTCCGCCCGTGCCCTCTACTACTCTCTTTCCTCCCACCGGTGCTGGCAGGATATCTCCCTCTTGCCACGGCTCGCTTCTGGCCGAGGAACTCGAGCTCCCGGTTCCGCGCGCTCCTTCCCCGCAGGCAATGCTCGTTTTCGCACATAGAACATTGCCTCAGAGGAAGGCCCGCGGTAGCGGTCGCATCCCCCAGTTCCCCGGCAGCAGGGGTAGCGTATCTACTCGCGGCCGTCCCCGCGAGATTTCGCCTCTGCGTCACCGGCGTGACGATGAGCTTCACCCTCATATTACCCTAATTACGTCTCGCGGTGACGCCCAAGCAGTGACAAGAGCCGCTAAAGTGCGGCTAAGTACAGTCGGGGCGGGGGTGGAGGGGGTATGACCCTCTCTATTCGGCAAGACAGGCGTACTCTGTTCGAAGAAAGAAAGGAAGAGCGCCGAGGAGGGGGAAGACATCATCGACTACGTGACCGAAAACTAACGGCGAAGGGAGGCATTGAAATTATATATAAAAAAAAAAAGGAAAAAAGAAAAAAAGAATTAGCTTGGATATTATTAATAATGGTGTCACAACAAAATAGAAGAATAAAACAATAGATTAACAAAAGAATCAAACAAAATAGAAGAATTAAAGTGTGGCGGACGAAGCGGGGAAATATAACTTCCCCCGCTAACCCCAACAATATGCGTACGCTTACGCAGCGACAACAGTTTAAAGATCTAATTACACGCAGTGCACGCGCGCTGTAACTGTAAACGCACTCGAAGGCCGCCGCCTCTCCCCCCACCTCCTCGGGTCATCGGAAGGAAGAGCGACCTTTGCCCTCCCGAAGTGGATGCTCGGCCAACAACAAAAACGGGCCAGTAAGCCACGAGGATGCTCGGCCATCTACTTCTCCTTAATCCTTACAAATTACTAAAGAAAATAGTAACCGCACTCGAATTTTCTTTCGCCCCTTCCCGATCCTCCCCGTCTCCCCTCGTCTCCCTCGCACTCACTTCGGTCCACGAGACGACGAGCACGCTAAAATGGAATTTTTTTTTTTTTTTTTTTTTTTTTTTTTTTTTTTTTACTTAATAAAGTTGATAAATTTATTATAACTATTTTTAAAAAGAATAATAATCTTATAAGTACAGTTTGTTTTCAATTTATAAAATGGAAGACGATAAAAATAATATAGAGCAATTATTGAATTTAAATGATTATGATTGATTTACTTTCTATTATTGGCCCGTCAAATTCTTCTTGAATTTGTTGTTGTTTGTAAGTTGATTAAAATTAATTAACGTGCTTGGTTGATATTACACATTATTTTCTACTCGATAAAATTCTACGCCTCTTCTAATTCCAAAGCTTATTTGCAGTACATGAATTTTAAAGAGAAAAGGATTTCATTCCTATTGTATTGGTCCAGCATCGCTACAGTGTACGTTAACGTTCAGATAAGAAGCATATCGGATATCAAGCAGATAAGAACGCAAAATTAATTTGTTCTCTCGTGGCGAGTGCGTTGTTTCGAAGTTACAAGAAGTCTCGGAGCAACAGCTACATCAGTCGATGTCGCCTCCCTTCTTTAATTTAATTCAGACTGGCTGCTGCTCACTGTCTTTCTACTTTAACGCTAGGAAATATTTACATTGCCCTTGCGACTGATGATTTTATATATAAATTTATTTATTTATTTATTTATTTATTTATTTATTTATTTATTTATTTATTTATTTATTTATTTATTTATTTATTTATTTATTTATTTATTTATTTATTTATTTATTTTATCGTTTGCTTGGTTCTGTGTGAATTTTAATGAATTCTTTTGGCCTTAGGCTGTGATCGATAATAGTTTGAAATTAGCGGGATCGTTTAAACCAATTGTAATTATTAAAACTGAGTCGATCGGTAAAGGCCATTAATTTAAGAGAGAAACTGTGCGTGTGGTAGTGTTGCGCGGTATGCATTTGATCGTTTATCAATAGACGTATTATGTACGAAGAAGGCCAAAGAAACATTCCCGAGAGAAAACATAAACAAACGCGCGTGTATATATATATATATATATAAATATGTATATGAATATGAATATGAATATGAAGAATTGAACATTGTGCGTCGTGGAATTAGAGGCGCGGAGGCAATTTATTTAGAAAGTTTTTTAGTTTAGAACGCTTTTTTTTCTTCTCGAGTGACATTGCTCAAGTGACTTCTTGCTCAGTATCTTCTTGCTCACAGAATCTGGTCTTCGTCTGACAAATATCGCGAAAAATGTCAATACCGACGGAATCAGCACGACTTCGTGAAGTTAAGGCGATTTTGAGATCGTTATTGATTTCAGAAAACAGTAATAACGTTACTGTCAATATGTTAAACGACATTTACATGAAGACAGAATGCGAAAGTATTCCATTCAAGGAATTTAACTTTTCGCACTTAAATGATTTTTTAGAAAGTATGCCTGACACACTGATTCTCAAACATAGGAATAATGATGCATATGTCCATCATATTGATACAAAAAAATCTGCACACATTAGCTCTTTAGTCGCTAAGCAAAGAAAAAGTAAAAGCAAATGTTTCAAGCCTAGTAATAATCTCATTTTGAATTTAAATCAGGTTCAGAAAAAGATTGTACAAAAGCCTAATAAAGGTAGAAATAATAATAACAATGTTAAAAATAGTAACAATAGTGCATATGAAAATAAGAATAATAAGAATAATAATAACAGCGTGAAGCGTGAACCAAATATAAAATTATCTCAAAAGGATACTTTTTTATCTGTTCCTGATAAAGTAAATGATAAGTTGCAGTCGAATATTAATTTAGCCAATGATATTATTCCAAAAAGATTACAAATAAGATTACAAAATTTGATAGAAAACTATCCTGAAGGAATTTGGTGTTCAGATATTCCAAGATTATATAAATCTGAATACAATAACGACTTGGAGTATGAAGGCTTAGGATTTAATAATATAACAGAGTTTGTAGCTGCTTTGCCAGAAATCTTTACCATTGTTTGTCCACTTAATACTAATAAGTATAAGGTAGTAACTGCAATAAGAGACTCTATTAATGATTATAAAAGTTGTCAAACAGAGTCATTGGCTTCTGTTTCTGATTTTGACGGTAATATTACAAAATCTACAGCACCACTTCCTAATAGATTGGTATTAATTTATAATATTAACTTTCTCAAATATTTATAAATTATTCATAAATTTATTATTATATTAGTCAGTCGGTGTATCTCGCAAACTTGTCCCGGATGATGTTATGAATCTTGACGAAACGGTAGACCAAATACTTGTTAAATCTCTTTGCAACAAATATTTTGAAGTGGTTGTTTCAGAAATATTCACTCCTTCTTTTTTTTGGTCAACTCTTTATAAAAACACAAGTATAATTATGGAATTCATGGATGATTTGAAGTAAAATATTACATATTATATATTTCCATATTACACCTTATTTCAAATGATATCAAATACTCAAATTATTTCTATTTTTTAGTACATTTTACCAAAAGCAAGATTTAGATGTGTATAAGATACCCGAAATAATATTACAGCCAGGACTGAATATTGCCTGTTTATATAACAGGAATTGGCATAGAGGAATAGTAAAAGCAATTAATTCAGATGGTTTCGTTACAGTAACTAAGTCACTTATATATTAATTTTTTAAATTAAATTTTTAATAAAAAGTATTAATAAGATGAAATTTTTGTAGATTTTATTTTATGATTTTGGTACCATAAAAATTTATAGTCCCCATGATTTATATTTTTTAAATAAAATGTTCTCTGATTTACCAGCACAAGCAATACCTTGTGGTTTATACAACGTTAAACCAATTGATAATAACTACTGGCCTAATAAGTCTATCAATAAATTTATTAATAAAGTATGGAATATACCATTGCTTGCATACATCACCAGTGTAGATGAACAGGTATGTGCTTAATCTTAGTCAAAGTATTGAGTTCATATAATTTTTTATTGCAATGATTTCTCTAATATATGTATATATTTACAGAATAACAGTATGATAATAAAATTAATTGACACGAATAATGAGGAAGTTGATCTATTTATAAGTGATTGGATGATACAAACTAATTTAGCTGAAGCGGGTAAAATGGTTTGTATTCGAATTAATATTACATTTCAACATTATCGAAAATCTCTTCTTGTAAAGAAAATTCTTTTACTTATGCGATGAAATCGTCGCACTTGAAAAATATTTATTAACTCATAAATGAATTGATGTATAGTATTAAAATTTTCAATCAATCCATATAATATCGTAAAAATTTTTTACTGACTGGAGAAGTAAAAATCAATTCAATCATTAGCATTTGATTTTTTAATTTAAATTTAAGTATTTAATATTTATTAACATTTAAAATTTAATTTTAATTTAATTTAATTTAATTTAATATTTAATTTAATAATGTAATAAAACTAAAATTATTGATTTAATATAATATTAACTTGGAAGAGTAAAAATATTCTTGAAGATAATTAAATAAAATCTATTTACTAATAATAAAGATTTTTGGGACAATCTTATTTGTATTACAGAAATGTATTGTATAAATTATTCATTCAATACCTTAATTTAGTAAAATATGTAATTATTTATTGATTATCAACTGAAAAACTTAAAAAATGAAGTCCTGTAATTAAAATATTTTTGTCAGTTTTTGTAAAATAAGCTTTTTTTCAAAAGCTTAAATTTTTATGACTGAAATTATGTCCGATTAAGTAATTATTTATTAATGCAGATAAATTGTGTTCCTATGCATACAATGTGTATGTATGAAGAAAAAGTCCTAGAATGCATTAGATGTGGAACATACGATGGATCAATCATGTGTAATAAAAATGAGACTCACAGAAAAACTGTAAGTAATCATTTAGAGACCGATTATTCGAAAAATAATTCCATTAAAGATTTGGCTAAAGAAAATTTAACACAAGAAAGAAATGATACTATGTTAGAATCTTTTCCGTTAAATAATTTTTCGAATTCATTCTTTGTTTACAATAGTCCTAACAATAATGTTCTCGATAACGATACTAGGGATGATGATATGTGGAATAATAATAATAATAATAATAATAATAATAATAATAAAAATAATAAGGAAATGAATTTTAATGACAAAGTCAATGAAAAGATTTTTGGCTTTGACAGTTTTGATCAAGATTTTAATACTAATTCGAATCTACGTGTGAACTCTATGCTAAAAAAAAATTATTACAAAGTAAATAGTATATTTACAGAGCATGTTAGTAAATCTTTACATCCAAATGCTTTTGATTGGAATGAAGAGTTACTCTTAAAACAATATTTAAATACATATCATAATTGCAAATTCAAATTAGATATAATAGAAGATACTAATAACAATGAACAAAAAAATATAAAGTATAGTAAAAAAGACTATGGCAATGTTGATTTTGATGATGGGACTATGTGCCTTGAAATAAAAACAAATACTAATCCAGTTGAAAAAGATGATGAAAATGATACTAAACCTTCCTCTCCTTTTATGGAAATAAATAATTTTGAATCTAATGATTATTGTACAAACGCGAACAGATGTATAATTAATGACGAGATTATGTTTTTTGAAGAAGCAAATAATTATTGCAGTACAGAAACACTATCTGCAAAAAAATCTTTAATTAAATATAATTTAATGTTAATTGATATTTTTGTTATATTTCCAAATTCTATATGCAAATTAATACGTAAGTGAATTATTCAAAGACAACTATTATTGATAGTTAAAGTTAAATTAAAACAATTTTTTACAATTTAAATGTATTTATTATACATAATATTTTTAGATCTCAGTGAGAAATGCGATAACAAAAAAATACACGTTTTGCATTTAAATAATAATGGATGGGTACCTGTAAATGAATTTTTAGATGCTTTCACTAATTTAAGGGATGAAAGAGTCATGTTTAAGTTACTTAAAATCTTAAAGTGTCATGTAAACTTTAAATCCTTAACAAAAGAAACATTGGATAAGTAATAAATAGTATAAATAATATTAAATCAGTTAAATTGTCATGGTTTTATCAGTAATGTGTAAATATATGTATATATAAATATACATATTTGATTATCTCTTTGCAGAAATGTATTGGATAAGATACAAAATTGTAAAGGAATATGCGAAGTGGTCATAAAGAAATTAAATTTGACTCTAATGTCTCTAAAAGATATGTTGAATGTTTTGGTGACTCTTGATTTCTTGAAGGACAAAATGTTGACAGATGCACTATCTACAATGAAGCAAATTTCCATTGGTATAGAAGATATTTTGTTCGAACAACATAAATCTAAAATACTGTTTGATGCTTTAGTAGGTGTCCGCAGTTATTTTTTTAATTTTGCTTTTATTGGTTTTTATTTTAAAAATCTTTATTCAATAATAACTCTTTGTTTCAGAATGTAATTATTGAATACCAAATTTTTGAAAATACATACAATTCAACGAATTCTGAAATATAAACATACATACATAAATAATAAATATTTTGAAATGTTTAGATAAGAAATTTGTTTTTTTAGTATTAAATACGCCTTTTTACATTAGAAATTCTGTTTGTACAAGTAATGGAATATAGTTATAGATCAATTTACATATATAAAAAAAAATAAGTAAGAGTGTATAAGCTTCAGTTGTGTTATTTTTATAATTTTAATGATTGTACAAATTAATAAGTGATATTATGAAAAAAAAAGAAGATATTTTTAAAAATTCTCTAGAAGCTGGCCTTATTATTTAAAATTCTGAAATCTAATCTACAAGTTTACCTAATATTCTTGATAACTTGAAGAAGATGTATTGTAATGAAATTCCGTTGCGCTTATTAGCTTTGACTTTGGCTAATTATTCTCAAGTTAGCGACCGCGCCCATAATAAATAAATGTCTTTTAATTTAGTCGCGAGCCATTATAAAGAGCCTGGATGCGTAATCATTAGGATAGATCTAAAGACTTTATTATAATAGAAACACAACTCGATACTGGATAATTCTTTATTTTACGTGCCCCCTTTTCCTGAATTACAGCGAATCCTTGTTACAATTAATTGTAAAGTAAAATTGGATTGTCGTTGGCGGACGGGAGGGATCGACGGGAAATTCGCTGTTTAAATAAACTTTACTTTAAACATTTTTCATTTTCCAAGCCGCTATAATTTTATTATAAATTCTTCGAGCGGGGCTCGGGCAAGGCTTTCGGTGACATAAAAAAAAACAAAAGGCATTAATTAATAACGATCCTCGGGGCGTAAATTCGAGCGGTTCTCGTAAATATCATGTCACTTGGCTTGGATTTAAAATATTTATACGCGCGGTTAGGATAGAAGGAATTTGAATGTCGCGGTATTGAAAGGACGGTATGCGTCCGGTCGAAGATCTATGAAAATTGTTATGTATATCATAGCATCCGGCGAGGGTCTGCTGCGCGCAATTGGCGCAGACGACAAATTTTTCATCTCAATTTTGGCCGTAAAGTAAATGAACCTTACATTTCTGTTTAGCAAATTTTAAAGAACATAATTAGGTAAGAATGTCGGGCGCCGACCCACCCGAGGCTAAAGATTTCAAAGGCTTTAAGAAGCACTTTAACGGATACACGAACTATGGAAGGGCGAATGTAAGTAGCGAAGTCAGTCACGGCTAACCTAGAATATCGGGCCTCGACCCCCCCCCACCCCTCGAATATAGAATTTGCCTGTATTAATGAATTGTTTTGATATTTTTATTGCAGGTCGCTAAAGTCACGTACGCCGCAATTGGGCTGTTTATTGTGTACAAGTGCTTGAAGAAAAGCAATTAAGTGTAGTTATAATTCAACTTGTCAACTATCGAAAATGATATCCAACATTACATAATGATTATTGTTGCAACTATATACACGAGTAGAAGTGTGTGGAGGATAAGAGTTAAATAAAGTATTTAACTATTGATATAGATTTTTTAAATCATAGTTTCATTTATTTGCAATCCTTATTTACTCAATGAACTAGCAACTTAAGATTTATCATTTACTTTTATTTCAGCATTTTATTCCTTTCAGTTACAGCTGCTGGAATCGTGATAGCATGTTATTTCTCCAGCATTTAAGTAAACCTAAGTGAATAAATCTAATCATATTTCTTTTATTAATTCAATTTTATCAATTGCAATTTTATAACGCCAAATAAACCATATCATGTATTATTTACTTTGTTATTTTTTAAGGCTATGCTCCTATTATTAATAATTTCAATGTCAAGTGTTTTTAAAACATATTTTAACATCAATTATTTTTCTTCTGGTTTAATATAAAGAATAATATAGAATTTACAAAATCTTATTGTACATTTCGTATTTACTTGATTACCGCCAACATATCTATTCTTACTCTTATATAATATTAATGAAATTTATCTAGGCTTCTGCGAGTACCAATAAGTATCGATCAAATGTCTATATATACATGAAATTTACTCTATACTTTACTATTAGCTAATCTGCATGTTTAATTTTACATTTTACAGATGTTTAAAACAAAATATATAGTACAAAATGAATATATATTCAACAAAATAAAATTGTATTTTAGATAAATAATATTTATAAAATATATTAATTATATTGCTTATTATTAAACTATTTTAATATTTTTTTTTTTTTTTTTTTTTTTATTATAAATAATTTATAAACAATTTACAACTTTTTTAAAAATTTCATTTATATAGTTTTTGTAAGATTGTTAATAAAATCCAAATATTTCGATTTTTTTAATATTAAATTCTTATTGCAAATTCCTAGTAAAACTACTAAATGTTTTTTATTTAATGAAAAGTGATTATTATTTTTAAATTTGTAAAAATTTATTGTGTACATGTGCATAATAAAGACGACAGATATATATTTCAAAGGAATACATTTTTCACTATAAATTAAATTCAATTTGAAATAAAAATTCAATCGTTTAATTAGGCTGCTATGTATTTTGTGAAGTGATTTGAAGATTTTACATTCAGGCCGCCTCTCAACTGTGATTACTATGTGAATAAGCCAGAGGGCGCGTACGTAAGTACAAGAGTTAAGTCACCCGGTAGATGTACTCAAATGTATTATTCATATAATATTAAAGGGTTTATCCTCGCCATTCGGCTTCTTTAAAACATTTCTATCGTTTTCGATAAGTTACTTTACGTACATTACGTACTGTATTTGAACCAATGCTGTATGTTTTACATTTAACTTATTTAATTTCATCTTGGGTAGATTTAGTATAAAAGATTCTTTTTTATATGTACACCAGATTTTTTATTATTGTTGCAGTTTACTTTGATACTCGTCGATGTATATTAAATTTTTGTATTTTCTATGTACGTCGAGCGTGAGTTTACTAACAGTTTTATTTATAACGGAGCTTTATTATTGACGTTTCTGTCTCTCTTTTCCTTTGGAAATGAATACTTTGTTCGAATTATAGCGGTACAACGGTATTTTAAGCAAACTGTAATAAATTATTATAACTTGTCGCTCAACTTCCATATTATATATATATATATAAATCAGTACTTACCTTGTGCATAAGTACAACACGTACGCCATCACTTTATTCAAAATAAATATACTGTTTTTTATTTCGTTAATCAGTTGAAGATTAAGAACAGGCATATTGTGTAATATGTGCGTGCGTTTAACTTTTACTTTAACTTCATAAAGAAATTGCAGGATTAATAACTAATTTAAAAGAAAAGGAAATATTTTAGTTTTTATTATTTTCTTTCTCCTTAACTATACTTGAATTGACTTTACTTAATTATGCCTCATTTTTATTTCAACTTAAATTCACTCCCATTAATTTGATTATGAATATTTATCTGTCGCTTTTGTTTTATAAATACAGAATATCGTGATAATTTGCAAATTGTAAAGAAATAAGTCTTTCTTACATTATATAATATTTACAAACATGCAATAGCGATTATATAATAAATTAATTGCCTTTAAGCCTGCACTGAGAAAACCCTATGAAAAATAAATAAATAAATAATAAAGAATAGTGATAAATAAATTAATTAAGTTTATATATTTAATTATATCATTAAGTCGTCCTGTTGGGGTTCACAAAGGATCAACTTTGGATCCGTTCCATCCATCGATGTTCAACGCTTTTAAGTAGCTTAAGCCTAAGACGCTAATGCATGTCGAGCCTTTGCATGCAAAACTCCGCAAAAGGTCGATGCCATTTAAAGTCTATTGCAATACTTGTTTTAACCAATAAAGTGTTGGTCACCATTAATTATTCCCTTATATTATATTCCCCACCACTCAAATCCTACCCAATAGGAGAAGGGTAGTTATCACGTGGCTATTCTTTTCGTTATAAATAATATATATGTAAACTTTTGTATCTAAACTTTTATATCTAAGATAGAGTCACAGACATCGATGGCGACCATAATTCGAAATTTTAAGTCAATTCAAAATAAAATAATCCCGTAACTCTGTTTTCTAAAGCACACTTTCCAACGAATTGCCGACTTGGTTGTAAGAAACCAACGAGTGCCAACGCGAAATAAAATGTAAAGAATAAAGTAAAGTTGAGTAAAATGATTATGACAATGACCAAAACTTACGGGAGTATATACGAGGCCGTTAATTTTTATATTAATATTATTATTATGCGGGTTATTAGCAGTGAATTTTAATTGTGAATTAAAAAATATTTTTTAATTCACGCGCCAAGATTTAAGAATAATTATGGATCACAATGACAACGTTGAACTTAGTTGTCTAGTAAACTTGAATTTAGTTATCAATATTGTTTATCCATTTATAGCAAAAAAAAAAAAGAAAAAAAAAAAGAAAATAATACATGTATTAACGAGAATTTATTAATGTATTTATTAATTTCTTTTATTCAGAGATTATTTTTATATTTTTGTGATTGCCTTATTATCTGAGATCAGGGTAAATATTGATATTTCATTATTTGAGATCATTATAAAGCGTTGAGAATAAAGGAAGTATTTATAATGTATCGACTTCAAACGTAATCAGCTTAATTTAGAAAAATTACTAGTATTTTCTGCATTTTTTTATATATAAAAAAAATGAAAGATTTAGAAATAAAGATCTGTAGTCTTACATAAAACGTTCGTTCTCACTACAAGAGTTTACCCATCGTTTTCCATTAATAAAACGATTAACAATATTATTATTTCTATTATAATATTTTATTACACTATCGGCATTATATGTAAATAATTCATTGATTACATATGCGCGCACGCAAGCACCACGCTCGCACACATACACACAGGCTCACTTGGTTCGTATTCTCATCATGTATATTTATATACATATATTACATAAGGAATTTGACAAAAATTTAATTGCTAATGTACGTTCCTACATAGCGTATATTACTTAGTATCAACAAGTACTCTAGGGGATGTGAAAACGGTACTGCGATTTAATTTGTTCGAATTATAAAAATAAATTCAATGATTTTATTCATTTAGTTAAATCATTATAAATAGTAATAAGTTGTTATTATGAATAAATATTATAAATAATGTAGGAATAAATTATCGTGCATGTAAATACATACTTTATATGAACTGTACTTAAAATAATAAATCATTGTATGTAACTTTTCTATTATTAATTGACAGGTTTTGCCAATAAAATCTTTTTTAGGTGATTTAAAATTTTATTGAACATCTTATGAACATGATATGGCATGATCGAATTACAATTTTTTATATAATTGAGTTACAGTACTTTGAAACATTCGATTGAAAGCTGACATTTCATGAAATCAAAAATCTTATCTTTTCATATGATTATATTATTTCAGATCGAAGAATCTATTAAATATTTTTAAATATTTTTACAGTTATATATTATTGTAAAAGTTTTTCATTAATTATCTTTTATTATAAGAAATGTATAATGAACAGTAACGTATTAATGAAGCATAAAAAAATGTCATGTGCAATTGAATTTTTGAAAACAGTCGATTGGAAAAAATCGTATCAATTTAAATTAATGCGGGGACCAATTAAAAAATATATGAACATATATATATATATATGTAAATTTAAAGTTATATTTTTGATTGACAGCCATTAATCATCGATATAATATTTAAGGTTATTATTATTGTTAAATCCAATCGTCATTTACGTATGTATAAATAGAAGAAGAAATTTTATATTTGCATAAAGCATCGATCCTTAAAATACAATGAATTTCCTAAATTTCTTAATATCCTTAGTTAAAAAAAAAAAAAATTATTTATATAAATAACGTGTATAAAATTTCTGAAGTTTTAAAAGATTGGTTTGAATAATAATAATACATCATGTGTTAATGATTTCGCTATTATTGTATTATAATTTGGCCTTTTCCTTTCTGCTTATGCATTACATAATACTGAAACGTAACATTGTTGCGATAATTATAAATATCAACTATAATTATTTATATTTTTGTACAAAATTTATAAAGCTACATTCGATCTAACTAAAAATTTATATTCCCTTGAATAAATTCGTAAGGTATGACCGTTTTTGTACAATCTTTATACTATATTGCATATACGAGACTTCTGTCTAGGCGAATATGAACGTTTTGAATATTCGATGAGCATTCATCGTTAGCTCGAAAGAATTAAGTTTCCACTATAAAATAACGAATCAATATTTTTTATTTCGTACATGGGTAACGATTATTGAGCCGGGCGAGATCAACCCCAATAACCGCGTGACGTTAACATCCACATGCTTTCTTCTAACAATTAGTTTAGAGTCGGATAATAGCGCGCGTTATCGTGAATCCACGTTATCAGGAATCCAGCGGCTATAAAAATAAATAGAATAACGATATGAGTATACTTAAAACAACATCGAGGCTACATAAGTTTCATCCCAGCCTTCTTGTTTTATCTATATGAAACGTAAAGCACCGCGTAATTTCGCCTCGCGAACGTAATTATCGGCCGAGCCTGATAAAATCGAGAAATCTAATATGTTTAACGCAATTCGTTGGACATTTTACCTTAGAGATTCTTAGAGTTCGAAGGATTAAAATCTTATGTTTAAAAATGTAATGTTTATTCGGATAGCAAAGAGTCTGAATATCTGTAGATTATTATAGATTGTTATAGGTTAGATCGGCAAAATAGCGAAGGGTGGCAAAGGTGTGGGGTAGGGCCGAATTGGATCGGCTTGGATCAGCAGCTCTTCGAAAGCCATTGGCGCGTGAAAAGCCACGGTGAACGCAGTAGGTGTAGTCACTGTTCGTGTAATGACTTAATGTAAAAGAAATCTTCTTCGTGCCATCGACTCGGGGATCCGGGGATCCGGGGCCGCGTGCTCGGCGACGTACTTGGAGGACTCTTAGGCGTTGGCCAGCCCCCGGATGATCGAGGACGCGAGCGCCAACCGTTGGACGAAGCTTAGCAACAGCTTGCCGCCAATCGACTTGGAGGTCAGTGTGTGCCAGGAGGAGGCATCGACGGCCATCGGAGGTCAGCAGAAGGCTGTGTCGTCGAGGCTCGACGTGCGGTCCTTGTTACTCTGGGTCTGCTTGCTCGAGCCATTGTAGAAGCTACCCCCGTGCTTGGGGTAGTAGACCGAGGACCGGGATGAGCTGCCGTTGCTCGGCCTGAGCGAGTGCTGGTGGGGATGGTGATGGTGATGGTGGCCGCTGTGAAGCCGGCGAATCGAGTTCCTTAGCTCGAGGTTGCTCGTGTTGGTCGCGATCGAGTCCTCGTTCGTTTGGAAGTCCGGACTGTCGGCCCGACTGGGCCTGCCCATACAGTCGAGGCCCGTTTCCCCCGACACCCGGCAAAAGATCTTCATGAAGATCCGCTTGAACTTACGGCCGAATATCACGTAGATGATGAAGTTGACGCCGCTGTTGAAGGTCACGAGGAGGTTGCCGACCTGTATGAGCCACGTCGGCGGGTTCACGTACACGTTCTCGTAGACGTTGCTCGCGAGGGGCAAGACGTTGCAGACGAGAAAGACGATCACCACGCAGAGGAGCATCGTGGCCAGGCCGATTTCCCGACGCTGATGCCGGGACAGTCGGCGCAGGTCGCGGTTCGCCTTCCTCACCTGTCCACCAAACAGACACGCTCGATTTTATTTCAGTCCCACGGCCCGTTCCGTCCGGCTCGATGCCTCTATTCGACTCTCGCATAAATATACGGCTCATTTCGTTTAAGAATTTTTTAGATTTGATTCTGTTATTTGCCGTTAATTGTTGTCCAAATGTTTTTTTTTTTTTTTTTTTTTTTTTTTTTTTTTTTTTTTTTTTTTTAACACCGTTGCTCTAAACATTTGGACAATTAAGGATTGATTGAGCCTTAATTATTAATGAAGGTTAATCGATCCTTCCTTATTCTACAGACTGTATATTACGTTTTCTTTTAAAGTGATTTTATTAGAGTTCTATAAATCTTATATATTATTAATTTTTTACTTTAATTCGTTGTTAGTATAAGGCTACGACGTCGTATTGATTTTAGTTATTAAAATGTTGGTATTGTGTTTTTAAATTTTAAGAAATATCATTGGTTTACAACACGATTTACATTATTGTATACAATAGAGATCTCACGTTGAGCGAAGCTTGTTAATGTTTGGAGAAAAATTTGTTCCCGAAGGGGCCGTTTTTTTTCTTTTTTTTTTTTTTTTCGGGCACATATGAAATATTAGATTACATAAAGGCGCGTGCGTTTGTTTAGAAAAATATGCCTGACAGGCCTTCGTGTGCAATTAAATTTATTATGAGATTCAAATGAGATTCGAAATCAAAGTTCGTTGTGGGGAATACAAGTAGGCGAAATAAGATATATGCAAATGCATCTGGCTCGAGGTAATTTGCTAGAAACTTAGATTGCGAGCCTTCCTTGCTCATTATACGAAAAACTCTTAATCAATGCCAGAAACTAAGTCTCCAAATGAGATAAAATTGATTGAATTTTAAAGCAAATTATCCATTAGTTCAATTACGGATGAGCACTATTATATATTAGGCGCGATAAAAAAAAAAAGTAAATAAAATAGAGCGATAGATTAACGTTGAATCTAAGATTTTTGCATGTCTTTTGTCGTTGAGGGAAGTCGTTAAGTAAAAGCATAAGAACCGAAAGATGGATTTGTGTATGAACTTGGTATTAATAAAGTTCTTACGACTGACTTTATAAGACTCGATATGCCGGGGACCCCGTGAGCATAATATGGACAATAAATAAAGGGAGATGAAACATTGGAATATCGGCCGGATCGTCCGTGAGCCGAGGCCATGAGCAACGGAAGCGCAAAGAAAGCGTTAAGGAATTTTAAGATAAAATGGCATTATAAAAGAAAAAGGGGACAGGAAGAAAGAAAGAAAGAAAGAAAGAAAGAAAGAAATTGGCAATGAGACGCGAATGAAAGTGGCGAGCGGCTCTTGCCGACGTCTTGGGCTATAATTGCGGCGGCCTGAGGCCTTGCCTCGTAATCACGTCTATTCTCCGGCAGCCGGGACCGGGGGGGGGGAGCGGCAGCGGCTCCTATACTCACCCTCTTGTAAATGGCGACATTAAAAATAACGAGGGCCACAAAGGGGAATGCGTAGCCGACGAAAAAGTAGAGCCAGTGCACGTAAATGGCTATGTAGAGCTTGTTCTCCCGGAGTTTCGTCGGCACGATGCAGAAGATCGTGACGTTGTACTTCCAGTGCAGCTCCTCGCTCAGCTCGACCTCCCATAACCTGCGAAAAAGCACATAGAGACATAGAGACCGCGAGCGATTCTCGAGACGATCCGGGCACTTTTGTCGCAACGAGCCAACTCGATCTTTCAACTGGTCCGACGTTCCCGACAATCCTCCTTTATTTATTCATCGATAAAACAAAAACAAAAATGAAAACAAAAACAAAAAGAAAAAAGAAAGAAAGAAAGGAGAAAAAACGGACTGTGGCCGTAATAATGAATTACCTTCATTTTTGGCCGCGAGTTATGAATGCCGGAGGACTTGAGGACGGCCAATCGTTGAAGACTTATTTCAGTTATACTTCCGGTGAGAGGTGCCGCGACGTAATCGCCCCCATTTTATCAGAACTTTTATTATTAGCCGCGATAATTGTCCGTCTTGAAATAAAAATCATCTTGTATAATGACGCTCTTTGCCCCTTTTATTATTAATCCGTCTCGAGGATCTCGCGGAGCTTGAAATATCACGAAGGATTTTACTCCCCCCGCCCCCGAAGCTTCTTATATTGCCAGCAATTATCTCTAGTCGTCTTAGCTCATGGGAATTTCAAATGTTCTCGGCCACGCATAATCAGTAGGCAACGTTCTTACAAGCCGAGTGAAAAGTACCGAGTTTCCGATCGGATAATTTTTAAGCTGCAGATCGAGGACACACTGACGCTCAGGTAGAAGATACATTGTACTCGTTAATACTTACGAAATAACTTCAGTAGGTTAAATTTGATGAAGGAGCAGCCGGCTGCAGAAGTGGAATTTCGTTGGTTATTGGGGAATGTATTGCGTATGCCAAGTGCCGATAATAACAGCCGCGAGAGCCGTAATTAATTGATACCAAGTACTAAAGGATAACGAAAGGATGCGCTTGGCGTTAAAAAGAAAAGAAAAAAAGAATAAAAATATTGCCGCTTAAGAGCGCGTTGCTTGGTAACACGAATCGACCTTAACGCTTTTATTCTTTCGCCGTGCCTCCGGACACCCTCCTCCGTGCAATAAATTTCCAAAGTTTGACAAATGCAGAGGCTCTTTATTAAAAAAAGTAAATCACCTTCAGCGAGCGCAGTGGCTGGGATCATCCGCACGCGGCCAAGGATGCGTCCTCTCAACTAATTATTATCCGCGTTAAGCTCTAACGAATGGGCATTTCGTTAGCGATAATCGTTAGCTAGCCTGGTCTTTGGCTGTTGGGTCGGGGGCGGGGACGGGGGGGAGTGGAACTCTCCCACGAATTACAGAGAGTTTAAAGAGGCCACAGTCCCGTATTTTTCTTCTTCTTCTTCTTCTTCTTTTTTTTTTTTTTTTTTTTTTTTAATATTCAGGCACGTTGGCCCTTCGCCTGGAGCGCAGGGCGTCCCAATCCACTTAGCAGGCGTAATAATTGTAACGTTACAATTAGCCTAATCGACTCCGACGCGGGAAATTGCGTAGGAGTAAAGTAGCGGGCGAGGGACTCCCTTGACGGTGGGGGGTGGGGGAGGGAGGGAGTCCTATCTGTTGATTAATCCGCAGCTAAAGTTATGACAGGATAAAATGCAGCTCTCGTTATTTAAAGGAGGAGGGGTGGGGGGAGTGCGCGGCTGGCAGGTGAGACGCGCGAGCTCGAGTACACAGCGAATGCAACGAGTCCGTTCTTCTGCCATAGGCACGAGGTAAATGTAAATGAGGTCGATTATCACGGATGTGCTAATGACTTCGGAGCCACTCGGCTGGAGGAGGGAATCCCGGTTCCCGGCATAAGCTTACTCGCGCTCCGCCGAGATACCGCGTGGGACAAATAAATATCTCTCTTGGTCAGACTAAGGCGCAGATCGGGGCTCGAGGGGTGTATTTGAAGTCGGTACAAGTCGGTGGGGGGAGGGGGTTATTGGGGTTATTGGGGTTATTGGGGAGTCGTTAAAGCTGAGCGAGTGAGGATTGGCTGAATCGATCGTACTTGGGGAGATTGTAGAGGACGGAGAAGAGGCCGATGGCGAAGAGGGCGGTCCGAGCCCTGCCGTAGGTGCAGAGGGAGCGCGCCTTGAGAGGATGGCAGACCGCGACGTAGCGCTCCATCGTGACAGTGAGGGTCAGGTAGACGGTGGCCATGTGTGCGGTCGTAGACAGCGGGTAGAGGTAGCGGACGATCTTCGGGTAGACGAGGAACTTGTAGTGGAAGAGGTATCCCGTGTAGGTGTAGATGCCCGGCAGCCCGTACACCAGCACCTGTCGACATGATGAAGATCTTTAACACTGGGGGGTGATGGGTGATGGGGGGGGGGGCAAGGCTGTCGACGCTTATCGGCCAGCTCTAGTCGACCTCGAGGGCAGACGTATGCCAGATAGCAGCTGGTAGGCCGGGGCTTCCGCTCGGTAGCTTAAAGCTTCTTTAATCGGGGTCTTATGTACAGTGACCCCCGTCGGAGGCCTAAGCCAGACATAAAATGAAATAACCAAGTGCCGACGATTCGCACGGATCTAGCGGTGGGGCGGGGGCGGGGGCGAGGGGAGGGGTATTGCGGTATCCTCTACGTCGCTTTAGCTCCGCACCCGCCACGTTTATGGTATACTAAACTTCAATCTAACTCTCTTTTGGACTCGCACCACCTACTACCTGTTCAACCGCCTAAAAGATATATCACTGTCACGGATAGTTCGTTCAGCTTCTCTTTCTTTTTATCTTGGCCGATTATCGGATCTGGCACGTTTTATTAATTTTAAAACGTTGCAAATTCGGCTTTGGCTCGTCAGAGCCGCGCGAGTGCTCGGCGTTACGTAAAAAAAAAAAAAAAATTATTAATCCTGTATTCTAAGGATTCGAGTGTTTCGTATCGGCTCGAGCTCTTACATCTATTCACTTGAATGTATTCTGAATATTCTGAATATTCTGAATATTCTATGCATTCGCGTCGGATAGTTCGAATGATAAATAATAATCTTTATGAAAGACTCTTTTCATTCTAATACGTCACTCTGAAATTTAAAGCTCCGACGTTCCCTCATTCCCTCATTACCTCGATACCAATAGCTTTTACTTTTTTTTAATTAAGATACATTTTACATTAAATCTACGTATGCTTTCATTATCATTTATAGAATTTCATCTTATTATACATTGATCTCGGGATCGATAAACACAGATAAATCTCCTTTCGGAAAATGTTAATTTATTGAACGTAAAATCAGCATTTGTATCTACGCCGGTTGATTTTCTGTCGTAGTTTCAACAAAATCTACATTATTAATTTGAGAAACGGATCGATTATTCAAATAGAGCATTAAATAAACTAATTTCAGAACGTCAAGTAATGTTATATTAGAAATAACTAAGTATTCACATTGTATTTACATTTTAATGTTTATTTATGAATTACATTTCCGTTTATTCTGTTATTTTAATTCTCACCAGAGAATAACTAATATATTATTTTCATTAAAAAACAAGCGAAATATTTGTTATAATACGCGCGCGCGCGCGTGTGTGTGCGTGTGCGAGTGCGTGAGCGTGAGCGAGAGAAGGACATTATTGATTTATATCTACCGTGTGCGTCTATCTACTTATCATTGGCTTTTTTTTCGTATTGACAATAGAAATTATAATGAATGCTTACATTTGAGCGCAACTGAAATCGATGTAAATATATAAAATGGAATAAGATAACATCAGCGCCACGGCTATTTTTATTTATGCTACATTTATCCCGACTTTTATATACACTAATAAATTGTCGGGAAATTTATTTCCTTGTCGACGCGCTTTATAAATTTAATGAAGGTGAGGGATGTACGAAATCCTTTGGAAATAAATGTCGAAAATGCAAAGATAAAAATGAAAATAGGAAGTCAAAAAAAAAAAAAAAAAAAAAAAGGAAAAAAAGAATTATGCCAAAGTGTAGGAAGAAAACTGCGTATCAGTGAAAAATACACAGTCTCCTATTGACTCTTGACGTAACGTTAAAGCACCGCGTCAGATTGAAAAAGTGCATTTAGGCATTTATTATTAAGCGAAAAGCTGGAGACACGTGTAGTAGTGCAGATTTGTAACAGCTTTGATAGTTACGAGAAAAACAAAAAAAAAAAACAAAAAAAAAAAGAAGAAAAAAAAAAGAAAGAAAAAGAAAAAAAAAGGAAAAAAAAGAAAAGAAAAAAAAAAGAATAAAAAAGCAGGAAAGCAACCATAAAAAAGAAGGAAAGGAATATCGGGGTAGGTTGCAGGGTCCTTTTCCGCAGAGCAGTTTATTCGAATGGCTTTCTATTAAAGAGAAAATAAAGAGTTACGAGAATCTGGGGGAGATAAAAATTGATTGCAATTCGGTGACAGTGGCATTTGAAGAGTGCGCGGGGTTGCCGATACGCAGGGGCGCAGCAGTTGACCGGGCCGTTGGAAGTTAGCGCTCCGAAGACGTGGGAGACCGTGGGAAAACAAGGAAAAAGAGGAATAATGAAGGAAAGGGCTAACGTGTTTGATGAAAACGTAAGCCAAAAGCCACTGCCGATCTCCGACCGGGACTAATCGCGATAAGAAGACCTCGTCAGCGTCGCGTTTCCGATACTACCTCCCCGCCCCCGAAAAGCAGCTCCGTCTCAGCTCGGAGGGGTAATGAGCCAGACGGCTCGAGATAACATGACCCGCGGCATCGGGTGAACCAAACGGAGTATCGCGGCTTTCTCCGCTGCACTTTGTCACCCCGAGCGTGGCTACGAGCGCCCTTTCCCGACATGACTGACAAAGTTGAGGGGGCCCCGCCCTTTCACCCTTTCGCCCTTTCGCCCTTTTACCCTTTCGCCCTTTCACTGTCCTGGCCAAGACTCTGCGAACGAAAGGTCCGCGGCTGCTCGAAAACTTTCCGACCCATCGATCCTCGCTGTAATTACGGAATTCGTCTTTCCATCGATCCGCATCCATCGTACCATTAAATGTCTGCTCGACATTTTGCAACTTTGAGTTTCATTTTTAGCCATTTTAGTCAGTCATTCCCGTTAATTCGGAAGCCTCGCCAAAGGGATAATAGCACAAGTTACTCTACCTCTGAATTATAAAGAGCTATTAGCCTTATTTTTATTCAGATTGCACAACATCCAGGCCGTAACGATCAATTATGATTTGTAAAAAAATAACTTTTTCCCATTCGACGTTCGCTCGCACGCACGTATAAATGAATATGCATGTGCACGCGCAGCATACGCATTAGCTCGCTAATGCAATTTAGCGCTTTCTCGATTATACTTCATATCGACGTAATGAAATATTTTTACTAATACACTAATACTCCCACGGTAAGCTAGTTTTATTATAATGAATTACGCGCGAGTGGCGCTCACTACTTGTCCTCCCTACTTTTCCTATCGTTCAGGTAAATCGAGAATTCGCTTGTTATGCATTATTAGCCGAATTTCAATGATTGTTCTAAATTCTAACGATATTGCGTTGGAATGAAATCTCGGAATATTAGGCGCAGGCTTAATTAAATTCCGCATGCGTATTGCAAACTTGTAACGTAGCCGGGGAAAAAAGTTTTATATGCAAATTGACTTGGAATCGTAAGTACGTTGATACATAAATTAAGCCGTGCTACGTTATTTTTGAATAAAAATACAGCTGAGTACTTTAGTTGCGTTGGTATTTGCATAAGCCAGTCGATTTACCTTATTACCCTTTGAAGAAACTGGCATTTAAATTATACGCTATATGAGCAATGGTACTTTAATATACAAGTAAACGTAAAGACAAATACACGCGTCATTTGATGAATTACACAAATCTATTGACGCGCGCAATTAATGCTGCTTTTAACTTATCGGGTATAAGGCCATGGTCGGCGAATTATACATACGCGAATGCGGGCACGCATGCCCCGTGTATTTTCGATATTTATACGTAGAAGAGGGTACTAGTCTATCTTAAATTCGTAATGTAACGGCTAAGCGGGCCAGATGTTTTTGAATATCTGAATTCACGTTTACGCGCCACTGAAAGTGATATTAAAAAGCCAACACATTATCCCGCGCATTATCAAAATACATAATTAATTAATTAATTAATTCGTATGACGAGGGCACTTGGGTCTGGCATCGCTCAGATGAAAATAAGCGATTAAAATGTGACGAAGCCCCGCGTATTCGTATACAGAATATGACGACGAGTGTGTGGGCCGAGGCCGCGGGTCGACGAGGAAATCACTTTTTGCCTCTCGTGATTCGTAATTAATAATAATTAACGGGGCCGCTTTGATGCCGAGCGATTGTCCCGAATCCGGGCGCCGAATGATTCCTATAATAAATATTTTTGAGTGGCCAAAGCTTAAGGGAGAAGAATTTAAGGAAAAGCGTGGGCGCGCGACGTGGCGGGCAGGATGGGCCGATTAAAGTGACGATGGCAATAAGTGGCGGGCGGTGGGGCGCGCGGGAGGGGTGGAGCGGCCGAGTTTAATGAAATTGAAATTTCCCAGCCGTAAGAGTGACTTACGGATAAAACGATGAGAACGGAGTCGCAGCTCGCCAGGCCGATGAGTAAGTAGTTTATCGAGGACCTCATCTGGGGCCTCGAGAGCACGATCGTCGATATGGCATTGCCGATGATCCCGAGAAGGCTGATCGTGTTGAGCAGGAGCCCGTAAACGAGGAACTCGACGAGGCCGTCGGTGACCTCGAGGCTGCACTCGAGTGGCGCGGCCGTCGCCGGCCCAGTGCCCGTCGTCCGGTTCTCGTCCGTGAGGTTGAGCTGTAGCGGCGCGCCACCCGCGAGCTGCTCCGCACCGTAGTCCGCAGTCATCTCCGCGACGTAGGGCCCTTCAGCCGGACGACGAGGGCCGCCAACCTGCGGCAGAGGAGATTTCCCGTTTTACTCTATTACTCCTTCGATTGATCGCAATCTCTCTATCTCTCCCTCTCTCTCTCCCTCTCTCTCTCTATCTAACGATCTATCTCTATCTCTATCTCTATCTAACGATCTATCTATCTCTATCTATCTATCTCTATCTCTAGCTCTCTTGGCCGCAGCCAATCATTCGGTGCATCGCTGTCGCTGATTTAATTTCAATTGAGAGTAACGAGGGACGGACAAGGACGCGACTTGCCATTTTAACGCAGACGCCGCTATTTTCTAACGCTGATTGATCGCTGACTTTGAGCGACCGAACGCTTGACTCACTCTTACATAGCTCCGTGGCATTTAAACTCGAGGGCAATTGATTTTTATCATCGCCTTCTGCTCTCTAGCCGATGGTCGGAAGAGGGGAGAGAGAGAGAGAGACAGAGAGAGAGAGAGAGAGAGAGAGAGAGAGAGAGAGAGTGGCAGGCCATCCTCCGTTCGAGGATAGTTTTTTTGAATTTCTCTCGCGGAGCCGGAAGCTGCGCTGGAAAAATGGAGCAGCGTATCCTTTCTCTTTCCACGCGTCGGATCTCGACTGGCTCGGCATTGAACTTTTTTTTTTTTTGCATCTCCTGCCTTTTATGCGAGAATTCCGCGTATGGGCCGCTCCTTTTGTTCGTCCCATCTTCCAAGAATGCGGCTTAAAAATTGCACTTGTCAGGGAACAAGCTTCGTATTGTTGTGTTAATTCTGTCACGCGCCCGGACCTCCGAAACTAGAGCTTTCGGCACACGCTTGTTATTCTAATGGAAGGGGAAACAAAAAAAAAAAACAAAAAAAAAATGAAAAAATAAAAAGAAAACAAGGTCATATCGGAGACAGAAGTTATGGGGTGGAAAGAGCGCTTTATCTTCCCTTTCCTTTGATCTTTGTTTCAATTAATTTGTAAGCTCGCGTTTCTCTCGCGTTTTCTTTTATTCCTTGCCTTTTCGTTCGTTCTTTTTTCTTTTTTTCTTTTCTTTCTTTTTTTTTTTTTTTTTTTACTTTTACTTTTACTTTACTTTACTTTAGTTTTTACTTTATAGTGACACGCTATAAAGCGAGTCGAATTGATGCAAGCACTTCTCTCTCTCTCTCTCTCTCTCTCTTTCTTTCGTAAAGTTACGCTGTCAAGAATAACAAAATAACTTTAATACTTTTCGGCTGACCGAACTATTTATTTAAATATTGAGCTTCGCATTTGGATTTCAATTAATTTTAATGCACTTTTTTTTTCATTCTAACGAGTGATTTTATCATTGTTACATTCCTGGCGATCTCCTGGCGATTTTCATGGCGAGTCCAATCTTCTTCCTAATAAATTATCAAAAATATTACTCGGAAATATTATTCAGATATTTTAAGCCTCAGGTTTCCTTGGTGTTTTGTGATTTTTTCAGTTCCTGAAATATCTTCTTCATTTTTTACTTCCTTTTTCTCCTACATCACATTTACCGTTGAACTCGTACAATTTTTCTTTCATTCTTTCTTTCTTTCTTTCTTTCCATTCTTTTGTGAAAAGGAAAGGGAAATCACGTTAAATAACTTTTAATGTTATCAAATAAGAATCATTTAAAGTAACGTTATTCATTTAACTTTAACGGCCACATTTTATCCAGACGTCCCCTTTATCCCCTTTGTATTAAATGTATTAAAAACTTTTTTTACAAATCAGGACACGATTTCACGTCGCAGCTCGTAGATAAAAATTAATCGGAGCTGGAGTTTTTGCTTCCCATCACTGATAATTATTGTACTAATGACAGAAGTGACCGAGCACTATTATATTATTTTAGCAACACTTGCTCGAATTCATTATTTCATATAATTTTTCCGACTCATTAGTGAGAGAAAATTATAGAAATATACTCCATCAAAAGCATATGAAAATTATTTATAAATCTCGTGCGTGTATAATTCTAGTCCCTATATATATATATATACATATAACAGAAAAAAAAAAAATAGATATTTTTTTTAAGCGCCATGAGACACCTTAATTAAATGGCATTTGAGCTTTTTAAGTTCAAATAATTTATCATCTTAATACAAAATACAAAATCTTTCGTAGATAATTGACAATTCGATGCATACGTAATTTTATATTTACGCTCCGATTGACGAACTCATTTTAAATATTTAATTCAGCCAATAATCGAGTTTGCAAGAAAAATTATGTACAATAAGTCGACGTAACGAAATATATAATTTTATAATTTCGTGTGCGTATAAATCTCGATTCAGAGGAAGAAAAATGATTATGGTAAGTAGTTTAGTAAACAGATGCAAGAAAAACTTTACGGGAATGTAAATAACACTTACATTTGAGAATATTTATGCTCTTGCATGCATTTCTTATTCTCTTTACCGACTTAGTGAGTTATAGTCTTACTTAATCTCACTTGAACGTATTTATGTAGAAAGAATTTATTTCTTATTTCATTGATTATTTCATAAATGCACGGTCTAAGCTACTTTCTACGCGGATGGGGTGCTACTGATACGATATCTAATACACCGAGCAGAGTGTCAAGTAATCCAAGACAATAAGCATCTGTACTCAGAAAAAATGCAAATTGCGCTTTAATTATACCTTAAGAGCGGATTAATTTACTTAATATAAATATACGTGACGAGATCGTGTTGTAAATTTTGTTTTAGACGAGAAAATTGGAATGCTTTTGATAAACAGTAACGTATTATTATGTCTCTTTGTGTATTATGCTAAATTGAGTAAAGTGTTCGCTATTACAAAGAAGTATTTCAAGTCGGGAAAAAAAGACGTCGTCAGATAGATTATTGCGTCTGGAAGAGGCAGAGAATAGTTTAGAATATTTTGCGTGCTTCGGTAACTTGAATATTATAAGTTTCGCTAACATTGACCGATTGACGCTCCTCTAGAGCTTAGAAATTCAAAAAAAAAAAAAAAAAAAAAAAAAAAAAAAAAAAAATAAAAGAACCCTCGAGCCCTTAAAGTGTATTCAATTTGTTGCGAAAGAGGTATCGTTGGCTGTGGTTATCGTTGAATCTGGTCATCCGAGGACATGAACGATAACGATAATCTGCAAAAACAGCAATGGAATTATTTACACTGCTTACGTAAAAATAATATTTTGCATTCTAAACACAACTGACTCTATTCGCGATTTAATACGGTGAATCGATAAATTTATTCGCAAGCCATTCGTGATTCATGACGTTTTGATTGATTAAATAGGGCATGAAATACTATAAATCTTTCCTTACCCAACCCACGTATACAAAATATCACGGTGCTTCGGATTTGCATAAAAATCGCTTTAAAATTCTCTAAACTCCCTGAATTTCATAGGATGAAAATTCCTTCCGTCAAACTGATGTATGATTGTCCATTTTTTTTTTCTTTTCTTTTTTTTTTTCCTTCTTCTACTATTCCTTTTTTTTTTTTTTTCCTTTTCCTTTACTTTTCGAGCTTAAGCTTTTACCTTATTAGGATGAATCCGCACGTTCCACTACTTACTTAAACTATTATTACTAAAGAAACTCAGTTCCACTTCCAATGTAATTGATTTCCCATTATTTGAACTTTATTCCGAATGAAGGTTAATTCCGAGAAAGCGATCTCGAATTGCTTCTCTTATATACAAAGCTAATTAAAAACTCGGTTTGTTTTGTTTCTATTTAGGATCAAGTAGACGATGCTTGGTACGATCCTTGGGACGATGACACGAATGTTAAATGCTCGTGTCAATTGAGTTAGCGGCTTAAAAAATTTCAATCGTATCTTTTATTGCATAGAGGAGAATTATGGTTTTGCCAATTGTAAACAATCAGAACTAATATTTAAATATGCAAATGTATATGAAGTATTATATACTGTATAAGCTTTTCAACGACTTTTATATTTATTTACGAATAACGGTTTACTTTTATTTTGCCTTTTCGATTATTTAAGCTTCTACATTATCTTATCGGCTCTTTTTATTAAAGAGATAAGTATTAGTTTAGTAATTAATATATAAACGCGCACGCACACGCGCGCACGCGCGCACATATGTATGTATATATATATATATATGTACACGCGCGTACGTTTAACTACCTTTTTAAACCTATGATGAAATTGAACCGACCATTGTATGTAATAACTATTCCCCTACTTCTTACTGTAATGACTTCTTCATTCATAAATGAAAGAAAATAAGTTCATCCGTATCAGAGTGAAGTACGTTTACGAATCATTCAATCTGTACTGACCTTAGAACATCGCGACTGCTTTTTCCCATTAATAATTCAGCTAACATTAATTAAATAGATATTAGAAATTTAGTGGACTGAAATTACTTTTGTACATTTCAAGTCGATTGAATTATCAGTGCAAATCCATGAACGATGTGTTTTATAACAATAATGAATTAAATTTCCGAACCATATGGGTCATCGAAATGGAAAATAAAACATGCCAAAGTTATGCTTAAAATTATTTGGAGAAACGACAGAGAACCGCATTAAAGAGATTTAATTTTATAAAAATTAATGAAAAACTATAGAGGAAATTAAATTTATTATTAAAAGAAAAAGAAAGAGTAATAGCAGTATTTTATTAATGCTTAAATCGTCGTTTCGATATAGTTTATGGGATTTTTCTTTTTTAAATGATCTTCAGAAAGAAGAAGAAGAAGAAGAAGAATAAAAAGAAGTATTCATTGTAAATCTATTAAATTATCGATACTACATTTCAGTACAATATATATATTATGTACAGGCAATCAGCTGTTACACATCTATTATTGAAATTCGCAAAACTTTTGTAATACTGAATTATGCGCGTATTACTTACAATAGTCAATTCAAATGATTCGACAATGATATAAATATTTTGAAAACCAGTTTAGAGTTTGTAAATTTATTTAAAATTTATGATTAATACGAGGGTATTACTACAGTACTAACACTGAGCTGTCGAATGGGAGAGGGGGGCGGGGGTCATAAACCATAGAAATAAATTTTCCATTGAGGAGAAAGGGAGGGAAAAAAAATTTGGTGTACACGGCTTGTATACAGACAAGTGCAATACGTAAAAGTACAGCTCTCGAAAGTTGTCTCTCCCTTGTTCTCTAGTTTTCTCTTTTTTTTCTTCTTCTTTTTTTTTTCTTTTTTCCCCCCGCTCTCTTAGCCCCTCTTCGCCATTTAGCAATGCTCTTTTCGTACCACAAACAGCTGACAAAATTCTCGAGCGAAAGCGGAAAGGTCAGAGAGAAATAATTTCGCGTGAAGATATAACGAGACAATCGGAAAATAGATCTATCACGAGTAAATAAATAATTTATGGTCGGAAATGTAAACGGGGCGAGTACTCGAGAGGATTAAACTTGTATGCGAAAATACAATATAGTAAGGTATACATCACTTGCATAGCTACAACAATATAACCATTCGGATATCGAATCGTTTGCATAATTTAGCTGTTTTTTTAAAATGGCTATTATCCGCATATGTTTTACGATAATGCAATTATTGTTTAGTCATGAGACATATATACACGCACACGCATACATAAACTGTTGAAATATAAAAGGGATGGGATTCTTTTTGGAGTCGATGGGATATGTATATTTTAAATGCATATAAAAATATTCGATGCGATTATCTATATTTAGAAATTTTTTGCAAATTTTTTTTAAGAAAATCCTCACTTCATTTCGGATAAATCATTTTCTTTCATCTAATATTACTAAATATAAATATTACGAAAATAGCAAAGAGTGAGATCGCGTAATGTCCTTGAATTGAATTTTTCCAAGACTGTCAAGAATTTAAATTTAATAAGATTAAATCTATTTATTTCATGAAATATATATATATATATATATATTTTTTTTGGTTTTTTTAATTATTATAATGAAGAAAGAATTATTTAAGAACGGATAAAAAAAAAGAATGGAAAGGGGAAAAGGACAAGAAGCAATGAAAAATAAAAGAAAAAGGAGGGAAAACGAAAAAGAACGAAAGGAGAACACGAGGACAATTAATCATTCGTAAATTTCAAGTGCACGAGTTTTTTCTGAGTAAAGTTTCCCAATGAAACAAAATAAACTTGAGAATGTCACTGAAAAAATTCCATCTATTTAACTCTTGCGTACAAATTGACGAATTCATATTCAAAAAATATAAAAGAAAAGAAAACGTGAAAAAAGTTTACGGCTACGCGTGAGTTGATTATCGAGGCTATAGAGCCGAGGGAAATTGTCCCTGTTATTAATAAGGAGAATATTTTCGAATTTTTGCTTGATTGGCTGTAATAGAAGGAGAGAGGGAGAGAGTGAGTGAGTGAGTGAGAGAGAGGAGAGAGAGAGAGATGAGAGAGAGATGGATCGCTAGGGGCAGTGTCGAAGGCTAATAAAAGCCAAATGATCAATATTAGATTAAGGTAAAGATATAGTATTAAGTATATAGAAATTCATGGAGGGAGGCATCAAGTACACGCACACATACACACATTACCAATAAAAGCCATAGGGCAGATCAGATTCAGAAATATCTTTGAAGAGTAAGGATGACTGGTAGCCGCAGCGCTTATGATTATTATCTGTTAATAAAGCGCGAGCCGTGGCGAAGAGTTCGCAAGGGGCAAGTCATTGGTCCACTAAATCGCCACAGCTAAATACTCGCGAGCTATTTGGAACAGCTGACAATGCGGAGACGCCCTCCTCCTCCTCCTCCTCCTCCTCTGCCTCCTCTGCCTCCTCTGCCTACTGCTGCTGCTGCTGATGCTGCTACTGTTGCTGCTGCTGCTAATGCTGCTGCTGCTGCTCTTCCTTCACCAATTTATTTCTTCGTCCTTCGGCTCTCGTGGTCGTAGCTTTGTCACGCAGACCTGAAGAGATCACGCAGCGAATCACGCAGAAAATACAGCGGCCCGTGGATCAATTGAGCGATCATTAAGGGTGACAGTCGATAGCCCCGGGGTATCGGGAGAGGGGGACCAAGCTCGGGATCGTCAACGAGAGCGCGACATAAGCTACGAAAATAAGTGGCCGACGACTCGGGCGACGCAGGTGTCCTCCCCGTCGGATTTTCCCAGCGGAGCCGCGATCTATAAGAGGAGCCCGAGGGGCTGGGCGCACTAACCGCTCGGCGTCCGGGCCGACGTCTTCGGTCCCGCCAAGGCGCGCCACTGGCCAGACTCTCGCCGCCGAGCCAAGGTCGCCATCGATGCCGATCTTCCGGGTTATTTTCGGCCGGCCGTGTCGTCGGTGCCGCGCGTCGCTGCACTGGCTCGGCCCGGGACGCTCGGGCTCCGGCGCGGGAGGCGTCGCGCGCCCCACTGGCATCGGGGGCCGCCTGCGCAAAGAGCCGCGCCGAGAACGACGACCACGACCACGACCACGACCACGACGACGGCGACGACGACGGCGACGGCGACGGCGACGATCGAGTCAACCACGACCACCACGACGGAGACCACGACGAATACCGCGACGACGGACACCGCGACGACGCTGCTGCTGCTGCTGCTGCCGCTGCTGCTGCTGCCGTCGGCTTGCCGATTCGGCGCCCTTCCCCCACGACGCTTCCTCCCCCCTCCAATTACCTCTCTACGGAAGCTGACGAGACGAGGCGAGACAAGGAGCTCTGCCGATCCCAATTGGATGACAATCCGCGGAGGTGCTGGCGATTCCACGAAAAAAAGCCGACAACGTGTCCCTTTCCCCTTTTTTCTTTCTTATTACTACTCGAGTTTTCTTCCTTTTTCTTTTTTTCTTTTTTCTTCTTTTTTTTTTTTATCATCTTTTATCTCTGATAATAACGAATGGATTGAATCGTCAATTGAAAGTCTTAATGACTTTGGCATTAAGATTTATATAAAATTTTGGCTCGGGAGACCGAAATCGATCGTAATAATAGGATGCGCAACTCCCTTTTATTGGCGCAAGTTTAATAACATCCCTTGCTATTAAATAATAACAGTCAGTATAGCTTACACTTTCGAAATAATGTCTTCCTGAAACCTTGTATCTTTTCATCGTCTCGAAATTGCTAATGAATTCGAATTTTATGATGAAACTTCTTATACGATCAATCAATAAGCGTTAAACGTTTTCATATAATCTCCCATCTACTCCCTCCTTACTTTTCCTACTTTTCCTACTTTTCCTACTTTTCCTATGTATCCCGTTATTGTACTTATTACGCATATGGCATAAACTTTTTTTTTGTTTTCATATCGAACCGAGTTCTCTTGAGCTGCCGTATCGTAAAGGAATAAAAAAAGCCGGAGAATTGTCATAAAATTTCACTTACTTTGTAGATCCTGTGAAGATTATTGGTGAAACGGGGCGAAGCACGAATTGCAACGAATTGCAACGAATTGCAACGAATTGCAACGAATTGCCGCTGCTTATGATTATTAACCTTCGTCAGTTGTGATCCATATGAGGAATTTAAAGCGATTTTAAGCGATCGACCCGCGATTTTGTCATTTCGCGAATAAAGGCCAATAAAAATCATTTAATGATCACGGAAATTGGCTTGAATAATCTTGCGCTATGCGTAGTGTGCGCGCACTCGGTATATACCGGGAAATAATTCGCGTTGCGCTACCATATTTACGATACCTCGCCATCCATCTTTAATTTAAGCGCAATATTTAAAGCTTCGTTGGGAGATTTATTTACATGTACCGGTAATGCCGCACCTTTCACTTTCCCCCGAGCTTTTCATCTGGCCAGCTGAATCCAACGAACGGACCTACACGTTCGCACCTACAGCTACAGTTAGTGGTAAACCTAGTGGCCCCCTTCGACCATCACTCGCTGAAGCATGCGTATGATGGGCGTAGCTCGGTAATAATTTAGAAGTTTGATGGGTAGAAGGCGCCCATCCATACGGTCTCTACCACTTTCGTTTTTTCGTTTCAACTCATCCGCGGGAACGGCCGCTCCGCTTTCCCGCTCTTTAAGCGTTCATCTTCGTCTCCCTTTTCTCCCCCCAATGGCTCCGACGGGCGCTCCCGATGAGAAAAGGATTGATAATAAACGCGCGGCCTTGCTTAGCTTACTGCTGACTACGAGGAACGGGGTACTACATCCTAATGCTCGGCGCGTTCCCTCTCCTTTGGGGAATACCGGCTCTGCTTATGCCGCTCATCGTCTTCCTCTCGTGTAAAAACGTAAGAATTTCAAGCAGCCGGTTACCCTCGCACCCTACATGATTACTCTGTACTGATCGATAGCCAGTCCCGCCTTTATTAATACCACCGTAATCATACCTTCTCCCTCTCTCTCTCTCTCTCTCGTCCCTCCCGCTCTTATTGTTATGCTCGAAAAGTCATATTTACGCTTAGTACTGTAATTCCACAGGTAATGGTGTATAATGCTTTCCCATTCTTGACAATTTACGAGCGTTGACGTTTATAAAGAAGTACTCATTCGCTTTATTTGTTTTCCTTTGTCCGGCTCTGGCAGTCGGCTCTTGATTCTATTTAATAATGAAAGTATAATGAGCACTCCATTTAATTGTAAAAAAGCTAAATCACGAGAGAATTGAGCTTTAAAACAAACACTTGAACATTATTGTCTACGCTTTACGAGAGAGTATTTGTTGTTATAAGTAATATTTACCATTAAACTAATTGTAAATTGCATACTTACGAATCTAAATAAAGAAGCAATGCAACGTTGATGCATTTATTGCGCTTCTGCGTTACAAGTACTTATTTAATTTTTCATTCTAGACAAACAATGTTCGCTTTATACGAACTCTAGAATTTATGTCATAAATACTTTGATCGCGAATATTTTATTATTGAAAATTGATCAAATGTTTATGATAACGGAACAAAACAAAACGTTTTTATCTGATTATTAAAAAAATACTTCTGGATTCGTAAGATGGCAAAAAAAAAAAAAAAAAAGGACAAATAACGAATGAAAAGTAGTATTTATTGGATTAAAGGTATTGCTTATTCAAGAGAACCGCTTAAATCAAGTTGCATTAGGTTATGAAAACTTTTTGTTTGTAACTCCAAGTTTTAATTATATTCATTCGGTTGTAAGCATTATACATTTATATAATTATATATTTATTTATTTATCCGAATCTAATTAATTGATTATATTTTTCAAGATCAGAATTTCCGGCTAAAGATATTTTACTTATAGGTAAATAAAAATTGTATAAACTTTCAAAGCACTAAATCAGCAAAAGCACGTTATTTACAATACCATTAGCTTAAAAAAAAAAAAAAAAAAAAAAAAAAATAATAAAAAATAAAAAAAATATTAGCAGAGTATTTATCTTTCGTAAAGATTAAGAAATACGACAATAATGTAAAGATCGTAATAATGTAAAATAGAGAAATAAAAAATATACATACACTTATATTAATATCCTTAAAGGACTTGTGATAATCTCAAGATGGTCTATAACTCTTACGAGATCTTACTTTGCTCTCATTGCTTGTTTAACTATTTTATTACTTTGAAGCAATGTTGCCGAGGTATTAGAGTATAAACAAATTACGGTTCGAATCTATCGTGAATATCAGGCCTTGATTATTTTATGAATTCAATTGAAAATATTACCCGTTATACGTGCATATATATATATATATATATATATATGGATATACTGATAATTGAAACTTTATCGGTTAGGAAAAAACTAGTTTTAAGCAGATTTTACGTAGATAGTACATTTAATTTACTGCGTAACTTTATCTACTTACTCTATTACACTTTAATAGATATTCTTTTACTAGATACTTTAGAAGTATTCAACAAAAGCTCTTTATAATTAATGTAAAGTGATTATATGAAATTTAATGGATGGTGTTTCCTCTTATAAAGACTTTCTTGTTTTCAGCAAAGATATAATATTATGAAAGTTTATTAGTAACCTCTGCGGATGGATTTATCAACTATATTCATTAGGATCGTTCAAAATTATGACGACTCATTGTAGCACAATATTCTTTAATTTGCAAACATAATGCCTTTTATGAGACTTGTAATAGTTTTTTTCAAGTAAATTGTAAAGTCTAATTATTCTTTTATTCATAACATTTTAAAATATGCAATACTCACAATATTTCTATAAATATAAAGAGTTTAAGTTATTCCAAAGTATTAATAACGATAAATATAACTATATATATTTAAATATCGAGAGAGAGAGAGAGAGAGAGAGAGAGAGAGGCTGCTTGTTCAATGTGCATTTTATATTAACTGATTCGGAGTCGCGAATGAAATTTATTTAAAAAAAAAAAAAATCAAATAATTTGTTAATTCAATAAAATTAAAAAATATACAATTTATCGATATTAATATTTAAACATACAATTTGTAATAGTCATTTGATGCTTTATTGTTAAAGAAAAAATTTTCCTCTATAGATCTTTGCTCTTCGTACTCATAAATGTTATTTTAAATATCGAATAAAAATTAAACTACACCAAACGTTACTATAGTTATAAACAATCATATAATATTAATATTAAGCATTTAAGCTCTGCACACAAAAATTAAATTACATCTCTTTAATGAAAAATAGGGTTATTGTAGTAAAATAGCCGGATTTATTTATTTTTAACAAAATATTTAAAATAACTGGTAGTACAGCATTAAATAAATCGTTGCTTTATTTTATGTAGTTACATAAAATTTACATAGCTACCTTATTTAATGGCTATTATGAAATAAATGTATTTTAGTTGATATATAATAGGTCAACTAAAGTTTAAATAAGTTATGTAAGCATAAACAGGAAAATCTCGCTTAACATGAAGTATTATGACGAATTTAAGTATTCCGAAAATTTAACAAATGCCCTTGTATATCAATTTAATACGTGTGCTTGTATTCACGTATATTATTATAAACTTTATAACTAACTTGGAGCAAACAGTACATTACATATAAAACAACGATATCCTCTATGATCACTTGAATAAAGAATATTGCTACACCATATGATCTATTTTCATGTTTCGCTTCGAATTTAAAGATTTACAAACAAACAAACAAACAAACAAACAAAAGAAAACCGGTATATACGATATCAATCTAAAATTTTAATAAAAAATCTTTAGTACCCTTTTGGCTTTAAGGTTTTTGAAAGGAGAAAATGAAAATGTTGTGATATTTTCATAGCAAAAAGCACGTATCTACTTGTATTGCATCAATAAAAATTTGCTGGATCAAGTCGTTGTATTATTTTGAAATATAAGATAGAGAAAATCGTAAATTACGTTAAAACCAAGAGAGTTCCGTTCATTATTCCACTTCGGCTTCGTCGATATATAGAAATAATAAAGAAAAGTTATTGCTACTTCTGCGGTACTTTTTTACTCCATTATTTAGAATCGCTGAAGAAAATCTATCTGCTTAACTTGAAATAAATTCAACTACTAGAAAGAGTTTATCTGTTTTGAAATTTCTCGAGAAATATATGCCCGTCCAAATAATAATGTATTCGAAAAAATAAAATGTATTGTTCTTTAGTAAAATTCGAATAATACTTGTAAATAAAGAAACAGAGCGCGTAAACAGCGTGCGCGTAGTTTTGTATACGAAATATATGTAAACACATAGTATAGGCTTTTTCTTTCGTACGTAAGCTTGTAATTTCAAATATTTATGCATTGGGTGAAATTTGTATGACGCGTCATCATGTCAATATTGATTTCATTAGAAATCTTATGTCACAAGAGTTTGAGATATAATATAAAAATAGATATTATTCGTATCCGGAAAGTTCCCTTTCTTTGTATAATCGAAGAAAAACGATTTTTAATCTTGAGGGCTTTATAAAAACCTCATACAATTTCAGGAAAGGTTACCTTTAAAAAAAAAAAAAAAGAAAAAAAAGAAAAAGAAAGAAAAGAAAATGTAATCAAAAAGCTTAATCATTTCATAAAAACGTGCTAATTGAATGAAAAAGTCTAAGTATTTTATCAAAATAAGAGCACATATATCTCAATTTGTATCAGGTCAGAGAAATTATAAAAAATGAGGTAGCTTTAAATAAAAAAAAAAAAATCTAAAAGTGGCACGCACGGGTACACTTACTCTTTCTTAAAAATGATTATTGCAATAAATAATTCTGTATCATAAAACTTTCATTCCAGATAATGTAAAAAATCTTATCGCTGCTACTGCTGATATTATTGCCATTGTTATTATTATTCCTATTCCTGTTACAATATACATGCACCCGGAAGCTTAAACGAATCGCATTATTTTCAATTCATAATTTATTTACCAATAATTTTTTTTCTTTCGTATTTTCGTATCTTCATCGAGTAAAACAAAACGCAGCTTTTGGCTTAAAAGCTGCTTAATATCCCATTACATCGAAACTCAATTTATACTCCTCGGCATCATAGTTATACGTATTGCCCTACTATACTCTCGGTTGCATAAAAAAATGTTGCAGCTAACCAATCACGCTCCATCAAGATAATAAATGCTGTTGAAAAAAAAAACAAAATAAAACGAAAAAAAAAACGAAAAGTAATAATTTCCATTGAAATCTTATGTCCCATCCGATTTAACGGACTTATAAATTATCTAAGCATACAAATACTTTATGCTACCATTTACAGTATTTATTATGAGAATGATTTTATTACAATGTTGTTACGTTCCGAGATGTAAAATACTCATCCGTAAAATTCTCATTCAATTTGTGATTGCCAATATAAGCAACAACGTGTATGCCTCACGCATATCTTCACAACATTGTTTTTGTCTATAATTTCTATGAAACGTATGATATATTGCAATATTTTTCTTTTCTATTTAAAATTATTAACTATTGATTATCAATCATACTTGAGGGAGAATCGAGATGTAAAGATCCACGTCGACCCACGTCGACCCACGTCCACGTCCACGTCCACGTCCACGTCCACGTCCACGACAACTTTTGCCGTATAATCCGTACAAAATTACACTTACACGAAAATTAGCCTCGTGTCTTCTTGTATCACTCGAGTACTTACAACTTAGCTTATTCCAAACAGGAAAACTATTCGTTAAAGCATTTGAAATACCAAAAAAAAAAAAAAAAAAAAATTCAAAGACAGGGCTAGTTCAAAAGAATTTCACATCTTATTTTTTTTTTTTTTTCTTAAATTACTTTTACGCTCTGAAAGCTTTAAACATTATATAAGTCCATAAAGTATATTCGGTGATTTCATTATCGCGTAGAAATAATTCTCGCGCTATAATTGATGAATACATATTGGATAATTTAAAAAATAACGTTTATATAGAATAATCAAATTTAATTCTATTAAATTATATATAGTTTACATATAGCTTATAAAGCATCGACACTTTCTTTTTCTTTTTTTTCTTCTTTTTTTTTCATTTTTTGAAATAATATCGAACCTACCTTTAATTATATTTCCTTTTAATTGGTGAGAATATTACCGTAGCAAAGGTAAATGAATAAGCTAGATTTAATTTCATAATTTACTTATCCTGGGAATACTCGGGCGTATATTCAACTAAATTTCTTTGCCTTTTATTCTCCTTCTTCTTCTTCTTCTTCTTATAATATGGAATGACAATTTATTCACTGCACGGCTTTAATCAATATATTAAATTCGATATTTATAACGAGCTCACGTATCTTAAAGCGACAGCATAAACGTGATATATATTTAATATATAATGAAAGACGTTAAATTCATTACTAGCTGTGATTCAAGTTTCGAATTGGAAAGAGCTGTTATAATTATATCAATGAAAGGATAATTTGGAACTCTTAGTAATTAATCTGATAAGAGCATTTAAATGGTATATAAGGCACATTCTCTGCTGGATACAAAGTTCATTTCTTTTACAGTCGTTTAAAATTTTTAATTACCTCTTCCCCCTCCCCCCCCAACAGAAGCATGTTATTTCGCAATTTTAATTGCATTCGAATATTTATTTTACCAGCTATTAGAATAAATTTTAATTACATTTTCATTAGCTATTGTAAATTGTGTCAGTAGAGCCGAGTGTACGTGGACGTGCACACACGCGCCTCCTCCCAATGACAACGGCGTCGATGTATGCACGTGCGTGCTAAGCCACGCTTAATTATAATTAATGAATATTTATTTTTATTCATACGTAATTTTATGCTTTTAATTTACTTGGACTACACCCGATTCGCTATAACAATTACGAAAAATAATCAAGGAACAGCCCGCGCCCTCTATACGGACATTTGCTTTTCCCGTCAAGTGCAAACAATATTGAATATTACATAAAGTATTGGAGAAAGACGCACATTTTACGTGAGCATTGGTTATTCCGTGAGTGTATGTATGCCGACAAGCTAAGTGGGTACGCGTATTCGGCATTCCCCGATGGTAAACAATACATCTGCAACGCTGCGATCCTCATTCCTGCGTAATTCTATCGCGCAATTCTAGAATCAAATTGTATATATATACGCGCGCGCGCGCGCGCTCGTACTTATGGGTAATCCCTTAAATACCTTACTTGTGTTTTATAAGCTGACTTTGACGATCCGATCCCGGTCTTAAAAACTCTTGTCTATTTATACATATGTACGTGTATATATATATATATATATGTGAAGAATCGGATAGAAGTTGAGCCAAGCCTAAGCAGGCAATTAAGAATTAATCACCGAGACGAGGGAGCTTCGCACGTGATCGATAAGGGGCAGAAGGAAGTTGGAACAGTGCGTTTATTGTCGTAAAGTAGCGGCGTTCATCCGTTATTATCATGAACTTCGGATTCCGGACCACTTCAATGACCGAGTATTCGCCTGGGGAAATATATGCGCGGCACCTCGTTTCGTCTTATTTTAATTTGATTTAATCTATATATATACGTATATATATATATACGTACATATATATACATACACATAATTATTTATTTTTATTTTCTTTTTTTATTACTTTTTTTTCGTATCCTAATCTTGCCTAAGTGCTATCGCTTCTTCTGGGATAATGCAAGGCAATCAAAGGTAAAAAAAAAAACGGGGAGGGGGCGAGGGGTAAGGAGGAACGGGGGGGGAGGAGGAGAGAGAAAAGAGAATACAAAAATACACTTCTCACGCCCGTACATCATTGATCGGGATTCTCTCCCTTATCTCTCTCCATCCATTCCGCTTTCGTATTTAAGCTCCGAGCCCCGGTATCCACGATCAGCGGATTATCCTTCCTTCTAATCTAGCCCCGCGACAAGGACGACGTTTAATCTCGACACGACTATCGATGATAGATTTTTTTCTTAACTTCCATTATTCACTCCCTCCTTACGGCCCGACCCTCCCTCTTCCTCAACGAGCCATATTCTCCTTGCCAGCGATACGTATACTAAAATTCTCCGCCTTCCCCCCTCCCCCCTCCCATCCTTAGAAGATCAGCCGATGTAGTTCATTGATGTTTTTATTCCAAGGTCATTAGGATAGAGGGTTGGAAGCGAGGGAACATCGCGGAAAGATGAGCCCCTCTTTTGTATGCGGTTAACCTTTTCATAAATCGCGGTGATGGATGATTTGTTCCGAGTCCCACTTACGCGCGCGTCTGCTGCGGTGTTTAAGGGTAATATTATGTTCTGAATATTTTATAAAGTGAGAGGATGAGTGCTAGGGGGAACGCCGCCAGGCACTGATTGATGGCCGACAATTTTTTCCTCTCCTCCGCCACCACCGCCACCACCGCCACCACCGCCACCACCACCGCCACCACCGCCGCCACCCTCCCCCTCAGCCCCTCAGCCCCTCATCACCGAAATAACCCACCTCGCGCCGCACAAGCACCTCGTCCCGCCCCCTTTTGTCCGGAGAATAAGAATTCCTACTGCCGACTTGTGTTTTATTAGGTCAAATATTTCCTATCAAGTTCAAGGTCCCATTTTTTTATTGGATTTCACGATAGCTTTTACCACATACAATGCTAATGGAGATCATCGTTGCGTGGAGCATTACCTTGCCACGAGATACATTTATTTAACGCGATTTACTTAAGCGCGGCTGATGTTAACTCAAGAAATTTATCCTACCGGTGTCATCTGTACCAAAGACATATCTATCTGTACTCCATTTTTCCCACCCTTTTTCATCTAATCACCAGATCGAGATATTTTATTTCACATACCACCTCAGCTCCCTAAAGCCTTCTTTTTCTTTCTTTCTTTCTTTCTTTCTTTCTTTCTTTTCATAATATTGCCAAGGTAGCATTGTTTATCCGATTGCCATATCAAATTCCGCTTAAAAACCCCTGCATTCTTATAAAAACGAGAAAATACACCACTTGTTCTGATTTTTTTCCATCTTTCTTCTTCTTCTTCTTCTTCTTCTTCTTCTTCTTCTTTTAAGGAAAAGCAAGAATATATATTTTTCAACTAAATTAAGAATCTCGGATTGAGACGTATATAATTAAACGGTTAAAAATACATAAGAACTCGGGTGAAAATAATATGTGTCATTTTTTATGTTCATCTTTTTCTCGTGTTAAAGGTAATACGATCCATTTCCGGCGAAATACGAGTTTTACATTTTTTTTTTTCTTAACTATTTTTAAATTTTGAATTCTACAATTTGCAGAAAATTTATGAATACGATATCCGAGTCTATTACTTGGGCATTATACTTCCTATCATTTTACGTTACTTATTTTTTTTTTTTTTACTTCGTAAAAACAAAAGGAATAATGATTGAGTGATGTTTTGACGCTTTAAGAAAAAGATTCTTAAGTTTTACTTTTTGTTTTTTTGTTTGTTTTTCATGATAATAAAAGCGTAATTAACCATCACATGATTTATTAAAAATATATATAAAAATGTACAAGGATATAAATTACTACTATTATTAATATTATTATACGTGTGAAACCGAAGAACGTAAAAAATTGAAGGTCACGTGAAAGATTGATGTAGAATCTTTTCGGATAATAGCACTAACACGAGATCTACAAAGGGAATGACGTATTTTTTTTTAATCAATAAAGGCGTGCGACATATTAGCCTAAAGCGTAGAAATACATGGACATTGTTTATTTCGTTTTGTTTACGCGAAAGATCTTATTCTGCGGCATTCGTGTATACTGAATAAATGTAAAATTAAGCTTTTTGTAAAGGTTAATAATGCGCTTAAGCTTGTGCTCCGTTGCAGAGATTCCTTGTGAATTATAGGTTTTAATTTACACGCGCTGGTCTTTGAAAAACAGTTGAAGAAAAAAAAAAAAAAAAAAAAAAAAGTAAATAACGAATATTTGAAGTGACAGGAGGATGCATGGAGGATATTTTAATGAGGACAAGAGGACGAAGAAACCGTTGAGATTGACAAGAGTTGACATTCCGAATGAAAAAGCGAGAAAGGAATGAAAAATATACGAGCGTGGAGGAGCACCTATAAGGAGCGGTCGCATATCCTTGAGTGTTCGCGCTCGACATCGAGATTCAGCATGGTAGAGTGGCTCCGGGGTGTCCCTGATGGGAAGCGAGTGCTGAGTAAAGGGGGCTCTTCCCGCGAGTGGGCCACCATTCACGAATCAAGTATCCTGGCAAAGCGTAGGTCACGTAATATCCAAGGAGTCCATTGTTGGCGGACACACTCGACGGAGCGATAATGCGAGCGCTCGGTGATCGACAGATCGATCCCATTGTTTCCACGGTCGCACACCCCGACCGCAATTAACTTTGAAACGTCGCGAGCGCCGGCTCGGGCCAAGCCTTTGTCTCCGCGCCTCGGAAGAGCGCACTTCCCTAGGAAAAGCGCCCGAGAAAGACTGAGCCGGGCCACCTGGAAAACTCGGCTTTTGTAAGACCCTAAGCCATTGTTACGCTCGTCCTGCGCGCGCTTCTTGTCCGAGCCTCGAATTTTCGTCATTGTGAGCCGAGCTTGCCGCGATCCTGCGGTCGCTCTCCTTTTACCCCGTCCTACCACCTCCTGCCCCCCCCCTCTCCAATTCTTGTCGGACGGAGATCTCTTGCGTCATCGGCACCGATACCGCGTTTCCATCACGAGTCAGGCGGATAAGTCAGGGGCTTGACAAGGACGTAAGGATCGCGCGGGCCCACGTGTGATGGCGCAACGGCACCGGGATATTACGTCCCAGAGGTTTTCCACTGGCGCGGACACAATCCGACGATTGATTCGCAAACCGACGATCATTCTGGCCAACGACGCTTTCAACGGACTGCGGAAGTATGGAAATGTATCGGGGACGCGCGGCCGGATATACTCCTGCCCGTGTGAACTCTCTTAGGCCACATCCGCACTATTCGTCTCGTGGAATTTTCTATTCCAAAATTTTCCCATTTCAGCATACCGAGTGCTATCCGAGCCCACGCATCCACGGCTTCCTACCCTCCCAACGATCAATTAAATCCCTATTTCCCCTTACTTATTTAATGACTCGTCCATTCGCCTGTTAATTAATTATTTCAAAAAGAATATGTGAATTATTGAATGGATGAAACGTGTTTCTCTGAATCTTCGAGTCCTCGGCATCAAGTCGACGGCCATTGATCAAGGATTATCAAGGATTCCCTCTCAGCACTTGCTTTTCTCGGCGTTGCGCTTTTCTCTGGCCTGGACAATAATTAAAACCGCCTTACCGGGATAAACATTTCATCAAATGCCTCTCTAAGACTATACAGATTTTCAATTTTTTTTTTTTGTTTTTGTTTTTAAGATACAATTTCGAAACATTAAATCATACTCTATTCAGAATATAATTTCAATATCTGCCGACTTCCGATACATCATTAAAGCATCTCGTGCACAATTGTAATTACAAGAAAATGTATATTATTTTTTTCTTCTTTTTTTTCTTTTTGAGAAAAATTGCTGGAAACGTCAGACCTGCGAAATCAATATTTCGTAAACATTCTACGGATATTGGGCTGTTCACGAGTGCGTAAGCATCTACACGTAACAGACGCAAACACACTAAATTTGCAGTGTTTCCATGAGTAAGCGAAAATTTTGAAATATAGTCTATTAAATTACTTTGTACAATACCGCCGTGTAAATCAATAATAAATTATGAACTCGAAAACACTACACTTTATTATAAGTATATTGAAAAAAATCTCTGCGTTATGATGTATTCGTTAATATAAAAAAAATATATAAATTATTTTATCTATCAAGAAGTGCCCCGACGGTTAGCTGAAGGTAGAGATTCTGTATTGTAATCAATATCTTTATTGAATATCTACGTACGTGTGTACAGATGCTTTACAGATTATAAATCCATGTTGCTGATGAAAATACTCGTATCAGTGTGAAGTGCATTCCTTTGCCAATTTACACAATCCGTGAAATCTTGAATAATTGAAGTACAAACAATATTGTAAAATCGATCGAATCCACATTTGCACGTTTTAACTTTATTTTTCATATCAAATGAGAAAGTATAGGATATAAGTTATTTTAAAGAATCATAAACTTACATGCCGTAACTTAATTTCTGTTTAATGCTTAATATTTCTTAATTTATATCAATGTCATTAAAAACGAAATTGATGCGGTACTTTAATGATCCAATCGTTTAATCGTATTTCTTATATAAATAAAAAACATACAAATAGTACTTATTATGGTGAATTAAATGAATTATAAAAATATAAATAATAAATAAAGGAATTGTTATTTATTAAGAAAAACGTACGCGCGTACGTGTAATTATGGATGCGTTTTTTAAGTAATTCTTGTGGATAAGTCTTGTAAAAATTATGAATAATCACGGTATTTGCAATCTTATCTTATTGTCGAAAATGTTTGTGGGGGGTTCTTTTTTTTTTTTTTTTTTTTTATTTCACTCAATTTATTTAATATTGATTAAGATAAATATTTGTTTGGCCAATATTAGCAAACTCGAGGTTCTAGCGTATCCAAGCTATCGAGGCGGCCAATAAATCAGAATTTTTTCGGTGAATAGATACGTTCCAATGATAAATAGAATATTTCAATAAAATGATACGGCAAGAAAAATGATAAATTCCCACGGAATTAGGTATGCGCAACAAATTCTTCTTCCCTAATGTTTAATTATACAAAGCATACAAGAGAATACATAGAGAATATAAAGATAACATATAAATTAAATAAGGAGGTTCGCTAGATGTTCCGTACCTACGGGATTCTTAAACTCTTTCCAGTTTTTATTATGCTTATCACGCTTTTATTCTCTGGTGCAGTATATTGCGTTTAGTAGTCAGTCAAACTACAGAACAATCTAAGGGCTTGTAAGATACGTATCTTTATTGTTGATTTCGATGTCTCGAATAGTTACGGCAACGAAGATATTCAAACGTTTTCGTTTATTTAATATATTGATACGTAATATATAAATCGTTCCTACTGGCTCATCCAGTATCTTTTTAATCATTTCAATTGATTTCAATGATAACTTATACTTTCACAATTACGATCTTATCCTGCAGCCGCTTATTTTTAACGTTTTATAAAGAAATATTTCAAAAATTTTTTAATAAAAGTTCCTTGGCTAAGCGAGTTTTTTTTTTTCTTTCAATTTCATATTATTAGAAAATTTGAATTTCATTTTATTATACAATTTAGTATTTAAAGAAGTATATGGTTCGTCAATAAATGATAAACCGAATATGTTGGAGCAATTAGTTGAATAAAATCGGAACATTCGTATCCCTTAATTAGTATAAGATCTTTTTAATGATTAGTTCAGTACCGCTTGACTTGATTTAAAATAAGAGTGCAAATTTAATTGATCGACTCTCGTATTTCTATAGGGCATTTTTTAAAAATAATACAAAATAGAATAAGAAATTGTCGATATGGAAATGCGTTAATTGACCGGTGTACAATCACTAGCTAAATTAAGGCAAGAATAGTGTTTATATCTCTAATTTGAACGAATTTTTATAAAACATGCATAATATATATATATATATACATATACATATACATATACATGTATGGATTATGGAGGCTACTTCAATAGTACAGGCTATAAAATAAAATTAGTTGTAAGAATTGAAAAAGAATTTATAAAATGTTCTCCGATAAAAGAAAATTGGAAAAATGAATGGATTTGAAAATTTCTTATTGATAATGTCAAAAAATAATTTTCTTAAAAGAATCTGTATAACGTTAATTTTTTTTTTTTTTTTTTGCACGAGGTGAATTATATTTTAAAAAAAGTAAATATTTTAAAATAAAGAAATAAAAATTTAAAAATAATTAATTAAAAAAAAAAAAAAAAAAAAAATTTTTATATTTGGATAAAAAAAAAAAAAATAAAAAAAATTAATTTTTTTTTTTTTTTTTTTTTTTAGCGAATTGAATTTTCAATGAATTAGAATATCGTTTTAAATTCGACGACGACTTCGCACAATGTTTTCCATAAAAAAAGAAAAAAACATTTTAAATTATTCTATGAATAATGATGATGATGATGATGATGATGATAATAATAGTAATGACTCGACTGCCTCGACTGCACAAATTTAGTAAATTTAATAACTTTTCCAGTTGATTTGCATTTTGTAAGATAAGTACGACTTGTTGTTATAAAATGTATATAGATTAAAAAGTACCGATTTCAAAATAACCCCAATAACCTTTCGAATGTAAAACAACACAAAAAAAAAACGAAAAAGAAAGAAAAGAAAGAAAGAAAGAAAGAACGAGGTAACATTAGCAACTTAATTGTCAACAATGCTTTAATTTAACGAAAGATATTAACGTTTGATATAAAATCAACAGTTTCGTAGTAAAATATTCCGTATTTTTCCAATACTTTTGCTCGACGGGCCTCGATTGCCTTATGCTTGTGTCAACATAATTATTCTTGATTAGGGAACGTATTATAATTGGCAGGGGAGCAGGTAAGTTCAAGCGAAGGTAAATATAAATATAAACTGCCGTGGATGCTTCCGTTGCGTCCCGGAAAATTTTTCATCCGCACTCGGCATGGCAGTCGGCACAGAACGTATAGCCGCCATTAATTTTTCTCGCAGCTCTGAATTACGTGTACGTCCGCGTTGACATCGGCATCGACATCGCCATCGCCAAACGCAGATACGAGGCCATATAGATATTCGGATAATACAGATGCTTGCGGAACCGAATTGCTTTCCTCAATAACGTATTGAATTATATTAACCGTATCGAGGATGTGCAGCAAAGGGTTACGCGCGCTCCCTTTGAAGTGCTAATGCCAATCATTCAAGGCATATTATTCGCTTTTCTCCTGAAAATTACAATGTTCTCGGGGCCGTATTTGGAGCAATCATAATTATATTTTATTTATATTATCCGATTCGATTAGCATTTTTATTACATTAAATTCGTTACATTCCTTACTTCGTTACTTCGTTAAAGCAAAAGCTTCATCTGCTTCTCTACTTGAGTGGAGCAATAGGAAATTCTGCCATTTAAGTCCGTAGGCGAGAGTACACGTATACGTAATATTATGATACTTTATACGTGAAATTTTGGTATTTGTCGTTGTTGTCGTCGTCGTTGTTGTTGTTGTTATAAATGAAATTGTTGAAATACAAAATCTTATAAATGGAATTTTAAAAGCCAGTGTGAAAGTCTGAAATAAAAATTTTTATTGTTAAAGAACATCTGTATTAAAAATGATTTATGACTTTTTTTTTTCAAAGTATTATTCATTCGGCTTTTCACAATTTAATATTATAAAACATGTAACATAAATCAATGTTTACTTCATTTACGTTTCTATCTTTCAAGATGTATTTTTTTTTCTTTTCATTTCAAAGAACTTCCTTAAAATTAATTAAAAATCTAAAAAGTTTTTCCTTTGTGTTTTTTAATCTAGTGAGATTATTCGGATTATACTCTTTTGTTCGATTTTTCTATACAAGGTTTTTTTTTTTTTATTTATTTTTCATTGTTTACATACACGATATATGGGACATGTATTACTAAACAAATGAAAATACACATACAATTAAAAACTTTAATAAATTATATAAAAAAAGAAAAGAAAAAGAAAAAAAGAAAAGGGTCGCTGTATTTACTATAAAAGTCTATTAACTCTACGGAATAATATTCTTTGAGGGATACTATTAGCAATTAAATTAATTATTTTGACAATAATATTAAAAATTATAATGTAATTCTGAATATATTATATTTAATATACATTTTTTCATAAAACTAGATTTTTAATAAAATATTTTTTATGTTTTTTTTCTTCATTTATCTCTACATAAACTGTTTTACCTTGAAAGAAAATTTCTCTCAAGCTTAAAAAGATCACATTACGTGAACTTAATGTGAATATGAATGTAAAATAACATTTAAGAAGAAGAAGAAGAAGAAAAATGTATTGTTAGAAAAGCTAATTTAATTGTAGATTTTACTTTTTAAGCAAACAGTCTAAACAATAACGCTTAATATCAATAAAATAAATAATTGACAACTTATTATTTTGTAAGTTTTTCATCTTAATGTATTTTTTTGAAAATCTCTTAAAATACAAACTGTATATGATAAACAGATTCTTAATCTTAAATTATTACAGTAATTTTGAATGCGTTCGACCCACTGTCTATCAATTCTTAATCAACTTCGTTCGTTTAAAGTAATATACATTAACTAAAAAATGATAAGAGGAAGAAAGGAAAGGTTATTTTGGTTAAGGAATAATCTTTTAAGCAAAATTGAGTTAGTCATATTACCAAAGTTGCTGTAATCCATCAATGTTGAGACTTTAATTAATAAATTTGCATGCTCCTGTATTATGGCAACGGAATTTATAAATGAATGATTTTCTTCTTTATATAAATAATGAAAACTTGTAATGGGTATTATGCTTTCAGAGTTAAAATATATATATATATATATAAATTTCAGAGCGAACACAAAGTGAAAAATCGTCTTCATTTATACATCTACATATATATATATATATATATTCAATTGAGCTTAATGTATAATTAACTGGTACTAAGTAGCACTATTTACATCTTGATCCTGAAAATGCGAAAGGAGCGTATTTGCAGGAGGGCAGGGGGGGATGAGCTCTATTTACCTAACAAAGTACTGGGATTAATGGTACCGTTAAACAATGTCGTTGGTAAAAGTGCGACGGGCAATTAAATATAACGGTAATAACACATGTACGAAGAATAAAGAGAATGATTAAGGGAGAAATCGTTAAAATCGTGATTATAAAGAATGTTGGGGGAGGATTGAGGAGGGAAAGTGGGGGGCTTCTTTGTTAAATCAATGGTACACTTATCGTCGATCCTAATGAGCTATTAAAGGGTACGTATAGTGACGCGAAGCGCCTCTGCCCCTCGCCCAAGAGTATAAAATTCATGATCGATAAATCAATCGGCCGTCCCTCGCCTAGATTCAGCTGCAGAATCAGATAAATTCAAAGTGAGGCGAACACGAGGAGTATTGAGGTGGGTGCGTCGGGGACGGTGGGGTGGGGGATGGGGGGTGGAGAGGATGGCAGAACCACGCGGTGATAGCCGAGTAGGAGGAAATGAAAATCAGACGATCCGCTCCTCTCCTCGGCGTAGTCGTTTGCTTTTATTACCAGCCGTACGTACACGTACTTATCGCCTGCAATTCTTTTGATCGCGCGCAGCTTTGAATGAGAGCTGCGAAATTAAGAAAAAATTCCTCAACGGCCGTAGTACGTCGCTTTAATTCTCCCGCGATCTATTACACGTAGTCTCGATTCGCGCCCACCCCCCCGCCGCACCCCCACGGCGGACGGTTAGCTTCGCCGAGGCTGGCCGAGGTCGGCTCGATCGTGGGATGAAGAAACGTAACTAAGGAATTAATGGCCGTTAACGACTAGACTCCCTCGGATGATGCTCCGCCCTAGTGGAGATTACTCCCACGTATTATCCCCGGCTCAAGCAATCCTGATCTCTCGGCCTTTTTCCCTAGCCAGCCGACTGACTTGGCTAAGCTGACTCAGGGGGAGGGGGGGTGGGAAACTGAGTCCCACAACGAATGTGATGAGCGTGGAAAGCGATCGATGCATCCGAACGAGAAATTCTTACCGGGAATAAATACAAATGGCTTAATTGCTTCTTAACGGGCGGCTCGAACTCATTGAATTTCCAATGGACCAGGAGCGAGCGGGGACCCGCGAATAAATCTTCTCCTAACGATACTTTTCTTGCCCCGGCGGGAATCAATACGTACTCGGGCTCGTTACATCCCCCGCGCACATTGGCTTTACGCAGCCGCGACCCCTTCTCCCCTCGTTTTAATAATATTTTGCTTATTGTTCGCAAGGAAAATTATAAGGAAACAAGGACGTCAGTATAGGCTAATAAGCTTACAAAGGCTTGAGAGAGCGCGCGCTCGAAGCAGAGGACAAAGTTTTCTTCTAACAATACTCTAGGAAAACTAGTAGCTCCTACTCCTCCTCCTCCTCCTCCTCTCCTCCTCATTTTGTTTTACCTAATGCAACTAAATATGCATGCCCCTCTATGTGGCTCTGTTCGATTTAATTTAAAACTGAACTGCAAGAGCATCGGCTTTTTAGCTCGGTCCTTAATGAATTATTTATCCACCCACGCAGGCATACAAACAGAATTTTAATTTATAAAACCAATTTAAACTTTTTCACTCGCAACTTTATTCGTTTTATCGTCTTTGTCGTCGTCGTTGTTGTTATTGTCGTTGTCGTTGTCATTGTCGTTGTTGTTGCAATTGTATTAAATTAGAATAATTTCTATTCGATTGTCAGTTCGAAACTATAACTTATGATTAAATTTACCGTGAAGTATGAATTTCACATGCGGTATAACTCTTATTAAATTTCGTCGATGCAGATGCACACGATTTACGCGAACGCGATCTACGGCTCTCTTAATTATTCGATCTTTTATTTCCACTGACTTTATTATTATTATCATCATCATCACCATCATCAACATCATCATCACCGTCGTTGTCCTTGTTGTTGTTGTTGTTGTTGTTGTTGTAGCACATCGGAGACGTAGAGATTTTTATAATTTATAAAGGCGAGGAATTTTATTTGCCGAGTGAAAATTGCAATGTAATTACTCGTCTTGTCGTTTGTGAGCTTGTGAATAGGTAAATTTGTAGTGCCAATGTAATGGAGAAGTTGTGAAATGGAAACGGCTTTCTCCAATAGTCATGTATGTTACGAACGCCGCGGTTATGAATCCAGGAAGCTAAAGAGTTATTTAATTAGTTAAAGGCTCAACTTTTCGTCCATTTCGAATTCAAATGTAATATTCGAGCGTGACGGCAATACTTGTCCGTTCCATGTGATTACGTAGAAAGACATCGGGCTTTCATCGAGACTAGCGCGACAACTATTGACGGTTTATATCCACGAGCATCGCTAATAAACAATAGCGAGGAATAGTTAGAGTCGGTTAGGAAGCGAGAAATCGCCAGTTAATAAAGTATAATGAATTTATAGGGCAGGGATAATCATACATCTAAAGCATAGATGCTTGGGAAAATGTCTTCCCGGCTTCGGTTCCGCGCGAGCTATCTCCTTCCGCGCCCTTGAGTACGTAATCCCCCGCAAGGAATCGAGGATACGAGGAGACGGGGCGGCGGGGGACTAGAATACGTGCACATCCAAGTTTAAAAGGAAAGGAAAAGAAGTGGCGCGTCCGCCGATGCTGAACAGCCGCGATAGGGAAGTAAAGAGATAAAAGGCAAGAGAACGGTGAAGTAAAGAGTGAGTGAGAGAGAGAGAGAGAGAGAGAGAGAGAGAGAGAGCGAGTGACGGGGCGGGGAGGAGCGCTCCAGGTATTTGTGTCGCGCTCCTGGGGGCGAAACCCATCCGGAATGTGAATTAAGGGGATCATAAACGTTCTGTAGCGACTCTTTCGGCTCCCCGGATACTTTGACAGAGTCTTTAAATTGCTCGGCTCGAGGCTGACAATAAGAAGAAGGGACCTGGTAGTACCGATCGCTCGCAACCGATCGCTAAGGCGTGAAGGTCGCCTCGCCTCGCCCGCGATATTTCGGTGTATGGGATGGGGGATAGAAGAGGTCGTATTCGAGCGAGAAGCATTCAGAACGAGAAGGAGACGCGTATGCCGAGTGCGCGTGTGCACGAGACGACGACGACCAAGACGACGACCAAGACGACCAAGACGACCAAGACGACGACGACCAAGACGACGACGACGACACGGAGCTCGAAAGATATCGGAGTTTAGTTTCGGGGGCGCCGAGACGACGGCTGCACAGCGACGCCAGATAGACGCCGGGAGTCTGTCGGATGGGTGGCGGGGGTCGGGGGCTGGACCGAGAGCTCTTTAGCGGCGAAAGAATGAATTGCAGCCGTAGGGGGAGGGTCAGACCGTGATCCGGAATCCGGGCGATTCTCATAAGCGGCGCGTCATCGGGTCGCGCACCTACGGCACAGGACTGGAAATTCGCCGGCCACGGTGACTCGGTCTTGTACGTAGGGCGCGACCGTTGGGAGCCGTCGGCTGCCGGATCCCTCGGGAGCGATGCGGATACGGTATCACGGACTCGGACGGAGGAACCCGCGAGTTCCATCTATCCTCGACCGCTTGATCTCTCCGGAGGTTTCCAACCTCCGCGCTTTCCAACCCCGAGCGCGACTCCTCGGTCCATTACTTACTCCTCCCACCTCCCTCCTCCCTCATCCCTCCTCCCTCCTACACCCCGGTCCCACCGTCCCTCCTCCCTCCTACACCCCGTCCACCCGTCCCCGCCCGACCCTTCCAGACTGACCGGAGCTCAGGTTTTATTGATTCGTCAAGCGGACGGCCGACATTCTTCGATCCCCGAGACCGACGAGTGCCCTCGTTAATGGGATTACGCTCGTTATTCGTGTCATCGGCGTCGCGATTTTTCGCCCCGAGGACTTATCCCCGTCCAATTAATGTCCCGCTACCTCTGAATTAATATTCCTCTAACGGGAATAAACGATCCTAAGAAGGGCGGAGCTGCCGTTTCCGAGACAAATTAATTGCGAGGCTTTAGCTTGACCTCGGATAATGCATCCGAGGGTGAATTTCTAACTTAATGCAAATAAATCGACATTTGTCGTGCCAAGTGCATGACTTGCCTCGAAACAAGGCATTTTTTTTTTCCAATTTTTCAAATGTACCCCAATGATTACGTATTCAGTTAACCTCGTAAGTCAGATGACGAGCCGCCAATATTCTGTACAAACGAGCCTGTCTATACAATCATCGACCCTTTTTTTTCTTTTTTTTTTCTTTTTTTTTATCAATTATGGAAAATTTTCGCTACATTCCCTCTCCATACGTATGCGCGCATATACGCACATATATATATATATACATATAGCCCGAGGATTGTTGTTAATAAGTACTGGATGGTGTATGGCTATCCAAATCTATGGCTTACTTAATTGCATAAAGAAATAATTTAGAGACTCTCGTTATCTAGAGTATTATTATTATTATTATTATTATTATGTACTTATAGCATCAGTTGGAGACAAATTGCAGGGGAAAATAATGACAGGGACATAAAAAACTGCGTAGCCGGAAGAGGAAAAAATCCCTTTGAAAGGTCGATACTATCGATACTATAATTAATGTGTAATACAGTACTTTGTATAATTGATCGGTCGCTTCTATCGCCTTGTTCCTGCTCTTTGCTGCAATCGGCTGTAACGTAGAATACTCGAGGAAGTCAGTCGAGGGTCCAGGGTAGTGGAGCCGAGTAAGACAAAGAGAGTATGGAGAAGCTCCCGAGGATTCTCTCTCGTTCTCCGCTTTCCCTTGGCTGCACTTTCTTACGCTGTTTTTTTCTTTTTTCTTTCTTATACCGCAATTCGCCTTCTTTCACGGACCTCTCTCTCTCTCTCTCTCTCTCTCTCTCTCTTTTGCATTCGCTAAGGAAGATATCCGGCAAAGCGTCCTCCTGCGATTAAAGTAAATTAAACATGCTTTACGCGCCCGTAGGTCCGAATTAAGATGGCGTTTCCAAGGCTATGGCCCCTCGCTACGTTCCCTCACCCGCCGTGGCCCTCGCCGATTCCAGTAAGACTTTCGGAGAAAAATAATACCGACGCGAACTGACGCTCGTTTTTTAAAAAGACGTCGCTTTCGAGGACATTGACGTACGCGAAGGAATATGTTTTAAAAAAATCGTGCGAAATAATTTATACTCGCCAAGCAGCGAGTCATTTTAAATATCGCCTTTTTGTTTTGTTTTGTTTTGTTTATTTTTTCTTTTTTTACCCTCATTCACGATTACCTTATCGACAATTTCTAATAAGGATGCTTGAAAAGGTTTTCAATAGTCTTTTCTATAGTCCGGTGTCGGAGAAATAGTTAGTTTTCAGTTTTTACCGAAGAGTTGAATAAAACTGCTTACTTTCCGACCAGATGTTTTCGGCATCCCCCACTCTACTTACTTACTAACGTTTGCACTTTTTTTTTTTTCTCTGTCCCAGTATTATTACGTTTTTATAAAAAAAAAAAAAAAAAAACATTAAATATCTTTTGCAAATAACGAACATCGAGTATGGCGTATATAATTATTTAACGCCTAGAGCTTTTATAACCTCTGCTCGTATTTTTCTAGCTTCGACCTTCTCGAAATAGTTCACTTCCTTACCAAAAATTCATTGCGCAATGCACGTTCAACGGCTTAATTCTTTAAATGTTCGTTTTAATTGATATTATTTATCTCCGAAAGATGAGGAATATCTACCGGACAGATACGGTGTTAATAAAAACTATTCTCCGGAGTACTGTAAGCCAATAAAAATACGTCTTACCCGAGGCATTACCGAGAAAAGAATGATTGTCATTAAATTCTTGTTGGAGGAAAGAATAATTGGATATCGGTTTACTGGCTCTCCCAAGTACCGACTAAACATTTTATCCTCGAAATCTACTACTTGCCAAACATTTATAAAAATTAAACTCAACAGGCCGATGAAATCGACAATAAAATCTTCTTTATATATATATATAAAGAAGAAGAAGAAGAAGAAAAGGTCGAAATTAAACGTAGTTCTTAATAAGTTTCGCATATTACAACGTCAAAAGTATGCTGAAACTGAAAACATTCGATTCCACGGACGTCAGTGGAGATTCTCTGATTTAAAACGATAGAATGCAATGAGGAAAATCTCGGTTGTTTGTTTGCTAAAGTATGTGGAGCGCAGTCGTCGAGCAAAAGTACGACTAAAAGAGCGTATAGATAAAAGGGAGCAGTGTAATTTTATTTAATGAAGCTTCCTTTCGTATACTTACGTCGTATACTTTGAGGGCAACTGGATCTAAGCTTAACGTTACGCCCTTCGGCAATATTAGACCGAACTACTCTACTTTTTGGATTGGCAATACTTCTGTGAGGAAAGACAACGCTACGAAACATCGAGCTCCTTAGTAAATAAAGAAGAAAAAGCAGATCAGCGGTTAAAGTAAGTTGGCATCAGTTGGTCCAATGGCTCATTCAAATCACTCGACACGAGTCCTACTACTATGGTTACGTACGATACGACTTTTTAGCGTTTTATTTGAATGTTCACGTGGAAGTTCATAGATTTTCGTAAACATCGATACGATATATCGTATACTGCGACGTGTGATTTAATTGGTTCTCGAGACAATGCTAAACGGAGTGATTATGGAAGCAGTCGAGTAGTAACCCTCTCTGTCTGGAAATATAAAATACCTTTCTCCGGTCTATAATAATAAAGAATTGCGTGCAGGTGTAGAGGTGTAGTATAAGCTGCTTGGAAATCGTCATCTCCTGGCCATTATCCCGGTCGGCTTAGCGAGCGAGCAGTCGAGTCCGCTGTAACTCGGCACGCTCGCGTGCGTGACGAACTATCGCGTATTACGTCGAACCAATGCGCTCAAAAAGGTTCTTGGGGCTGAGGTGCACGGGCACGAACCTGCCCGGTACCCGATACCCGGTTGGCGGGTGGGGGACGGCGCGCACGCGCGCCCACGCATTAGCGCTAAACGAGTGCCGGGGCGAGTCGTGCGTTTCCGTACGTTTTTAAAAAAAAAAAAAGAAAAAAAGAAAAGAAAAGAAAAGAAGAATAAAGAAAAAACGATAACTGACCCCACGTTACGTATTACTTAACCCTTCTCGATGTATTATTCGCCTCGCTGGACTACCCGGCCCCGCGCCTCCCGGACAACCGCTTCTCACTACACTACATCCAGCGGTCGGAGATAGGAAACTAATTTCGTTGCGCGCCCGATCGACGGCACTGATAGCAACGCCCGTCCCTTACCCTTCCTCGGGGAAGGGCTGACTCTGCTTCCGGATACGGATTCTCTTACGGGGACGTGCACGGTCTGCGCGCACCGCCTGCCGCTCCTACCGCAGCTGAGACAAATTTATGTGAATCCCATGTGCTGCCTTACGGCTTACCTCGGTACCCCGCTTCCCCCCCCTGACATTTATGGGATTTTCGAAAACTCCAGATGAGAGACCCTTTTCTTTACGACCTATCAGTGTATAAATATCTTCTTTGGAGCCCTTTCTACTATAAAATACGATGCGAGGAAAATGTGATTTCTAACTAAAATAAAAAAGGTTTCGGCCGTACGAGCTGCGGCAACGTTATACTCATTTTATTGACTCGGCATCGAAGAAAATTGAAAATACAGTGCGGCCCATTCGTTAATGGCGACGTTACCGAAAAAGCAATTAAAGCAATTAGATTTGAAAATTGTTAATAGTAATTTAAGGGCAACTCTTTCCTCGGCGGCGGTGGATCGGGCACTTTAAACGATACTTGGCATTCCGAGGGATTTCAGGTCAAGAGGAATTCCCGCGTTAACGAAAAAGAAAAATTCTTTCCCTAAATAACATTCTTGTCTGTATGAAGCCGCCTCTCGGTAAATGACTCACGAAATTTAAAATACTCTTGTAAATGAGCGAATGGCGGATATTTGATGATACGAGGATTATTTGTGCGGCTGGCCGTCAAATAATGCAATGCCGAACAATAATTACAATCTAAGCGTTCTCGTTGCGTATCAAAATTTACTTAGATTGCTCTTGCCCGGGCTTTTATCGCCGCCATTGAGTCTCCGCGCTCATCGAAGCCGTTGCATTTATCGAAGAATTCGTCGCCGACGCCTCCCCTTTCCAATAACAATATTTTTAAACTTGATAAAATGTTAATGCGCCCCTGAGCACGGCCGAGATAATATAATATCTGAATCGCGGGTACCGCATTACGTGTGAGAGAGAGAGAGAGATAAAAAGGAAGTGAAAATCCGATCGGAAAACTGCATACGTACGTACGACGAATAAAAATGTCCTGTCCTGACGCGGTTGCGGACGCGCTGATTTTATAGGGAATTTAAATGACACGAAAAGCCGGATCCTTAAAGTTTTTCGGGTTAACTTGGATCGAATGGGCGTGGGAGGCGGGGGGGGGAGGGAAGCCCGGGACTGGAACGAATAGATTACACCAATCAGTCGCGTGGATTGAGGCAGAAGTAACTGCTATCCCCGTGGAAATCAGACGATCGCACATTAGCCCGGGAAAACTGCGTTCCGATAAAAATCACATTCCCGAAAGAGGAGACTCTGCCGCGCGAGACATTATATTATTATATTCACGCGAAGGGAGGCAGAGGGGAATAGAAAAAAAAAAAAAAAAAGTTTGCGCGTGATGCGACTTGATCCGCTGAGGGGAGGAGGTTCTGCGGGGAAAAACGATTTCAATATAATAGAGGTGATAAGAGCGGCAACAAGAGCCAAGGATGCACTCTGAATTTTAATAGACTATCTTCTTAAATCTTCTTTCTCGTACGATCCTTCCTACAAATATCATAACCCTCTGAATGTTTAATGAATGATACGGGCCTGCTCAGAGCACATAAAACAAACTCATAATTACCTATTTTTTTCAATCGATCGCGGGACGAGCGAATTTTCTTATATCTAATTCCTATTCCTATTAATGCCGCTACAGCTTTACGCGTAACTGCAACCACTGCAACAATACAATACTAGTACATTTTAAATTATGCTCGACGAATATACGTCGATTCCATAATACGTTTATGAAAATTCAACTCCGAATTGCTAAGATTCGAATTTTCAGGGCATAAAAGTATCGGAAATCTTTTCATCGGTACGGCCAAATGAATAGTTGTTGCGTCTAGAAAAACTACCATAAATTTATTTGACTATCGCCAGCGCATTAAATACAAACGGAAACATAATAATAGTTCATTCGTATGAAGAAAAACTCCGTTATATCTTAAACATACGCCATTTACTAACTGAACATCCTACATATTAATTAGTAATTTTCATAAATCATCTTAGAGGTCGTGCAATAACGTAAAGTATTTCAAAAAATTCTAATCTTTCTTAATATAAAAATTGAAATATTAATCTTAAAATGTATTTTACTTTTCTTTTTCTCTCTTTTTTTTTGTATAAAATGAAATGTTTTTGATACAAGTACTTGATCTTAAATTTACAGATACTAAAATAAAAATCTACAGTTATAAAGTTTTTAATATAGGACAATTAAATCTTCAGTTTACGGTTGCATGAAAGTTAACGTATTTACATGCCTGCAATAAAGCTAATTAAAAGATTTATTACGAAAAAAAATGGCTGAATCTGACGATTAAAATATAAACATATGGAAGGCCTGTATATAAAATGCCTGACCTTATCGAATTTTTTTCTACTGAAAAATGAATCGATTGCATTGTTAGCCTAGAATAAGGTTATTTTCATGATAAATACTTTAGAAACTTTATCTTTGATGATTATTATGAATGAAATACATGAAATAATCTCGAATAGAAGAATATGGGTAATGAAAATTACCTTAACCTTATTTACGCTTAGATTAAAATGAGCTAAAATTATTTTCAAACAGCGATCGAAGTTATTTTCTCGCAAAAATAATATCTCATCTTCGTAGAAACTAATGCAATACGTACATATATAATAAGGAATCTGGATCCATTATTCCTCCCCCCCCCTCTCTCTCTCTCTGCGTACTTATCGAATCGAAAGTACAGAAAAGCATGGCATTTACTAGAAAAAGGCTCGATAATTAATACAGAGTGAGAGGATTAATGTGTGGAGGTGTAGGTACCTGTGCGCCCATCATTCAATGCTTTGTTTTTATAGTTTCAGAGAGCGCTGTACGAATAAGTAGATCATAAAGTTGATAACACGTTTATTTAATTAAGCGCTGCGCGAACCCTTCCACTTCGTATGCGTTTTTGATTGGTGGACCCATTTTTTGACGCGTCATCCGATTATAAATAATTATGCCTTTGGCCGGGTAATTTTATTCGGTTATAACTCCCCTATTATTTATTATCGAGATAAAAAGCTTCGCATCTGGATTCACATTAATATTTCTCTAGCGAGCGAGCGACGCTCGAACCTCAGATTGAAACGAAGAAAATTAAGAAATTATTTACAAGATAACGATTTAATTTTAAGATAACGACTTGATTAAGAATATTAATTAATTTTAAACGGGAGCATGCACAGCTGACAGAATAATTAAGCGACCGAATGGTATAAAATTAATTTTATTCACGTATTATTATTTACTTTTCAGTAATAATCTGATTTCGTATAAATATCTACTTATAATACTTTAACTAACTATATAACCGAGATAATAGGGATACTGCCTATACGTTAATGCCATCGTACCGTAGATGTCAATTCAATCTAAATACTTTGCTATAAAAATACTATCACCCCCATGTACGATGTTTGAAATACATGGATAAAGAATATTTATAATTGATGTGGACCATAAAGAATATTCTTATTATAATAAAAATGCAATAACTATAACGTTCATTCGGTTCGAAATAATGTAATAAATTCCATTGTACGTAATTTGCATTACTTACAATGTCGTTTTTAATTTTTTTTTTTTCTTTTGCTTTTTATTCTTTTTTTAATAAATACTGTAATAACGTTTATTACAATATGTATAAATAATTCATGTAATCACAAGGCGAAAGCTTGAGTTTATGTTTATGAATTTTTGCACAGTAATAATAAGAAAAGCAGAGGCGATAAGAATGTTGATGATGATATGAGCTTAAGTTATGGCTCTTGCCAAATATTTACATGTTGATACGAATCAATCTTTTGAGATGCTTTATGAGTCGAGCGGTCGAGGAGGAGTAAGACATTTCCACAAAAAGGTAATAAGAAGAGCGGTATGATCGATAAGGACACTCGCCGATAAAGATAAAACCTTAGGGTAGCGATTAAAGAAATTTCTTCAGATGAGGGGTAAATGGAAGAAAAAATAGAAAAAATAGAAAAAAAATAGAAAAAAAATAAAAGAAGAAACATAAAGGCTTCGCTCGGGAAAATGTGGCGTTATTGGCTTAAAGAGTTTTAATTAAAGGGTGCAACGCATCAGCTAGCGGATGCTGCTCTGGATAATACGAAAATCGTGAATAAGGATAGAGCGAGAGGCCGCGTCGTTCGCGTTCGAGGTAGAAAATAGCCGTGGACAACGGATGTATGGGGGAATAATAATATTCTTTTTCTTTTTTTTTTGTTTTCACCGTTTTCCGTGAACAACTGGGGACGTGTAATCTCTCTGGAAAATTCAAGCGAGCTATAAAAACGGGATTTCGCGGGGAAATCCCACGAGCAGAAGAGAGTCACGGATTTATCATGCTGTGCTGCCAATAACACAGCCGACTAAGGCTTCTTCCTGGTGGTGCGAGTCGGGTGGGAATGTCGGGCTGGTGGAGGGATTTGCCATTAGGAGGGAGGCCTCGGCACGGCGTCGACGTCGACGTCGAGGGTCACCGGGGCAACGGGTATTGTTCTTACGAAGAAATCAACAATGAATGGCCATTGGCAAGCGACAAAAGGCTGAAAGTCATCCTCCTGCATGATAAAGCTCGACCACGTGTTGCTCGAGATACCACACACAAGCGGCTCTCCACTCGATCTTGTATTAGTTGTCTAGGCACGTTCCTTCGACCAACTTCATCCTCTAAGCGGAACGTTACGATCTACGTTCGTGTCACCTTGAAATCATCGCATTGTGCGACTGACCCCCGACTGACATAATCGATCTCTCAGTAAAAAAAATCCATACTGGCATTAGAGAGCCTATTTCTATTACTTATCCAATACTTGTACTAAATTGCATACGGCTCCGCAATGCCTTTCAATTCAATCCCATACAATAAATTACAATCTATCGATTTACAATCTAATGTGACTCCGTTCAATAATTAGTCTGGATGACAGATTTTCATGAAATTCATACGTAAGGTGCATTCGGTATTTATGGGCAACGAGCTTTCGGAAACTCTGTACGGCATTTTTACAGATACATCGGATATTTTACATGCTCCTGAAATTTTAATCACGTGGATTAAATGCCACAAACACCAATTGCCATATGCGAATATCTTTGTTATTACATTATTCGTGATATTTACAAAATATTATTTTTACGCTTACTAATCCACGTGAACAATACACGCACACAAGCTTGTAACTCAATTGGGAATTTACATTCAGAAGGTTGCTAATGACTTAGCTTTAATTAAGAAAAATAGAGTTCAATTAAATATATTTACTGTAATTTCATGATCATTGGATCTTTTGACGAATGAACACCGAGTTTCTCGTCCGTTTGGCTGTCAGGCGCTTGGCTGAGAAAAGCATGGATTTCGACGGAGCTGTGCAAATTCAAATGCTGTTTAATCTTCCAATATTTTACTAAATTGATGAAAGAACGGATACTCGGAGATATAAGGCCATCTCGAGTTTTCCTCACCACCCAAACTTACGAGCGCTGATTAATTTCCTGTATTATTTATTCTTCTACTTGAGGCGACGACGGCCGATTCGAGTCGATAAGTGCCTTTCCTAAACTTTCTTATGATTATTTATGAAAAATAATTTAAATTTAAGTAAGATTCGCCCCTCGAATGACATCATACATTTCTTCGGCATTTTTAATGGAATAAATTCTTTTCAATTTTCAAGCATTTTTACAATTACAAGAGCAGCATCATCGTTGAGCGCGGAAGCGTAGAAGCGTACGAGTGACTTTCCCCGATGTACAAGTGCATTAATTTATACGTTAATGTACTAAAAAGAATTTCGTAATTTAAAAAGCCCTATTCGGTATTGTCGCCGAACTTTAGAATTATTAGAATTTTCCATTACATTACAACTTTTCATGCATAAATATTCTTGGCCGTGTTGACGTGTCGCCACTCGGTGCTATACACTTTTTTAGAATTTAAATCAATATCGTATTAATTCAGTTAATATCTTCACTTGGAAGAGTTTACATTAAGAATTTCACTCTTATCCGAACGGGGCATGTGTATTTTTAACTTTTCGGTGCTCTAAATAAATTTTATCAATTTTATAAATTTTATATACGCTTTTCATATTAAATTTATTTGCGAGAAAGATATTCAAAAGTAATTTACATACCGACTTTTACCCAAATGGAATTAAAAATACTTTGAAATTAATAGTACGACGTACGAACTGTTTTGTTTATTAAGCAATAAAAATTTTTCAATAAATTTTCCCCGTACTTGTGTACTTCAAGTTTTTATTAAGCAGATACTCACAATGGACGTAATTTAATACTTTTTATACAAGTCTGAATAGAAGCGCATTAATCATATTTTTTGCACGAATTTTTTTATTATTATTAGTATTTTTTTTTTTTTTTTTTTTTTAACAAAATAAATTAATGAAATTCATTAAGCGACGTAGAATAATCAAGTATGAGCGATAAAGTATGAAATTGAAGATATCCTCCTAATTCATTATTGATCTGACCGAAGTTTCGATGGATTTATCATAATTGTAAAAGTATAAAGTGTAATAATATTTGCCCGACCGGTTTTACAGGGGACAATAAAATAGCTTTTCCCTTATATTTTATATACGAACGTTCCGTTTTTTTTTTGTTTTTTTTTTAACGCGAGTAGAGCGACGTCCGAGTTTTCATTGGCTCCGCGGATAAATAAATATCAAGAACATTTTTAACAATTCGGTCCACCCGGTCTCTTTAAAAGAACAGCAGATTGTCGCGCATGTGGCCGGGAGACGATTAATAGCTCCGGAGAGAGAGAGAAACGAGATCGTCGATGGTAACAAGTAAGTAGCGAAGCCATGTCTGATTTGGGAAGCTCGGTTGCCCCAAAGCAGAACGCCGCGACATGTCCTTGTAAATCTAAGTAAACCACCGTGCGCCAATGTCGCCTCCGTCGTCCTGCAAACTTCCCTGTTTAACCTTGCCTCCCTCGCTACGAAAGGCAACACACATCGCTGCAACGAGGATGCAAATACCCGAGGAGCGAGGAGTGTGCGCGCGCTCTGGAAGGGAAGTGACGGCGGTGGAGGCGGTGGAGGCGGTGAAGGCGGAGTTAGGGGGGCAGGGGAATTAGAACGGGTGGGGTGAGTGCAGCGAAGTCGATTCGTCCAATCTAGCCGTCGGATAGATACTACTACCTCCTTCCCTTGTTTTCCCTCTCGCCATCCGCGCAACGGCGCCAGCGAATCTGCGGGAGATCGGACGATCAATATATGTATGCGCGAATACACACTTGGGCGACTCGGCACACAAAGGGGCTCAGAACTTCCAGTCCCGCAAAGCGTAAGATCCGCAGGGACATCGGAAAATTGCCAAGGACTCTGGCTCCTTCCTTCCTTACCCCCGCCGCCGTCCCTCCCGACTCTTTGGCCCTACGTATTTTGACTGTTACTCTACACGCAAAGATCACTTATAACTTAGTTTCCAATCCTTGACTCGTTGCTTTGTACGCGCGCGCTCTTACGTTATCCGAGACTGCTCGGCAGACGAGCATTTTCAACGGACTTGTAAAGAAAAATACGTCATTAGGAAGTTTAATGAGCAGAGGGGGGCGGGTGGGGGTGAGTAATAATAGAAGCGCGGTGAGCAGCTTCCGCGACCGTCATTTCGCGACCGCGAGACCATAAGAAGCTTCTCATATCAGCGTTAAAAAACAATTTCTCACTTAACTTGACTTCCACTTGAAAACGAGGGATTTTATTTTTTTTAATGAACTTTGTGATTATATCAATCGAGTCTCTACCTGCTTGACGTATTGTTTAAGAGAAAAAAAATAATAATAATAAATCAATAAATAAATAAATAAATAAATAAATAAATAAATAGAAAAAAAAGTGCCTTACTTTCGGGAAAGCCGAATAAAGTATTCAGGGCGAGGGTGTTTCCAGTAGGTTATTGGGGTCCGTCCGACTCGACAAACACTGGCATCGTAAGCAGCTCTGCTTATAAAAAAAATTATGTCGTCGCCTCAGCCTCTTCCCATTACTACTATATTTAAGATTCTTCAATATGTAACTATTATAGAATCCCGTGGAAAGTAAACAGAGGAGAATTTTAGCCGGCGACAGGACAGGACGCATCGGGATAAAAATGATAAAAATGATAAAAATGAATAAAGAATGAATGAAAATTTTAATATCTGTAAATATTGGATCTTTGTGGAAGAATTTAATTCTTATTGCGCCGTACGGGCTCCGGAAAACATAAATATTTGAAGTATTCTCCGTGGTAGTGGGGAGAAAAAATTTTTAAATAACTACAAAAATATATAATGCTCCGATGGTCCACGTAGAAAAAGTAAAAGCAGAAGAAAACCCTTGGCTCACGGAATTCTTTTACCTTTTTACGATACAGAGGGAGGTCGAACTTATAAATCTCTCGTACTTGACATCTTACCGATCTCAAGGATAAGCTACCATTACAAGTGGATAATGTCTAGGTGGGGTTAGCCGAGAGACGAGCGGTCATATAATAAGCTGAACTTGTACGAAGAAAAGTAGAAAGAGCAGGGGAAAAAAGCAGGAAAGAAACAAAATAAAGGGGGAGGGGGAGGGAAAAAAACGATACACAGCGTGAGGGGATAAAGGGCGGAGAAATGAATTCCGGCTTCTAAATTACGTCGATTTTAAGGTCTTAGTACTTCTGCAATTACACGCGATGTTTATAAATCATCTTCTACCCTCTAATTTTCAATTTTACTTCGGGGGAGTTATGCACGAATGTAACACATCCGTGGAAGGAAACGAAAAAAAAAAAAAAAAAAAAAAAAAAAACTTCCACTCTCCCAATGACGTAATGCTTTATTATACTCGATCGTCCAGAAGTGTATAACATTACTCGTGGAAGATTATTCCTCTTCTAAAATGAAGATATGTATCCCCTTCCCTGGAATGCATATGTCACTCGCGCCAAGAGTATTTATTATTAACCTTTATAAGCAATTAAGATGCGCTTTGAAATTTTCTCGAACAATTATCATTTCTTATCAGCGAATTCGAAAATATCACCAAACTTCTTCAAGCCGGGAGGATTTTTTAAGTGACCTTGATCTTTCAATAATCACGTAATTTTTTTAATTAGTCAAAAAAGCTCACGTCAATTCGTCGCTTTAAACAAATCCGTTAGATTTTTTTTTTTTTTTTTTTTACGACAAATTGTAAAAAGTTTTATTTCGTATTCATGACAGAGGAGGTTAAAATTTACATACTATATTCAAAACTACATAAAAATATCGGAGCGATCAAAGTTTTTGTAGTTTAATGATTGTCCGAAAGATATGTATTAAATAAAATATCTTTGTACGAGCCGGATAACTTGTATATTATCATTTTTCCGAAAGTATTTTATGTCTTGAGATAAATGTCGTAGTTAATTGTATATACTTATAAGCTTTCAGCGCAAATTGAAAACGGCACTAAAAGAAATTCGTATTAAGATTTATTATTTTATTTTATTCTTATATACATTTATTCAAACATTCTGCCACAACAAAATAGTTTATAATTTTATTATGCAAATACGGCTTATATTCCAGATTCTATTTTATTGTACGTACTTTAAATAAATAGAATATTGCCTGGCAGCTCATTCGTGAAATAAAATAAACAAATTTAAATGCCCTAAGATGAAAAATTTTTATAAATTACGCGAGGAAAAAAAGGAAATTGTTAATGTAATTATAAATTGTATTCGCAGATTCCTACACTTAAATTAAGCTCAGAATTCACCTTCACAGATACATTCTATTTCTGTATTTGTATACATTCAAGTCCTGGTATTTGATTATTTTCTTTCGAATACAAATAAAATATGAATTTATTATAAAGAAAATTTTAGAATAATATATTTTATCAAAACCAATCAGTAAAATAATCCGTGAATAATTTTTAACAATATATATATATATATATGTATTTATTTATATATAATGTGTAATTCGGTAAATAAAACAACGAAATTCCGATCTTATAAATTTCTGGTTTTACATGAACATGAAAATAAGTCTAAAAATATGATTTCCTTTTACTGCTTACAATATAAATCGAAATCTACAACTATTTGTAAATAAGTATTTATTTAAACGACGGTATAGGATATAAAATAATACTATGGTTGTTGTTGTTTATTTATGTTGCATTTAAATCTATTTGTTATTACGTTGAACTTTGCAACTTAATGAGCGACCGTAAATAAACAATTTGAAATCGTCAAAAACCGTGTCGTGTCTTATCATTTTTATGTTCCTTTATCTTTTATCGTTAATATGTAAGGAGAGCGGAAACTTTTTAACGAAGTACTTTACTCAAAGTTACTTAACTATTTTCCTTTACAGTAAGGACTTGCTCTATTTATAATCTTTTAATGATTGATGGAAATTTCTTCTTATTGTAATAAAAAACAAAGATTTAATTTAATCACTAATTCATTTTTTTTTTTTTTTTTCAAATGAATTTACTTTACATAATCATTAAATTTACATATTTATAGAGTCATAAAAATAAAAAAACTATTTATATAATGCTTTATTCTTATAAGAAATTTTTTTATTAATGTCTTTAATCATGATAATGAAAAAGATAAAAGGTTATATTAGAATAAAAATGTGTTCGATAAGTACGTCATTAAGTCCAGTCGTCGTCGCCCCACCCCCGCTCTCTCTCTCTCTCTCTCTCTCTCTCTCTCTCTGCATCTTCGATTTCGTCCTTCCCTCCTATATAATTTTTTAAATTCTTTTTTTTTAATTACATATGATTACGAGTACATAATACTCGTATTATTATAATCTTGATACTTTATTGGGTTCGTGATTTTTTTATCTTAATAGTAGACATTAAATCTTTTAAGAACAATCAATCGATTTTGAATTATATTTTTAATAACATAAATAATTGCGCGATGTCTAGATTCGCAGGAAGGTGGAGCGTGTATACATATACATTTATAGATAGACCGATATGCAAATGGTCATTTGAATAATATTAATTATTTATGAAGAGTTCACCGATCGTGTCTATCAATACTCGACTTCAATATACATCCAATATATTTATATATATATATATGTATAATGGGAGATTATAATTATTCCATTAGTCTGAATAAATTTCTTTTCTAAATTCTTTGGGATTTACTTGAAAAGTTCTTTACACGCCCAGCTTTAACGATGCGAAATATGTGTACCCAAATAAAGTAGACATATTTGCCGCTCGTTAAAATATATACGAACGAGAAGCCTGCAATTAGAATGTCAATCCCCGACGTATCTATGGTAATTGATATGTAATACAATAATTGAGGCTTTATAATTTTGACATTGATATATAAAATGTATGACTGCAATGGCACTGATCGCAATATCGGGGTCGACAATTTATTTCTTTAATATAAAGTAGTAAAAGTCGTGGCAGTCTGGCTCAATAATAATCTAATAAGCCGTACCTACACATTTGAATTTTATCTACAGCATCTTTTATGCCGTAACTTATGTTTACTTATGAGATTCTGTTTATTAGAAATTGCTTTGGGATATCGATTTACACTACACGGAATTAATTTTAGTTTGTAAATAGAAATAGTATTAAATATATATATATACATATATACATACATATATATTTAAAACTTCCTCGTTCCCTTTTTATATTTCGATAAACGCGGTTCGTAACATTTTCCTTTTTCTATATTTCAGCTCTCAATAACTTACTCGATTTCAATTTAAATCTAAATAATTCAATCCTCGTCAAATAAATATGAAGTAATTAATTTATTAGTTTATGCCAAATAAAAGAACTTTGTTGAAGGAAGAAGAGGTAAATTAATTATAACTCGACAGACAAAGTCATAAAGAAGACAAACTCGTAAATTAACGATCTAACTGAATTAGACCAATCCTTTATTTAAAATAACGATTTAATGATTAATTTGCCATATTTTATAGGAATTATAATGGTTATAATTAGATTCAACATTGTTATTTGTGAAATATAATCTTGAGTCATTCGAACTGAACTTTCGTCGCATTTTGATCATTTCACGGCTGCGAGGAGCTTAAATGAGCTCAACTAAAGGAATCTAATCAATTCTAATTAAGCTCCATGTCAGATCGTAAAACTATAATTTTTAACATTATTTGACTTTAATCTTTATAAGAGATTTCTTCTTCTTTTTTTTTTTTTAACAATGGATTTCCAGTGTTATTTTTAATTAAGAATTTTTAATAAAAATTTAATAATACTGGATTATTGTACTGAAAGATTTCTTGACCAGAAATAGCGGATATTTTCATAAGAATTGATAATTATTTAAGACAATAGAGAGCCGAAGGATAAACGAAATTTTTATTTATACTTTTGATCACAGCGCGAAAGGGGCAAATGAATAAATTCTTGAATTTTTTTTTAATTTTCAAAGCCTCTTGTACGTCTATATTTAATATACTCTAGCTTTGAAATATATGCTTCATTAAAGAGAAAAAGAAAAAGAAAAGGAAAAAAACAAACGACAAATAGATTATTTTCACTTAATTCCGTAATTTTGAGCTTTTGTTCAATGCGTAGAAATTATTAATACTGTTTCTACCGCGGATGCGAGCGTTTACATGAAATATAATGTAAATAATTAACGATACAAGTAATAATTGAAAATTGTTGAAATGCCGGCAATTTGCATTGCAACGGCTTGTGCAATACGAATATTATTTGTCTTTGAAATTATATAAAATTGAATAATTTCATTAAAGTTTGTGAGCGTATTTAAATTGTAATTGGCCAATCGACTAGATAGCTTTTTAGCATAATATAAATTATTGTATTGTCGTGTGTACAGTTGTTCATGGGTTTTGTAACCTGCCATTTTTCTTTCTTTCTTTCTTTCTTTTTTTTTTTTTTTTTTTTTGTTTCTCGCCCCAAAGCCTTGTAAACTTCTAATGCTTTTCTATGATTTGTAATAGTCTAGTCAGATGTTGGTGTAGCGGCAATCGAGCACTGCGCTCCCAACGAAAGGGGTAATAAAACGTGGCCTAATTGCACCGGTGCCAATGTCCTAATCATTGCCAAGCTCTAAAAGACGAGCGGCTGCCTGTTCCTCAGCACCATTAGGCGGAAGCTATTTGCACCCTTATACGCGGGGAGGGCGTGTGTGTCATTAAATTTCGGTAACTAGTTGTTTTCACGCGCACTTCGTTTGGCTTGGCTGCTTCGGCTGCTTCGGCTGCTTCGGCTGGGCTGGTTCGGCTGGTTCGGCTGGTTCGGCTGGTTCGGCTGGTTAGCCAGACGGGTTAGCCCCGTGATTTACATTCGCACATGAACATTAATATTTTTGTTTTGGAATACACTTTATAGGACGTTAAACCGAATTGTTTCACAACATACGAAAACCTGATGGCGACGACTTCATCCTCGACTAATAAATCAGCTGAAAAATATTTATCGGTAATCGGGATTGATATACAACGGCTCTATATTGGATTTTAAAACGAAATATTTATCTATTATTCAAGTGTACGTAGCCTCTGCTTTGAATTGCTCATAAATCATTACTGATTTCGTTCGTACCGCCAAAGAAGTTATTAATTTAATTGGAATTTTTCAATTATAGAATAACCGAAGCCAAAGTGAAGTCTGATAATTTATTTAAAATTAATTATTGGAAAGCGTGACTCGACTCGACTCGACTCGACTCGATTCAAACTATCGGCATGACAATAGAATTCATAATATTTACGTACACTTGCATACTTGGAGCTTAAATATTAACAAATAATTCACTGTATATACGTACTGCAATGTCATATTTTATATGGAATATTTCTTCTTTACAATACGATTTCCACTTTTCATCTGACTTATTTTACTCACACGTACACACATGAAAAGATCTTGCTTTTTATCAAACAGTCAATAGCTCACTTACAACATTAAAAATAAAAAACCGAAAGTCGTACATTGATTTCGTGTTCGTCACTTAACGTGTACATGTGCACACGTATCAAACAAAGTGTCACGTCCATGCAACTAATGCCTGTGTATATTTCAAAGCGTCGAGTAGTACATCAATGATGGATATATATGGAAGCAGGTATAAGTGAGCGTGTATGCAGGCATGGGGGATGATGTGCAGGTAGGTGTTAAAGTGGATGCATCGCCCATCGAATCCGTTAGAGAGTCGCTGAAGGAAATGGCACTTGTATGACAGATCGATATTTAAGTTGTCGGGACATTTTCACGAGGGAGGGGTGCGAGGGGGGGGTAGGGAGGGATCCAAACGAAATCCCGACGCAGAAATGCCGCAGCTGAGATTCCGCGTATCTAGGAGAAACTCGTGGAGCAGCCGTCGGGAAAATATCGAAATGCTCGGGGAAAGCCCCGCCCCCCTCCTACACTTCCTCCTCCTCCTCCTCCTACACCTCCACCTCCTCCTACCGTCGACACTATCAGTCGCGGATCTCGCGATCGATTACGTATTATGTTTGTAATGATCGCGAGGCGGTTACCATCCAGTTCGGCCACTTACGAAACTGCGACAAGTAAGGAACGAGTCGCTCAGTCGTCCGAGCCGAGAGGAAACTTCGGACAGTCTCGACACCAGGAGCTCGTCCATCGTTCACAGCTTTGGGTAATGCTCTTAAATCCTTCATTCCTACTCTTTCGCCGTGTGATCGTTCCTCTTAAAACCCGATTATTTGGATAAACTAGTAACTTTTACTATAAATAATTGAAGATTTTGTCAAGTATTGGCTAAGTGTCCCCAAAGAAACGCTTATTATTTAATAATGACGTTTTTTTTACAATGCTGTGAAAAAAAAAATAGTGTATTAACAGATGGCTTTATTGGTAATAAATATCAGTGGAATGAAGCTGGGACATACACTTGATCGATTCCATACTTTTTCAATACCATTTTCAATACTGACGCGCCGCATTCCCGCATCAAACGTTTTTATTTGTAAATGAATCCTTCCTTATTCGCTTCGATATGAAGACAAGTACAAGGCATTTAAACGATTTCTAACGTATTCGTTAAATATTATTACACAAGTTCATAAATCATTAAAGGAATAATAAATACTTAAGATTTATACTGAATAGTTTGCTTACATTGTCTTTGAAATTCCATTGTTCTATGTATTAAAACAATTCAAGATCGAGCATGTTCATTAAAGGCTTTAACTTCCCAACAAATATCCTTATCATAGACATTTATAAAAGTTAACGTAATTCAATTGAAGATACTATTTGAATTTGAGTGCAACAATTCGTTTCGTCCTTAATTGTACGGCGTATTTACTTATAAAATAATATATTAAAATTCACGATTATTTACCTACGAGAACATTATGTAATTATCATCTTACTTCATAATTTCAGATGCAGATTCTAGATTTGGTAAATATTAATTGTGTGCCTTTATCCTTACAGTCAAAAGCAAATACTAACTGAAAAATATAATTTTAAAAAGTTCATGCTCAATTTTTTCCTTTTAAATTAAAATTCTTATATTTTCTCTATACATTTCATACCTAACGTGTATCACTAAATAATTTCGAAATCTCATTGTCATTATTATTTCCATTAATAATGTTCCAATAATTATTAATAATCTATATTAAAAAGTACGTTTTAATAATTCAAAATGTTACTTGATCGACAAAATGAATCCGTTATGAAAAGGTCATTTTTATTTATCACGATTAATAATGATTAGAAAATGGAAAGAACTTGTGACGGCTTCAAATAAAAAGAGTGTAAACAATATAAGATTTATATTAATTAATTAATTGATTGATTGATTGATTGATTAATTTCTTGACTAGTTATCTTAAGCGTGTTAACGTTCTCAGCTGTTTCTGTTCGAGTGAAAAAAACTAATATTCAAAAGATAATAATTACTAAAAGCTTTTATATATAAAAAAAAAAAAAAAATTAGATTCGTGTATCGTATCACGTAATCAGTTGTATTCTAACATATGTTCTTAATTAGTAAATGGTACTTTAGTCTTGAAGTTTTAGTAAATCAAATAGTTGTAAAAATAAGTTCTCAAGAGATCAAATTACACATAATAGCGGCTAGGCTTCGCTAGATTCATTCGGTTGTATTCTTAGATTCACAATTACTTGACGATCACAGAATTTAATTTAATACGAAATCTCATCGTTCAGGACATAATATTAATTTCGGCGAGATACAAAAAGCAGGAAAACAGGAATTAATTATTATTTAAAAGAGGAAGAAAAAGCCTAATTGAATTTATTTTCTTTTTTTTCTAAGTGACTAATTGAATCCAGTACAGTCGATATTTTTAACTATTACTATAAATTCTTAAACCATTAGATCTGCTGCCTTCACTCTCTTAGCTAATAGGCAGCTTTTTATATCTCATTGTTTTGAAATTCTTTCTTCCCTAATGTCTACTTATTAACTTATATGCCACGAGAAAATATATCGATCAGACTCGAAATTTAGAAATACGCATTTATACATGTACAATATACATAATTCCATCCACTCAATCACAAATACTTTATTATTGCTATTTGTAAAAAATCACTATTAACCATAGAAATAATCATAGAAAGTTATCTCATTGTAATCAAGTATTTATAAAGTCTGTGATATTCATTTTCGATCCAAGCAGACAATTTATATTACAATTTCAAACTTTTTACTCAATGAATGAAAAGTATGAAATTTTTAATAATTTTTTTTTTATTTGATTTGTTCTCTAATTATTTTAGAATTTATCTATCGTTTCCGAATCATTTTCAATAGCTATTTATTAAGTACAGATAATTAACGAGAATTTTCCTAATACTATAATCATCTTACTACTTTTACTTTATTACTTTAGATTACTTTAGATGATTAACTTCAACTTATTTTTTACGCTATATAGATAAATAAATGTATATTATAGTTTAAATTCTACATTCTTACGCGTGCATAAATGATAAAAATTATTAAAATATAACGTTTTTAAAAAAATATAACATTTTGCCAAGTAGAAAATTTTAATGGTAATTTCTAAGAGGTGTATTAAATGTTGATGTTTTTATTATACTCATGAATATTCTACGAACGGTTTAATCAATAGAAAATTTCTCTAACACGTGACAAAATAATTACACTTCTCACTACTTCAACAATATTACGCTATATGTAGGTATAAAGTATAAGAATAATGTACGAGGACTAGTTAGAAGTTAATATGTGCATACACGTGTACATCAATTATTAAGAAAAATCGGCTCGTATAAAATGTAAATTCAACATTGAAATTTATCTGTTTTTCAAGTGTAGTTCTTTAAAAGCGATTTGAAAGCATCGGTAACAAAAATATTTTGAAAGGTAATTATTACATCATTTTATTTAACGAATTGAATTACGTAATTATGAAAAATTCAAAAGAAAAAAATGGAAAGCAATACACTTAAATCAATGTCAAAGTTTGAAATTTAATTAAACTCGGGATAATGAGTATGCAGTCGAGTATTAGTTGGATTAGCCAAGAGTTTCAGAAAAATGGGATAAAAATTTTTGAAACATAGTACAGATCGTGTGAATAATCTATTTTCTATAGAAAATCAATAGCCTCGCGAAGAATTGTGTTTCGTTTCATGTAAAACAAATAACAATCAATAGAAAAAACTTTGTTACATAGGTCGCAACAAATGTTACATTCTACTAGTTTCTGTTAATCAAATTCTTTTATCTCGCATTAATTTCTCGATAATTTGCATATCAGGAAGCATTACTCACAGCCAAACGGATTATTTTATTTCAATGCGAAAATATTTTTCTCCGCCGCCTATCGAAATAATCAGCTTTAAAGTTAAATTGTTTCCATACAACAAGATAATAAAAAGCTTTATTTTTATTAATTATACTTGCAAAATAGGTATACGAAATAAATAATACAGTGATTTCTATTTTCATAGATAAGCTTCTACCAATTATTTTTATTTACTCCTTTAATTTCCTTTAAAATTTATAATAACTGTTAATATTTTGTATAAAGTACATCTACATGTGTATTTGTATTCAATTATTTTACGTATTACGTATTCTAGTTAATAGTTATTATTTTATAAGTTCCATTTCGAACACGTATTATGCAATCAAATTAATTTCCTTATATACATCTCTGCATGTGTGTATTACAGATTATAGTACATTTTCGTGACAAAAATAGTAAAAGATATTAGTTATTCAAAAAATTTACTGAATTGTAATGCATTCGATAACTTTCGATTGTATATTAAAAGTCTATAATTTCTAAAATAAACATAAAACTAATAAAATTTACTCTTTCGGCATTATTTATATAAACTGCATAGTTAAAATACGTTAGTAGTAATAAGAATAACAAAATTTTTACGAACCTGCATTAGATTTTGAATCTATTTTTATAGTCGAATGGGTAAAAAGGAATGAATGTCATTAATTGCTCGAAGTAATTATAATTACCCATAGTTATATACCGGAAATAATTTATTAACAATATTATTCAAATGTTGACTAAATATTTGTATATTGAATTAATTGTCAATCATGACTTAAATAATCGGTCTCGGTTCGTTTAAAAATATTTTCTAAATTTTAAAAAAGCTTCACGAGTGATTTTATTACCTTCTATTAGAAATTATTTAAAATCATTTCGATATCTCGAAATATATCCTACGTAAGTATATTGAAAACCAGCACTTTATTTGGTTAATATATCTCTAAAAATATTAAGCCACGAAGTATACTCTTACGGTACGATAAGCCATCTTATTGGTAGGAATTCAATGTTTAATATGTTGATAAAAAATTGAAGATTGATGAATGATAAATCAAATTCATAAGATTTGTTTACCCGTCCGATGAATATTACTTGTGCAAGCGAAGCAGCTTCCAACTGTCAATATTAACATTGTGGTACCGAAATTAATTCACTCCTTAAAACTATAGAAAAATTTAAAGCAAATGCTATTATTATTATTATTATTATTATTATTGTAGATCCAAGTTCGGCAAGTTGATTTTTAACCGTTTTAATGCTTTTCTCTTTTTTCTTATGATTTTTTTTTTTTTTTTTGTTTTTTTGTTTTGTTTTTTTTGTTTTTCTAATTAATTTTGAAAGTAATTGATAGTGCTAGGTTATAAATATCCTCAAAAATAGCATTATTAATCTTTACTGATTAAAGTATTTTCAACTTTTCACTATTACAATTTTAATTAAATTTGTAGAGTATAATATAATGATCATCGATAATTAATTCTAAAAATAATTAATATTTTTTAATTTATTATATCAACAGATATTTATTTTCTTTTAAAATTCTATCAACCGTAAATAGATGCAGTTGTTATTAACATTAAAAGTTGATGTTAAATTATCTGGTTTTTAAAGTACATCTGCTTTTTAATTCTCTGTTGCTATTTGAAATATTAGTCCGCAGCCGTATTTTATGAACGAATTTATCAAACAAAGCGATAAGGCACTGAAAGAAGGTAATTAATTTCATTAATAGTAATACACCCGCCGTATTAATAATATACGTCTATTAATACGTATTATTAATATATAATTTACAAGTTTATTTTATAAACAATAAATTATAAACAATAATAGCGGTGAAGGATATTATGGCTGATAAACACAGTAAATTGTAAAGTTATGTGTATTTATCTGTAAAATAATTAAAATGAAAGGGGATTCATTTATGTGGAAATTGTGAAACGTTAAAAACGCATAGTGGAGTTTTCGTGCTACATAATTTATTATATAATCTTTTTGTTGATCTCGTAATTCAACCGAATTCCAATTCAATGTAACTGAAAATGAATTTCGTTATAAAAGAAATTTAAGAAATGAAAGAGTAAAAGATCGTTTTATATTATTAAATTCGTCTTGAAGCTATATTTCAATAACTTGACACGCGGTACTTTTATTTTTCATACAAATTTTTTATCCATAGAATTATGAACGATCTTTGGAAACATAATGGCACGAAGATTAAAAGCGTTTTGCCAACTCGATATCTGATTATACGTTCATTTGTAGACTGAATCGAGAAAGAGTAGTATAAAGCTTTAATAAAATTTATTATTCTTATTATTATTGTGAACGGTTGGAGTTTTATTCGAATAAAATTTCGAATAAGATTCTTTAATTTGAGGAATATTAAATTCAGTAGATATTATTATTTCTGTGAATAATATTTATATCATAATATTTATTTGTAATGGAAACATAATTCATAAGTAATATTCGTTTCATGAAGTAATTCAACCAAGAATATATAACATAACTTCATGATGACTAAAATAAATATTTTCTTCATTTCAATGTTCATACATTCAAAAAATATCATTTATTAATGTTAAGAATACCAAAGAAATTTATGTTTCTTAAACATCGTGTGTGCGGGATATTTGTACACATAATAAATTTCCTTAATCTACGTGTTTCTCATCTGCCTTGAATTATATAATTTTATAAATAATACATATATATATATATATATAATTAATATTTTAATGACCAAATAAATAAGATGCTCTACTATTTTTAAAATTCTAACACAAGTGACACACACAATTTAATTTAAACTGACTTCAATATAATCGCGGATGTAGTAGAATATTTCCTGTATTCGGATAGTTCATTTTTAAATCGTCATAAGTCACTTTAAAAAGACATCTTTTTCAATTTTAATATGAACATTTTATTTTGCTTCGTTTTTTTTTTTTTTTTTTTTTTTTATTCTTTGAACTATCAAAGAAGAGTAATTGCTTTATAATTTTATAAAAATTCTGCCTAAAATGTAAAAATAGCTTCTTTCCCCTTAATGTACACAACATTCGAGTTAATAAATAAATAAAAAAAAAAAAAAAAAAAAAAAAGAGGATATTTAATAATTTTATTGATAAATTTTCATCGATTAATATTATAAGGAACTATAATATAACCAATGGTGTTTAGTATAAAATTGAGTAAAGCAATTGATTCTGAAATACGGAAAAGTATTGAAATTATGCGGTTTCACTGTGAATAATAATAATAATAACAATAATAATAATACTTGAGAATTAAATTATAACGTTATTTCTTATTTGAAAATTTACTTCAGAAATTGTACGGCTGAAGTATTTTCTATATTATACAGTCGAATAATTTATGCTTTTCTTGTATACACGATATAAGAAGCAGTTATATCGGCGACAGTATGATATAAATTTCTAAAGCTTCAAGCTGTCAACGATACTTTGTCACGAGTATGGAAAAATCAAAATTTTCACATAATAACAATTAATGAATGAACGGAGGGAATGCACAGGTTGACCCACATACAAAAAGCCGTTGTACGATACACTTAAGAGCGTAGGCGTTTATTATTCTAAAAATAATAAATTTTAATTACAAAATACATTAGGAAGGTAAATCTAAATTATTATCTGGAATTATAATTTACAATGGTAAATGTTAATTTGCGCGGTGAGTAAGTAGTGACTTATTATTCCGAGCACTTCTTCTTTACATAGCATTTATTCGTAAAGCATTCGTATTAGTTAACGCTTAAGAATTAAGAATAAACAATCGCTCGGGCATATGTCAGGTAAATTTATAATCAGTATTACTAAATTATTATTAAATAAGAAAGATATCGGCATAGGTGAGCATGTTTAGAAAGCAAGAATATCGTTGCTTTAATATCGTTATATTGACTTCCCGAGCATATTTGCTGTTATTTTTGTATTACTGGCAAACCGCCAGCGAGTCCGCATTTATACGATTATACGAATTAATAAAATAATTTAATTCCACTAATACTTGTACTGCATGGCAATGCGAAAAAAAAAAATCAATAGAATTTCATAACGAACTGCTCGATTATTCAGTTTTTGTTTTTTAAAAGCAAAACGAAGGCACGACATTTGAAAGCCTTCTGTGCCAATTGAATACTTTTTTTTTTCTTCTGTTTTTCGACCCCCATGAAAATTATTA